>CM060886.1:30503841-31207174 GCA_030762935.1 Hymenopus coronatus | reverse complement strand
GCCAGAAACGAAACGTCAAGAGTATGGAATGGCACCACTTGAACTCGCCATCGAAGAAGAAAGCGAAGACAGTGCAGTCTGTAGGAAAAGTTATGGGAAGTGTCTTTTGGGATGCACAAGGTTGCATTCTGGTTGACTTTCTTTAACCTGGACAAACCATAAATTCTGCCCGCTACATCAAGACACTTCTGAAACTCCGTCGGGTTTTGCGTGATAAACGCCCTGGAAAGAGGATCATCCTTCAACAGGATAATGCGCGTCCGCATACTGCCCGTGCCACTATGGAGAAGATCATGGCATTAGGGTGGGAAACTCTTCCACATCCTCCCTACAGTCCCGACTTGGCACCCTCCGACTACCATCTTTTCGGTTCTGTGAAGGAGCAGATGCGTGGCCAACGCTACGAGACGCTGGAGGATATTCGGAAAGCAGTGTGTCAGGGTCTGCGGGCAGCTGGAACGGAGTTCTATCACAAGGGCATTTTCAAACTTGTAGAACGATGGGGAAAATGTGTGCAAAGCAATTGAGACTATGTCGAAAAGTGAAAGAAAATCTGTAGATTATGATGATGTATTTGGTTTGGCTTAAAAGTAAATATTAAGATTGTAAAACAGTGTTGCTCATGACTTTCAGTAAGCAAATACTTTACAAAGAACAACAAGCCTGTACACACGAAAGAATAGAAAAGAAGGTCTTGAACTTGATAGGAGAAACAAATCCTCTAAAAACAGCGAAATTTAAGAATAAAACATTAAAAGAATATTATTTTACACACTGTATTATTTATTTAGTTTACTTTGTAATAAACATGCTTCTATAAAAAGATGAACGTAAGCAGTACTTTTGTATGTTCTACAAAATAAGTTTTTGCAGTCCGTAACACAGAGTTTACTCTACCTGCGGTCGAATGGTCAGCATTCTAGCTTCTCGCCCAAAGGTCCCGGGTTCGATTTTCGACTGTGGCAGGGAATTCTTTTTTAACTAGAACCATCTTCTATACCTACAGAGTCTCTAAATATGCGCGAACGCGTGTGTGTTTAATATACAACTGTGTGTGTACAACTAAAAAACGCCGTTAAGAACCTTACAGTTCAGCGAAAAATCGCCTGCAGTTGTTTCTAAACTAAAGCCCTCGATATGACTACAGAAGTTAAAGCGGGTTATATAAATGAAAAAAATAACGACAATAATATTCTAATCTTTGCTCCTTTGCGTAAAGCTACATCTCTTGTTCCTGTTGCTCGGGAAGAAAATGTACAAGTCACTGAACATTTTGCTTTAATCTTGAAGCTTCTTATAATTTAGTTCTTCAGAATCCCCCGCTGATTTAATAAAGCTTCCTTCTGCTCTCAAAAAAACAATAAAAATGGTACAAATCTGCACATTATTTATCATAAGAAGTTGCGTCTCAAGTGTTGAGACACCTTCGGAGGTGACTTAAAAAATCATGAGACGCATCTCATTACGTAAGCGCGTGAGACGTTGGTAGCGATCAAGGTCACCTCCATATTGAGTCGTGGTATTCATACGAAAGAGAGACGCGTCTTATCCTTATTCATACCACCCATTATCACACATCCAGCTCTGAGGAGGATAAGGAATGGTCTAGAGAAACATTCCCTACCCCAGCTATAACTTGAACCTAGACCCCTTGCATAGTAGGCAGGCACTCTACCAACTGAGCTAAGTTATTAAACTTCTACAAGACTGAAGAAAATGTATAAAGATTTAAAATTTCTATCCATTATTAAGAATAGCCAAGGCTTACAAAAAAAGAAGGATTTGCCATAAAAATCTTCTAGATCATGTACAATAATTTTAAGGAAGGGAGATAATGAAATTTATTAATTTGAGATATGAGTTAAAACGTTAACCATGCAACATTGGAAGAAAAAAATACATTTGTTAAAGGCACTGCCAGTTGCCGCAAGCATATCAATTCCACCAGTATTTATATGCACCCTCTCTCTCTCTCTCTCTCTCTCTCTCTCTCTCTCTCTCTCTCTCTCTCTCTCTCTCTCTCTCTCTCTCTCTCTCTCTCTCTCTCTCTCTCTCTCTCTCTCTCTCTCTCTCTCTCTCTCTCAACTCCATGAAAAGAATGCATATAACATAAATTGTGTGTTTTAATGTGCTCTACATTTTTTGTATGGTAAGTTTTTCTCTATCTCTTATGATTTAGCAATTATGCAAAATTCCATAAAATTCGTCCATAATAAAGTAGTCCTCAGAAGCTATTTCCAGAAAATTCAAGAAATACATATTATTTGTCAGGTAAATGTCTGTAATATACAATATTTTAATCAAAATCGTTAGAGCCATTTTTCAGAAAATAAAAATTTTCGAAAAACGTTCCATGTAAAGGGTAGTAAGGGGTGGGGGGATTTTCTTGAACATCTTCGTGTTGCATCCTTGCAAGATACCAAACTTAAATACCAAGTTTGGTATTTAATAGTCTTTTCGTTTTTGAACTATGCCGTCCACACACACACGGACCTTTTTCCAGTAGTGTTTTTTTTGGATTCAGGGGAACACAAAACATGTATTTCCGGTGAAAGCTCGGTATCGAATTTTTGGGTGCATTACAATACCTTCTCTATACTCTATGTACATAGTAGGTGTAGAGAAATTAAAAATGTATGTGACAAATTGTGTGTTTTCGTGAGATCCACAATTGTGTGTAGTAAGTTTTTACTTTCTCTTCACGTACTATGTAACATAATGTATAGAGAAGGTATTGCACTCCACCCAAAAATGTGATACTGAGCTTTCACCAGAAATATATGTTTTAGGGTTCCCTGTAACCAAAAAAGTCATTTTCAGAAAAAGGTCCGTGTATGTGTGTCCATGTGACTGTGAACACGATAATTCAAAAACGAAAAGTCTGTAAAATGCCAAACTTGGTATTTAAGTTTAGTATCTCCCAGGGATGCGTCATGAAGAATTTAAAGAAAATCCCCAGACCCCCAACTACCCTTTACATGGATCTATTTTCAAAAATGTTGATTTCCTCAAAAATGGCTCTAATGATTTTGATTAAAATATTGTGTATTATAGATATTTACCTGACAAATAAAATGTATATCTTGAATTTTCTGGGAATAGCCTCTGAAGACTACTTTATTCTGGATAAATTTTAGGAAGTTTGCATAACTGCTAAACCGCAAGAGATGGACAAAAACTTACCACATAAAAAATGTAGAGCAGATTAAAACACACAATTTATGATATATACATTTTTACTTTCTCTGCACGCACTATGTACATAGTGTACAGAGAAGGTATTGCAATGCACCCAAAAAATTCGAAACCGAGATTTCACCCTCTCAATCCAAAAAAAGGGTTTCTGGAAAAAGTTCTGTGTGTGTGTGTGTATGTGTGTGTGTGTGTGTGTGTGTGTGTGTGTGGACAGCATACCTGAAAAACGAAAAGATCGTTAAATACCAAACTTGGTATTTAAGTTTGGTAACTTGCAAGGATGTGACACGAAGACTTTACAAGAAAATTCTCCCACCCCCAACTACCCTTTACATGAAACCTTTTTCGAAAATTATGATTTTCTCAAAAATGGCCCTAATGATTTTAATTAAAATATCGTATATTAAAATATTTACCTGACAAATAATATGTATATCTTGAATTTTCTGGGAATCGCCTTAGAGGACTACTTTATTCTGGATGAATTTTACGGAATGTTGCATAACTGCTAAACCATAGAGATAGACAAAAGCATACCACACAAAAAATGTAGAGCACATTAAAACACACAATTTATGTTATATAAATTTTTTCGTGGAGTTCATCATTTTTGAGATATTCTTTGTTATTGGTTTCAGCTTTAAAACATTTATACTTTTCTCATACAGGAATTTGTGAACTCGTGTCCATACAAACAAAGGAACTTCAGTCACATAGCAACCAGCTTTTGACTATCACTTTAACCTATGGTACTCCCTTATTTCGCTTCTACTTACAAGGAGGCAAGTAATATTTCTGCTACATTTTTCTCGATTAGCATGAAGTGAATAGAAGCATAAGCTTTTTGACAAAAATTTTTTGCAGAGATGTAGAAAAAGTCATCTGAATGGAACACATCAGATTTTTGTATATCTTTTGCGGTTTGCCAGTTACATAAAAGTCATCTAGAAGGAATAGGTCTTCAGATGCTCTTCCCAGAAAATTCAAAATATGCATTTCGTTTGTCATAAAAATATCTTACACATAAAGTATTTTAATCTAAATCGTCAGTGCTATTTTTGAGAAAATCAAAATTTTCGAAAAATGTTCCATGTAAAGGGTAGTTTGGGTTGGGAGAATTTTCTTGTAAAGCTTCTTGTCACATTCTTGAATTACCATTGTTGCATTATTAAATACCAAGTTTGGTATTTAGCGGTCTTTTCGTTTTTGATCTATGCTGCTTTTTTTTAATCCAGGGGGTCCCAAAACATGTATTACCGGTGAAATCTGGGAATTGAATCTTTGAGTGCAATACAATGCCTTCACTATAAATTATGCATATAGTACGTATAGAGAAAGCAAAAATTAAAAATCTGATGTCTTCCATTCACACGACTTTATCTACTTTCTCTGTAACAAATTTTTGTTAAAATCTCCATCGTTCGAGATAAACATTAGTAGGAATTGTCCTTATTGCTTGGTCCCTTGTAAGTAGAAGGGCAAAAATCGAATGTGTTCCATTCACATGATGTCCTCTAGCTGTTCGGCAAACAACCTGTTATTCAAAACATTAATCTATTATCTACTTCATTCTAATCGAGATAAATATAAGCAGAATTGCTCCTTGTAAGTAGAAGGGAAATAAGAAAACGCACAGGCTCCTTTAAAAGCCGGTCGCTCTGTGAAACAATTGAAATTTCAGTTTCTTTGCTTTCCAGGAATAAACAAACGAGAAACGAGAAGAAAGATATCTTCCAATATAACATAAATCATATGTTTTAATGAGGTCTACATGTTTTGGTAGTAAGCTTTTGTTTATCTCTTACGGTTTGCTAGTTATACAAAAGTCATTCCCAGAAAATCAGATACACATTTCGTTTGTCATAAAATATCTTAAAATACGGTATTTTAATCAAAATCGTTAGAGCCATTTTTGAGAAAATCAAAATTTTCAAAAAATGGTCCATGTATGGGTAGTTGGGGGTGGGGGAATCTTCTTCAAAATCTTCGTGTCGCATCCTTGGAAAATACCAAACTTAAATACCAAGCTTGGTATTGAACGGTCTTTTCGTTTTTGAGCTAAGCTGTCCACAGATACTTACACAGACATTTTTATAAAGATCAAATGTGCTCCATTCACATGACACTCTCTACCTCTCTGTAACAAATTATTGTTAATAAGCTTATTCTTCTACCTACTTCATGCTAATCGAGATAAACATTAGCAGAAACGTTTTATTACTTAGTTCCTTATAGAAAGAAGGGATATAAGGGGGGATACAGTAGGCTAAACCGACAGTCAAATGTTTTCAAGTGTGGTGCTATGATATAGACATCCGGTTCTTTGCGTGGTCAGGTGTTTACAAGTTCCCGTATGAGAAAAGTATTAAGTATTTTAAAACTGAAATCAATAACGAATATTTTAAAAACGGTCAACTCCAGGGAAAACATGCATATTACATAAATTGTGTGCTTTAATCAGCTCTAAATTTTCGTGAAGCAAGTTTTTTTGTCTATCTCGTATGGTTTACCAGTTATGCAAAATTCAGTAAAATTCATTCAGAATAAAGAAGTCTTCAGAGGCTATTCCCAGAAAATTCAAGATATACTTTTAATTTGTTATGTCAATATCTTTAATATATGATATTTTAATCAAAATCGTTAGAGCCATTTTTGAGAAAATCAAAAATGTTTCCATGCAAAGAGTAGTTATAAGTGGGGAGATTTTCTTGAAAATCTTCGTTGGATGATACTGAACTTAAATACCAAGTATGGTATTTAACGCACTTTTAGTTTTTGAGATATCTATGCTGTCCACACACACACACACACACACACACACACACACACACACAGACGCACACATGCACGCACGCACGGACCTTTTTCTAGAAATACATTTTTTGGATTCAGGGGGTCCCAAAACATGTATTTCCGGTGAAATCTCGGTATCGAATTTTTTAGTGTAATACATCATGTATAGAAAAGGTATTACACCCAAAAATTCGATACGGAGGTTTCACCGGAAATAAATGTTTTGGGTCCCCCCGAATCCATAAAAAAGCATTTTTTAAAAAAGGTCCGTGTGTGCGTGTGTCTGTGTGTGGTTATGGACAGCATAACTCAAAAATGAAAAGACCGGTAAATACGAACATGATATTTAAGCTTGGTGTCTTCCAAGGATGCGACACGAAGATTTTCAAGAAAATTCCCCACCCCAAACTACCTTTACATGGACAAATTTTCGAAAATTTTATTTTTTCAAAAATGGCTCTAACGATTTTGTTTAGAATTTCTTATATTTAAAATATTTACATGCCAATAAAATGTATATCTTGAATTTTTTGGGAATAGCCTCTAAAGACCTCTTTATTCTGAATGATTTTTATTAAATTTTGCATAACTGGTAAACCGAAAGAGATACACAAAAACTTACTACACAAAAACATGTAGATCACGATAAAACACATTTTATGTCATATACATTATTTTTCGTGGGGTTGGTCGTTTTGGAGATATTCCTTGTGTTTGTTTTCAGCTTTGAAAGACACACTTTTTTCACACAGGAATTTGTCAACTCTATTGACTATTTCTGCTAATTTTTTCCCGTTTAGCATGAAGTAAATAGCATAAGCTTTTTAACAATAATTTGTTGCAGAGATGTAGAGGGAGTCATGTGAATGGAACACATCAGATTGTTTTGATTCGGGGGTCTCATTACAGGTATTTCCAGTGTAATCTCGGAATCGAATTTTTGGGTGCAATACAATACCTTCTCTATACACATTGTGCATAGAACGTGCAGAAAAATTCAAAATGCAGTATGGTGCATGTTATATGAAAAGGGACGCTAAAACACAATGTGACGTGTCGCAGCTTTCTTACTTACATAAAACATACAACAGTTGCAATGTTAATATGATTTTATAAAATTTCAAAAGTTCGCCTCTTTAGTTTGAGGGTAGAGGGTTTGCCTCGTACCTATGATGCCCCGAGTTCGAATCTTGGTTAGGTTGAATTACCGGATAAGGGTTTCTTTTCTTTTTTTTTCCGAGGGTTTCTCATCGTTTAAGACTAATGACGGGTAACTGTAACTGTGGGTTCATAAGAGCATCATTTCACACATTTCATTCATCGTCAGGTGTGACCTACGAGGTTAAAGGACGTTAAATTAAAAAAAAAATCAAACAAATGTTACGTGCATGCTACAAACAATGTTTTAATCGTGTTGTCGTTTAATGCAGGGCAGTTCGTTATACATAACGGTAGATGTTTAATCAACATCAAAATCACATAAAGCGTTTCAATAGGCTTGTCAATCCCGTCTCTATGTATAACTCAGATACGGTCGAGAGGAGCATAACTTTTCAGGTGAAGAGGAACGCGCGGGAAACTGTGCGGTTATTGGTTATTCACTTGTCGATGGGTTGCTTTGGCAACCAAACAAAAATCCCATATTTCAAGCAAAACCGCTTTCGGGTGTAGTTGAGAAATGTTGTCTGAAAAACATACGTTATACCCACATCGTGTTGCCAGCAATGACTACTTAAGCATATATGAAAGACGTTCATAAAGATGTCTGAAACCGAAAATTCTTTACAACCCAAAGAGCAAAAAAGCAAACCTTCTGATCCGGCTTCAGTAACATCAATGTATCCCTCTGACGAAGTTGTCTCCAAGACAGAGGACGATGAGGAAGAGACGGAAGGGGAGTATGAAGAGGACGAAGAAGGAGAGAGTGAAGATGCCGAAGGAGAAGAGAGTGAAGATGCCGAAGGAGAAGTGGAAGATAGAAATCTCTATCCATACGGGAAAAATTATCAGGAAATAACAGAGGACACGCTAAAGGAAATTGGTTTAAAAATTGGTCGCATTGGGATTTACTGGCCAGAGCAGCCTGTTCCTGAGGATAGGTACCTTGAACTCATTTAGGATTTTTTGCTCTTTTTTGTTCTCTTTGAAGTTATTTGTGTTTCATTCTTCTCTATTAAATCGTAATCATGTAGGTACACTATTGTAATTTTTGTCTGGGTGTTGTCACATAATACCTGGGTATGGTCGTCATTCGTGTTTCGTTGTTCCAGCTCTAATGCTCGCAATTTAAGGTTAATGCGCGAGATATATAGTCTTAATTCTTCTTGGGCCTTTGCTTTTTGACAGCAAAAACAGGGGCTGTAATATCCGGAATCCAGCACAAGTGATATCTGAGAAGTTGACAACAGTTTACAAGATAATTTTCTAGAGTTTCCCTTGCGCAGAAAGGTACCGAACAAGGAGATTTTAAAAAAACTGTAGCAGTTGTCATCTTAGAAGCTTTAAATGTATTTTCTGAAATGACAGAATTGCAAAGTGACGAAACGGACGAAATCGCTGGAGGACCGGCCAACGATTTTCGTATTCCGCCAAAAATGACAGAGGAAAGATAAGTTCTATATATCTGGATGAGAATGTGGTGTAACAGGTTCTAGAATTAGGGAAGCTGAATAGAAGGTAATGTAGATGGAGTAATGAGATGCAAGGAGCAAATGAATTGATAGTGAAGTTTACCCTTTGTTTTTTAGTATTTGTTATTTACGAAAATTAAGCTGGTGCTTCTTCTTCTTCCTCCTCCTCTTCAACAAATTATCCTCCTGTAGGATGTAAACCCAATACCTTGGATCAGTAGCCTATCGAGGAGCAAGCAAACTTTGGATCATGGCAAATCCAAGATGGATGATCGATCAGTCCAGTGTCTGCTATGTGCTGAAAAAGAAGAAAATGAAATATCGTGATAAAAGGGACTATAGGAAAAAATCATGAATTTAATTATCCAACCTAAATTCGTCTAGCAGCTGAGGAAATTGTTAAACATATTTTCAGTCAGGTTGATTGGCCCTGGAGGTTTGAACTAAGGACCTCTCGAATGCAAGTCACTGCACACAATGGTGTCACCTTGCACGGTCAAAACTATGGTTTTGTTCCACAAAGATGCCCTAAATCTTAGAATTTAATAATCTGTTATTTTGTACACAAAAATGTTCACTTCCTTAGTCCTTTTCCTTTCTCTAGCACCTACTTTAGTAGGTAAAGGAGGTTTAATTCCACCTACATATTTGATATTGAAGTTTTCATTCAAAATGCATGACAGAATGATACAAAACCCTGATTTGAAGAAAGTATTTTTAGAAAATGGTATGTGTAAATGTGAGAATGGTATAGCTTAAAAATGAAATCAGCTAAACACTGAATTTGGTATCTATATGATTCAAGAATGTGACACGAAGGTTTTCAAGAATATCCCCATTCAAAACTATTGTTTATTGGAAAATGATTGTTATTATTTTATTTTCACGACATTTGCTCTAATAATTTTTATTAAAATACCATATGGTGAGATGTTTAAATTACTAATGAAATGAATACTTTAAATTTTCTCTGAATAGCCTGTGAAATCCTATTCATTTTAAATGAGTTTTGCAAACTTTTGTTATAACTGGTAAATCTGAAGGATAAAACAAATTTACTACACAAAAAATATGAATCTCTTTAAAATACATGCAATACTTCCTCCTCTTAATATACATTGTAGAAAAAGAAAAAAATATTTGTAATTGGGAAAAGTATAGTATCTCAAATTCAAACCAACAGCAAAGAATATCATGGAAATACTAAATGACATTTTTTTATTTTACATAAATTATTTGCTTTGGTAATACCTACATTTTTAAACATGACTTTATCTCTTATGGTTTGTCAATTATGCAAATTTTCTTCAGAATAAAGAAAAGTTTAGACTATTCCCAAAATAAACTTATATAATTTGTATAAGAATAAGAGAGAAAGTCTGGTGAATGTAGCACATCAGATTTTAATTATATAATCCTTCTTCTATGTAACTCAATGGTTAGGTTCTGGCTTTCTGAACTCAAGGTTGCAGATTCAAATCTGGTCCAGACCAATGGATTTTAAGTGTGTTTAAAAGCAACAGCCAATGTCAGTAGATTTACCGCCATGTTAAAGAACCCCTGTGGGAAATAATTCCAGCATATTGGTGGTGCTAATATGATGGCAGTGATCATATGACAGTGTCATTAACAAATAATTTTTTTTTTTTTTTCTGTAAATACATTTTAGTGTAATACTACTTTTTACAAAATAATAGATTAGTAATAGTCTTTCACCTTTCCTTACAAAAGCATACATCAGTGATTTTGAATAATATAGTTTTCTTGGCTTTAGTTATATGAAATTTGTGGGTGATATGTTAACTTTAATTCTAGGATCAGCACTGAAGATGCCATTAAATTAATTTATATGAGGAAACCAAAAGTTCATGTTGTATCATAAAATGTGTTCAAAGTATACTTGTTTTTTCAGGATTTCAGAATTTGTAAGATATTAAATTAAATTTAGAATATAAGAAAGATGCATATGCAGTCACAGAACCATGGTAAAAACAATGGGTTTAATTCTATTGCAGGCTATACAGAAAGAGTCATTCTGAGGGTACCATATCTGTGGATGTAGAAGAACATTACAAAAATTCTATTCACATGACTTTCTCTAGCTGTTACACAAATTTCCTTACAAAAGATTATTCCTTTATTTACGTTATCAGACAATATCTGATGTCTTATTAATTGTTTCCTTATGAGTAGAAGGTAAATAAGGGAATACACTAGACTAAAATGGCAGTCAAGTCTTTTAAATGCTATTGCTATATGAAACAATTGAAACATGTTCTCTTTTGTATTCCTGCTTCAGAAAGTTTAAGTAGTTTAAAATTGAAACCAATATCTTGGAAATGGTTAACTCTAACTAAAAAAATATGCATGACATATTATTTGTCTTAATGCATATTACATTTTTTGTGTACGTAGTAAGATTTCTTCTATCTCTTACCAGTTATTTAAAATTCAGCAAAATTCATCCAGAATAAAGAGAATTTCAGAGGCTATTGCAAGATATATATTTTGCTTGTCGTGAAAAATATCTTGAACATGTGGTATTTTAATCAAAATTGTTAGAGCCATTTTTGAGAAAATCAAAATTATCAAAAAATATTCCATGTAAAGGGTAGTTAGGGCAGGGCAATTTTCTTGAAAATCATGTTACATCCTTGAAAGATACTGCTGAACTTAAATACTAAGTTTGGTATTTAACAGACTTTTCATTTTTGAACTTTGCTGTCCCCCCCACACACACACACCATGCACATGGACATTTTTCTAAAAATGCTTTTTTTCTTGATTCAGGGGTTTTCAGAATTATGTGTTTCGGGTAAAATCTCAGAATCAACTTTTTGGGTGGAATATGATACATTCTTATCTACTATGTATGTTGTACTTACATGCTAGAGAAAGTAAACATGATTTACATAGGTTTTAATAGATTCAGTAACAAATGATAGCAACCAATAACGTTTAAAAAGGTGATATAAAAACCATTTTCAATAATTTATTTAACCATGTCTAAATTTACCTAAAGGTGAAAGAAAATATATGTTGTTCAATCTGAAGAATAAAGCAGAACACATTAATTTTCATAGACATTTCAATCAAGTTTAAATAAGCAAAATTAAACAAAACTAAAATCTGGTGGTAAGGCATAGATTCAGCTTTAAGAAAACATACTGTGAAAAGATTTCAGAGTTGATTGAACTTTTGGTGTATCTAAGAGGTATTTAGAGGCAGTGAAGGTATGTGTAAAGAGAATATTTTAAATCTTAAGCATACTGTATATTGCATAGCTAAATTCTTAAATATGTCTAGTGATTTTTAATGAAACCATCAAAAGTTGATAGACAAGTGGATGACTGAGTCAGGACAGCTATTACAAAATGATAAAATGGGGTATAGTTGACCTCTGTGGTGTTGAAGGTAATATTAGGTATATGACCAGGATAAGATATTTTCCACGATTTTCCATTATCCCAAGAGCACGAATATCAAGTGATTTTAATGGACCCCAGGCTCATTTGAGCATAATTTCTCCCATTTCATCATTCATTGTCCAATAGGGCCTACTAGGTTAAAAGATATAAACTTGAACCTCTCCCCCCTAAAAAGAGGGACATGGTATGTGTCTAGATCACTTATATCATTGTTTTATCATTATTATTATTATTATTATTATTATTATTATAATAATATTACATATGACTCAGTGAATATACAAACTGTGAATAATATCATTGTTCTTGAACTTCCAGAAATATAACTTGACAGTTCTATATTATTAATAATGTAATAAAGTTCATTTTCCTGTGCTAATATACTTGGTTTATTTATTCCAGACAATACCCAGAATCATATTATAAGCATAGCAATAAAGAAAAGATCTTGTTATGGTATGCAGAAAACTTTCGAAGACAATACCAATACAAGTACAAAGAACGAAAACCATTGGTCTTAGGTCTTGATAATGAATGTGGAATACAGGTAACCTATTTACTACACATCTAAACAATACTGGTCAACAAGTAAAAAATATTAATGCATGGTTGTCTTTCCTGCTTATAATGTTACACAGATTAGTTTAGAGTGAATTAGATTAATTAGTATAGCATACTAAGCAAATAGATTAACCTTGTTGCTTTCAATAGAGAGTTCATATTCAAAACTATGTTATATACATGTTCTATATAGTATTACATCACCTTTCATATAGTCTGAAAATTAATGAAAATGAATGGGAAAAACATGTTGCACATATAGCTTCTAGCTGTAAATTATTTTTGAATGACCTTAAAGTAAACTAGTTTAATAGTTGTTCCACTGATGTGGCCTACAAAGGAATGAGTAAATGCATTCCATGTAAGTAGATCAAAACAAATGTCTAAATCAATTGTAGTTGCACTCATAGTACATAGTTTAAAAAGCTTGAATCATTCCCATTTTAAGCCATAAACACTATTAACTAAATAATACAGCGGCCTAATCTAAAAAAATTTTAAATTTAATCACTTGTTTATTTGACAATTTTAATTACACTAAACAACACTTGAAAAAAAAACAAAAAAAAAAACAACCCCACTCTCAGCAATAGAACAAAAGATGAGCTTCAAGAAATTCACATACCACCCATGGCCATTTGACAAGTTTCAAAAAAAATTCAAAGAATACAACATTCAGCTAGCACCATCACAGCATAAAAAATGAATTAGGTTCAAATATCAAGGACGTCATCCCAGCAAAGAAAAAAATCAGGCACATACAAAATGGAATGTAAGGATTGTAATCAGATTTATATTGGAAAAACAAAAAGAAATCTATAAACAAGATCCAAAGAACATTTCAGAAATATAAATCAAAAACAATTGGAAAAATCAGAAGTTGCCACCCACTTATAGATAAAACACCACAATATAAATTCAGAACCAAAACTTCTAAAACTCAAGAGCTGGCCACAAGGGAACACATCTTCATCGTAAAGAATAGGAACAGGGTTTTCAATTTTGATGTTCCACAGAAGGATGTGTTTAGCAAGTTCATGGAACCACCACCAGAGGAGACAGCACTTACAACATTGCCAGCTTCACCGCAAGGAATTAGTCGATGTCCAGTTGAAAATGAAGGAAACAAGTCCTTCGAAACATGTTCCGGCAAAAATCCCAAGTAAGTGTTGTTTAGTATAATTAATTGACTTGTCAAATAAATAAATATAACAACATGTTTTCAAACTTCCACAAAAAGAAAAGTTAATCACTAATGTTTGTGGCCATGACAAGTGAATATCTTCCATTCTATGTTCATCATACTATTTATCAGAGATATTTCAACAATTGGCAAGGCATAAAAACCCAAGATAGTAGGACAAGATGAAATACCAGTAGAATTTTGGAAAAATATGGGGAGAGGCAGAATGGTTTAGACCACGGCTGTCCAACCTGTGGCCCTCAATCCATAGTTTTGTGGCCCAAGGATATTTCTAACACATCAACCAATTTCTGGTGGAAATTTTGCTCAAGGTTATGATCACAAGCAATGTATCCATTTAGACATGCTTATAGCGTCAAAGTCAGGAAAATATTTTTATATTTGTACCAGCCTGTTGTCTCATTTGCATGCACAAGGTTATGTACTCATTTTTATCTGCTCATACTTATTGTTAGAGAGTGCAAGCATGAGGAACTTTAGCAAGAAGAGGAAAATACAAGGTGAAAGAGAAGTTATAAAAATACATGGGAGATGGATTATTCATTGCAACTAATAATAAGTTGTAATGTAATGTGTGCATGCAAATAATATCTGCTTGTGAAGTATACAATGTTAAAACACATTATAATACTTCACATGAAAAATAATTAAAGAAGTATGAGGGAGCTTCAATTGCAATATACAAGATTGCAAAGATACAAGAAAAACTTGAAACATCAGATAGGTATGTTTACAAAAATGTTATCTACGTAGGCTGCTGCATTAACTGCTTCTTACAGTGGATCATTGAAACAGCTATTAGGAGAAATTGAAGGTGTTATTTTTTCTGAATTTTGTGCAAATAATGAAGTTACTATTCAAGAATTTGATCAAAAATTTTCTGACTTTGAAGATATTATGGGTAGACTCTCCTTTTCGTAACCTTTTGAATGTGGATATTGATAATCAGCCTTCAAAATATCAACTGGAACTCTGCGATTTTCAAGCCAATCCTTTTCTGCAAACTAGGATTGAGAGAAGGCTCAATTTTTTTAAGCTACTTCTAGAGGGCAGATATCAGTAGCTTGAAGATTTTGGTCTGCAGTTTATCTCAATGTCTGAAAGCACTTAGCTATGTGAAAGTGCTTTCTCTAACATGATTTGTAAAAAAATAAGTCAGAATCTGTCTCACAAATGATACTTTGTTACATCTAAGACTGGCAGTTCCTAGCACAGAAGTGGACATCCTGCTTTAGTGAAGCAGTCGGACAATCCTCAGTGCTCACATTGATTCCTGCATTTTGGACTTTTATAAAATACCCTATCTCAACAATTTGGTTTGCTGTATCTGTTTAATGTATCTGAGTGAAACTTTTAATGTGTGCCCCTCAGCGTTAATTGTCTAAATATTTAGCCCCCAGTTCCTCTGAAGTTCGACAGAGCTGGTTTAGATAATGACAAGAGTGCTACACCAAATGAAAGATAATTATATCCCTGAGAAATGGAAAATAGTATGGTGGTACAAGTGGAATGCTTACAAGCTGGTATTTATTTATTATTTTATACTTTATTTGCTTCATTATGTTTTATTCTTATAGTCAGCATGGAATTTATTATACCAATATATAAATGGAAAGGAGATATAAATCAACCAGAAAATAGGGGGATAAGTTTGCTATCTATTCTAGGCAAAATATCCTAAATACCAGCTGGCAGGTATTGGGCTGAGGAAGAAGGGAAATTTTCAGAATTCCAAGCAGGCTTCAGAAAAAGGAAATAGGCAGTAGATAACATATTTATAGTAAAGAAAATAATTGAAAAATACTTAGGTGAAAAATGGGATGGGTATATATATGTTCTGTGCAGACTTTGAAAAGGTGTTTGATACAATAAATAGAGGCATTATGCTGGAAATTAAGGGAAAAAAGGAGTAAGTGAAAAATTCATAATAGAAGTAAATTAATTGTATAAAGGGTTATCATTTTGTATAAGGTATGGACAAAACAGTATTATACAGACAATAGAGCAAAATGTAGGTTTAAGACAGGGATGCAAAATAAGCCCAATTATGTTCAATTTATTTATTAATGATATAATAGCAGTGGAGAAATGCAACTTACATTGTCAGTAATAAGAAAGAGATAACCAGAATTACTATATTCAAATGGATTAATAAAAGGGGCCATAAAAGTGATATATTTACAAAAAACAATAGAATAACAAAATTATTTTGAAGATTTGGGGAATAAAAATAAATGTAAACAAGTTGAAAATAATCATGTTCCAGAAAAGGAGTAAAGTTAAGAACGAATAAGAAATGGTATGTGGGTACAAGAACTCTTGAGGTGGTCAAAGAATTTTAATATCTGGGAGTAAGGCTGAGCATATTGGATGTTACGAGTAACTGATGTTACGAGGTGATTGATTTTAATTTCCTGATTCATTCTGCAATAGACAGGAGAGGTAAGGAATAGCATGGACGAGAACAGGAGCTGTGTTCTCAAAGGTTTAAGAGCAAGTGAAACAGAAGTAATTACATGAGAGTGAGAAGATTGTGCTTAATTGAATATGAGAAATTGGCTCAATGGAAGGAAAATATATATGAGACAAAATAGAAAGTAAAATTGTGGTGGCAATAAAACTGTTAGCAGATAAACAATAAAAAGCAAATTATTGTTAAAAAGCATATTTTTCTGTTTACACTGTAATAATCAAGATAAACATTAGCTGAAATTGTCTTAATTACTTGCCTCCTTGTAAGTAGAATGAAAATAAGGGAATTCACTAGGCTAAAACGATAGTCAAATCCTTTAAAAACTGGTTGCCATGTGGTGGAAATCTGCTTCTATGCAGGGCCAGTAGTTTACAACTTTTTATGTGAGAAAAGTTAAAATATTTTGAATTTGAAACAAATAACAAGGAATATCTCAGAAATGGTCACTTTCATGAAAAAAAACAAAAACAAACATATATGACATAAATTGTGTGTTTTAATGTGATCTACATTTTTTGTGTGATAAGCTTTTGTCTTTACTACCAGGTACGCAAAATTGGGCAAAATTCAATCAGAATAAAGAGATCTTCAGAGGCTATTCCCAGAAAATTCAAGACACACATTTTATTTGTCATATAAATATCTTTAACGTGTGGTATTTTAATCAAATCATTAGAGCCATTTTGTAGAAAATAAAAATGTTTAATATTTTTTTTTAATTTAAAAGGGTAGTTTGGAGGGGGGGGGGTGATTTTTCTCAAAATATTCTTGTCGCATTTCTGATAGACACTAAACTTAAATACCAAGTTTGGTATTTTACTGACTTTTCGTTTTTGAATTACTGTGCTCGCAGACACATGGACACATGGATGCACTGACACACACGCACACACATACACATGGACCTTTTTCTGAAAATATTTTTTTTGGATACAGGGGACCCTAAAAGTCTATTTCTCGTGAAATTTTGGTATCAAATCTTTGGGTGGAATGCAAACTTTTTCTATACACTATGTACATAGTATGTGTAGAGCAAGTAACAAGGGATAGGAATATTTTTAATGAAGACTAAGAAGAAAATGGATAAGAAAAGTTAGGATCAGACCAATTTGAATGTAGAATAAGGTAAAAATTAAGGCTTGTACATAATCAAAATTTGTAACTATTTTGTACAAATAAATATCATACATCATAACATTAATAGCCTGTATATTAGATGATTAATACTGTAAAATTAAGTATCACTTTCAGTTGGTAGGAAACATAAATGCAACCAACAGTAAACATTATGGCAACTATTTCTTGAATTACAGATTATTTTATACATCTATTACTGCTCTAGATATTCATGATGTCTCCTTGGAAAGAGAATAATACTACATCTAGAGGTAAAATTGATCTTTCCTCAAACACTGTTTGATAGTCACAATATCTAGGAAGATCTCCTGGTGAATAACTTTTCAATGTTGGGTTCTCTACATAAAATAGTCATTGTTTCAATTCTTCAGTTTAAAACTTCATCATTCCCATTGTTTTTCTCAGTGATGAATATTAATTTCATGTTTTAGTTGTTTTTTGAAAAGAAGATACAAGAAACTGGTAAAATGGAAAAAATTCAAGTAACAAAAATCTAGTATTAAGACATATTTGGAAAACTATCTGATTGCAAAATTCCATTCACCAGAGCAACCTCACATTCATTTATCACTGGCAAGTCCATGTAATCAGAATGCAGTCAAGAATTGGTTTTTTGCTTAGTATCTATTTGGCACTTAAGTAGAGAAGGTTCCACCTAAAAATTTGATACCACGATTTCACTGGTAATACATATGTTAAAAAAAAAAAAAAAAGTTTGTTAATTGCCAAATTTGATATTTAGCATCTTCCAAAGCTGCAGCAAAAAGGATTGCAAAAATATCCATCACAAAACTACCCTTTACATAGAAAAAATTTTGGAGATTTTTATTTTCTCAAAAATGCCTCTAATGCCTTTTATTAAAATACAGTTTATTAAATATATTTACACGGTAAATAAAAGTGTACATTCTGAATTTCTTGGGAATAGCTCCTGAAGTCCTCTTCATTTCGGTAAACTGTGAGATAGACAAAAACTTATTACAAAAAAATATAGATCCTATTAAAACACCCAATTTATATCACATACAGTGTTTTTGTAGTATTAACCATTTCTGAGATGTGTCTGTTTTTATTTGGAAATACTTGAACTTTTCTCAAACAGCAAGTCCTTGTCCATTTTATATTTCTTTTATAATAATCATGGCCATGAAAAGAGAACCAAATTTCAATGTCAATCGCATAGCAACAGCTGTAAAAAGATTTTACTATTGCTTTAGTTTAGTGTATTCCCTTTTTTCCCCTTCTATTTACAAGGAAGCCAATAATATGACTATGCCAATGTTTGTCTCGATTGGCATCATGTAGATAAAAGAATAATATTTTGTAAGAATAGTTTGTTTGCAGAACAGATAAAGAAAGTCATATGAATTCGTTACATCAGATTATTTAAAACGTTTTTTTAGTTTTCTTATTTACAAAACACATAATAGATAAACCCACTTACAGGTTTATAATCAGGTTTTATCTAACAAATCATGTTCCTTTCTAGGGAATTTTTCTTATTTTATCCAGTGTCAGGAATGTAGCTGTTCTTTCACAGGAGTAGAATATATCTACATTCTTAATTCAATAATCCTATTATATTGCTTCACTGAAGGGTGGATTCTGTCCAAGTTCGATTTAGTGTTCTGTGACAAAACATTTGCTCTCGAAAGAAAATATTCCTTGAAGGAAGGGTCAATTTATTTTTCTGATTATGCAGGTTAACCACTTGTTACATGGGTAAAATTATTATTAATAAAACTCCAATTTGCCTTGTGATACATAGCAATTCTGTGACTCTCCACATATTTTTTACTCCTTTTACGATGCCTCAAAAGGCATTATTTGAATGCATGTACAATGCATCAAAGTAACTGCTATAGTGCAATGTAACAGTATGTTTGCTCATAATACACACATTGTTTTATTATAGTATGCCCTTAATAACTATAAAGCCTTCTAACAATGAAGAAATGGAGGCATGACTACTGTGTGCATGAATATTAATGGTGAATACAAAAAAGAGTAGACAAGTAACTTCTCAATCATTTGATTAATTTACTTCATTGCTAAATGAAATTTCGTTCATACAATTTTACTTTCTCTACTACTTACCTATAGTTATCAGAGAAAGTATTGTGATTAGTCCAAAAATTTTATAGCATGATTTTACCAGAAATAATTTTTTGAAATTCCCTGAATCCTAAAAAGACATGTTTAGAAAAATGGCTAGAACATACACAACAGGACTCAACAACAAAATCTTGTATAAATATTAAACTTGGTCATTTTTTAATCGGAAGACATAATGTAGTTTAAAAGCAGTTGCATATATATGATTTCATTAAATAAGGTTAATTACCCCAGAACTAATTTCAAGGAATCACGTCCTCATTGTCAGCTGATTGCAAATGGTTGGCTCTTCTCTGATGTTATGTTTGTCTCTTAAGCCTTCTGGCAAAGGTTTTATGAATTTGGTTATCAGATGTTTGGTCATTGGGATCTCAAAGTTCATTAATCTTGAAGGAAATTTCCAAGATTAATGAACTTCGAGATCTCAATGAACAAAAATCATATCATCAAATTCGTAGAACTCTCACCATAGGAACCAAGAGACAAACATAACCATCAGAGGAGAGCCAACCAGTTGCAATCAGCTGACAGTGAGGAAGTGACTCCTGGAAACTAGTTCTGAGGTAATAACCTAATTTAATGAAACTATAATCAAACTTGGTATTTAAGTTCAGCATCTTCGAAGCAAGTGGCAAAGATATTCAGGTAAATTTTCCAATCCCAAAGTATCCTTTACGTGGAAACTTTCTCCTTATTTTTTTATTCTGTAAAAAATGAGGCTAATGATTTCATTAAAACTATTTATGATACTTGCAGGACAAAGAAAACAACCCAAGAAGAATAACTGTCCTTAGTCAAGGGTCACCATAAAGGTTCAACCTACTTATCAATCCAAATGGACAATGGATAACATGAGTAATTATTGTATGAATTATAATGAATTGCATATAATAATTAGCATAATTGAAGGGTTTGGTTCCAAAGTGACTTATCTCCATGAAATTATTTTTTGCACAAAAGACAAACTTCATAAAATTCCTTGTCAGATTAAGGTAGAAGCCTAATTTTTGGCATGTGGAATTCAGTAATACATGCAAATGTATCTACATATGTGAAAAAAATCACAGAGTCATAGGAATGGTAGAACTGGGATCACATGACGGGGAGTTAAGTCATTTTGGCAGTAAACTAAAGCTTTATATAGAAGTAATATGAAGAAGTTAATATGTGTTATTGATAAAATAAAAGTGTTATAGTTGACAAGTCTTATGTTTCTTATCATTTAAACACCATAACATCTAAATGGCAAACCAAAAGCCTTCAAAATGTTACTTTAATACCATACCGGATGAGATAATTGATTAAATATTTAAACTTCACACACTATAAAGATAGCCAATACCAAACTTCTTTTTCCACTGGAAATAATATTCCTAGCTAAGAATTAATTATAACCTGACTTTGTGTTCTTAAATTATTCAAATTTTCAGTTTATAAACCTTAAAAACAAACAAAATTAATATAACAGCCAATGTCAATCATTTAACTAACACTAGAAATACTAGTATGGACCTAAGCATCACTGTTATAACTGACTTCTACACGACTGTAAGAAAATACCTGCTTTTAAAATGACATTGCAGGATGATCATCAGAAATACATAGTTTTTTTATAAGTAACTTGAAGTGCTCCTATTGACTATGAGGAGATGAGACATTTTGGAAATAAACACAGCTGGGAGATGCATCACATTGGAAAAAACATGAACTTTCAAAGGCTCCTGACACTGGCATTTACATCATTTTGAACATTTAATACAACTTACACCTTCACAGAAGGTATTCTTAATGCTCTGGTATGCTAAGCTCCAATTCTTTTAAATTGGAGATACGAGACTTTGGAAATAATCCCTTCAATTGCTAAATTATTTGACTGAGGACAGACCTGCCTGAAGAAATTTATTTAAAAATTTACTTACAATATTGATTAAGCAAATGGTTGGAATAATTGTTTTTCACACAAGGTAGAGTCAGACTGAAAAATTCAATGTCATAGCTGGGATTTTAACCACGGATCTCCCGATCTGTAGCCGCTCAAATGTTTTCCCAGTAAACTACTGGATGACCTCAAATTCAGTTTGAGGTGACAACCCCAATGGTGACTAACAATGCTGCAAGTACTTTACACCCGGGGTTCATAGTATGGCCAACTATACGAGTCAGTTGAGAAATTCAACGCTATGCCGGCATGTTACCATGGTAGCTCAGTGGCAGAGCAACTGGCTAGAGATTGGGAGATCCGTGGTTCAAATCCCATCTATGTCATTGACTCTACCTATCCAACTCCTGTCCTATACATGGCTTGTGTGAAAAAACAATTATTCCATACAAATTGACCATAATAATAGTTGGCTATACTATGAATCCCAGGTCTAAAGTACTTGCAGCATTGTTAGGTTGCCATTGGGTTGTCATCTCAAAATGAATTTGAGATCGCCCAGTGGTTTACCAGGAAAACATACGAGTCAGTTGAGAAATTCAACGCTATGCCGGCATGTTGCTATGGTAGCTCAGTGGCAGAGCAACTGGCTAGAGATTGGGAGATCCGTGGTTCAAATCCCATCTATGTCATTGACTCTACCTATCCAACTCCTGTCCTATACATGGCTTGTGTGAAAAAACAATTATTCCATACAAATTGACCATAATAATAGTTGGCTATACTATGAATCCCAGGTCTAAAGTACTTGCAGCATTGTTAGGTCGCCATTGGGTTGTCATCTCAAAATGAATTTGAGATCGCCCAGTGGTTTACCAGGAAAACATACGAGTCAGTTGAGAAATTAAATGATATGCTGGCATGTTGCCATGGTAGCTCAATGGCAGAGCAACTGGCTAGAGATTGGGAGATCCGTGGTTCAAATCCCGGCTATGGCATTGAATTTTTCAGTGTGACTCTACCTAACCAAGCAAATGGTTGTTTACAATACATAATGAGTATTTAGGGATAGGGGCTGTAATTTTAAAGAATCATTATAGAATTTCTTAAACACATTAATTTAAAATTTTGTAATTGTTCCATTAAAAAATTACCAATTACTTCCCAGTTTGAAATTTCATTTTTTTCCCCATGTAGTTTATTCATAAATGGCTCAGAATGAGATTTCTTCTCTCTGTCAATGCTCTTAGCTTGATCTTTATTAATCTGAAATCTTATATTTCGATTAAGTATCCATCCCTTGTTCTTGCAACAACTGCGTCTGCTTGTTTTTGGGTTCCTGAGTTTGACATGTAGAGTATTACATATTCATAAGTGCTATATTTATTTTGATCTCTTAGACGAACAGCTTATGATGACTTATGTATAATTTCACCCCTTCTACGAAAGCCAAGTACATGCTAATTCTGCAAATAGCCTGTGATGTCCTCTTTAATCTGAAGTGTAATTTATAATTGTATTAACATAATGTTAATATGCAAAAAATGTAGATCTTATTAGGGTACACAATTTATGGGAAATACATTTGTGGCATTAGGTACTTCTGAAATGGAAATGGGGTGTTATTTATGGACGCTCTTTAACTGCTGTGGTTCTCAGCGTCCCATTCTAAATTGGGCATGAAAGACCGCTTAATTTCGCTCAGAGGTCTCCTTATCAGGCTTGAGGTTCTTTTATGTGCTGTAAATCTACGACAAGGGACAATTGGCTTTGCTTCCCTTCTGAAGAAAGCTTTGCTAAGGATTTTTATGCCCGAAAAAATCCATCGTCCTTCCCGGGTTTGAACCCGTGACCTTGGGTATATAAAGTTAGCATGGTAACCACTACACCACGGAGGACGACCTAGGTATTTCTGAGCTATTGTAGCTGATGTACTTTGTAATTTGTTAAAATTTCAAATGCTTAACCTTTTTTCAGGTAGTAAGTCGTCATGTATTTGTCCTCTTAGTCATACAAAAGAATGGGTTTTAAAGCCATCACATAGCAACCCACATTTTAAAATCTATTGCTTTAGCTTAATGTATCCTTCTTATATCCATATAATATGTAAATGTGTAATGAAAGTTTATCTCATTTGACACGAAGTAAATAAAAGCATAAGTTTTTATATTTGTAAAAATGTGAGTTTAGTCATAAGAATACAACATATCAGATTTCTATTTTAACCCTAGTCTTTAAAACTAATTTGCAAGTGCTGTTTGTTCTCAATTGATTTGGCAGATCAGCTCTTACTTTTGATATGTTTGGTTTGTACTCAAGACTATATCTGGATTTGTACATTAGCAAAGGCAGGCAGGCGAGTGTTTCATTAGTTTTTTGGTTGAAATTCTCTTACGTATATTGTATTTATTTATTTATTTTTAATTTTAAGTGTGTCTATTTTGTATCACAATAGTAATAGTTAATAATATTTTTAAATGTCTAAGTTTACAATACTTTAATATGACATGTTCATCAAGTTATTGTAAAAATAAATTTGGTAGAGGTGTAATCTTAAATATTCTAGGCTGTAAAACTGACTAACTTTAACTGTATTTGGACTAGTATAAAAGGGTCTATGACAAATACTTATAACCTTATTTTGTGGTCATTTATGAGAAATTTGGTGCACTGAAAAACATATCAAGTGAACAGTTGCAGTTGCATTGCATGTAGAGCATTTTAAAAGAATAAACATCAAAAGGTATTTTAAAACAAAATATTAGTTTTGGAAATTAATGATAATCTATTTTGTTTGAAGCATTAAAAGTAGAACTTACTTTTGGTTTACAAAATCAGTGTTTTATTTAAACTGTTACCTATAAAAGAAAATAAAATTAAAGTTTTGTGTTTGACCATCACTCAATTGACATCACCATTATACCCTATTGGGACATGACTTGTAAATCCTCGTCAGTATCTTCAGCTCTTCAAAGGTACACCAGATATGTGAAAGCAGAAAACTTATATGTTCCATTCACATTTTTAGTAAAATGTCTGTATGTGTGTCTGTGGGCAGCATAGCTCAAAAATGAAAGGCTGTTAAATACCAAACTTGGTATTTAAGTTTGGTATTTTCCAAGGATGTGACACAAAGATTTTCATGAAAATACTCCCTACCCTTTACAAGGAAAATTTTTCAAAAATTTCAATTTTCTCAAAAATGGCTAACAATTTTGATTCAAATACCTTATATTTATGACAAATGAAATGTATGTCTTAGATTTTCTGGGAATAGCCTCTGAAGACCTCTTCATTCTAGATGACTTTTGTATGACTGCCAAACTGTAAGAGATAAACAAGAACTTGCTACACAAAAATATAGATGTAATTAAAATGCACAATTTATGTCATATACAATTTTTTTTGTAGAGTTAACTGTTTTTGAGATATTCCAGATTATTAGTTTCAATTTTAGCCACTTAAATTTTTCTCAAATGGGAAGACATCTTTCTTCTCATTTCTCGTTTGTTTACTCCTGACAATCAAAGAGATTAGAATTTCAATTGTTTCACATAGCGACTGGTTTTCAAAGGATGATACTATCGCTTTAAACTGTGCAGTTTATTGTTTCTCTTCTACTTACAAGGAAGTTAGTAATAAAACTAACTTTTCCTATGTTTATCTTGATTAGCATAATGTAGATAACAGATTAATGTTTTGAATAAGAGTTTTGTTTACCAACAATTAGAGGAGATCATGCGAAAGGCACAAGTTAGATTTTTTTCCCTTCTACTAACAAGGGGCCAAGTAATAAGGACCATTTCTGCTAATTTTTATCTAGATTAGCATGATGTAGATGAAGTGTAAGCTTTTTAACAATAATTTGCTATATATTCATGTGATTTTTTTTTGCACAGAGAACCCTACAACTTGTGTTCCTGGCAGAATCTTTGAATCCAATTTTTGGGTAGTGCAACACCTTCTCTACCCATGAACTGTGTAAAGAAAGTAAAGCTTAATAGACAGTAATCATGATACAGACACCAATGTTATTCATGAGATTCCTTTCGCTCCTGATGATTTCATACTCCTCATGAACCTCTTCCATATATTCTATCATAATTTTAAAGCTTTTATGTTTTAAAACTATTTATTCTAATGAAAACTAAATATTTTGCCAAAATAAATTAAAATTTCTTGTAAAATGTTGCATGAATTTTTCTAACACTTTATGAATATAGTAGGTATATTACTTTCTCTACACATACTATGTACATAGTGTATGGAGAAGGTATTGTATTGCACCCAAAAATTTGATATTAAGATTCCACCAGAAATACATGTTTTGGGACCCCTGAATCCAAGAAAAGCATTTTTAGAAAAATGTCCATGTGTAAGTATGTGTGTGTGTGTATATGGGCCTAAAACAAATAGTCTGTTAAATACCAAAGTTGATATTTAAATTCCATCTCTTCCAAGGAAGTGACATGAAGATTTTCAAGAAAATCCCCTTACACCCAACGCCTCTTTACATGGAAAAATTGTTGACAATTTTGGTTTTCTCAAAAATAGCTCTAATGATTTTGATTAAAATCTCTTATATTTAAGATATTTACATGACAAATAAAACATGTGTTTTGATTTTCTGGGAATACTCTCTGAAGACCTCTTTACAAGGATGAATTTTTCTGAATTTTGCATAGCTTGTAAACTAAGAGATAGATAAACCTACATAAAAAATGCAATCTCTATAAAACACACAATTTATGTTGTATACATTTTTTTTGTGGAGTTAGCCATTTTTAAGATATTCCTTGTTATTGATTTTAATTTTAAAATACTTAAAACTTTCTCATGCAGAGCTTCTCAACTCCCGGCATGCAAAGAAATGGCTTTCAATCCCATTGTAACTATATTTGAAAAAATTTGACTGTTGGTTTAGCCTAGTGTATTCCATTGTTTCACTTCTACTTATAAGGAACTAAGTAATAAGAACCATTTCTGCTAATGTTTATCTTGATTAGAAGAATAAGCATATTAACAATAATTTGTTACAGAGATGTAGAGAAAGATGTGAATAGAAGATATCAGATTTTTTGTATCATAATACTAATATTACTGCTCCAGGAATATTTTGAAACTTGCAAAGTATTTATCCCATATAATAGGAAAGTCAACACTATCCTGCTGTTTTACAATGAAGTTGCAGTCATGTCATGTCAAGTAAATACAAGTACAAATAAAACTCATTCCAATGCACTAACTGTGAGTTAAATCAAAATGTTCAATAAAGGTGATTAGGAGAACATTATACTAGCACTACAAACAAACAAAAAAGTCTGTTGTGTTCCATTCACATGACTTATTCTGCCTAATCTGTCACAAACTATTCTTACAAAAGCTTATTCTTCTATCTACTTCATGTGCTAATCAAGATAAATATTAGCAAAAATTGCTTTCTGCTTTCTTTCTTTCTTATAAGTAGAAGGAAAATAAAAGTATACAGTATATGTACTAAAATCTTTAAAAATTTAGTTGCTATGAGATTTAAAATTTGGTTTTCTTTGCATGACCAGCAGTAAAACAAAAGAAAAGTATTGTATATGAGAAAAGTATTTTAAAATGAAATTAATAACAAATGAAAGTGGTTAACTCCACAAAAAAAATCTGATGTGTACCATTCACATGACTTTCTCCATATCCCTGCAACAAATAATTCTTAAAAAACTTATACTTCTATTTACTTTATGCTAATCAGAAAACAATAGCAGAAATAGTCTAATTACTCGCTTCCTTGTAAGTAGAAGCGAAATAAGGGACAACCATAGGTTAAAGTAATAGTCAAAAGCTGGTTGCTATGTAAATGAAGTTCCTTTGTTTATATGGATAGGACTTGACAAGTTCCTGTATGAGAACAGTATACGTTTTTCATAGCAGAAACCAAAAATAAGGAATGTCACAAAAACGACGAACTCCACGAAAAAAATGAGTATAACATGAATTGTGTTTTTAATGTGCTCTACATTTTTTGTATAGTAAGTTTTTGTCCATCTCTTACGGTTTAGCAGTTATTCAAAATTTAGTAAAATTCATCCTGAATAAACTACTCTTCAGAGGCTATTCCCAGAAAATTCAACATATACATTTTATTTGTCAGGTAAATATGTTTAATATACGAATTTTTAATCAAAATCGTTGGAGCCATTTTTGAGAAAATAAAAAATTTCGAAAAAAGTTCCATGTAAAGGGTAGTTGGGGGTGGGGGTATTTTTCTCAAAATCTTCGTGTCGCATCTCTGGAAGATACTAAACTTCAAGTTTGGTATTTTACCCACTTTTCGTTTTTGAGTTATCGTGTTCACAGACACACGGACACACACACACACACACAAGGACCTTTTTGTGAAAATGCTTTTTTTTTTTTTATATTGGGGACCCTAAAACATATATTTCCGGTGAAATCTTGGTATCGAATTTTTGGGTGGAGTGCAATACTTTCTCTATACACTATGTACATAGTGCGCATGGAGAAAGTAAAAAGTATGACATAAATTGTGTGTTTTAACAAGATCTACATTTTTGTGTAGTAAGTTTTAGTCGATCTCCTATGGTTTACCAGCTATGCAAGTTACCCAGAGGTCTTCAGATATGCAGTATTTCAATATCTAATTTTTGGGTTAAATGCAGTACCTTCTGTACCTACTAAGTAGAGAAATTAAAAATTCCAAAACATTTACAATATTTATAATTACCTGTTAACACATTCTGCTACAAGTGTAATTACGCAGAGGGAGTTAGCTGCTGAACATTCTAGAGGACCAATGAAAAAATACAACACTGTGTTCTTCTTTTAATGCTCCTCTTACATTAAGACTCATTCCTGTAATTTCATTTGCAAGATTTGTATTACAAAAAAAGTTGGGACATCTGTATTTGTAATTTATTGTAGCAGGAAAGACAAACATAATATAGAAAGTAAAAGCATGTTTTTTTTCTTCTATACTTATGCTTATATGCTTAATTGCATATGCTATTTGTGTTTTTTATTATTATTATTACTACTACTATTATTATTATTTACTCAAGCTGTACCTATGTTAAAAAGCAATTTATCTGTTTTATATTTTAACATTGGCTCAAAATGAACAGATCATGTAATGCTGCATCTCACTTTTGTGTAGAGTCAGGGGTACCACTTAAAAATTGTGCATCCATTATATTTGTTGGCACTTAAGAATGTTGCAAATTCCAGCAATGTAAGATATTTGTAAGAAGCCCTATTTTCATTTGTTATGATCTGTCAGCTGATCCCAGGAACTAAAAACTATGGATTATATAAAAGCCTAAGGAGTAATATGGCCAGCTTTTCACAGTTTTTATCCCAAAACACTACCAAATCAAATCACAGAGCTGTGTTTATATCATATATAATGTATGCAGAATGGTGTGTGATGCTCATAAACAAAGAAACAAAATAATAGGTTAAATAGTGCAGACTGAGTAACATTATGAACCATAAATATTTCATCATTAAGTGTAAATAATTGTTGATATTGCTAAAGCATAGGTAACATTATTCTGTTAAAAGTAAATAAGTGCTAAAATGATGTACACTATATAACTATCATTCTTCAGACATTTTCAGAAACTTTGTTAAAGTGTCCATCCTCTACCATCATCAATATTGAAAAGATGAATACTCTTAAGTTTAGCAGTTGAGGTATTCTGAGCTCACATAATTTCTATAATTTCATTCATTTATCTCCAAAAATAAAAAAAAATAAAATTAAACAGTGGATATTGCCAAAAATAAAACTGATGTAATTTCCATAATTTATTTTTATAAAATAATGAACATGGCATCATACATAAGAACTCTTGTACATTTTACATATATGGTGACACATAACATTTCTAATATTATTTAAGGAAACAATGACATTTGTACAAGTGAGTAGAAAATATAAATTCTTCATTTCCAACTGTTTATTTGCAACTTTAAATTAATGTTACTTGTACCATGCCTTTCTCTAAGCCAATTTAATAATGAAGTGAATTGCAAAATATTCATAAAAATTGTGTCATTTTAATATGTATGTTAGGGGGTTGCTCTCAATGATTACATATATTTGAAACAATGGCACTGTGAGTGGGAAGAAAGAAAGAGACAGCTTTTTACTGCTTTCTCAAAGTAAAGAAAGCCAACAAAACAAATAAAAAAAAGAATAAAACGAATTAACATACCTTTTGGATAAAAAAAACTGAAAGGCAAATAATTAGTTCACTTAGCTTATTATCACAAGCTATTTTAACTGTTCCATATGCTTTCAGTATTACTTTCTGAACACAATTATTTCTAATAGCCAACGAACGTTTATGTTCACTGATTTCAGTATTAAAATTCTCTTAAAAGAGCAGTTTTGTTTCACACTTCCTACAATAATCTTAAGCAAAATACGGTAATAATGCACTACAAAAAGAACATATGTAGGATTTCTCTTCTTTTTTCAGTTTTCATGTGACAAAAATATCATCCGTTATTTGTTTTTTTTTTTTTATTCTGAATGTAAGTTTAATTTATTAGAATTTTGAAATTTAAATCTGCACCGTTTACACTTTGATGTTTTCCTTCTTTCTTTCTTTTTGTTTTGTTTTGTTTTGCTTTTTGTTCTTTTTTATCTTATCTTGTGGCAATAAACAAACCTGATATTTGCGAGCTATTGCACTGCGCATAATCGTGGGAAACATAATCACCAAAATTTGTTTTTAAGAACCCACACATTGGTTTTCAACTTGGCTCTTTGATGTTAACAATTGCTTTTATATGTCCCCCCTAGAAAATGGTATGCACAACTATTCGCCCAACATCCGCTCATTTTCCGGAGTTTGGCGTGTGGGATGGTATTGCGAAATTCATAGGTGACTATCTTCAATATGAACCTCTTGAAGATCCTACTTTCTTGGTAAGTAAATTATCACATATTATAAAATAAATCACATCATTTTTACTTAATAAAATCACTTCTGTCACTCAAACTAGAACATTTCTGCATCTTTACTGAAGAAGGAAGCATGCTGCGAACAACAGAACAACAAGGTAGTTGCCGTCTAAAATATACAAACCCATAAATTTTACACAAATATATAGGTACTTATTTATAACATATACCAGTACACAGGTAGTGATAGATTGTTTGGGCTCATATTAAAGCTCCACTATTTGCACTGGGTACTGTTTTTGGTAACACTGAACAAGGGGGAGGAGTGAAGGAACGTTTATGTTTACTTATTTACGCCTGGAACGTGGTGGGGTTTTCGTTTTGACTTGTTTCGCGCGGCGATCTGCACAAGCACGCACGTTGTTGAGCAGGTAACGGAACTGGAGGATTTGCATTGCTGTTACACTGGGATCTGAGCAGCACTCCAACCACCGTAGGAACTTCTCCCCGTGGACGACAGCCTCTGCCGCTGTGGCTGGAGGCTCGTCCTCGTCATCATCGTCGTCCGACTCTTCGGTTTTACCAGGACTGTCACTTCGATTGTTATTGTGCTTTGCATTCAACACGCTGTCCAAAGTCGATCTTACTGTGTTGTTCGCAATTTGTATGGAATGACCGTTTGTTTTTGGCAGTCCTACAGTTTCACTATTTGCATTTGCACCCTTTTCCACTGTTTGCAAAGGGTCAGGATACTGTGAAAAGCCGTATCTCTTGTACCACCGCCAAAACCAGCTGCCATCTACGACGCCGTTTTTGTTGAGATCTGTCGTTCCTTTGGAGTCCAGAAGTGGCCCCGTAGTACCCATGGACATACTCACCTGCTGTTGCTGTTTTAGCCAAAACCAGAGTGCTTCATCAAGTTCAGGCTTGTTGTGATTCACCGTCTCCGGTGGCGTCAAAGTAGTGGCCGAGACGTCCATTCGAGGCAGCTTTCTGTCGCTCGGTCCTCCATCGAGATCTTCTCCCCCGCCTCCTCCAGCCCCAGGTTGAATTATCCTGACGCCTGCGGCAGCTGTTGCGTCTTTGTTGTCGTGTTCTTCGACAGAATGTTGAGATTCTGGCGTGCCACAAGATCTTGCCACATTTCGAAGTTTATCCTCGCTTTTGCACCATCCACGAAGCGTTGACTCAGGAACTCCAATGTCTCTCGCGACGGACGCCTTTGATTCTCCATTATGCACACGTTGTATCGCCTCAAGCTTCTCCCGGACGGAGAGCTGACGTATTGGTCTCTTCACGGACACCATGCTCTTCGTGGCCATTGCACCACCACAACAAAATATAACTCCGTTTCTAGCTCTCTCCCCCTCTCGTTCTTTGTGTTGATTCACAAATACTGCGGATAATTCGATAGCTCCACCCACTGTTTCGTATTGGCGCGAAACAACGACCAATCAGAACACTTTTTACTACGCACACTTTCACTCGTAATGTAAAGTTATTAAAAACTTCCCCGGCGCGGCGAAAACAAAAGTTGAAAAGTCGTGATGCGCGAAAGGGCCGTAGCGAAGCGACCCGGGTCCAGGATGGAAGTAAAGCGGCACGCGGTCAGTTGGGAGAGAGGAAAGACTTGGCAGGAAGGAAAGGGAAGGTCCTTTGTCCGATCAATAACCCCCTGGCCCACACCACCACCGGCTGCTACGAAGTGCGTGTTCGTTGGGTCGCACCAGTCGGCCAGCCAGCCAGCCATGCCGCCAGCCCGTCCGCCTGCCTGGGTCGGGTGGACATTCACTGCCCGCCCGCGGGCTGGCGGCCGGCAGGGGGATGGGAACCGCGAGGGAGGGGGTAGGGATAGCTCCGTTACCAAGCAACGTGTGGGGAAGGAAAGGAAGATAGTTCAGCAGCTGCTGTGTGTGCAGTGTGCATGCCCACGCTCTCCTATAGGGTGAGACAGCACTATCCACAACCTGTTTTTTCCTTCTTCCTTCCACCTCAACATTCGTATGTAGTCGTTGAGTTACGGCTTTTTTTCTCTGTACCTACACTTTCCTTCGCTAATTAATTTAGAGTTCGAATGGTGTTTCCCACTGATTTGCATGAAAATTGTGACTGCCCCGGCAGAAAAGTGAAGGGAGGTCCATCTGCGACTTCCATGGAGAATACAATGAGACGACTGGCGCCGGTTTTGATGTTATTCCATCCCTTCCGCGAAAACAGGGAACGTCTTCAAATATTTTGTAAAACTTAGCAGCACCATTAGAGCTTTGTGAACGCTAATGAGTTTTAACAATAACTTAAGAGACGTCTCGGGTACATTTTCTGATGAGCACTGTCTCCAAATCTTTAAAAATTAAGCAATTGTAGCGTATTATTCCATTTGATGAGGTTACGTAGGCCTTATAGTTTAAGAGGAGGGCAAATCTATTATGATTTTTCAAGTTTTAGGTTTTGACATTATTTGAGTAGGTACCTCAACTTTTGCCGAGTTAGATATATCTAAAGAGTGCTAGGACAATTCCATTTTCTTTTTAAAAAATTATCGAAAGCTGAGATGAGAACGTTTTTAATTGCAGTTTTTGAATTAAGCAAGTTTTATCCTACAAAGACATTATTATATCACAACTAATTAGCTTAAGAGTTTGATATTTTTGTTTCTAATTATTGTATAATTAATAAAAGAAACATTATTAGTTTAAAAAATAAAAACAACCACAGGTATTTTCTATTCTAAATTAATAATAATAATAATAATAATAGTTATTGACCTATTAGTATACAATGTGCTAAACCAGCAATAATACTTAAAAATAGTTGTGTAAGTGCATACGTCTCGTGTTTTGTTTTCGTGCAGGAATCATCAACGCTACTCTTATGTACAGAGGCAAGAGGTTTTCTTTTAACAATAGATGAGAAAGTTGTTGAATTACAGAAACAAAAGTATAAAATGCATTTGACAAAACGTTGAAATGATGTAAAGGCTTATATTTTCGCAAATGTTTGAGAATTTTCCATATCTTCAAGCATAATGTGTTTTTTTTAGCGATACATTAAAACTATCTATTTGTATATGTTTTATTTATTTGTTGTTTTTTATTTTTGTATTGCATAGAATGATGTGCATTTATTTCAGGTTACAAAAACAAAACTTTAATATTTGGTCTTCATAGCATGCAGCTATGTTTAGAATTTCAACGAAGAGGTGTTAGCAGTTTACAATACAAGAGAGAAAATAAATGACCAAGCAAGAAAAGCTCTTGTTTTTTAAATTCTAGGTTGGTAACAGATCGAATATTAGAATTTCAATCTAAAGAAAAACCTGTAGCTTCGGGATAAAACAAGGTTTCATCCCGAAATAATTCACTGAGAGCCAAAAAATAATACAGAATGGTCACTTTGGAAGCAGAGTAGATAGTGCACTTGCAGAACGAATGAATCCAAGATAGAGAAATAGTAAAAGACAATTTAAATGTTTGCTGTCGTATGACTTTATTTGACTATTTTGGCAAATGAAACTGATGATATAATAATAAAAAAAATTTGATGGGCTCAATTCACATGGCTTTCTCTACATCTCTGTAACAAATTATTGCTAAAAAAAATTTGTTTACTTTCTACTTCATGCTAATGGAGATAAACATTAGCAGAAAGGTTTTATTACTTATAAGTAGAAGGTAAATAAGGGAATACACTAGGATAAACCCACAGTCAAAACGTGGTTGCTATGATAAATAAATCTGTTTCTTTGCCCGGCTAGGAGTAGACAAGTTCCCGTATGAGAAAATAATAAGTAGATATTTTAAAACTAAAACCAGGAATATCTCAAAAATGGCCACCTCCACGAATAATATGTATATGACATAAATAATGTGTTTTAACAAGCTCTACATTTTTTGTGAATTAAGTTACGATTTACCAGTTATGTAAAATTCATTCAGAATATCAAGATGTCTTCAGAGGCTATTCCCAGAAAATCTAAGACATACATTTCGTTTGTCATAAAATATATTATAGATAAAGTTATTTTACTCAAAATCGTTAGAGGCATTTTTGAGAAAACCAAAATTTTCGAAAAATGTTCCATGTATGGGTAGCTGGGGGTGGTGGGATTTTCTTGAAAATCTTCGTATCTCATCCTTGGAAGATGCCAAACTTAAATACCATGTTTGGTATTTAACGGTCTTTGCGTTTTTGAGCTATGCGGCCCACAGACACACACACACACACACACACACACACACACACACACACACACACACACACACACACATTGACAGACGACACAGGGGCATGTTTCTAATTTTTTTTTATTCAGGGGGTCTCAAAACATATATTTCCAGTGAAATCTCGGTATCGAATTCTTGGGTATAATAAAATACCTTCTCTATACACTATGCACATAGAACGTATAGAGAAAGTAGTAGTAATAATAATAATAATAATAATAAAAGAACGTTGTTAAATCTATATATCGGTAGTGTGGGGATAGCGTGTCTGCCTCACATTGAGGAGGTCGCTAGTTCGAATCTCACTTAGGATAAATTACCCGGATAACTTTTTTTCGGGGTTTTCCCTTATCCTGAGAAGACGAATATGGAACAACTTTAAGCTCTATGGACCAATCAGGTTAAAGGACGTCAAACTAAAAACTATAGATATATTATAGGGCAATTTAAGCCTCACGGGTCTTACACACTCCCCCCCCCCAACATAAGTTTAAGCTCTAGTTTACAGTTCCTCATGTGTTTAATTATATTCGGGTCTCTCTTCAACATATACCCAAGGTCGCGGCTTTTTTCGGGCATATAAATCCTTAACAAGGCTTCCTTCGGAAGAGAAGTAAAGCCGTTTGTCCCATGCCTCTGAGCAAAATTAAACGGCCTTTCACGCCCAAAATAGGATGGGACCCTGAGAACCACAGCAGCTAAAGAGCATCCTTAAACAGAACTGCAATTCATTTTTCTCTCTTCTCGTCACCTGTGCATATGACTAATTTCACCAGTTGTAGGGAGGCCTTCATTGCGCAATGGATAATACAAACAATCTAAACATACGTATAACTTATCTTTGAGGTTAGAGTTCAAGATAAAATGCTTTAATTATACTCGTATTCCGAATGTAACCACCCTTGATAACGTGCGCCGATTCTGCACTGGAATCAACTGTGCAGTGTACACCCAAGGCGGTGAAGCCCACTCCAAGGGACATGAAATAATTAGTTTAGGAAAGGAAATAGGGAGAGAAGCTGCCCAGTAATATTAGGGTATTTCCTCGCATTTGCCAATGATGAAGGCTAAGGAAGATCCAGAGAAAGACCACCGGTGTGACCTACCTGGTCAAAATTATGTGCGTCGTTTACGTTGTTTTTGGACAGACCTTGTGACATGATAATCAGAGAAAATTTTTTATTTAGACACAAAAATGTGATAAACTATTTTTTCCTTAAGTTTTATTTAAAATTAAAAATCTTGTGACACATACAAATGGAAACGCAAATAATGCATATTAGCTTGTTATGTAGTAGCATCCATGAGCGTAAGCTTTATATATATATATATATATATATATATATATATATATATATATATACACGTGGGTATAATAACCGCAATTATTATGGTAATTTTCGACTTTGGGTATTGGCACTATTCATTTGAGGCACAAAAATAGCTTCTTTTGAACGTTTGGTTATGTTTTGTATGTGGTATATTTAAAAAAATAAAAAGTGTTTGAATAGGTACCAAACTTAATATTTAAGTTAAGTATTTTTTAAGGATGCGACAATAAAGATTTTCAGGAAATCCTCCGCACCCCAAACTACCCTTTATAGGGGACAATTTTCGAAAATGTTGACTCTCTCAAAGTTGATTCTAACGATTTTGATTAAAATACCGTATATTAAAGGTATTTACATCACAAAATAAAATGTATATCTTGAATTTTCAGAAAATAGCCCTTTATTCTGGATGACTTTCGCGAAACTGGTGAATCGTAAGAGAAAGTCAAAGACTTACTTCACGAAAGATGTAGATCTCGTCAAAAAATACAATTTATGATTTGCACATGTTTTTTAGTTAAAAATGTCCTTGTTATCTATTAGTTTTATTTTTAAAATACTTAAAACGTTTCTCATAAGAAAATATGTCATTCCTATTGCTTTGGTTTACTCCTGGCCATCTGAAGAGAACCGAATTTCAGTCACATAACAACCAACTTTTAAAAGGTTTGATATCGCTTTAGCCTAATGTACTTTTTAATTTCCTTTCTATTTATAAAGGACTAAGTAATAAGACAATTTCTGCTAATGTTTATCTTTACTAGCATAAAATGGTTAGAAGAACCGTTTTATAACAATAATTATAGAATGAGTAGAGAAAGTCATATGTAGTAACGCATAAGATATTTTAATCATTTCTGCAAGCTATTTTACGAAGCCTTATTACTTTCTCTACACGCACTTTACACATAGTATACAGAGAAGGTATTGTATTCCATTCAAAAATTCAATGTCGAGATTTCGTCGGAAATATATATTTTGAGATTCCCTGTGTCCCCCCCCCCAAAACAGTTTTAAATAAAGTTCTGTGTGTCTTAGTGTGGGGGTGCTTTTGGACAGCATAGTTAAAAAACTAAAATATCGTTAAATTTTAAACTTGATATTTTAGTTAAGTATTTTCTAAGAATGCAACAGGAAGCTTTTCAAGAAAATACTTCCACCCTAAATTATTCTTTACATGGAAAAAATTTTGAGAATATTGTTTTTCTAAAAAATTGTGTAACAATTTGATTAAATTACCGTGTATTAAAGATATTTACATCACAAAATATATATCTTGAATTTTTGGAGAATCGCTTCTGAAGATCTGCTCCTTCTGGATGAATTTTGCATAACTAGTAAACCATAAAAAATGGAAAAAACTTACTACACAAAAATATAGATCTCGTTAAATCCACAATTTATGTCATGTACGTTTTTGTTGTATATTTGACCGTTTCTGAGATTTTCCTTGTTGTATTCACTTTTAAACTACGTAATTTTTCTCAAACTTGGACACTTTTCGTTTCATCTCTCTTTTGTTTTAATGGCAATGTAAAGTGAACGTAACTTCAATTGTTCACATAGCGGCCAGCTATTAAAATATTTGACTATAGTTTAGCCTAATGCATTCCATTATTTCCTTTCTGCTTACAAGGAAGCAAGCAATAAGATCAATTCTACTAACGTTTATCTCGATTAGCATAATGTAGATAAAAGCACAATGTTTTATAGGAATAGTTGTTTGCAGATTAGGTAGAGAAAGTCATGTGAATGGAATTTTTTCTATCTAGTCAGTGTTAACTGTGATAAACCTTTACAGTTTTATTTCACATTTCGTTGTAGTTATAAGGGAGATAGAGGAAACGGAATAGCTAACAAGAAGCTTAAAAGTGGCTTAGTAAATGCTGGTCTAGAAATTTCGTACTCTCCTCATGATATTGCGAGAAATGTCTGAGCAGCAAAAGTACTAAGAAAGACAAGGTTTTAAAAAACTCAATAAATGGGAATATCCTGGAAATGGCCTATGCCAGAAAGAGTTATTTGAAGTAATCTGTTTTAATTATGCCTACATTTTTTGTGTGAGCTTTTGTCTATCTCTTAAGACTTGCTAGCCATACAAATTATACAAAACTCATTTTAATAAACCGAACTTTAAGGGCATTCTTAGAAAATTCAAGATATACCTGCATTTAAATGTCTAGTAAATATCTTAAATAGGAACACGGGTCTTTAATCAAAATCGTTAGAGCTATTTTTGAGAAAACTAAAACTATTAGAAGAAATGCCCATGTAAAGGGTAGTTTGACATTTTTAAGAAAATTTCCCAGACTCACATGTATGGAAGATCTCGCGTACCAGTGTAGTATGAATAGATATTTTGTTCTTGAGCTATTGCCGTTACACATACCTACACACATGAGGCAATTTGTTTATTAAATAGAATAATTGGCTGAATATATTACATTTTTGGATGGAATGCAACACTTCCTCTATCTACTAAGCACATGATAGAGAAAGTAAGAATGTCTTTTGGTGGGATGCAATACCTATCTTCCAAGTATGTATTTGACATCTTAATTAGGTACTTGTTCTAAGGGCCCTTATAATAGGAGAAAATAAAATTTTTATTGTTGCACTCACACGACTTTCTCTACTCACTTGTACACACTTTTGTTACAAACGCTTATGCTTCTATCTACTTCGTGTTAACAAAATTAAACATTTGCAGCAATCATTTTGTTTCACATTCCTTTGTAGATATACTGGTAGGAGGGGAACACAGTAGTGCTATAGCCAAATCTTTTAAGAGCAGGTGACTATGTGATGTCAATGATATTCCATTCTTTTAGCATTGCCAAAATGAAAAAAAAATCTGATATATTGTATTCACATGGCATTATCTACTCATTCTTTAACAAACTGCCGTTTTCCTTGATATAGCTCAAGCCTTCAACATCGTGTGGCACGAAGGTTTACCGGTTAAATTACATCGAATTGGACTTCCAGATTATCTTATCAACCTAACAAAAAGTTTTATATCACAGTGACAGTTCCTGGTGCGAATAGATAAGTACAAATCTACCATTCGACCAATAACAGCAGGAGTTCCACAAGGATCAATTCTGGCGCCCTTTCTCTTCAACGTATTTATTATGACCTACCGGAAACAAAGCGTACATCTACTGCTACCTATGTATGCAGACGACACAGTTATTTTCTACTCACACTCCGTTTTAAATATTGTAATTAAAAGTCTTCCAACTTCATTAAATCTCCTACCTAGATGGTTCACAACCTGGGGAATTAAGTTCCAACAGGTTGGAAACGAAGACTTTCTCCTTAAGACAATACATTAACCCACCTCCATTATTACTCCAAGAAAACAGCTTACATGGTTGTCTTCAGAAACAACAGTTAAATATGCTAGGAGCAATGTTGGCCACAAAACTAACCTGGAAGTCTCATACATCCTACATTTCGACAATAGCTATTTCCAGAATCACAAAACTATACCCTCCACTAAACAAGAGATCACCACTTGGAATGGAATGCTCAATACTGCTATACAAGTCTCTCATACGTCCTGTAATCTCACACGCTGTACTTGTGTGGTGTACAGTCAGCAAAACTCATATTCACCGACTTCAACTTATACAAAATAAATTTCTCCTCACTATCAGCAAGGCTCCATGGTTCATAAGAAATCACCAGCTCCACCAGGAATTTGGAATTCTCACCAAACAACAATACTTCAATTGCTCTCAAAGAAATTCTTCATAAGACTAGCCGAAGTTCTAAGAATTAAAACATTTCACATTGGACTTAGAAACCCTCAGAAGAGAAGATTAAAAAAAACAAAAAAAAAACTGCCCCAAGACTTCCTCTTCAGTGATTCCGAAGACAGTGATTTCTAATCCATTAGCTTCACTCATCCATACTCTGTTTGCAATTATTGATTGTGATTAATTAAATAAATTGTTAACTTTGTTAAGCTTGTTAATTTACCCAGGATAATTTAATTGTTAATAGCATATACTTATAATTGCTACCCATTGTTAATGTATCTTCTTAACTTTTTGAACATGTTAGAGGTTATGAACTCAGTTTGTTATGTGTATAATTGTTAACTTAATTTATCACTGGCTTGTATAGCAATCTTGCTGATCTATCAAATCATAAATTGAGAGAGAAAAAGAAAAAAGACACATCCGAGGACCTTTTACTGAAACCTTTATTTACTCAGGCTCTTAGAATATGTATTTCCGATGAACTCTCGGTTGGAGATTCCTTCTCTACATACTATATCGATTTACGTGGTAGAGAAAGTGCATTTTTACTTTCTCTACACGTACTATGTACATAGTGTGTAGAGAAGGTATTGCACTCCACCAAAAATTCGATACCGAGATTTCACCGGAAATATGTTTTAGGGTCCCCTGTATCCAAAAAAAAGTATTTTCAGAAAAAGGTCCGTGTGTGTGTGTGTGTGTGTGTGTGGTGTCTGTGAACACGATAACTCAAAAACGAAAAGTCGGTAAAATACCAAACTTGGTATTTAAGTTTAGTGTCTTCCTGGGATGCGGCACGAAGATTTTGAGCAGAATCCCCCCACCCCAAACTACCCTTTACATGGAACTTTTTTCTAAAATTTTGATTTTCTAAAAAAATGGCTGTAACGATTTTGATTAGAATATCGTATTTTAAAGATATTTACTTGACAAATAAAATGTAATATCTTGAATTTTTAGGGAATAGCCTCTGAAGATTACTTTATTCCGGGTGAATTTTACGGAATTTTACATAAATGTTAAACCGTAAGAAATGGACAAAAACTCGCCACACAAAAAATGTAGAGCACATTAAAACACACAATTTATGTTGCATACATTTTTTTTTTTTTTTTTTTTTTTGTGTGGAGTTGGTCGTTTTTTAGATATTCCTTGTTTTTTGATTTCAGCTTTGAAAAACTTAACTTTTCTCATACAGGAATTTGTCAACTCCTGTCCATACAAATAAAGGAGCTTCAGTCACATAGCAACTAGCTTTTGACTATCACTTTAACCTATGGTTCTCCCTTATTTCTCTTCTAGTTACAAGGAAGCAAGCAATAAGACTATTTCTGCTAATTTTTTGTCGATTAGCATGAAATAAATAGGAGCATAAGCTTTTTAACAATAATTTGTTGCAGAGATGTAGAGAAAGTCATGTGAATGGAACATATCAGGTTTTTTAATCATGTATGGGCAAACGAGTTATTACTTCTTTTGCTATAATGTATGCTTTTTCTTTTACGGGGAATACATTGATGCGATCGAAACCAGACGTTGATTACCTCAGTATTTCGGTGTATTATTTTTGACGTCTTTTAGTACTTTGGTTTTGTATAGCCACTATAACTTATTGAGAATTAGTTAAAACTAGAAAATTGGAGATATTTCGGTTATTTTTAATGCCTTGAAATGCCCGCTTGAAGGCATAAAGATCAGAGGGAAAAAAAAAGATTTAAATTTTGGTGAGGTTATATCGTTTTGTGTGCAGGATAAACTACTGCACAGCCACATCTAGTTTCATTTTGTAACCATCTTTGTAAATGGATATATGACCCGGATACTTAGTACATTCTCGTTAAAAATTAGTTGATATGCAGTAGTGGAAGTTAAACTTTCAAGGCATTTTCTTAATCTATTGTTTATTGCGGAATTTTTGTCCTCCGAGGTGGTACTTCAGCTGATATTGTTTTAGGTGTTATTTTCGGAAGATATGTCGTTTATATTCAAACATTGCTTCATCCTTAAGGGAAAGGACACTGCAGATGTAGATTGACAACAGTAATTATTGTTACTGATGATATTTTGAAGAGACGTGAGAGTAATTTTTTTAATGATTGTGCCTAATGCTCGCTTTTAATACAATTACACTGCAGGCGATGGCGCTGATGATACATGGAATAAAGATGGAGCACCGATGGAATGTGATGCTGGGTGAAACCGGAGAATCCACTTTGCACCACCATATGCGGTCGCCAGGGTCGAACCCGGGCCTCCTTAGTTAGAGGCGAGTGGTCACGGCGCGGCTACAGTAGGTATACTCTTGCTCCATAGTGTTATGGACCCGAATGAATGACTTATAACACATTGGCATGTGTTCATCTGCTCCTCAGTTCTTTTGCAGATGTCATTATATTATATCACAAGAGCAGTTGTTTTCAGGTCCTTTATTAGGGGTAACCGTGTTAGCTTTGGCTGAATATTATTCCTAAAAATTTCAAGGTATTTAGTTTAATATTCTGTTGCGCTTAATAGATTGATAGGAGTATACGCTTTTTATTTCTTGAGTACATTATATATTTGCATTTAGTGAATGAATGTTTAAAGACAGTTTCTTTGGGCCAGATCATATATTTAATTAGCTCATCTTGTAACTTTGCTATTGTTGTGTTTGTGTTTTTGCCTCTTCAGTAAATTAGATGAAATGAGAAAAGGGATACCCTCATTGGGAGCCTGAATTTTGAAGATGTTTACAAATACTCGGAAGACTGATAATTTTAATTGTTTTCTCACAGAAACCGTGTGTAGGACAGGAGTTGGATAGTAGAGTCAGACTGAAAAATTCAAAGCCGGAATTTGAACCACGGATCTCTCGGTCTCTAGCCAGTTGCTCTACCACTGAACGTGGTAACATACCGGTATAGTATTGAATTTCTCAACTGACTCGCATGCTTCCCGGAAAACCATAATTATTTTGAGATGATAGGAAGACTGTTATACTAATTGTTGATCCTTACTGAAGTCAATATTTCATAGAGACTGTCTTACACTTGGCGCTTGTTATTTCCACTTGCATTATACTACATTGCTGGATTTAAGAATTGGGATTATAATGTCTGTATGCCCCCCGCCCCAGATATAGTTGAAACATTTCGAGTAAATAAGCCCTTCCTTTTGTGAGAAGTTGATTTAAAAACTCGTAGAAGTTAAGTTCCGACCTGCTCGTTAACTGCCAATGTTTATTGCCGTCGTCAGGTTCTGCAACAATGAAAGATAAGAAGGAAAAGACAGAAATGATTGGATATTCCCAGCATTCGTCTGATGACCCAGGGAAATCCCGATAAAGCTCATGGGCCAGGAAAGCCGGCTACGGGAATCGAACTCCCGACCTCCCGAATGCAAGTCGCACACCTATCGCACCGTTATAATTACATATGTTAAATATTCACGTGAAGCCAAAATCCATTTAAATTCTGCTGGAGAAGATGATTATCTGTTCTACAGGTGTTTAACGGACGTTTGTTTCAACTTTCTTTGGCCACTTCATCGTTTATTTATGTTTCTATATTTTTCAGTTGATTCATTATTGTACTTTTTTTTTTTTGTTATTCATTCCTATGCTTTTAGAAGAGCCGGTGTCTTCTATAACCCATTTGTGAAACTTACGACATTATTTGTGTTCAATTTTGAACCCTTTTAAGTGGGTAGAGACGGTGTTGCATCACACCCAAAATTGGATACCGAGGTTTTACCGGTGGATCCGCGAGTGTGTATGTGTTAGATTAGATCCTGTAGGTTCTTTTAGGCCAGGAAGCCACTGAACATAGAACTTGTCAAGGGGAGAGAGAGAGAGAACTTGTCAAGGTTGAGAGAGAGAGAGAGAGAGAGAGAGAGAGAGAGAGGACGCCTAACTCCAAAGCTTTACTTTAAGAGTATTTATGACGTCTTAACGATTTTATTGTGTAGCCTTACTGTGTCTTATCTGCTTGTGGTGTCATGATTCAGCCAAGTTTCTGTTTATCTCAAGCACAGTAGCGTCTACGAGTTTTATGAGCTGCGCAGTAATCTACTTTTCGCTACTCTTGCGCTATAACCGTAGTTTCGATGTCGACTAAGAGAATTTCAAGCAACAAGTCTTTTTAAAAATAAGTTCGGATTCAAGACGGAAACTTTTAGGATGAAAGTAGATGAATAATGAGATGCTTTGTAGTGATCTATCAAAGTGCTGGTTCCGCAGATAAAGACCACAATGATGGCATGACAATAATAACAACGCATTACATTTTATCACACACAGAATTAAAAATAATGGAGTTAGATTTTAAAGGAACAATAAACTAAGTTAAAAATGGATATTGAGAAATGTTCAGCGTTTTCCTAGCAAATCTCTCTACAATAGTCTAAAGTCTGGTGTAGAGAGGAGATTTACATTCTATAAAGTTTTCGCATAGTACTTGCCTCTACAGGTTTCTTGGTCTATTTAAAGAAACTTCCTTTGTGTTACTATCATTTTATTTACTACTAAATACAGATAAACTTTCAATTAACATTTACACATTTGTTGCAAGATACAATGGATAAAGCGATAGTGAAACTTTTAGTGTGTGCGTCTCTGTGTGTTGGCTTTGAAACTCCTTGTTCCACAAGAAAAGGAACGAAAACCAAAAGTTGAGAATAAAAACCAATAAAAGGAATGTCTTCGAAATAATTACCCCCCAAAAAAGCTTATCTAACATAAACTGTGTGCTTACCACGTACATAAATAGAGAAGATATTAAGGTATGGCATTCCACCAAAAATTCAGTATCAAAACTTTACTAGAAATACCTGTTTTGAAACCATCTTAGTCTAAAATGTATTTTCAGAAAAAGGTCCGTGTGTATATATCTAATTTGTGTGTATGCGCGTGCGTGTGTCTGTGAAAAACAGCTTAGCTGCCAGTAAAAGAGAGAAGCCGGATAATACCAAATATAAATATCAAACTTGGGCTTTATGTTTACTATCTTCCAAATAAGCGACACGAAGATTAAAATTTCAACAGAAGAAAAAATCTGATGTGTTCCATTCACATGACTTTCTCTAGCTGTTACACAAACAACTTTCCTTATAATAGATTATTATTTTATTTACATTCTAATCTAGATAACATTAGCAGAAATTGTCTTATTACTTGCTTCCTTGTAAGTAAAAGGGACATACGAGAATTAACTAGGATAAATTGATAGTCAAATATTTTACAAGCTGGCCCTGCAGTAAACAAAAAATAATACGGAATGTCACTTCCCGTTTGAGAAAAGTTTAAGTAGTTTAAAATTGAAATCAATAACAAAGAATATCTCAAATACGATCGATTCTACTAAAAATGTATATGACATAAATTATGTGTTTTAACGAGATGGAAATTTTTTGATAGAAGTCTTTGTCTAACTCACACGGTTTAACCATTATTCAAAATTCTGCAAAACTCATTCAGAATAAAGAGGTCTTCCGAGGCCATTCCCAGAAAATTAAAATATACATTTCATTTCAGATGAAAATATCTTTAATATACGGTATTTTAACCAAAATCCTTAGAGCCATTTTTGAAAAAAACGAAATTTTCAAAAATGTTTCCATATAAAGATTTCTTCGTGTAGCATGCTTGGAAGATACTAAAGACAAATACCAAATTTGGCAATTAACGGTATTTTCGGTTTTGAGCTACACTATCCACAGACCCACACACACACACAGGGGGAGTTTTTTCTAAAACGGTTTTTTTTTCGGACTCAGGGACATAAAACATATATTTTCGGTGAAATCTAGACATCGAATTTTTGGGTGGAATACAATACCTACTCTTTCCTATGTTCATTGTACAAAGGAACTAGAGAAGAAAAAAAAAACTTCAAGTACCTTTTACCTAGATTTTCTTTTTTAAATTCTTTATTTTCTAACGAAGGTTTAAGAACGATTTTGAATAAAATACCATATATTAAAGATATGTTCATATTATACTTATATATATATATATATATATATATATATATATATTACTTTTTATGTGAATATTGACAATGTATAGTATTTTAATGATAATCATTAGAGCCATTTTTGAGAAATTCAAAATGTTTGTATTTATGTCACAATTTGTTTCTAATTATGCAGTTCACAGACACCCACTCACACTGACACGCGAATATTCTTCTAAAAATGCATTTTTGGGGTTCAGGGAGCCTCAAAATAAATACTTCCAGTGAAATTTCAACATAAAAATGTTGGGTAAAAATGGAAATGGCGTGTTATTTATGGACACTCTTTAACTACTCTGGTTCTCAGCGTCCCATTCTAAATTGGGCGTGAAAAACCGCTTAATTTTTGCTCAGAGGCCTCTCTATCAGGCTTGAGGTTATTTTACGACACAGGACCAACGGCTTTACTTCACTTCCGAAGGAAGCCATACTAAGGATTTTTACACCGAAAAAATTCATCGTCCTCCGCCGGGTTTGAACCCGAAAAATTTTGGTGGTGTAGAATATTCCCCCTACACCTTATTTCTTGTGGAGACACTAAAAAGTGTTATTCCAGTGATTGATTGTGTTTGCGGTTCTATAGAAAAAGTTTAAACGAGAAATAGCACAATTATATCAGAGAGGTGTAAACAACAGGGAAGCAATTATTATTCAACAATAGAAAATACAAGCATCTTAATGATAGCGAATAAAGATAAATATGATATACGGGGTGTTAGTTTTAGTTTGAAAAGTTACTTCTGATTACACCTGTTTTAGTGTTATAGTAATTCAAATGCACTTGCATTTACAAAACTAAAAATCTTATGTGTTCCATTTATATAACTTTCTCTACCCGTTCTGCAAACTATCCTTCAAAAAGATTATCGTTTTATCTTCACTGTACTAACTGAGAGAAACATTAGCAGAAATAATCTTGTTACCTGCTTCCTTGTAAGTAGTAAGGGAATACACTAGGCTAAAGCGATCAAACTGTTCTAATAGGTTGTTTTAATTTTATTTATTACTTTATATTATATAGTGCAAATAAATGGAAATTTATATAATAATAACTTTTGCGGTTTGTGAATCGGCTTACAATTTAAATTCACTTCTCTTTGTATGGCCAGGAGTAAAACAAAAGAGTTATGAAACGAATAACTACATTCCGCTTGAGAAAAGTTTAAAAATTGAAACAAATATCACGGATTATCTCTGTTAAACCTATACAAATTTATATGACATAATTCATATGTTTTAACTATATCTACGGTTTTGTGGAGTAAGTGTTATCTACCTCTTACAGGTTACCCAGTTGTGCAAAGGTAATCCAGAATGAAAAGTCTTCAGTGCTATTTTAGAAAATGTAAGGTATGCATTTTATTGGTTCAATAAAATATCTTAACATATGGCGTTTTAAACAAAATTTAGAGCCATTTTTGTGAAAATCAAAATTTTCGAAAAATTTTTGAAATGTTTTTCGTAGAGAGGTTTTCTTGAAAATATTCTTGTGGCATCCTCGGAAAATGCTGACCTTAACATCATTAGATTGAGCTATATACTGTTCATAAACAATGTGTGTGTGCCTGTGGACAGCATAGCGCAAAAACGAAAAGACTGTTAAATACCAAACTTGGTATTTTAAGTTTGGTATCTTCCAAAGATGCGACAAGAAAATCCCCCACCCCAAAAATACATGGAAAAAATTTCGAAAATATGACTATTTCAAAAATGGCTCTAGTGATTTTGATTAATGTATCTTATATTTAAGATACTCACATGCCAAATAAAATGTATATCTTGAATTTTCTGGGAATAGGCTCTAAAGACCTCTTTTTTTACTGAATTTGGCATGACTGGTAAATCGTAAGCGATAGACCAAAACTTGCTGCACAAAAATGTAGATCACGATAAAACACAATTTATGTCATATACATTTTTTTCGTGGAGTTGGCCGTTTTCGAGATATTCCTTGTTATTGATTTCAGTTTTAAAATTAACTTTTCCCATACGGGAACCGGTTAACTCCTGGCCAGGCACAGAAATAGATTTCAATCTCATAGCAACCACATTTTAAAATATTTGACTGTCGGTTTAGCCTAATGTATTCCCTTATTTCCCTTCTACTTATAAAGGAACAAATTAATAAGACCGTTCCTGCTGTTTTAGCAATAAATAGACAGAAGAATAAGCTTACTAACAATAATTTGTTACAGAGATGTTGAGAAAGTCATGTGAATGGAGCACATCATAATTTTTATAATGTAAACTTTTGTTTAGAAAAAAGTCACAAATAAATCTTACAAATCTAAGAACAACGGAAAAGTATTACTTGCACTCAACCACTAAGCAAAACCTAAAAAATAAACCTATTTTAAGTACACAAAAACTTAAAATGAAGGTTTATGCCACCTAAAAATCCGGGTCTAGTTAGCAGAATATGTAGCTAGAACGATTATTAATGGGCTGTTTCTTCTAAAGATTGTTTCCATACAGAATTTACTCGGACATTTTATACCCGTTATCTTGAAATGTTTCAGTTGTTCATAAAGAGGCTTCTAGGAACTGTGGGAGGGATGTGGGAGTACAGCTTCAGAAACGCTACGCCAACACAAGTGCCCACCTCAGTTTATGCCTCTATTTCGCAAAGTTAAAGCATATAGTTTATTGTATCATTCACAAGTATTCGCCACTACACGAGGAGGAAGGCTTAGAACATAGATTTGAAGATTAACACTCCATCAGCCTTCTGCATGCCAACGCTTTGACACTATCACTGTCTGGGAGAGACAAAATAAGATAAAATTATATAAAAAGCAGGTACAAATTAAAATATTCATATGATTTTCTATACTCACTTCTCTTACAAACCTAGGTTAGATAAAAATAAAAATCTGATGTGTTACACTCACATGACTTTCTCTAACTGGTCTACAAACAAACTACGAGGGCCTTTTTTTTTCAACCTCCTATAGGCTATAAATAAAGTTCATAGAAAACAATTATTTTATTACTAAAAGTGTTGTACAATTATGGTTACTTTTCAACATAATCACCGAAAAGATCGAGAAATTTATCGCACCTGTGAACAAGCTTTGCAATACCCGGTTCAAAAAATGTTGCCGCCATTGGTTTCAAATGAGCATTGACGTTGTTTTGAAGATCTTCATTGGTTTGAAAGTGCTGCCCTCCTAGCCACGTCTTCAGTTCAGGAAAAAGGTGAAAGTCGCTGGGTGACACGTCAGGACTTGACGGCGGATGATCGAAAATGTCCCATTGAAATTGTTCAAGGAGCCGATGAGTTGTGCCAGTAGTGTGTGGACGAGCATTGTCATGGATCAACACAATTCCTGAAGGTAGCATTCCTCTTCGTTTGTTTTGAATGGCTCTCCACAAACATCGTAAAGTACGATAAATGTCTCAATCTTTTCGGTGATTATGTAGAAAAGTCACCATAAGTGTACAAAACTTTTAGTAATAAAATAATTGTTTTCTATGGACTTGTCTTTTATTTATAGGCTATTGGAGGTTGAAAAAAAAAACGGCCCTCGTACACCATATTAATCGATATAAATTAAGATATTGTTATTACTTAGTTCCTTATAAGTAGAAGGGAACAAAGGGGATACACAAGGTTAAAGCGATTGTCAAATGTTTTAAAACCTGTCGATATGCGTTTGTCATTGCAAATCGCTTCTTTGCTTGGCCAGGAGTAGAACAAAAGGAAAACGGACACTACCTGTCTGAGAAAAGTACAAGTACTTTACGATTGAAACCAATAACAATGAATATCTCGGAAACGGTTACCTCCACAACAAAAATCTAAAGGACATATATTGTGTGTTTTGACGACATCTACAGGCTATCAGTTTTTGTCTATCACTTACGGTTTAGCGTTAAGCGAAATTTGGTAAAAGTCATCCAGAATAAAGAGTTCTTCAGAGGCTATTCCCAAAAAATCAAGATATACACTTTATTTGGGATGTAAATATCTTTAATATTCGGTATTTTAATCAAAATTGGGCACAGGGACCTTTTCCTAAAAATGCTTTTTCGGAATTATGGAACTCCAAAACATATATTTAAGATGAAATCTCGGTATCGAATTTTTAGGTGTAATGCAATACCTTCTCTATCCACTATGTACATTGTACATACGGGGCTAGAGAAAGTAAAAAATATTTGTTTGATTTTCTTCTCTGATCTGATCGTTATATAAACTTACAAACTATTCCCACAAACACTTTTTTAAGTTTAACGTCCTTTAACCTGGTTGATCATATCGGGCGATGAATGAAATTGGTGAAATGATGCTCAAATGATCTCGGGGTCCATGGAGCATAAAGTTACTCGACATTCGTCTTCTCAGGATAAGATAAAAACCACTAAAAAAAACCTTATCCGGGTAACTCACCCTAAGCGAGATTCGAACTCGCAACCTTTTGAATGTGAGGCAGACACGCTACCACCACACCACCCAGGCCTAAGCACTTATTCCTATGTTTCATTTTATGTTCTCTACCATGTACAATGTACCTACATAGTAGAAAGAGAAGGTATTTATTCCGCCCAAAATATCGATGTCAAGATTTCACCGGAAATGTGTTTATGTTTTGATTCTCCCTAAATTCCAATAAAATATTTATAGATAAAGATCTGTGTGAGTATGGGTATGTGTGTGTCTGTGGACAGCATACCTCAAAAAGTTTACTAAACACCAACATTTACATTTAAGTTAGTATATTCCAAGATATGACACAAAGATTTCCAAGTAATCCCCCACTCCCCAAACTATTCTTTAAATGGAAAAGTTTTCAAAAATGACATAACGATTTTGATTAATATGTTGAAGTAATTTTTATGATGGCAAATGAACTGTATATCATAACATTTCTGGAAATAGCCATCTGAGGTCCTCTTCATTCCTCCCATTTGTGGTGGGGAAATGTTCTTTAAAACCTTCGTGCCGCATCCTTAGTAATTCCTGAAATTGAATATCACGTATAGTATTTATGGGTCGTATCATTTTTGAGTTATGCTATTCACAGAAAGACAGAGGGGCACCGTTTTATAAACATATTTTATTTGTTTGTTTTTATTTGTATTCATAAATCCCTAAAACATGTTAATAAAATATAGGAATTAAAACAGTGAAGTTGCTTCTCATTTACTTTTTGAGCCGCGCTTGATTAATACTCAAGACTTCACTTACGCTTTAAAAGAACATCATGATTTTCTTCCGTGTCCGTGGCTGCAAAAGAACTGCAATTTTGTTTAAAGGTAAGTAAAGGTATTCTTGAGGATTAATCAAGCTTAGCTCAAATCCTAAAATATGTATTTCCGGTGACTTCTCTGTATCAAATTTTTGGATGGAATGCAATACCCTCTCTATGTACTATGTAGGTACGTAACAAGTTTACTTTCTCTACCACTTTCTCTTCTTACTATACGCATCAGAGAAAGTAAAATATGTATTCAATAAAAATCGTATGTTTAATGTTACATTTTGTGTAGCAAGATTTTGATTTATCTCTTATAGTTTGTGAGTTATGTAAAAAGTATCCTGAATGAAGGGGGCTGCAGATACTATTCCCAGAACATTCAAAATAAACGTTTCATTGGTCATGAAAAGTTTGAAATGTATTTAAATAAAAAAAAAATGCAATGTTTTAAAAAATCAAATATTTTTAAAGTTGTTCCATGAAAAGTATAGTTTGAGGTCGGAAGATTTTTTTTTAATTTGAAAACTGTAAATTTTGAAAATCAAATTCTTGAAAGACGCAGAACTTAAATACTAAGTTTGGTATTTAACTGGCTTTTCGTTTATGAGTTATCTGTTCACAGACATACTAGACACAAACACATGCGCGCGCGCGCGCACACACACACATACATGACATCTTTGTAAAAATGCTCTTTCGGGATTTAGTGGTTTCGGAGCATAAGTATAGTTCATGAAATTCCGACAGGATTTTTGGATCGAATACAATACTTTCCCTACTTAAAATTCAGTGTATAAAAGTAAAAACGAATATCGATTTGTGCTTGAAAAAAAGTATAATTATGTGAACGTTGAAACTACTAAAGTTAATATATCCGGAATGATTTAATACCTTGAAGGTTTTATTTGACATAAACAGTGAGCTCTATGGAAATCTGTTTTTTGTGTGGTAAGACTGTTCTGTCTTTTCGGTTTATCACTTGCTGGTCCCCATGGCCGGGCTCGCTAAAGTGTCTAGCTTTGGTGCTTATAGGCGCAGGGGGTCGTGGGTTCGAACCCCGCCTCCGGGTTGTTGTGTTCCTTCTCACATATTCTCGGTCCCCTGATGGCTAATTAAGTCCCACTTGAAGGCTAATAAAGTACAAAATCATTATTCAGAATGAAGAGAACTTCACACGCTATTCCTCCCTCCTAAAAAAAATCAATACACATTTCATTTGTCATGCAAATAACTTTCACAAATAGAATTTAAATGAAAATCTTCACAGTAATTTTTGAGATTATAAAAAATAACGAATAGTTTTCAATCAAATGCTAGTTTGGGGGGGGGGGGGTTCTTGAAAATCTTTGCGTTACAATTGCCACATACTTGAAAGACCTACGTAAACACCAATTTTGGTATTTAACTATTTTATCGTTTTTAAGATAGGCTATTCACAGACATACAAACACATGCACACACATACTCACATAAGTTCCATTTTGCAACAATGCGTACTTTGTTGTTCAGATAACCTTAAAAGTTATATTCCTGGTGTAATCTAGGTATTGCATTTTTGGGTGGAATGTACTTCCTCTGCTTTGCACGAGTAAGAAGGTGTAAGGGGTAGAGAAAATCATGCGAATGTAACAACAGATCTTTCTCTACATTCGGATGTGCTCTTTTGCACGAGCGACATCTATCATCAGCTTCATCTGATGAATGTGATTAAGGGCAACATGAAATCATCCTTATACAACAAATATAGAATCAAAATTCGTGGCAAGAAGTGGTATTTTTCTATTTTTACTAATATGGTGGATATGGTCGTAGTCAACGCTTATGCTTTATATTGCCTTGCAAATGAAAAGGTGCCTCTTCTGGACAACAGAAGAATGATTGTTCGAGCATATCTACTGGCATCCTAGCTTTCTGACCCAAAAAATGCAGGTCGACCATGTCTACAAAAGCTGGCAACGAAACATGTATCTAACGATGTAAGGAAAGACGGTAAAGGACACTATCTTGAAGGAACACTTGAAGGAAAACAAAGGGAATGTGCACTATGTAAAATACGTGTAAGAAAGCAATGTACAAAATGTAATGTTGGCTTACATGTTGAATGTATGATGCAATGGCATAAATAATGCAACTGATATAACCTTCGATGTACAGAAAGAATGCACAATGCTATGGTTGTATTTTGTAAAGTGTATATTATATTGATCATATTTTGAAGCAGTAAATTCTGTTTGATGCCCTTATAACAATTTCAATCGCTAACTACCACTCTAAGTGCATAAAATAACCTAAAATATGTTTGAAATCTACAATTTTTACTCTCTAACTGCCACGATCCCCAATTGGGACTTTTTTTTTTTAAAAACAATCCTATGTGCAATTAATATTAATTAGTTATACAAAGTAACAACGTTAAACACATTTTCTAACGTAAAGTAACATAAAATAACATGACAAAAACTTGTAAAGCACTGAATTTGACAAAAATGTGATTGTGTACAAGGAGCTTTAGAGGAGCGCCTATGGCCTGGTGATCGAGCCAGGAATTGTTAGGGATCTCTGAGAGCCTCTGTCGACTTCGCGACCTACCTTGCCGTGTATGCAACTATTGCGGCTCCTTTAATCATCTGTTCCTCTCGGGAATGCATGCACATATATCCATTGGAGATTAGATTAGAAAGCATTCTGTAAGTTCGTTTAGGCCGGAAAGCCACTGAACATAGAACTTGTCAAGGCATACACATGAATACATATTATATGAAACATAATACATATATACTATGAAAAAAAATGTACAAGGCTCTAGTGCTAAAAGCATAGGTTACAAAAACAACAGAATATTTTTTTTGCATGCACTTAAAAACAAAGAGTATCAAAATATAGTGTTAAAGTGTATAAATAAATAAATATAATTTCATTATATGTAAAACTAATGTTATGTCAGATGATAGTTTTCAAATTATCGACATAATAGTTACTAGTAGCAATTATATAAACTAAAACATGATTATTGTATTATGTACTCTTCATAAATGTCAACAAATTACAATACATATTTACAAATATGTTATAGAATTTCCAATGCAAAGATTTACAATTATGTACTAGAGTGTAAAATACCAAAACATCAGGCTTTACAGACCTTGTGTCATTGCTAAATACTAAAAAAATTCATTTGACACATTCGTGCAAGTCAAAGTATAAATCAGTTTAATTTTAATATAAAACACACACACACACTAATATACACAATATGCAATACATTGTAATATTTATAAATACAATGATTATAACGGTATTGTCAGACAGATTTGTCACTTAAATATTCATCTACAGAGTAAAATGATTTATTGCAAAGGTACTCCTTAAGAGAGGCCTTAAAAGCCCTGAAATTCCCAACATTTTCTTTGAGATTACTGGGGAGAGCATTAAATATCTTGATTGTTTCATAATATACACCTTTCTGAAAGCAACGAAGATTGGCATTGGGACGATGAATCAATCCCTTTTGTCTAGTATTAATGTTATCAATTTCCATGTTTGTTATAAAACTATGTCGATTAACTGCATAGAATTTTAAAATAGATAATATATAAACACAAGGTAAGGTGAGGATGCCCAATTTTTGAAATAGTTCTTTGCATGACTGTCTGCTATAAGCATTACAGATTATTCGTATAGCTTTCTTCTGAATCCGGAATTGCATTTACTATCTACTGAATTACCCCAAAATATTATTCCATACTCGATGATGGAGTTAAAGTAGGCAAAACACACCATTTTAAGTGTATCGATTGAGTGAAATTTAACCAGTGCACGGAGAGCATAACATGCTGAGCTAAGTTTAGGTGTGATGTAGCTAATATGTGACTTCCAGTCCAAATGCTTATCTACCTGAAGGCCAAGAAATTTGACTTCATTTAGCTGTTCTAACAATGTATCATTAATTCCTCTTTCTATGTGCGTTTGTGGTGAGCGAGTAGTTATAAATTTAATTGTTTTTGTTTTTTCAAGGTTTACTGAGAGTTTGTTTGCTTTGAACCAATTTGACATACAATTTAGAACATAGTTTAATTTAGCTACACATTCATTGAAATCTTTACTTGTTACTAGAACACTAGTGTCATTTGCGAATAAATAAATACTTGCAAAACTCTTAATGTATAATGAGAGGTCATTTATGTAAATCAAGAACAAAAGAGGCCCTAAGATTGATCCTTGGGGAACAACGTGTTTTACTGACTTCCATTCTGAGGCACTATTTTGATACCCGTTGGAGTTGTTAATTTCGACCCTTTGTTTTCTCTTCTCTAGGTATGAAATGAACCAATCTAATATGTTATTCTTTATTCCATAGAAATTTAGTTTAGCTATCAGAATCTCATGATTCACACAATCAAAAGCCTTCGCTAGGTCGCAAAAGATTCCACCGACATATTCCTTTTCAGTTAACGCTGTTAACACTTTATGTGTGAGCCTGTAGGTTGCATTATCTGTCGCTACTCCTTTTCTAAAGCCAAACTGTTCTTTGGGTGCTAGATGTTTCCCCCGCAATAAGTAGTTCTGAACTGAATTCTCTACTAACTGAGCAAGTGAAGTACGTTAACGTCTGGTAACCCTAGACAATTAACAAACAGTTCTAAACATTCAAGCCTGTATCTAATGGGTACTGAAATCGGATATTTGCAAAATTAACAGCAATTAGATAGTGTCACATGTGTCATTGGCGAGAGTTTAATTTATATTATTTTAGTAATATTTTATTCATTAGGAATTGATTAATTAATCTGAATTTACTGAGATTTGATTCTTACATATTCTTGGAAAAATACAAGCTTTGTTATAAGCTGATTAAGTAACAGGATGGAAGTGACTAGTCTCTTCCGATGGCACTCCCAGTGGACTTTTCGATGACGCCAACTTCCGTTGGGCTAAGTGTACATTCGCACTTTGACCTCACACCGGATATACATTTGATGTTGATTGGCTAAGACTACCCACTATCGGGGCTTTGGTTCTCCTTATTAGGAGTACGGCCACCATGTTGGAAAGCCTTTCCGGGATGCCGCTAAATCTATTTAAGGAACTGTGGACCCGACCATCAGGTCTTGTCTTGACTGTCGGGGAACCTCTGCTTCGTTGTATGCGTCTTGGGGCGTCGCTCTGGACTCATCCGTCCAACCACTTTGTCTCTCACCTCGCCTAGACACACCATGAAATATTTCTTAAGATAAGGCTTTATATTAGTAACCCCCGCCATAAGAATAATATTGGCCAGGATTAATGGAATATATTGCTACCCCCACCTTTGTAAACCAAACATTCGCAACCAACAAATTATTTAATATTTTTCAATACATTAGCTTAATTTAGTCACGTTATTATCATTGCTCTACTATCTGCCTTCCTTTTTCCACCCTCAAATACCTATCCCCCACGTCGCAGAACCCTGTGGAGGTGCCGGGTATCGATCCCGGTATAAGATTTTGTTAATATAATGTGTAGAATAATATAAAATAAATATAAAAAGATGAATGTGATTGTTTTACATTTGTCAGATATTTAAAATAGTTGTAAGTTTTGATATTATGTCGATCGAATCATGCATTAGGTTTATTACTTTTTGAATACTAAAGCACATAAAAATTCACTTTCCACAACCATGCTTTATAGGCCGAAAAGACCAATTTACCCTCAGTCGGAAAACGAACTAGTAAGGAACATTCATTCTTGGTGGCTTATCTTCCAAGCTGTAGGCCTGTATTCGAATCCTGGTTAGATTTATCAGTTTAGATCCACTAGTTCTTTGTCCAATCATGCTATTCTCATCTGATGGGCATGCCGGGTTAAAATGCCTTGAATATAAATAATATAATAATAATAATAATAATAATAATAATAATAATAATATGATAATAATAGCAACAATAAACACGAAGCACGAATAGGATGAACAGGATAATCCTATTTATACTATATTTGGAGTTATACTATTGTTTACAATAGTCAGAACTGGCACTACATAGATCTACAATAATACAAATTATTCTTTATACATTAGTTAGGCCCTACAAAAATGTACAAACTAATATTAAAACAAAATTTATGTAGTTCCTTCGTTACGATCTTTATTGAAAAGTAGTAAGGAATAAACGTAGAAAAATTAAGTTTCAGCCATTAGTTTTCTCAAAAACTTACTATTTTATCATATTTTTGTATCCTATTCTTCATAGCCCTTCTTCAGAAGGAATTGGAATATCATAATATTTACGTGTGAAACTTTTACAGAATCAAATCCATGGTGAATAATGATTATTATAGCAATCGTTTGTCACTTGATGCTATACGTCTATAAAACATTTAAAATCTGCATTTTGGATGTTGTAATTTATTCCGGAAAAGCGATAGAATATTTCTAGGTTGTTTTATTTTCCATAAGTATTTTTGTTTAGATTTTATTTTATTGTTTAATGAACTGCTCCAACATAAAGCGCACTACTACGACCATTCTCCCTCAACAAGATGTGTTGGGGGGGGGGGGGATTCGGTTTGAAGCGTGGCTACCTGAAAACTAAAGCAATTAAGAAAGGGCCGTAGCCGCAGATGTTAGTTGTAAAAGTGCTCGGCAACCGAAAAGAATCTGATTGTTCTATTCACATGACCTTATACACCTTTTCTGTAAACAAACTTCTTACAAAAGATTATTCTCCTACTTACGTCATGCTAATCGAGATAATTAGTAGAAATGTCCTTATTATTTAGTTTCTTATAAGTAGAAGGGAAATAAGGGAATTCACAGGTTAAACCGAAAGTCAAATGTTTTACAAGCTGTAGCAATGCAGATTGACATTGAGATTCGGTTTCCTTTACATGACCAGGAATAAAACAAAAGAAACACGGACTGCATCCTACTTGAGAAAAGTGTAATTAATGTTGAGCACGTTAAAACTCACAATTTATGTTACATACCTTTTTGTTGTGAAGTTGATCGTTTTTGAGTTATTCCTTGGTTTTGATTCCACCTTTAAAAAAACATACTTTTCTCACACAGGAATTTGTCAACTCATATCCATACAAACAAAGGAGCTTCAGTCACATAGCAACCAGCTTTTGACTATCCTTTAACCTATGTTACACCCTTATTACCCTCCTACTTACAAGGAAGCAAGTAATAAGACTATTTCTGCTAATTGTTTCTCGATTAGCATGAAGTAAATACAAGCATAAGCTTTTTAACAATAATTTGTTGCAGAGATATAGAGAAAGTCATGTGAATGGAACACATCAGATTTTTAATCTATGTAACTGAAGCAGAAAAACGTTTGTAAGAATAGTTAGTAGAAACGGTATTAAGAAACATACATTGAACATAAAATGTCACATATCTTATGATAATTTCCGTTTTTCTTCTAATTTATCGAAATTAGTTTAATTAAATTTCACATAAATGCTGAGTTGATTTAGACTAATTTATCACTAACTTTTTCTCGCACAAATCCAAGAATAAAATCAGAATGTCTTTAGTGAGATTTTTACAACTCTAAAACCTATTCAGTATGTGTCGTATCTTTTATACCCATAAATATTTCCCTTTTTAAAATATCTGGATTTAAATAGCAAAAAAAAAAAAAAAAAAAAAAAAAAAAATGGGAAAAAGTAACACCCCATAGGGAAATTCATCAATAGTCTGGTTTTAGTTGGCTCATTAAGGATAATTATGATGGGAGAAAAAAGAAAATCAGTAGTGGATATGGAGGCTCCGGAGAATTGTCATTAGGGTGGCAGTTGCAGAATAAATTAGAAATCGCGATAAGAGGTTTGCTAGTTGGCTCTTATTGATATAACTTCATAAGTTTCATTAGACTATAAGTTTGCTATGGTTATGGTGAATTAGTTACGTGTTTTATTTCTACTTGGAAGAAAATCTTAATATTAATATTCAATTACAACAGAAATGTAACTGTAAATTTAATCGTAAATTATGGCAAATAAATAACTTACAACCTCCCTTGATCCTAATGATGTCTTGAGAAATCCTATAATGTAGGTAGAGGTATCCTAAAAAGCAATATTTTAATAACATTTGTTAGAAATATTTTTAAAAAACATTTGAGTTTACATTCACATGACTTTCTCTGCATCTCTGTAATAAATTATTGTTAAAAAGCCTATTCCTCTATCTACTTCTTTCTAATCGAGATAAACATTAGTAGAAATTGTCTTTATTCATTGCTTCCTTGTAAGTAAAGGGGAACTAAGGGAATACACTAGCTAAAGCGATAGTCAAATGTTTTAAAAGCTGGTTGCCATGTGGCTGAAATTCGTTTCTTTGCATGGCCGGGAGTTGAAAAATTCCCGTATTAGAAAAAAATGTTGACCTTCCTGCATAGTGTGGTGGTAGCGTGTTGGCCTCTCATTCAAAGGGTCATGAGTTCGAATCTCGCTTAGGGTAAGTTACCCGGACAATGTTTCTTTCGGGGTTTTCCCTTATTCTGAGAAGACATGTGTCGAGCAACTTAAAGCTCCATGGACCCCGAGATCATTTCAGCCTCATTTCACTAAATTCATTCATCGTCCGATATGACCAGGTTATAGGACTTTTAAGTTGCATAAAAAATAAATAAAAAGTAATAAATAAAATAAGTATTTAAAAACTGAAACCGATAGCAAGGAATGTCTCGGAAATGACAGAGAGAGACAGAAAAGTTGTCTGAGGGTTCTAAATATTTAGGAGACCTGGAGATTGCGCGTGGCAACTGGTCAGTACTTCTTGTAATTTACACTAAATTTGAAATGCTGACTCGTTTATAGTCGAGCATTTTTATAAAATTTCAATTTCGTATATATGCAGCAGCAATTAATGAGTTTCTATGCGCATTAGGCAGAAAGATAGACATAGCGACGCTAAGATTCTTTAAAGTGGCGAGCATTTTGTACTCGTTAAGGGTTAAAATAAGATTGCAGTGCACTTAACATTTCTAAAAGCGCGGTGTATTCCTGAAGACGCCATTTCAGGAGCATTAATATATAAACGTGACTAACTTTATTGTCAGGCAATTCCAAGAAAGGTATAGACGTGACTGGTGGTTTTGCTATCGTATGTTTTTAAAAGGCTCAAAATGTTTCAAACCATATGAAAATCCACAGAAGCAAATGAAACAAACAAGGTCTCTTGCTAAATCTAATTGATAATTAGCGCTTATTTAATAAATTCAAATAAATATAAAAACTAAACCACGATCGCGTAAACTGCTGCAAGTGAACTAGAAAGCTTGTAGCCAGTTTCATTGCCACGTTTCAGCGATTCAGTTTTTTACTTTCTTTAGCCCGTATGTGCACTGTACATAGTGGATAGAGACACTCTCTCTCTCTTTTTCTCTCTCTTTCTCTCTCTCTCTCTCTCTCTCTCTCTCTCTTTGTGCCAGGGTGCCTCAAATTTTCAGTGAAATTTCCCTACTGAAATCTTCAATTAGATATACGTAATATATCTAATTTCGTCTCCTGACGACAGTAATGCTATAACTAGGACTAAGGGACGGAGGGGATACTTCGCCTGTACGGCTGCCAGGAAACGTTACTGACCCTGTAAGTGTAGTGCCATCACTCGTCTGCTTTCAATTCATTCCTTCCTATATAATCAAATATTTGGATGGATTTCGGTTCTCTTTGTGTAGTCAGGAGTTAAAAAAAATCCCATTTGAGCAAGGTATAGGTATCGAAAATTTAAATAAATAAAAATCTGATGTGTTGCATTCACATGATTTTCTCTACATCTCTGCAACAAATTATTCTTAAAAAGCATATGAGTTTTTTTTTACTTCATGCTAATCGAGAAAAAATTGGGCAGAAATGGTCTTATTACTTGCTTCTTTGTAAGTAGAAGCGAAATAAGGGAGTACATTGAAGTGATAGTCAAAATCTGGTTGCTAGGTGACTGCAGTTCCTTTGTATGGACAGGAATTTACAAATTCCTGTTTGAGAAAAGCATACGTTTTTTATAGCTGAAACCAAAAACAACGAATATCTAAAAAAAAAAAAAAAACTACCAACTACACGAAAAAAATGTATACAACATAAATTGTGTGTTTTAACGCGCTCTACAGTTTTTGTGAGGCAAATTTTTGTCCATCTCTTACGGTTTAGCAGCTATGCAAAATTCGATAAATTTCTTTTAGAATAAAGTAAGCTTCATTGGCTATTCCCAGAAAATTGAAGATATACATTTTATTTGCAGGTAAATATCTTTAATATATGATATTTAATCAAAATCGTAATAGCCATTTTTGAAAAAATCAACATTTTCGAAGAAAGTTCCATGTAAAGGGCAGTTTGGGGTGGGGGAATTTTTCTCAAAATCTTCGTGTCGCATTCTTGGAAGATACTAAACATAAATACCAAGTTTGGTATTTTACCGACTTTTCGTTTTTGGGTTATCGAGCTCACAGACACACGGACAGACACACACGGACAGAAACACACGGACCTTTTTCTGAAAATGCTTCTTTTTTGGATGCAGGGGATCCTAAAACATATATTTCCAGTGAAATTTCGGTATTGAATTTTTGGGTGGAGTGCAATACCTTCTCTATACACTATGTACATAGTACGTGTTAAGAAATTAAAAATGAATATCTCGAAAATGGTTAATTTCACAAAGAGAATGTATTGTGTGGTTTAACGAGATCTGCATATAATTTTGTTTATCTGTTACCGTTTTTCAGCTATGGAAAAATCATCCAATAGAAGACGACTTCGTAAGCTATTCGCAGGAAATTCAAATATCGTTTCATGATGGATACATGAGATATTTCAATCAAAATTGTTACAGCTATATTTGAAAAAATAAAAAAAAAATTAAAAAAATACCCCATGTATGGAGTAGTTTGGCGTTGAAAATTTTCGTGTTCCATCCTTGAAAGATGCTAAATTCAAATATTGGACTTTCCGTCTTATGCTGTTTATACAAACACACACACACACACAAACACACACACACACACAAACACACACACACACAAACACACACACACGTGTGCGCTTAAAAACTCGGACCCAATGACCTTTTTCTGAATGCTTTTATTCAGTGCTATAAATGAAATGAAATGGCTTAATTTTGTTCAGAGGCCTCTTATCAAGCTTGAGGTTCTTTTACGTGCCGTAAATCTACGACACGGGACCCTCGGCTTTACTTCCCTTCCGAAGGAAGGCATAATAAGGATCGTCCTTCGCCGGGTTTGAACCCGCGACCTTGGGTATATGAAGTTAGCATGGTAACCATTACACCACGGAGAGTGACTTCACTAGTATACAGGGTTACTACAAAAGAAATAGACAACTTCAACTGCCTGTAAAACAAAAACTATTAGAGATAGCAACCTAATTATTTTGGAGATATGTTGGGAAACTCTCAAAGTTTCGTTTGTTACTATTGGTAACGCTGTAGTGTTTTGTTTGTTGTTGCAGAAGCTGAAATGGCGGAAAATCCTGTGGAAAAGGCATATTGCGTGTTGGAATTTGCTAGAACGCAATCAGCAACTGTTGTCCAACGACATTTTAGAACACGTTACCACAAAACGCCACCGACTAGACAGTCTATCTACGACTGGTATAGAAAATTCGAGACAACGGGATGTTTGTGCAAAGGGAAGAGCTCGGGAAGACCAAGAGTTTCGGAAGAAAACGTTGAACGTGTTCGTGCTGCCTATATAAGAAGCCCACAGAAATCGACATCTAGGGCAAGCATGCAATTACAAATTCCACAGCAAACTGTATGGAAAATCTTGCGGAAGCGACTGCACATGATGCCTTACAGATTACAGATGTTGCAGTTTCTGAGTAAAGAAGATAAGGTCATATGGCGTGACTTTTGCATCGACATGTTGCGACATGATGAAGACGATGCTGGTTTTTGTGAGCGCATCATTTCATTTTTGTGGTAACGTGTTCTAAACTGTCGTTGGACAACAGTTGCTGATTGCGTTCTAGCAAATTCCAACACACAATATGCCTTTTCCACAGGATTTTCCGCCATTTCAGCTTCTGCAACAACAAACAAAACACTACAGCATTACCAATAGTAACAAACGAAACTCTGAGAGTTTCTCAACATACCTCCAAAATAATATTTTTGTTTTCAGGTAGTTGAAGTTGTCTATTTCTTTTGTAGTAACCCTGTATATCTTTCTGGTGAACTCACAACATTGAATAATGATGTACCACAATAATATCACTAATTACAATACGTAAATACTAAAGCAAGTAGAAGTGCTGTTTGTTCGGATAGTTCGTGGGACCTCAAAACAAGTATATTTCTGATGAATCTGCATATCGAATTTCTATGTGAAATGTAATCTTTGCTTGCTTATCTGTTGAGCAAATTAACCAAAGGGTTGTCCCTGGGAAATGTGCCCAGGTTGATGGAACAGGTTTATCTCAAGTTGCATTACTCCTGGCTCGACAGAAGTCCTGAATGGGGATGAAATTCACCACCTCATTCATCTCTGCATCCTGTTTATCCCAAGAACTTGCATAGGCTTCCAGTATTACCAGTTTTAATTTTTTATTTGTTGGTTCATAAATTACTGTCCAGTAGTTAAAGCCTTGACCACTGTCTACAAACTGGGATGTGGTAGCATGGAAGAGCACACTCATTACTTTCTCTATACCTAGTATGTGCATAGTGTATAGAGAAGGTATTGCACTCCACCAAAAATTCGATACCAAGATTTCACCGGAAATATATGTTTTAGGGTCTCCTGTATCCAAAAAAAAAAAAAAAAAAAAAAAGCATTTTCAGTAAAAGATCCGTGTGTGTGTGTGTGAGTGTGTGTGAGTGTGCGTGTGTGTGGGTCCGTGAGTCCGTGTGTCTGTGAACACGATAACTCAAAAACGAAAAGTCGGTAAAACACCAAACTTGGTATTAAAGTTTAGTATCTTCCAGGGATTCGACACGAAGATTCTGAGAAAAATTCCTGCTACCCCAAACTACCCTTTACATGGAAAAAAATTCGAAACTTTTGATTTTCTCAAAAATGGTTCTAACGATTTTTATTAAAATATCATATATTAAAGATATTTAGCTGACAAAATGTATATCTTGAATGTATATCTTTCTGGGAATAGCCTCTGAAGACTACTTTATTCTGGATGAATTTTACGGAATTTTGCATAACTGATAAACCGTAAGAGATGGACATAACCTATCACATAAAAATGTAGAGCACGTTAAATATACAATTTATGTTATATACATTTTTTTCATGGAGTTGATCTTATTGAGATATTCCTTGAATTTGGTTTCAGCTTTAAAAAACATATTTTTCTCATACAGGAATTTGTCAACTCCTATCCGTACAAACAAAGGAACTTCAGTCACATAACAACCAGCTTTTGACTATGAGGAAGTGTAATGGATATTATTCTTCGTATCCATATAGACCAATCATTGTTACTTTATTCACGAAATAGTCTTATTAAATACAACTTGAGCTCCAACTTTTATCGACAAATTCGCGAGCAACGTGCTAATTTCTGGTTCCCAAGATTGTGGCTTTAAAGCCGTTGGAGGACGATGGATTTTTTCGGACGTAAAATCGTTAGCCTTCTTTCGGAAAGGAAGTAAAATCGATGGTTCCGTCTCATAGATTTACGGCACGTAGAAGAACCTCAATCATGATAAAACATTATCATTTTTTAGAAAAAGATTAAAAATGTTCCAAAGGGTAGTTTCGTGTTCTGGGATTTTCTTTAAAATCTTGGGTCGCGTCCTTGAAAGTTTGTAAACATAAATACTAAGTTTGGTATTTAACGATCTTTTCGTTTTTGAGCTATGCTGTCCACACACGCGCGGAGCTTTTTCTAAGGAGACCTTGCTTCGGTAGTGTGGGGCTAGCATGTCTGCCTCACATTCAAGAGTTCGAAACCCCTTAGGGTAAGTTACCTGGGTAAGGTTTCTTTCGGGTTTTCCCATATGCTGAAGAGGAGTGTCGAATAACTTTAATCTCCATGGTCTCCGAGATCAGCAAAATTTAGCGGTTTTTCCCGGTAAGTATAAAATGGGACGTTGAGAATCATAACTGTTTAAAAGAGCATCTATAAATAAGATACAATTTCACACACACTTGCATATATGTATATCAAACATCATAAAATAGAATTAGAAGTGCTCAGTCACTGCACCGGAAGGAAATTCATCTTCTTTTCACGCTGGTGAAATGTGCTGTTCAAAGAAAATGTATCCATACAAACCATTTAAAACCGTATTTCCAATAATTAAGACTTATACTAAGCTTCATGGCTTTATAGAGGTGAAGTAAAACTGCTGTTCCCACTTTTTACTTTCTCTACTACTCAAAATTCAATACCGAGATTTTAACAGAAAGCTATGTTTTTAGACCATCTTGCATCCAAAAAAGCTCTTATAAAATGGTCCGCACATGTGTGATGGCAAAACTCAAAAATGAAAAGTATGAAACGAATTTTTAGTAACCTCCAAGAATGCGACACGCAGATTTCCAACAAACAAAAATTCCCCCTAAATCCTTTACTTGGAGCATATATCGAAAATATTATTTTCTCAAAATACTTCTAGCGACTTTGATTAAATACCACACGTTTAAAATATTTTATGATAAATAAAATGTACATCTTGAATATTCTGGGAATAGCCTCGAAGTCCTCCTCTTTTTTATGATTTTTGCATAACTGGTAATGCGTAAGCGAAGGTCACAATCGTAATACACAAAAATATAGATCTCGTAGAGCACATATTTATGCAGATACATTTTTGTGGGTTAACCATTTCTGAGATATTCATTCTTATTGGTTTAAATCTCCTAGTGCTTTACTTTTGTCAAATGACAAGGATTCGTTTGGTATTATTCTTTTTACTTTCTTTACACGTACTTGGTACATAATGTATAGAGAAGCTATTGTATTGCACCCAAAAATTCGATACCGAAATTTCACCGGAAATAAATGTTTTGGGTCCCCCTGAGACAAAAAAAATCATTTTGGAAAAGGTGTGTGTGTGTGTGTGTGTGTGTGTGTGTGTGTGTGTGTGTGTCCGTGGACAGCATAGCTCAAAAACGAAACTTGGCATTTAAGATCAGTATCTTTCAAGGAAGCAACACGAAGATTTTCAAGAAAATCTCCCACCTCCAACTACACTTTACAAGGAAAAATTTTCGAAAATGTTAATTTTATCAAAAATGACTAACGATTTTGATTAAAATATCGTGTATTAAAATATCTACCTGACAAATAAAATGTAGATCTTGAATTTTATGTGAATAGCCTCTGAAGCCTACTTTATTCTGAATTAATTTTATGTAATGTTGAATAACTGGCAAACCGTAAAAGACGGACAGAAACTTGCAACACAAAAAATGTAGAGCATGTTAAAACACTAATTTTCGTGGGGTTGATTGTTTTTGAGATATTCCGTGTTATTAATGTCAGTTTTGAAGGACATACATTTCTCATACAGGAATTTGTCAACTTCTGTCCATACAAAGGAACTTCAATCACATAGCAACCAGCTTTTGACTATCACGTTAACGTAATTTCGCTTCTACTTACAAGGAAGCAACTAATAACACTATTTCTCCTATTTTTTCTCAATTAGAATGAAATAATTAGTAGCATAAGCTTTTTAATAATATTTTTTGCAGAGATGTAGAGAAGGTCATGTGAATGTAACACATCAGATTTCTTATTCCTGGCCACACAAAGAGTACCAAATGTCCTAGAACACATTGGATTTTTACTTTCTCTACACGTACTATACATAGTGTATAGAGAAGGTATTGTATTCCTCCCAAAAATTCCATATCGAGATTTCACCGAAAATACATGTTTTGAGACCCCTGAATCCTAAAAAGGAAACATTTTTAGAAAAATGTCCGTGTGTATGTCTGTGGGCAGCATAGCTTAAAAACGAAAAGGCCTTTAAAAACTAAACTTGATGTTTGGGTTTGGTATATTCAAAGAATGCGACATGAAGATTTTCAAGAAAATCTCCTTACTCCAACTACCCTTTACATGGAACTTTTTTCGAAAATGACCTTAATGGTTTTGATTAAAAACTCATACATTAAATATATTTACACGACAAATAAAATGCATATCTTAAATTTTCTGGGAATAGCCTCTGAAGACTATTTTACTGTGGATGAATTTTACGGAATTTTGCACAACTGCTAAACCGAAAGAGTTGGACAAAAACTTACCACACAGAAAATGTAGAGCACATTAAGACACACAATTTCTGTTACATATTTTTTTTCGTGGAGTTTATCGTTTTTAATATATTCCTTGTTTTTAGTTTCAGCTTTGAAAAACTTAACTTTTCTCATACAGGAATTTGTCAACTCCTGTCCATACAAACAAAGGAACTTCAGTCACATAGTAACCAGCTTTTGACTATCACTTTAATCTATGGTACTCCTTTATTTTGCTTCTACTTACAAGGAAGGAAGCTATTATAGAAGCATAAGCATAAGCTTCTTAACAATAATTTGTTGCAGAGATGTATAGAAAGGCATGTGCATGTAACACATCACATTTTTTAGTCCTGGCTACACAAAAAGTACCGAATGTCCTAGAATACATTGGGTTTTAATACGGTTGAATAGTACTGGGCCGTTTTTACCTTTACAAGCCAAATGAGTGCAATTAGACTGTTACGGCTATTTTGTTTTCCTAATGGGCTTATAGTACATTTAAATGTCTCACATTACAATTCAGTACGGCATGTCACAGGCTAGTTGCGTTTCCCCTATTCTTCTCCGATCATTCCAGGGATCGGTTTATTTCCCGTTCCAAAGTCTAGGTGATTAAATGAACTACTGTCTCCATCTTGTCCTGGGCCATCCCACATCCTGTCTGCTTCTTGGTCCGTAAAATGGAGTTTACAAAGGAGAATACTGAGAGAGCATACTATCTACCGCATCTATGCTTGGTTGATGATAATTATTGCTTCTTCTTGTTCGTTATTTTCGCCATTCGTTCTGCACTTAGAATGGAAACCTAAGTGATTATTGTTATCAATTATTATTAACCTACTATTGCAGTTAGTTGTCTTGCTATCTACCGATGTCGTTACTAACATTACATTTGTTAAATAGAAGTAAAAAGTAATTGGGGAATGCGCCGATGGTCTGAAGCTCCATTTTTACTTTCTCTACACTTACTATGTGCATAGTATATAGAGAAGGTATTGTATTCCACCCAAAAATTTGATTCGGAGATTTCATCGGAAATATACGATTTGGGATTTCCTGTGTCCAAAAAAAAGGTATTTTCAGAAAAAGGTCCGTGAGTATGTGTCCGTGTGTCTGTGAACACGATAACTCAAAAACAAAAACTCGGTAAAATACCAAACTTGAGATTTAAGCCTAATATCTTCCAGGGATGTGAACGAAGATTTTGAGAAATATCCCCCAACCCCAAACTACCCTTTATATGGAAAAAATTTCGAAAATTTTGATTTTCTCAAAAATGACTAACGATTTTAATTAGAATACCGTATATTAAAGATATTTATATGAAAAATAAATCGTATATCTTGAATTTTCTGAGAATAGTCTCTAAAAACCTCTTTATTCTGAATGAATGTTGCTGAATTTTGCGTAACTGGTAAACCGTAAAAGATAGACAAAAACTTACCACACAAAAAATGAAGATCACGTCAAAATACATAATTAATGTCACACATTTTTCGTGGAATTGACAATTTCTGCGATATTCATTGTTATTTGTTTCAGATTTGAAATACTTGAACTTTTCTCACACGGAAAGTTGGAGTTTATCCCTGCATAGATACGGGTTTTAACCACATGGCAACCAGCTTTTAAAAGAATTGAAAATCGTTTTAGCTAGTGTTTTTCCTTATTTTCCGTCTACTTACAAGGAAGCAGATAATTAAGAATTTCTGCTAATGTTTATCTCGATTATCATAAAGTAGATAGAAGAATAAGTTTTTTAACAATAAGAGATGAGTTTTTGTTACAGAGATTAAGAGAAACTCATGTGAATGGAACACATCGGATTTTTACTTTCTCGACCTCGTTTGTACAATGTACATACATAGTAGGTAAGGAAGGTAATTATATTCCACCCAACAATTCAATACCATGATTTCACCGGAAGTTCATGTTTTGAGACACGGTGAATCAATATATATATATATATATATATATAGAGAGAGAGAGAGAGAGAGAGAGAGAGAGAGAGAGAGAGAGAGAGAGGTCCCTATGTGTGTCTCCGGTGTCCGAGAACGCGACAACTCAAAAACGAAAAGTCGGGTAATATCAAACTTGGCAAACTTGGTATGTAAGTTCAGTATCATACAAATATGTGCTACGAAGATTTTTAGGAAAATATCTACCATCCCAAGCTACCCTTTATATGGAATATTTTTCAAAATTTTAGATTTTCTCAAAAATGGTTTTAACGAATTTGATTAAAATACCACATTAAAGCTATTTAGATTAGATGTAAAATATATATTTTGCATTTTCTGGGAATAATCTGTTTAGTTGTCTTCTTTTGGGTGACTTTTTCATAACTGGAAAACTATAACAGATAAAAGCTTACAACATAAAAATGTAGATCTTGCTAAAAGGCAAACAATTTGTCCACACACACACACACCATCCATCCATCCATCCATCCATCCATCCATCCATCCATCCATCCATCCATCCATCCATCCATCCATCCATCCATCCATCCATCCATCCATCCATCCATCCATCCATCCATCCATCCATCCATCCATCCATCCATCCATCCATCCATCCATCCATCCATCCATCCATCCATCCATCCATCCATCCATCCATCCATCCATCCATCCATCCATCCATCCATCCATCCATCCATCCATCCATCCATCCATCCATCCATCCATCCATCCATCCATCCATCCATCCATCCATCCATCCATCCATCCATCCATCCATCCATCCATCCATCCATCCATCCATCCATCCATCCATCCATCCATCCATCCATCCATCCATCCATCCATCCATCCATCCATCCATCCATCCATCCATCCATCCATCCATCCATCCATCCATCCATCCATCCATCCATCCATCCATCCATCCATCCATCCATCCATCCATCCATCCATCCATCCATCCATCCATCCATCCATCCATCCATCCATCCATCCATCCATCCATCCATCCATCCATCCATCCATCCATCCATCCATCCATCCATCCATCCATCCATCCATCCATCCATCCATCCATCCATCCATCCATCCATCCATCCATCCATCCATCCATCCATCCATCCATCCATCCATCCATCCATCCATCCATCCATCCATCCATCCATCCATCCATCCATCCATCCATCCATCCATCCATCCATCCATCCATCCATCCATCCATCCATCCATCCATCCATCCATCCATCCATCCATCCATCCATCCATCCATCCATCCATCCATCCATCCATCCATCCATCCATCCATCCATCCATCCATCCATCCATCCATCCATCCATCCATCCATCCATCCATCCATCCATCCATCCATCCATCCATCCATCCATCCATCCATCCATCCATCCATCCATCCATCCATCCATCCATCCATCCATCCATCCATCCATCCATCCATCCATCCATCCATCCATCCATCCATCCATCCATCCATCCATCCATCCATCCATCCATCCATCCATCCATCCATCCATCCATCCATCCATCCATCCATCCATCCATACACATACCGTGTGGAAGGGAACTTATTATATTCCTTCTAATATGTGCTTCATAGAATCATTACAAACAAAAGTATAGTGGCGTTTTGTTCTTTGATCAGCCGATTTCGAAAATATTAATAGTTTTTGTTCCAAATTGGATGCGTAATTCCATAAGAATGTACGAAGGTAATAGTTTGTTACTTGTAAATGCTTATTAGATTAACGTATTTCTGACATTAGTTTCGATAGGAATTATAGGGCATCATATAGGGTTTCGAAATAATTAATCACCTACAAAAATTAAAGAAATATTCCGAGCAGCTTTACAGAGGTGAAAAAACTCAGCTATCTTGCGTTGAGGTTGGTTAGGATTGCGAACCGGCTTCTGGATGTAAACATGTCGGTCGCTTGCATACCCGACGCAGGTGGTGTAACGTTCTGGCAGGTGAGTGCAACTGGCATCCTGATTGGCCCACACTCGTACAGTAAAAATGGAAGGAATTCCTTCAACGTCCTAGTGAGGCGTGTTTATGTACTGACCTAGTACAAGTGACACCCACACAACCTGTTGCGTTGCGAGCTTGTCTGTCTCTTGTTTTCGACAAAACTAAAATATCTCCGTAGGGAATAGCCAGAGTCAAAAACGTAAGATACAAAATGTGTTCCAAATATCACGATCTATCGCTGGTTTAAATTAATGTAATTACTTCCCTTCCACCCGGTATATATATATATATATATATATATATATATATATATATATATATATATATATATATAGAGAGAGAGAGAGAGAGAGAGAGTTCAAAATACTTATACTGTTCTCAAACAGGAATTCGTCATCCGTTTTATTCTTTGTTTTATTCCTGGCCAAGCAAAGAGAATCGAATTTCAGTTAACTTTTAGATGATTGACTACCGTTTTAACCTAGTGTATTCTCTTGTTTCCACTCTACCTATATGAAACTTTGTTGCAGACATGTAGAAAGTCATGTGAATGGGACACTTTGGATTTTTGCACCTTGTTGCTGCTAAGATTTCCAATCGGGTTTAACATACGGTGTTAGGTACTATTTAATCGCGTAAACAATGCCATTGAATATAAAATATAGTAGGATTTCGAGAGGAAGAAGAACAACAATATTGTTTAGAACTAGAGCCAGATGGATAAAATAGAGAATTTCATCGTCTTATTTAGATAGTATATGAATGTATGATATACATACATTTGTATAACTGGTACCTATGAAAAATCAATCGTTAAGGGAAGATGGTGTGTATTAACTTCGGTTTTTAAACGGTTTTCAGAATGGCTCTAACGATTGATTTTTCATAGGTACCAGTTATACAAATGTATGTATATCATACATTCATATACTATCTATATAAGACGGTGAAATTCTCTATTTTATCCATCTGGCTCTAGTAAAGGGAAAATCTGACTAAAATTATTTCAAAATGTGGAATATTTGGTAATTTACAAGACCCAAAATGGCATTTGTGTATTTTATCACAAGCCATTTTTTTCTTTTTTTGCATTAACCCATAAGAAAAGAGAGAAAATAAATATTCTCAAGTGTTTATTATTGGGAAATAAAACTGATTTCAAGTTGAGAAACTTTAAACATTATATTACGATTGTTTCATAAACGGTCAATCCTACGTTTTTGTTGTTGTTGTTGTTGTTTTCCTATAATTATATAATTAAATGAGCTGTATATTTTCTCTTGGTAAGCTGTTTTATATATTATTATGGTTCATCGTGGATATAAAACTAAAATGGAATTATCTATTTTGTTAGATGAATCTATAAGTTATTCTTGTTCCAGTATCTGTAAATATACACTTTAAACAAAACCGTCAGAGCCATTTTTGGGGAAATAAATAAGAAACAAAAATTGTCCCATTTAAAAGTTGGAGATTTTTTTTTTTAAATCTTCGTCTGACATCAATAAAATCATACGTTTCTATTATTAAGTTAGGCATTTACGCGACTATTCCTTACTGAACAATACTGTTCACATACTGGTGCACGCACGCGCACACATACATATTACGTACAAATGGTGCGGTAATTATTTTTTCCAAAAATTCCTCTTTGGATCCAGGAAATATCAAAGGATGTATTTCCGGTGGAAAAAAGCTCGATGTCCGACTTTCGGTTGGTACTTCTTCCGACTTAACGTAAATACAAAGCAGTTGATAATTAAACTTTTATTTTTGGGGAACTCAAAGCCAGTAAAATCGCTATATGGAATACCATAATTCCTGTGCCTAAGGTAAGATGTACTGAAAGAAAAAAAACCTAGGTGTTTTAATTGCTTCTCTACAAATTATTTTTACTTTCTCTAGCACATACATGCATGCACATAGTAGGTAGAGAAGGTATTGTATTCCATCCAAAAATTCGATTCCGAGATTTCACCAGAAATATGTTTTGAGACCCCCTGTATAAACATTGGATAAATGTCAGTAGTGTGTGTGTGTGAGTGTGAGAGAGAGAAAGAGAGAGAGAGAGAGAGAGAGAAAGAGAGAGAGAGCATTTTAATGACAAAACGTTAGACTATCGCTTTAGCCTAATGTATTCCACCATATAGTTTCGTTCTACTTATAAGGTACAAAGCAATAAAACCTTCTGCTAAAGCTTGTCTCAATGAGCATGGAGTAGAAAGAAGAAGAATTGTTTAAACATTTTGTATGTAGAAGAGGTAGAAAACATCATGTTAATGGAGCACATCAGATGTTTATATCTTCTGCTCCAGTTAAATTATTATAAACTAGGTTGATGTGGCTTCTATACGCATTTTGTTGTAAGTACCTGCGCAGAAGCGCATAGAACACTGAACCGACAGTCAACTGTTTAAGGTGCAAATAAGGAGTTACGTAGTAACTAGGAAAATTCTGCTGTATTTGGCCAGGGCATTGGATGACTTCCATTAACGGGCGGAATTACATACATGCTGTTGTAGTAAGCATTTCCTTTATTCCGAAAAAGAAAAAAAACAACTCACCTACAAGCAAAGTTGTATATTTTGTTCAAAAGATGCCAACTCTTAATATCGACTTTATGCAACGTTTTATTATTATTTGTTCAGAGATATTTTAGGCAGTCTAAAGGGCGAAGGTATCAAAGAGTTGCTCGTGTCCAGGTCGGTTACGGGTATTAGCTCTTTGAGGTAGCTGCTGGTACAGGCACGTGACGACCTTATCTCCCCCTTACAGCGTCTTAAAGGTTTCTGAACCAAAAATAGCGAAAAGATCTCAGAATGGGTATTCTGTATGAAACAGGCACACTATAACCCCAGGTGTGTGTACTAACCCCTTAATGCTGGCTGTTTTAAATTGCAGTGCTATTTTAGCTCTCCCACCATAAAGTGCTTCCATAGTTCTAAAATATAACAAACACATTGTGCCTTAAACTTAATATTACAACTTAATGGGAAAAAAAAATGAATAATTATTTCAAAATGTTAAATTATACTACTTAAAATATTGGAACATATTGTGACTACGCATTGCTGTCCCGTTATGTCCGCACGTGTGTTAACAGTTTGTTTTGACAAGATTATAGCCGATTCTTGCACGTGTTCAGTCGGCTTCCTTTATGTAGCCGCATGCACTCTCATAACACGTGTAGAGTAAATGAAATGGAGTTTTATTTACGGACGCTCTTTAACTACTGTAGTTCTCAGCGTCCCATTCTAGATTCGGCGTGAAAGACCAGTTAATTTTGCTCAGAGGCCTCTTTATCAGGCTTGAGGTTATTTTACGTGCCGTAAATCTACGACACGGGACCAACGGCTGTACTTCCCTTTCGAAGGAAGCCATGCTAAGGATTTATACACCCGAAAAAACCCATCGTCCTCCGCCGGGTTTGAACCCGCAACCTTAGATATATGAAGCCAGCATGGTAACCACTACACTACGGAGGGCGATACGCGTGTAGAGTGGCGGCACTTAGCTCAGCCTTGGAATGCCTTGCCTGGACAAAATGCGACAATGGAAATATACAAGAACATTCGCAACTTATGGACATTTCTGTTCAGTCCAGTGCAATTGGCAGGCTGAGGGCAGCCCGAGGTGTGCTAGACGTGTCCCTGTTCTCGGAGAGAACTTAACCACGTTCTGACGGGATTGTGGGTTTTGCAGGATGGCGGGTGTGTTTTGGGGTTGTGGAGTGACAGGAGGAGGCAAACATTGCCCCTCGACGGTTGCCTTCATGGTGCAACGGCCCTTGTGCACCGCTGGTGTGTGTTAATCAAAATGTTTGTTTTGAGGTTTTAATTTTGAATCCAAGCAACTCTTGAAGGATTATAAGGAGCTTAGACGTAGCAGCTGTTGGTGGTGCTCCTTCGTTACCGGGGATGCCCGCAAGCCATGCGGGGAAGCCGGTATAGCCTGAAGCGGCGGTTTGTGGGATCGTAATCCCCAAGAGACCTAACGAGGGCGCTCCGATGGAATCGTAACCCTTCGTTGAATTTTGTTGCCCGACGCCTAATCTCGTCCTCCAGGTATGGTAGACCAGAGGCTTCGTGCAGGAGTCTCGTTGGAAAGCCTCTAGGCACAGAATAGATAGCCCGAAGACACCTATTCTGTACCCGCTGAAGCAACAGCAGACTGGAGTCTGCCGCCATGCCCCAGATCTCACAGGCGTAGATTAACAAGGGGATTATGAGAGCCCTTAAAAGGCGCAACTTAAGGGGAACCGTCATCGAGGACCTCAGCATCGGGTACAGTGAGGCCGCAGCCCCATTGCCCCGGCACCACAGCCCCCTGATGTGCTCCCTAAAAGTGATGCCCCTGTCAAGCTTCACCCCCAAGTAGGTGATGGTGTTGCTCCATTGTATCCTTCGTCTGAGGTACGTGAATGTGGGGAAGTTTGCGGGAAAGCGGCGCTTGGTGAAGAGAATAGCGCGGCTTTTCTCCGGATTTATGGACAATCGTCAACGCTCGCACCACTCTTGGATGAGGCAGAGGTGTCTCTGAATGGGGTTGAAGGCTCTGCGTGGGTGTTTGTTTGTACAGTATAACAGCACGTCATCAGCATACTGGGCTATGTTGACTTGCTGCACTGTTGGTAGGTCGGCCATGTAGACGCTAAAGAGCGTGGGGGAAAGTACAGAGCCTTCGAGGACTCCGCCTCTTATTGGCGTAGGTGTTGATTTGAATCCCGCAACTGAAACTACAAAATATCTGTGTTTAAGGTATGAGTGTAGTAGGTGTATATGTGTCGGGAGCTCCAGTCGGATGAGAGTTTGAGGAGCAGACCCGCGTGCCAGGTCGTAGAGAGGCTTTCTCCACGTCCAGCGACACCGCCGTAGTGTAGGCTCTGTCCTGGAAACCCAGGGCAGCGGCCTCCACCACTCTCAGTAGTTGCTGGGGTGTAGAATGCCCAGGACGAAAACAAACTGGTGATCTGGGATGGCTTGAATGTCGCCCAAGAGAGGGGACAAGCGGACTAGTATTAGCCTCTCGAAAACCTTCGAGAGAACTGATAGGAGACTGATGGATCGGTAGTTGGATGGGTGTAACGGGTCTTTCCCCGACTTCAAGATGCATATCACCCGGGCCTCCCTCCACTCGCGTGGAAAGTGGCACAAGGTGAGGCACATGTTGAAAACCTTGGTTAGAAAGAGTACCGCCTTGATGGGAAGGCATCGGAGCATGGCGGGGGTTAGTCCGTCAGGACCCGCTGCCTTTTTGGGGTTGAGACGCCGGAGTGCGCCCTGGAGTTCACTGGGTCGGATGACGGGAAGTCGGTCCGCCTCGTCGGGGGGACGTCGAAGGTATCGACGTACCTCCCGCCGAGCACGGTCCGAGAAGTCTTCGTCCTGGGGGTCTTCTCGTGGCCTCATAGTCCTTTCGAGGTAGTCAGCGAACACATCGGCTTTGGCTCGGGGTTCATTAGCCAGGCCTTGGGTGCCTTGGATTGGGGAGGTGATTTGACCCCCGCGGTGTCGGAGAGCTTTGGCAATCCTCCACACGTCGCCATCCTCGAGCCTCAAGCCGGTCATCGTCTCCTCCCACGCTCGCACCCTGTGCTCGCGTAGTCGGGTCCGGACCTCTCGGCGTAAACGCCTCAGGAGTGCTCGGTTATGTGGCGTGCGGTGACGCTGGTAAAGTCTGCGGGCAGCCCAGGAACGGTGTACGAGCAGATGGAGTTCAAGGGGAAGGACATCCGGGTGTAGAGGTGCTGGGGTGTGAACGGTTAGGTTATGGGCAGTTCGCACCACGATGGAGGTAAAGGATTGGACCGCAGCCTCTAGGGATGGGATGTCTGTGATCCTAGGGTTCGGCGGGATGGAGTCATTGAGGCAAACCCTGACGCATTCCCAGTCAACGTCGCGTCATGACTGGCAACCCGTGTGTTAACCTCAGCTAACACGGGATTATGATCAGAATGAAGTGCGTTGATCGAAGTGAGAGATGTATGAAAAGGGAATTGTTTGATGATCGCGAAGTCAATAACGGATGCCCGTCCTTGACCTCGTGGATGGTGTGTGTGTTGCCAGGGGCCCTCTACTCTGAGTTGAGGGTCCGCATCTATCATGCGTATGATATCATTGCCTCGGGCGTCCGCCCGGGGGCCGCAATGCCAACGCAGATGTTTGGCATTGAAGTCCCCGGCCAGGATGACATTAGGATGAAGGGCTAGGATGGAAAGGTAACATTTCTGTTAACTTCTTCGACAGCTATAAAAGGAGCAGCTGCAATCCAGGTGAGTCAGTTTTTGACTGGAGTAGATACTCTTAAGAGGAGAGACAAGAATTGCGATTGCTCGAAGCGAAAAAATTGTTGTAAAGAATCGGAATAAAAACTATTTTCTTTGTATACACATTTTTGAAGCAATAAAGAGCTTTTTCTTACAATATAAACGAATAACGGTTGATGTTTCTAAATGTATTAATCAAGCTTTCATTCAACATAAATTATATGCTATAAATATCCTTTAACAATTACCTATCTACCTCTTATAATTTCCAGTTGTATAAACTACACTGAAAACAAATAGGTAAGTCTTAAAAGATTCCCTACTGAGTATTAAAAACAAGTATTTTTTATTCATTATCTCAACTACATAATTTATTATTAAACAGTTTCAAGGCAGCTTAGTGAAATCAAACTTACCCGGGAGAGGGCAATTTGTTGAAAACTCTTGTATTACATTTTTAAAAATATGTCTAACTTGTGGCCACTTGATCCGTGCCGGGTTACGGTAAAATGTCGGAACTGGACACCCTGGTTTAAGTTAACTGTATGGTAAATTTACGTGGTTTTCATATGTAAAACTGCCAGCGCCTGCCATTACACAGCTTTTTAAAACGCGCCATTTTGGAAGGATGAGAAGAATTGGCAACTAACGCAAACCACTTGTTTTGTTCACTAAGCGTAAGCAAAGCAATTTAACTGCGCAAATGCATAGTGAAGCAACAGGTTGTATGTACTTTTGCAGCCTATATGAAGGCTTGTTGCTCTTTGTCTGACCTTTGAAAAGGAACGTCAGCAATATAAGCGCTCTTTGTCTTTCTCTCTCTTTCGTGAAGAGTTTTGAAAAGAAATGAGCTTCCCTAGAGGACGCCTTCAAGTGTGCAGTCAGATATTAAGATTAGCGTTCCTCGTTAAGGTAATTAGGCCGCGCACAGACATGGCAGCCCTAGACATAATGCATTCCTAACATTTTAAACGTAGATGGAAGGAGCCGTGGCAGCACGCAATATTCAAGACACGAGGGGCGTTCCAAAAGTTCTCGACCAACCAAGTAAACCAAGCTTTTAGAGAATTGTTATTCTTTCGGCATAGTCACCTTTAAATAGTACATGCACAATCTCTCAATATTCTCAATAAAAGCAATTACTTCCAACTTTATAAAATAAACGTCTAACCTTATTATTTAACTTGAATCCACCCAGCCATTTCAGATTCAGGAACAGCGCATCTGTGGTGTGGTGATAGCGTATCTGCTTAACATTCAAGAGATCCCGGATTCGAATCTCGACCAAGGTGAGTTGCCCCTTTAAGAAGGGATTTTAAGAATTTTCCCTATTCTAAAAGAATAACGAATGTCGGGTAACTTGAAGCTCTAAAGACATCGGGCTCTCCTATTTTCTCCGCCAGTCATTATATCATTTGGTTCATAATCTCTTTCCTTTCATCCCTTTCACCGTAATTTTCTATGATCCATTTCCTAACTTTCATACCACACATCGGGCTAATCACCCATCCTGAATTCTTCTGTCTTCCATTTGAACTATAATAAATGTCTTTGCAATAATATTTGGCTCTAACTTTGTAGACATATAAAAGAAATTGTGTCTCATTTCAGTAATAGGGAATACTTTCTACTCTCCAGTTCCAGCTTTTCATACAGCTTCCATCAACACCTCTGTGGAAACAACAGGTAGTCAAACTGATAAAATGTTACTAACACCGAGTTGTGATATAGGAACACAACAACACAATGTAATATGGGACGTAGGCATTGTAAATAATGTGGCATATCTTAGATAAGGTAAGCTGATACAATTGTAATAATTGGGTAATGCACCTGTCACCATTATGATCGAAAGAGAGGCTTACAATGATATTCATATCATTACATTGCCCTCAATCAACAACAGTACAAATTTTTAGCAGATTCCTCATTTAAACTACTCTTACATTATTCTCGTTTACAAACAAATTTAGAATTTGTTAACATTATTTAATACCTTCACTTGCTGTCTCCTTGTTTTAATAATACAAGCATAATCTATATAATGCCGTTTCATTACATACAGAGTGGAAGGTGACCTATGATCATCATTTAAACTATGAAATTTCACTTTATTTTGAGTATTTTCCTTTATAATTTTTTCCATAAAGTTTTTCGTTTTTGAGATAATTGCTACTCCAATTCAAACAAGTTCACTTTGCATTCACCAGCTTACTTTTAATTCTTCAGCTTCTGCTGCTATGGCAACGGACAAATAAACGCTTCCGGTACAAATAAGCACAAAATTACACATGATTACAACGAAAATTGAGTGTATGCAATGTAAGCGCGAGTTTTCATATCGATTGGATTTAGATCCGGCGGTCTTATTGGTCCATCCCGCGCGATCCAAGGTTCTATGTAGTTTTCCCTAGATGGCCATATCGGTTCTACTTATGTGCGGAACTGCAATGTTATGTAATAGTCACATATTATTTTTTACTACCAGGGGAACACCCACAAGCAGAACTGGTAACATTTCTTGAAGATATGGAAGGCACATAGTTCCTGTTAAAATCTGAGGAAGCATCCACAAACCGATTAATGTATTTCCTGTCATTTATACCCAGCATTTACGGAAAATCTGCGCTGAAAGATGTTTTGTCTCTTGCGGGTGAATTCTAGCAAGCCCAGGTGTTGCAGTATGTACGAAGGCCTTTTTTTTTTTCTTTCTTTCTTTTTTTTTTTTTTCAACTTTCGATAGGTTATAAATAAAAGACAAGTTCATAGAAAACAAGTATTTTATCACTAAAAGTTTTGTACACTTATAGTTACTTTTCAACATAATCACCGAAAACATTGAGACATTTATCGTACCTGTGCACAAGCTTTGCAATGCCTGCTTCAAAAAATGTTGCCACCAATGATTTCAAAAGAGTATTGATGTTGTTTTGAAGATCTTTGTTGGTTTGAAAGGGCTGCCCTTCTAGCCACATATTCAGTTCAGGGAAAAGGTGAAAGTCGCTGGGTGCCAGGTCAGGACTGTAAGGCGGATGATCGAAAATGTCCCATTGAAATTGTTCAAGGAGACGATGGGTTGTACCAGCAGTGTGTGGACGAGCGTTGTCATGGACCAACACAATTCCTGAAGTCAGCATTCCTCTTAGTTTGTTTTGAATGTCTCTCTGCAAACTTCGTAAAGTACGAAGATCTTTAAAACAACGTCAACATTTTTTGAAGCGGATATTGCAATGCTTGTGCACAGGTACGATAAATAGCTCAATATTTTCGGTGATTATGTTGAAAAGTAACCATAAAACAAATACAAAGCTTTTAGTAATAAAATAATTGTTTTCTATGAACTTTCTTTTATTTATAGCCTATCGGAGGTTGAAAAAAAAAAACGGCCCTGCTAATTAGCTATTGCATTTCTGGTAAACGCTGCTTCGTCCATTTCAAGGACTTTAAGGGTAAAGTTCCCTTCTTGTTGAAAAAAACTATTCGAAAAATAACCTGCTTCAGAGAGATAATGTGCACGCTGAAGTTGTAATTCTTTTAATGTTCTACAGTCAATGGGGTACGTCAATAGTCCGAGCTATACTATGGCTGCTGTCTCCAAGATTTTACTTCACCAAGTGATAGATTCTCTTTTTTGTGCAACATTTCTTTGGCAACTCTTTCAACCAACATGAGAAGATACGGTTTCTGTATCTGTTCTGTTCTTTGACAGATGAAAAGAAATGTCCTATGATGCTCGTCTATTTGGAAATCTTTATCGATAAATTCTTGAAGTAACTGTCGAGTTACGATGAGTTTCACAGCAAACGAGTAGCATTTCAAGATACTTGGTATTGGTAAAGTATCCGTTTTGTAACTGATAATCCGTGTTCCGGAAACAAATCATAAGCGCAATAAACAACACCTGACGACATACAGCATTTCTTTCGATCTCACAGTGTTGTCATGTTGTATAGTATCGTGGCTAACGAAATAGATTAAACTGAAAACATTTCAAAAGGTATAATAATAGTTGGAGTGCGTATTGTTTTAATTCAAAATGTATTTAAACACGCATAAAATATTTATCTTTGAATCTCCTCCAATAAATATTTGGAAAAGTATTTAAGTTTCGTAAAATCTTCAATGAAAATAGAACCGAGTAATTTTCACTTTATATTCAAAAACTACTTTAAAACCACCCAAAATTGTACTAAGTTGTTTTGTCCCATTCATTATAAAGAATTATCCTGTATAAGGATTATCATAGTCGCCTTGTATCATGAATGTACATCAATGTGCAGTTTGCATTCTGCAAGTCTATCTACATAACTGGAGGTTTACCTTTACGATATATGATATGTTTTGTAATTAAAAGGGAATGTTATAGATTTTGTACAACTTTAATTTTACTTTCTTTACACGTACTATGTACATAGTGTATAGAAAAGGTATTGCACTCCACCCAAAAATTCGATATCGAGATTTCATCGAAAATATACGTCTTAGGGTCCCCTGTATCCAAAAAATTATTTTCAGAAAAAGGTCCGTGTGTGTATGTGTGTGTGTCCGTGTGCCTGTGAACACGGTAACTCGAAAACGAAAATCGGTAAAATACCAAACTTGGCATTTAAGTTTACTATCTTCCTGGGATGGGAAGATTTTGAGAAAAATTCCCCCACCCCAAACTACCCCTTATATGGACAAATTTTCGAAAATTTTGATTTTCGAAAAAATGGTTCTAACGATTTTGATTAAAACAACGTATATTAAAGATATTTAGTGGCAAATAAAATGTATATCTTGAATTTTCTGGGAATGGCCTCTAAAGACCTCTTTATTCTGAATGAATTTTTCGTAACTGATAAACTGTAAGAGTTAGACAAAACCTTAGTACACAAAAATGTAGATCACCTTAAAACACTCAATTTATGTCATATACGTTTTTTTTTTTTTCTCTCTCGTGAAATTGACCATTTTTGAGATATTCCTTGTTTGTTTCAGATTCAAAATACTTAAAATTTTTCTTTACTTCAACTCTTGGTCCTGCATAGAAACGGATTTTAACCACATGTCAACCTGCTTTTGAAGGATTTGATTATTGTTTTAGCCATGTATTCCCTTACTTTCCTTCTACTTACAAGGAAGCAAGTAATTATGTAAAATTTATCTTGATTGTCATAAGTAGGTAGAAAAATATGCTTTTTAACAATAATAATTTGTTACAGCGATGTAGAGAAAGTCATGTGAATGGAACACGTCAAATTTTTAAAGTTAAGAAATTCCCAAGCAAACCTGGCATTTACGAAGGCATGCGGACGGACTTGAGATGCATTAATCTTAAATAATCGAAATACATTTAAAATAAAAGTAAAGTTGTAAGTAACTTATTAAAATTAGGTTATATGCTTGCTGAGGTTGCTAAAAACCTTAATATCTGATGCTTAATCGAATTCTAGCCTCATATGTGACAAACTAGAGCACAAACTATTGTTTGATGTTGGAGTCTATAAACACGTTAGCAATGTTTTACACACTCCCTGCATTCCATTATGATTATATTTCGTTTACAATTGTATTAAAATTAAATACAAATGTGAAATTACATTTTGAGGCTTAATTTTCCATATTTCTATTAATTTTATATTTCTATTAACTTACAACATTTCAGGATACGGAAATATTCAGCTCTCACCTGGATTTGGAAGCTCTTTTCTTAACTGCTCTTAATTTTATATATATTTCACGTATATTTTAACCGTTTCATTTGTTCAACTCTTGTTTATAAAAGTTCATCTCCACCCTTGCTGTGGTTCGTCTAACAATAGAAAAGTTGTAAGAGGCTCTCCACCTTACCTACCCTTAATTGTTCTGATTTCAACCTTATGAGAGATGTGTCGACACTTTTCTTCATACTTCTCAACTTCGCACATGCGGTTGACGAGTTGTTTTATGACGAACGAACGACGAATAACAAACTGATAAATCGACACTACTTAGTAATATTTCAGTCCATTATAAACTGGAGGCGAAAACGACCTCATTATTAACCATTTTTCTATAATTCGCAAAAAGCTATTACAATAATATTCAGGACTGTTGCCCAAATATACGCCCACTTTTAAAATAGAATGTCAATTTATGTAGCCATAGTTTTTTAAGATTCAATTTATTAAGCATATCTAAACTAAGCAAAACAATTAAAATCATAAATATCTTGATGTAAGAAACGCCGAGAGGATGAAGAGTTATCCAATAATTATTATCCAATCATTTTTCGCGCCCCCACATGTGCCATGTATATCTACCGAAAGTACTGCTCAGACGAGCTCCGTATTCCGTTATTACCTATTTATTTACTGTTTCGTTTGTATGATGAATATTCAACCGAAGGTCGGTCAATGACTGACCGGGACGGAATTGTGGAAGAAATAACAACCCGATCTCGGCGTTCAAGCAAGGATGATACCGCGGCGGTGTTGCCATTTCCCTTACGTGGGATGATGATGATGATGATGATGATGATGATGAAAGGACACATACCCAGTCCTCCCAGCCGGATAAAATCCCCACACTGGTACTGGGAATCAAACCTGGGTCACCCACAACACAGGCAGTTGCACTTTCACTGTGCTAACGGGAGGGACTTAATTTGTATAGTCCCCTTTAATAGCTACGGCCACTTCGGATGCTTTAACTCGAGAAGCGTTTGAGCTATAGATTTTATTAATGTTACCATGAAACACAGTCAAATTCACTCTCACTTGCCTACTTCCAGAGTCCACAGAGAGTAAGAATAATTCTGATTAGAAACATATTCCCTTGTCCCTGCTGGAAATTGAACTCGGCACCTCTGGATTCAGAAATCAGAACGCAGATCTATCGACCACAAGGACACTCGGAATTCCTTTTACAATGCGTTTCCGAATCGCCGTCCACTTCGTGAAAATCGTAAACGCGCATAGCGCGTCAGGAACAATGTAAGATACAAGGCTACAAGCGTGTACAAAACATTATGTATTTAATTATCAGTTGTGGCTTTTTAAGTGTAGTGGCGTGTATTCGTCAAAATTGGTTGTGAAGTTTTATAAAAGAACTAATGAAAACACTGTAAGCGAATTCAATTAATGTGGTACTGAAAACACTGCAAATAATCTTTACGCGATGAAAATTGAAGGCGGTTTTAAATTGAAACAATATGGCTCTAAGGATTTTTACGCCCAAAGAACTCCGTCTCCATTCGCCGAATTTGAACCCGACCTCGGGAAGTAGGGTTAGCATGTTACCCCTAAATCACAGATCACATCTTCCTAGGAGGCGATAAAAAGATTTTCAATAAAATCAGCCCTCTCCAAACTACGAATTACATCAAACACGTTTTGAAAATGTTGATTTTCTCAAAAATTCTCATTGATTTTGATTAAAACACCTTATGTTTAATATATTTTCATGACAAATAATATCATTTTTTGAGAATAGTCTGTGACAACCTGTGTGATAAACTAGACAACAACCCATTTGAATTACTTTTGCATAACTGGTAAAATCCATAAGGTAGTTCTCCTTAAAGCTTACAAAATATGCTAAATACTCTTTTAAGTGGAGTTAAACATTTCCAAGTTATTCCTTATCTATTTCAACTTTAAATTACTTGCTTTTCTCGAATGGGAAATGTCTTCGTTTTTGCTGTCCTTGCCCTGCACAAAATAGGCAGAGGAGATATTGCATGCACCCAAAACCTCAGTTACGGATTTCATCATAAATATATGTTTTGACATTTATATTTAGTATCTTACAAAGTTTCGACGCGAATTTCAAGAATATTCTTCCACACGCAAGTATTCCTCATATGGAACAATTTTTTATTTTTTTATTTTCTGAAGATGGCTAACAATTTTGATAAAAATGTAATATATTAAATATATTTATACAAGAAAAAGCTATATCTTGTTTTCTGGAAATAGCCTGAGAAGTTCATTTCGTTAGAAAGCAATTTTATGTAATATGGCATTACCTTTATAAGTTAAGTGACAGACGTAAACGTACTTTAAAACATAGAATTTATTCCAAATAAATTTTTTGTAACATAAACCATTTCCGAGATATTCGTTTTAATGATTTGGTTTCTTCAATACCTTTTCTTTTTAAGCCCTGTCGATTTTCATGGTTGTCGCAAAGACATGGAAGGTGGATGGAATTTAAAGCCAGTAGAGTGTCAAGTTCTTAAATGTTTGACTATAGCTATACTATTTGTATCTATAAGAAATGTGAAATATAACTATTTCTGCAAAGGTTTGTTTCGGTCACAATAAGCAGATAAAACAATAAGCTTCCGTAAGAATACTTTTTATAGTCACCAATAAACGGTAGAGGGTAGAAAAAGTAATGTGAATGTAGCACATCAAATTTCAAGAATTTCTTGAGATCTCCTGATAGACTTTCACGTAGAGAGCGACAGAAAGAGTAACATTAGAGATACTAAAAATATAGAAAATTCGTGTCTGTGTGTGCGCGCGTGCGTGTGTGTTTAAGACATACTCAAAAATTATTTCACAATTTTATAGAAAATCTCAGTTTATGTAGGTGGTCATGTGCCTTATAAACTGCGGGGAAGTGGGGCTTTTTCTTTTCCATATATTCATGTCACCAAATTTCAATCCCGGTTCGAAAAAAAAATTAAATGGAATTTATTTATCGACGCACTTTAACAGCTGCGATTCTGAGCGTCTCATTCTATCCTGGGCGTGAAATACCGCTTAATTTTGCTCAGAGGCCTCTTGAGTTTCTTTTACGTGCAGTAAATCTACGACAAGGACCAACGGCTTTACTTCTCTTCCCTTCCCTTCCTTTCCCTTCCCTTCCGTAGGAAACCACATTAAGGATTTTACGCCCAAAAAATCCATCATCCTCCGCCAGGTTTGAACCCGCGACCTTTGGTACATGAAGTTAGCATGGTAACCATTACACCACGGTTCGTTAAATATGCATATCAGAGCTTTGTTTTTGATGACTTCTTTTTAATTATTTCGAAACCAAAGGAGTGGAGAAGCATATAATATTTTCAGATTGAGTCATTTGCGGGAGGTTGTATACCCCTTACTCTCATTTCCCTTATTTCACTGAAGCTTTATCAAATAATACTACTTTCTCTACACGTACTATGTACATAGTGTATAGAGAAGGTATTGTAATGCACCCAAAAATCCGATACTGAGATTTCACCGGAAATATATGTTTTGGGTCCCCCTGAATCCAAAAAAAAAAAAAAAAAAAAAAAAAATTTGGAAAAAGGTCCGTATGTGTGTCTGTGTGTGTCTGTGGACAGTATAGCTCAAAAACGAAAAGACTGTTAGACTGTTGCGACACGACACGATCCAAGGATGCGACACGAAGATTTTCAAGAAAATCCCCCCACCCCAAACTACCCTTTACAAGGAACTTTTTTCGAATTTTTTTATTTTCTCAAAAATGGCTCAAACGATTTTGATTAAAATATCGTATATTAAAGATATTTACCTGACAAATAATATGTATATCTTGAATTTTCTGAGAATAGCCTCTGAAGACTACTTTATTCTGGATGAATTTTACGAAATTTTGCATAACTGTTAAACCGTAAGAAATGGACTAAAACTTACCACACAAAAAATGTAGAGCACATTAAAACACACACTTAATGCTATATACATTTTTTTCGAGGAGTTGGTCGTTTTTGAGATATTACTTGTTCTTGGTTTCAAGTTTAAAAAACTTGTAGTTTTCTCATACAGGAATTTATCCATAAAAACAAAAGAACTTCAGTCACCTAGTAATCAGATTTTGACTTCACTTTAACCTATGATACTCCCATCTTTCGCTTCTACTTACTAGGAAGCAAGTAATGAGACTATTTCTGCTAATTTTTTCTCGATTAGCATGAAGTAAATAGAAGAATAAGCTTATTAACAATAATTTTTACACAGAAGTAGAGAAATTCATGTGAATGGCACACATCAGATTTTATTTCTGTTATGTAGAGATTTCTACGCTTACATAATAGGACCAAATGAAAATTATAAGCTGCCTCACAACTCCTTAAACTGCTTCTGCCATATTTTCAAACCTTATGTAGTACCTAGCGTTATTTAAACCATTTGGCCAAAATATAAAATACTATAATGTAGGAGTTAAAAAAGTAAAGGTTAGGTATGTTACAACTTGCTAAAAACCACATATTTCTTATTTTGGGTTACATGGAAACTGAAAATGTTTACTTTTACTGACATTACTTTACTTTAAATTCCATAGATAAATCTATAGTACTTTGTCAACCAGGGCACAACTTTGTGCTCTTCACTATAAGACTTCGCGAAACTTATTGAGCATTAACTTAAAAAATTCACACTGATAGTTTTCAAACCCTTATGGGAACACAAACTGTCACTATTTCACCTATCTTCATAAAACTTTGAACCGCTTACACTTTGCGTACAATTATAAATTACTGACTACTTTGGACTTCAAAAATAACCTTAATCTTATTTTCAACCCCTTCTTAAAAATGTACGTACGTAACCATACAATATTGGAAAGACAATTGGTATATTATTCTGAGTGACACAATCTACTAGGCATTTCGAGTTTGACGAGTCCTTCACTACTGAAAAGTACATTAGAGAAATAAAATGGATGTATAGCATTCACATTACTTTCTCTACCCATTCTTCAACAAACAGTACAAAAGTTATTCTTCTGTCTGCTTAATCGAGATAAATAATTTGATTACACATTTCCTTGTGGATACAATGGTAATTACAGAGGATTCAAGCGACAAATAACCTTTAAAAACCTGGTCGCTATGTCATGAATTGGAATTCCGTTCTCTTTGGATGACCAGGAAGAAAAAAATGGAATAACGATTTTTCATTTGATAAAAGTAAATGTTTTTGAAAATTCAAATCAATAACAAGGAATATTTCCGAAATGGTTAACTCTATAAAAAATATATTTGACTTAATATGTGTTTTTATATGATTTATAGATTGAACATTTTGTCGGCGTTTTACGTTACACGAGTTAAGCAGCAGAATGAAGAGGACTTCAAAAGTTTATTCTCAGAGAATTTAGCATACCTACCTACAGATTCCATTTGTCATAAAAGTATATTAAATATATGCTACTCTAATCAAAATCGTTAGAGCCATTTTTGAGAAAATCAAAATGTTACAATCAATGTTTTCATGTAAAGGCTAACTTGTGGAGGGGAGGATTTTCTTCAAAATCATCGTGTTTATTCTTGAAAATTATAGAAATTATATACTAAGTTTGGATTTAATCACACACTCACGCGGGCACGTTTTTCCAAAATGCTATTGTAATACTATAACAACAACAATATTATTATTAATAATAATAATAATAATAATGTAATATCCTTGCTATTGGTTTTCATTTTCCCATACTCTTACCAAATGGAAAACCGTTATACAGGTTTCTTTCTACTGGTCTAGCTAAGTGTCACATAGCGACCAGCTCTTTAAAATGGAACTATTGCTTAAGCCTACTATATCCCTCTAATTTCGTTGCACCTACAAGGAAGCAATAAGGTCATTTCTGTAACATGTACCTTGATTGGTATGAAGTAGATAGAAGAATAAGCTGCTTATTTTTTATGAAATAGTTTTCCACATGCTTTAAACACGTGTTTCCTATGATATTTCGATATTGAATTTTTATGTGAAATATATCTTCTCTATCTATTACTTAAAGTAGTATTACTTAAAGAAAGTAGAACCAAGACATTCCACGCTGTCGCAACTAGGAACTGAACTGGACCCTGAAGATTGGAGATACGCAAATTAAATTTCACATCACCGTGGAGCATATTCCTGACATTGAAGTAGGGGTCAATAGATACTTCATGGCAAGCTTGCCTCTACGCCACTAATGATCGCGACGGCGACTTCAACTTTGCAACATTTGAAAAGCAGTAATTATCATGTTATCAAAGTTAAAACCACACTCATCATTATAATGGCCAATCAGGGAAAGCTCTATTCTTCTCTAAGCTCAAGTCTCGACTATTTGGGCTATGGAGATGGCAGATTACTGATTAGCCATTTACGTCCAAGTTGTTTCAAGGATATTGCGTTATATCAAGTATGTACACGAAGAAGAGAATTACTGTTTATTTTAACTACTAAAATGTTATATAGATACACACTTAGACAAAAACAATACTAATACTCAGCTGGTAGCGTGTCTGCCTCACATTCAACAGGTCGTGAGTTCGAATCTCGTTTAGGATGAGTTACTCGGATAAGGTTTTTTTTCGGGGTTTTCCCTTATCCTGAGAGGACCCCGAGATCATTTCCCAAATTTCATTCATCGTCCCATATGACCAACCAGATTAGAGTACGTTAAGCAAAACAAAAAAAAAACTTATAATTGAATATAAAATTGTGTTCTAAAGTTTGCATCTCTATAACACAAATATAATGCTCCAAATTCTGTAATTATTTAAAGTGGACAAGAACACATAAAATACTACCAAAGATATTACAATAGAGAAATACAGCGGGGAATCATTTTTGTGACCACTGTTTTATTAATAAGGTTTCAGCCTTTCCTCGCCTTTTATAGATTTGTGGTAAAAGACTGCCAGTCTTTAATGATTAAAATAAAACCCACATCTGTTTCTCAGTAGTTTTATGCCAGTAATACCCCAATTATAGCAATTCCAGTCAAATATGTTTCTAATGTTGGGGCTAAATAAAGCTAAGTGAACTGTTACGTCATGGGTATAATCAACAAACTAAATTATGTTTGTTTGTTGATTTCATCATGGTCGTTTTCACTTTTCTCCTGGACTAATTATCCTTTGTAATCGCTTTAACTCTAACTTGGAATACCTGTGTATATCTATACATTTCATTTGCATTTAACGTGAACATTTCGAAAAACCTTCAGTTATTTGAGAATGAGACCCATATTCAAAAGCGCATGCGTAGGACGCCAACTGATTTTTAAACGTTAAACATTTGCCGGATATAACTGAAATAAACTCGTAAATAAACACATAGCGTTACATTTTAGGTGCGCTGGCAACATTTTGCGCCATGGGTTTTTGGTATTTATTAGGAAACACTATTAAAATCGTACAATTTTGGTGGACAGCCCAAACTTCTCTTAAATTTATATTTATTTCAAACAAACTATTGTATAAGTATTTCCTTAGAATTTTTTAATATTGTGTATTTAACACCTTCACTTATTCTCCCGTCATGTAAATAATAGCTACCAATATAATCGATTCAGCAGTGTAGAGAATGAAAGCCTATCTACACGAGTGACATTTTACCGGTACGGTAGGTGCCAGGGTGTTCTTTAAATCTATGAGATTCTCTAGATTCTTTGTTTGTTTATGGTAACTTTGCACGGTTTTAATTTCCGAACTTAACGTATGCTTGCATAGGAAATCTGGAAATTTAGAGTCGATCCAGATGCTCGGTTGTTTATGTCCTGAACTTCAAATCCAAAAGACGCGGGTTGAAACCCAGTCCAGAACGAAGATTTTTAAGTATGCTTGCGAGGGTGACACCCAAACAAGGACTACTTTTAGAAATTTAAATGGCTTTATTATTTCTCAAAATATTCCCCTTTAACACCAATGCACTTTTGCATTCCAGTGCTTACTGGAAGGATGCCACTCTTCAAAACCAGATTTTTACTTTCTTTTATGTACATAGTGTATAGAGAAGGTATTGCACTCCACCCAAAAATTTGATAGCGAGATTTCGCCGGAAATATACGTTTTAGGGTCCCCTGTAGCCAAAAAAAGTATTTTCAGAAAAAGGTCCGTGTGTGTGTGTGTCTGTGTGTATGTGAACACGATAACTCAAAAACGAAAAGTCGGTAAAATACCAAACTTGATATTTAAGTTTAGTATCTTCTAGGGATGCGACACGAAGATTTTGAGAAAAATCCCCCACCCCAAACTACTCTATACATGGAAAAAATTTCCAAAAATTTTATTTTCTCTAAAATGGTTCTAACGATTTTGGTTAAAATATCGTATATTAAAGAAATTTACCTGACAAATACAATGTATATCTTGAATTTTCTGGGAATAGCCTCTGAAGACTACTTTATTCTGGATGAATTTTACGGAATTTTGCATAGTGCTAAACCGTAAAAGGTGGACAAAAACTTACCACACAAAAAATGTAGATCACGTTAAAACACACAATTTATGTTATATACATTTTTTTCGTGGAGTTGGTCTTTTTGAGATAATCCTTGTTATTGGTTTTAGCTTTGAAAAACGTATACTTTTCTCATACAGGAATTTGTCAACTTGTCCATTCAAAGGAACTTCAGTCACATAGGGACCAGCTTTTGACTATCACTTTAACCTATGGTACTCTCTTATTTCGCTTCTACTTACAGGGAAGCAAATAAGACTATTTCTGCTAATTTTTCTTCGATTAGAATGAAATAAGTGGAAGCAAAGGCTTTTTAACAATTATATGTAGCAGAGATGTAGAAAAAGTCATGTGAATGGAACACATCAGATTTTTATAATGTTCTTCTGCCACATGCGATGGCAAAAAATTGATTCCACGCATTTTATATTTAGCGTTTGGAAACAAAAAGAAATCAGAAGGTGCTAGGTCAGGGATGTATGGTGCAGGATCCATGATGCTGACCTTTAGGGCATTCAGATACCAGTTGCCAGTATTGCTTTTTGCGACAATGCGTATAATAATGCAAACCTTTTTCCTTTCGGCCGTTTTCCATGAACTTATTAAAACATTTTAGGTAAACAGACATTTGTCTGTCGTATTATAGTAGATCTATTATGACCTATTTTGAATTTTAAAAAAAGGCAACCATTTTTATACCAGCGCTGCATATTCATCGGACTTTGTAGGTTTAGGTTTTGTTCGAAAGATTCATTGAGCCGATTGACTTGTTTATTTGTTTTACGGGATCATAACAATGAATCTAAGATTCTTCACTATCACCTATATTCCAAACGAAATTTTAATGCCGCCTTGGAATTTTTCCAGAGTTTTCCGCGACAATCTATGCCTTTTTATTTTTCATCGGCAGTCAGTTTATGTAGAATCCATCGACATCAAAACTTTCGCACCTCTAGCTGTTGACGTAAAATGTTTTACATTTAACTCATGCCAATGCCCAATGTTGCCAAATAAATTCATAAGTTATTTTTCGATCTCTCACGGAGGAATTGTCCCCCCTAGATGGTGACACCCCAGGTGACGGATGGGAGTGCTCCCAGATATGGGCGGTAGGAGAGATGAAATACCTCTGTGGACTAATAGACAGACAACTAATGCCAGGTAGCAGCGACATTATTATCGACTAGAGGCATAGCTGTTCTAAATAGCTCCAGATCGAATATCTCGAATATAACTTGTTTGATGTGTGTGGTGGCCGTGGTACTGCGATGTGGAAAGGACATGGAAAGAAGCTTATCAATTGGAAATGAGCATTGTTTTTCTTCCCTGGAGAAATTTGGTTGCAGCAAATAAAATTATGGCTGCTTCTGTAGCAAAGTATTCCTCAAGTAAAATACTCTTCCATTCGGATTTTGACAAAGAATCAATACATATCGTAGCAATGATGGCTGGTGGAAACAGAAAGAAAATATGGAATGGAAATCAATATTGAGAAATCAAATGTGATATAAGACAGAAAATCCTCCTTGAATTGTCATTGGGAATATACAATTAGAAAATGTGCATCAGTTCAGAGAACTTGGGAAGTTTACTTATGAAGGATCTTACTGCACAAGTAGACTCACGGATTGCCATGGCCAAGAAAGTCTTCACGAAGAAGAGAACATTGCTAACTAGCAATGTGTACATGGTATAAGTTTGGTAAGCATTGCTCTTTATGGATCGGAGACATAGGAAAATGGAGGAGAACTATTTAGAAGGTTTTGAGATGCGGTGCTAGAGATGGATAGAGAAGATAATTTGGAAGACTTGGTGACAAATGAATGCGTTCTGAGAAGAGTGGATGAGACGAAATCAATCTACACACAATTTGCAGAAGGAAAGTAAACTGAATAGGGCACATTCTAAGAAGAAACTGGCTGTTGCATGGCGTCATAGAAAAAAAAATAGTAGGAAAAAAAGACTCCGAAGAAGAATTCAGCTACCAGACGATTTAAAGGAAATGCTGGGTGCTGAAAGAGAAAATAAAGGATAGAAAGCCATGGAGAACCAAATTCGCATACCAATTTTGAGGACTGGCGAAAGGCAGATTACTAACTACTGTTACTGTTACCTTTGTTATTCTCTGAGTATTGCTTGAACAGTAACAATATTTTCATCATTAAAAGCAGTTATTTGGCGCCCTTCACGAAATTCATCACTAAGAAAATAAGTTCATAAGTTGAATTTCTTTTGAATTCGCCGCACCAATCATAAATTGTACCTTAGATAAGGCTTATACTTAAATGCAGCTCTAAGCCGATCTTCACACTGCTTCGAGATATCTCTTCATCTGATTTCACACAAAACACCGACCTTCACGAACCGTAAATAACAGTCAACCCACTTGACAAGGTCAGAGCTCTCTCAGTACTGAGACTGATCAACAAACAGCGCGATGGGAGCATATTCATCTGCCTCCTTCGTACCCTGGAGGTCAATTTCGGAACTGAGGATCATGTATGGAATTTTTGTATACATTTTAATGGTTTCCAACAATTGCAAAAGAAAATTGAAAACGAATTGATTAAACAATGCTAAATAACCAATATGCGAATTTTCAAGTTTCTTTTATTTCCTTTCTTTTTTATTTGTTTCTTTCCTTACTTATAGCTAGAGAGTACTGTAACAGGTAACTGAACCTAAAAGAAAAAAAATATTTATATTTTTATGATAAAAATGATGTTGACCAATGTAGAATGCTGTTCTAGAACGTCGTGGTAGAGCAATACAATAGACGGCGAAGTCATCTACGAATAAACAAGACATACCCCTAGATGTATACATTCCCAAATAGAATCAACTGTTACAGCAACCAACGTATAGCTTAGTACTGATCGGTACTAAACGTTCAAAAATAGGTATCGGGCTGACCCTTACTTGAAAAACACGATCCTTGTAAACGTACAACTGTACAAGGTACGCGACCATATATCCAGTTGCGTAGGATATGTAAAATCTCTGTAAAATCTAAAAAAAATATCTCAAGTATAGAGTTTTTTATGAATCCATTCATGACCTCCATGGATATCGATAGAAGGCAGTCAGCAGTTGAATGAAGTCGGCGCAAACTGCACTGGGTGTTGATTAATAGGTTGTAATATCCTGTCACCATACCATGACAGTGATCATGAGTTTCATCACCTTACAAACGCAAGATGTGGCAAATGATGAGGGAAACCGGACGATAACTTTTCATCTTTCAAAATGAAAATGATGTCAATGGGAAAATGGCATCAACCCAAGTACGATTATGCACCTCGAACAGGAAAACCTTACCTTCAGGAGAGAGATGTGGCAACATTTGTACGTGTATACCATCTTGTCCTGTGCCGACAGTCGCGAAGATGAAAGAGTGTGATCTAACTAGGCCATAGTGAAAAAGGCGATTGTATTCCATAAGGTGTCCAGAACTAAAACAGAAACCTTGAGGTTCCATCTGAGCCTAAACTGTAAGGAACTCAGGCTGATAGTTATCTAATCACGATTCTTAAGCGAAAGCAATATCAAAGGTGTTAGTCAAGTAAAATGTATCAACAGCAGATCCTGCAGCAGTTTTTAAATCGGCGATTATATGTGGTGTGATTTTACAGCCACACGCCATAGTTTATCCCATACAACAGAGAAAGATAAATGTCGATTATATGAAGCTACAAAAGCTACACGTGGTCTTTTTGCTTTTCTTGATAACTTCGCTGGAGTTAGTATGTATTTTCTTGATTAGGTTATTCAGTGTATGATGGAAAACTCAGAGAGCACACGTAGCATTCCAGCAATCCTCCGTCCACCAAGGGACCGGATATCGACGGGGTGGGCACTCGATCGGTTAATAGACTTCTCAGCAGCAAAAAGGATCGATAAAACATTCGTGCTCATTGTTATCAAACTCAACCAGCTAGAAGTAAAAGTTCAGTTGGTTGAATCAAAATACCTTCTAGGCCAGCTATGGGGACCTCGGAAAGTAGGGGACTAGAACACCTCTACTCACTTCACTTATTAATCGCCCGGCGCCAAACGCAAATATCAACACAGCTCTGCCTACTAAGTCACCAGTGGCTTATAATTGAATTTTACGTTTTAAATTGAATAAAATGGTAAACTTGAGAACTCAAAACTTCACGAGTTATTCACAGAAAATGTGTGATATAACTATTTTATTAGTCATGTCAGTATCTTAAAATCCGTGTGAACAGGCCGTTTAGGAGGGGATTCGCCACCGATTATGAGCATATTGTACTTAGTCCCTCAGAAGGGGTACCGCCAGGCATGAGAGATAAGGTGAGAGGAAACAGTGGACACTGGAACCAGGAGTGACGCACTACAGTGAGAGAGTCATTGAGACACCCAGCTGTCGGACAGGCAGTCGGGAGACCACCGCCTCACTAAACGGCCGTTCGTTTACCCCGGCAACCAGCCGAAGCCCGAGAGACGGAAAAGGTTCCACATAAGCATGTTTTATTTCTGCCTCGCTGCACCAAAACAACATTGTCAATAGTTCAAACTCTTTAGCAGACAAATTGTATGAAGAATGAATGAAATGATTAATAGAACTATATGATGAGTCTGGTATCCAAGGATAAAGTAAATCACCCCAGTATTAACCTAACGACTTGCGAAAGTCCGTAAAAACCTATGGGTCAGAATAAACGCTCACCGGAAATCGTCCAGGACGTCCCGTTTCCGCGTCGTTCCCGCTACAGTGGTATCACCTTACTCGGTATCCTAAAATACGTAGTATTTCATCTCAAAATTTCATGTAAACATAAAGGGTAGCTTGGGCGGACAATTCTCCAATAAGTCTTCGTGTTCCAGCTTTGGAAGGTTTGGTGTTCATTCAACATTGTTCGCGCGCGCGAACACACACACACAGAACTTCTTTAAATACTTTGTTTTATTCAGGTCGCCTTAACATATTATATATTTTCAGTAAAATCTCGATGTTGAATTTTTGGATGGAATGTGGCACTTTTTACCCACAATATATATATATGGTAGAGAAACTAGAACATGACTTATGATCAAGAATGTGTATTGCGCAGACAATAATTTTGGCCTTTGTAATAAATATGACTTTGAGAAACATATACTCTTAGTACACCGTTATTGATACCATCTTACTAATTAGTAATGATAATATGATGTTGTTTTATTCAACCCAAACTTTGTCCACTTCTACCAACCTTATCTCCCCTATCTCGTGCCTTCCTTCCGGCAGAAGCTGTTCAACGGCGTTTTGCCACATCGGCTCGTACATATTATATATCAGCCTGTCAAAGCCTGTCGCATGGCATAAAATGTTGTAATATAGGTAGGTGCTGGTTATTGCAAGAGCACGGCGTCTGTATGTGATAAATGCTTTTCTGTATCAACCTAAGTGCCGAATCTGTGTGTGCGTGTGTGTGTGTGTGTGTGTCTGTCCTCTCTATAAACAAATCCAGTTCAAATGAATGATTTTCTCCCGACTACGAAATAGACTAAAATTTCCTAAGAGTGGCTTTAAACCTTGTTCTTGCGTCGCAACCAGGAGCGGCTGCTCAAGGGGGTTGTTGGTTTGTACAACCCCCAGCTACTTTTTCCCAAACCTCCAATTATATTTTCAACATTATGTTACAATTTTATTTCCTGATTAACCGTAAGTGACGCTTAATTTCGAGCGGCTGCATGGGGTATCAGTTTGCAACCGCGAGGCAAACTCTCGAGACAAGCCCTTAAGGTGTACGATGGGCGGTTTGCCAAACTAACCAATGGTACCAACGTAATATCGCGATTTTTAAATAATGGAACGCATTTATTTAAATAAGACATTTGTCGAAGGAAACTAAAATGGAGAAGGAAGGTATGGATTTTGCGTGCTCTTCGTATAGCTGTACAATTCTCAGTTGTTTTTTTTAAGTTTTAAATTAACACTTAATAGCCACAATGTATGTTGGTGTACGATTCTCCAATGTAGCGCTGTCAAGGTTCCGGGATGTTTTTTATTAGAAAATGTAATCCTACATACAGAGTAGCACATATCTAACATTAATACAGGTCAAATAAATTATCAAGTGTACAAATAATATATCCACAATATCACATAATAAGCTACATGTTCAAAGAAAGACAAAACTGAGATCAGAGATCTAGTTGCTGTCAGAATTATATATGGCTAAAACAAGGAAAAATTAAAATTTCATGCTAGATTAAAAGTTGTGATGAAATGTTAGAAAAGTCCAAATTATGCAAATAAATCGAGCAAGAGTTGCCCAATACGGTGAACCACTTTACTCCGCAATACCGATGTCGGACACTGAAATACAGGCACCACCAGATATGTGCCCCAAAATATGGCCTAGGGAGATTCAAAACCCTAAGGATGTCATCCTGCGCATAGACCCAAGGAGTAGAGGACGTGCAGGTTTTGAAGCGATGCAGCAGGGTATCTGGTCGCCCACAGAGATCACAGTACGGCGTAGGCTCCATACCAATATGAAACAGCCGTACATTGTGATGATGATGTTGGTCACTACTTGATACCATTTGCTGCGTTGTAGAGTGGTGAGAGCCAAGTGATGCAAATTGCGCCACACCAGCGCCAAGAATACAGCGGGGCTTGCAGCACCCTTCTTGGAGTCGGTAACTGGTCCAAAAAAGCAGTGTGATTAGTGCGGTTCATTGGCGGTCTATTATATAGATTGGTAGGTCAGTAAACAGCCAGTTCCAGGAGCTTCAATTGCGGTGCCTGCAGTGACAGGCGTCGAAGATCTGGTGGGTTCTGCATCCGATGTGTCGGTAACATTGATGTGAGAAAGGCACCATTATAGAGATCGCCTTTGTACTGCAGGTGTTTCCAATTCAATTTCAAGAACAGACTTGCGGATCAATGGCATTGAGACCATCAGCAAAGAGAGGAAGTATTAATTGCTGTCTGGATACCCGTAATAGATGACTCTTCCAAATAAACCAACCTGTGCAGGATTTCAGTTCAGCTCCAAACATGTGAGGAAGAGGTAAGACCTGACTAAGATACCAAGAACGTGCATAGGTGTTCACAAAGTGGATGCGTTGTATAAGATGCAAGGAACGGTATCGCTCTCTGCGTAAAAGATTGCGTATATTACACGCAGTACGATTCCAATTGTGCTGAATGGTGGCGGGAATAGAAGGTAGGAATGTCAAACCCAATATTTTGATAGAAGCGGACAACGGTAGTCAGGTTGGTGTATCCATGGTTAAGATTAAGAACTGCTCCAGAAGTCTGACAACTCCTCAGGACTATACGAACATCTTGTAGCAGAGGTATCTTAGAAAAAAAAACAATAGATACATCATTGGCAAAGGCACGTATCACGGCCCTTGGGCCTGAGAGAAGACATTGCTGCAAGTGATGTAGAAGAGGCTCAATGGAGAGCACTAAAAGATGCATTGCCAAAGGACAACTCTGCCTCACAGATGTCTGAATGGGGAAGGCTGAAGTGAAATAATCGTACACTAAAACTGTGGTAGTAGCAGGTAAAAGAAAGTGGCGTAAAAGACGACAGTAGACAGTAGGAATTGCATATTCAGCCATAGTGTTAAAAAAGTAAGCATGATTGACGTAATCAAATGCATAATCAAAATCAAGGCAGATGAGCAATTTAGCAACTCCTGATAGGTGAGCGCCATAAACAGAATCGCGCAGTGCACATAAAGCGTGCAGTATATTGCCATCGCGTCTAATAGATTGCTGAATAGGTGCAAGGTCTGCCACTAACAGTGAAATGCGACGTTTAATGCAACGCACAAATAACTTGTAGTCACCGTTTAACATAGAGGCGATGATCTGTTACATCCATAAGGTGCGCGAACTTAGTAAGTAGAGACCAGACGGAAAAGTGGAGGTACGCAACATCTGATTAAAAATATCAAGCATCGAGTCCTTTAGTAAGTGCCAAAATGTCACTAGAATTTCACCGGTAAGCCATGCATTCCCGGGGACTTATTGCGTGGACAATTAGCCAGAGCCTCGCTTAATTCGGACGAAGAGAACAGGGATGGTGTGTTCCCAATAGGGGTGTTGACGTCAACTGAGGATAGGTGAGAACATCAGAGTAAAGCTGCTGAAAGTAATCGTGAAGAACGTTGTAAATTCCAGACGGATCACTGACAACGATGCCAGAGCTATCCCGAATGCATGTACGTACTTGCGGTTCGTGCGTTGCTGTTCCTGAATGTAATGATAAAGAGAGGGCTGTTCACCAGCTAGTACTATAGCACGGGATCGTATCTGAGCACCTCGAAATTCCTCCAACTGCAATCTAAGAAGCAGAGCCGTTATGCGGTGAATCTCGGTGCTCTGCGAACTAATAGCTGTCTGGCGGTAGTATAACTCCCGCAGTAGCCCAAACAAATATTTCTTATACTGTTGCTGCCTGCAACGCATATCATAGGAAATGCGCTTAAAGAACGTCCGAATTTTAGTTTTGATCATAGCCCACCAGTCTAATTTAGATGGATAAAATCTTTATTTGTACTTCCAGCAACGCCATCGCTCTTCAAAAAGAGCACAGATCTCCGGATCACGTAAGAGCCGAGCATTCGGTTTCCAATAGCCACGAACGTAAGCTGGTGAAGCTGCAGGCATCTGAATCGAGGCTAGAAAACCACAGTGATCAGAGAGTTTAGAAGGACAAATGTCAACACTGATTAATACAAGATGCCGATCAATATAAATACGATCAAGCCGAGCTCCAGTGTAGTGGCGCTGTTAAGTGTAGAGAGGCCGATGCGGGTGTAGTATCTCCCAAGTATCCTGCAACTGAAGGCCAGTAATAATCTGCTTTAAGGCCAGTCACCGTAAATACTGTCCAGTGTGGTCCTTCACAGATAAAACTAGTTAAAGTCACCTCCAATTAAAAGATGAGGAGTGTTAGTGAAGAGGGAAACGATATCCTCTGCAAAAATTTTCTGGCGCTCTTGTCGCTTGTTGCTGCCCAATGGAGCACATACATTGAGAAAAGTAGTATTTCCAATAACAACTTATGCCACGGAAGTTAGGTGTCACGCGCACATCATAATATTGGAGGTGGTCTTTAATGAGAATTGCTGTACCGCGGCTGTGAAAATCAGCATTGAGTTCCGTATTTTAACCAAAACACCCAGTCACACAAGATGAGCTGACCTCCTGCAGAAGAGTAATGTCAACATCCAGAGTAAGAAGAGTCTGTGTAAGAAGATGAAACTTTTCCGGAGATTGTATATTACGGGTGTTTAGGTGAGCACTTTATAGGTATAAAGCATAAACAAAAGATGAATGCATCTGGCAGCATTCATAATGGAAGAACGCACTCTGAGAACTATTAGGTATTATCTTGAACGTCACTGCTGGTCTTGATCGTAGGCGCACTATTTGTATCCATTAGAACAGCGTCAGTAGAATGCTGCCGTGATCCACTGGCAACAGCGCCAGATGGGTGCCGTAAATGAGGATCTCTGCTGGAGATGTTAAGCTCCAAACTTAGGCGAATGTTCTTGGTGAAATCCGGGTCAGCATGATTGCTAGGGCAGAATTTTACATTAAGTTTCTTCGCGTCAGGTTGAGTGACAGTTTCCAACTCATGGGAGAGAGCAGGAAGCGATGATGAACTGTGTTGCGGAGTGGAAAGCAGAGGCCAGCCATGCCGTTGCGACGCGTCAGGTTGAGTGACAGTTTCCAACTCATGGGAGACAGCAGGAAGCGATGATGAACTGTGTTGCGGAGTGGAAAGCAGAGGCCAGCCATGCCGTTGCGACAGCAGCAAAGTGGGATTCATAGGCTCAGGAGGTAGCGCCGGAGAATCAGAGGGTGCAGACGGAGGGAGAGAGGATTACAACTCCGAGCTAGTGACGTCAGAGACCTCTGTGTGATCACTATCAGTAGTGAGTATATCCTGGCCAGGCCGTTGCTGCAATGACAAAGGCGAGGGTAACGATTCAGACGCTAAAGCCGAAGGAGCAGAAGAATTGAATGGGGCAGGTTGGTCTAATTGCGGAGGAGACTCCATGTGATTGTTTGAGAGATCCACAGGAACGGTACCACTGGAGTGAAACAACTCACACATTAACGGCACGCGTGACGTCGGTGGAACCCTAGTTTTAAACTTCTGGTATGGGCAACGATCGTGAAAGTGCGTGGTTTCACCACAGGTGTTACAGGTAGGCAGCTGTCCAACATTTGTGATGTAGGCTTCAAGTCCGATGATCAAAATACTCACATAGAACTCATCTTCAACTTTGTCTATTTTACCGCAGGTTTGCAAACTGTGCTGAATGGCTTCTTGAGGTTGTTCACGGGGCAAATTGAAAAATCGTACGTGAGTAAACTCCGCACTGGCACCACTAATAGTAACAGAGGACATAGTACCCGCTTCTGTTGGAAGGGATGGGTGCCCTGGTGAGCGTGGAGCAATTGTTCGAAAGTAGCACGATTGGTCAACTTAATAAATGCCAAGTTATATTTACCCACAAGCTGGAGCGTGTCTAAGTGGTCTTCTTCAATATGTAGTACCTCATCACACGATGTGTATCCATCGGGGGCCGTGGTTTCATTCGGTCAAATGCACAGTATATCAAGAGCATACAAAACGGATTCAGAAATACACCACTCCAACCTCACAAAAAAGGGAAACTACAGAAGTCACCACAATATTGAATAAACAGCACTACACAGGAAGCAGCAGCAGTAAGCACACGTCCAACCACTACCGCTCTCGCCAGGTGACTGCCAACTTACTCTTTCGGCAGTCTAACTCCATTGAAAGGAACTTCAACGAAAAAAGTATTATGAAAACATTTACTATGCATCAAGCTAATTTTGTGTTGTGGCTTCGGTGACTAGTATAGAATAATACTTCTAATAATTACTAAAGTGGGACCATGAGGAACATACTTTCAAAGCGAAATATCTCCAAGTCTTAAAAAAAAAAACAGGATTTTATTTGATGATTCAAAACTGCTAGGGAGGCTCCTTTAAATTAAAATCTGAATATTGGCATTCAGTGTTTCAACAAATTATATTTTACTTCCGCTGCTGTGGCCCAAATGGATCATAAGCAGAGGAAGTGTTACATTCGTACAAAACTTGGTGTCCAGATTTCAGCAGATATACACGTTTTTGAGTCTCTCTGAATAAAAAAAAACATTTTTGGAAAAAAGGCCTGTGTGTGTGCGTGTGTGTGTGTGAGTCCGCATGTATGTTTAAAGCATAACTAAAAAAACTAAAAGTCGCAAAAATACAAGGTTGTAGTGTGAAGATTTCCATATAAATCCTCCCAACCAAATCAGAGAAGCATTTTCGAAAGCCACAGGAAGCCCATACTTAAGTTAGGTACCCCTAAGAGTACAAAGCGAATATTTTCAAATAAATCCTCCACTTTACATAGAAAACTATTTTTCTGAAAGCGCTACACATTTATGAAATGTTAAAAATGTTAAGACCACGAACAAAATGCATACCTTAATATTTCCGGGAAGTAAACGTTATGTAATAATTGTGTACAATGTAGAAAGGTACATGATAGGAGGAATCCTATTGAAGGAAAAATGTAAAGCTCGGTGAAATATACCAATTGTATTACGCAAGTTTTTTCGTAGCTTTAACTATTTCTGAGATACTAGTTTTGTGTTTTAAAGTTTTTATCTATTTCTAAAACAGTAAACAATAGGGAGAATCTTATTTAAGAAAATGGCAGACATCTGCAAATTTTGTAAAAAAAACAACATATTTTTGCCATTTTGTAGCATTAACTTCTCCAAGATCCTTTCGTTTATTTAAATATTAGTGATTATTTGCAGAATAGATATCTGAAGTTTCACAATATTTCTTAGGCTTCAAGATTAGATTTATCTCAATATCTTATGTCTCTCCTAGATATATTAGAAGCAATAGTAAAAAATTCCTCGATATTAAAATCAATGTTTTCATTTTGATATCATTCATTCAGTGCTTCCAATTCCACAGATTTAACCTTAGATCTAAGGCATTTGGTGCTATCAATGGATTACGGTATTTAAACCAGAATAGATTTCTTTAAAATAGACACAACATACAGATCTGGGAAGCGCATACAAAGTTTCCCGAAAGTAGATCACTCTCCGCGGCATCCCCGTAAATCAAACCCTCAAGTTAATGCTGTTGACAGGCATTGTACATTGAATTTATATTTTTCTCTACTTTTTTACTTTCTCTACACGTACTATGTACACAGTGTATAGAGAAGGTATTGTAATGCACCCAAAATTTAGATACCGAGATTTCACCTGTTTTGAGACCCCTTGAATCCAAAAAAAAGCATTTTTAGAAAAATGTCCGTATGTGTCTGTGTGTGTGCGTGTGTGTGTGTCTGTGGGCAGCATAGCCCAAAAGCGAAAAGTCCGTTAAATAACAAACTTAGTATTTAGGTTTGGTATCTTCCAGGGATGCGACACGAAAATTTTCAAGAAAATCCCTTCACCCCAACTACCCTTTACATGGAACATTTTTCGAAATTTTATATTTTATCAAAAATGACTCTAACGATTTTGATTAAAATATCGTTAAAGATATTTACTTGACAAATAAAATGTATGTATATCTTGAATTTTCTGGGAATAACCTCTGAAGACTACTTTATTCCGGATGAATTTTACGGAATTTTGTATAACTGATAAACCGTAATAGATGGACAAAAACTTACCACGAAAAAACGTTGAACACATTAAAATGCACAATTTATGTTATATAAATGTTTTTCGTGGAGTTGATCGTTTTTAAGAGATATCTTGTTTTTCGTTTCAGTTTTAAAAAACATACTTTTTTCATACAGGAATTTGTCAACTCCTGCAAGGAACTTCAGTCACATAGCAACCAGCTATTGACAATCACTTTAACCTATGGTACTCCCATATTTCGCTTCTACCTACAAGGAAGCAGGTAATAAGACTGTTTCTGCCAATTTTTTCTCGATTAGCATGAAGTAAATAGGGTAGTTCTATTACAACAGCTTCATCACACAGATTTTAAAACACTAAGTCCAAGGGTTTGGTTCTTTTCAGTGTTCGTACTGTATTGGTGTTTGCCAGCATACGCAGCACTTCGGTGTCTTCATGTACAGGAGCCGTCTGCTTTACCGCTGTAGCTTTGATTTCTTCACTGCAAATTCTAGATTCAAGTCCCTGTGGATATTGCCATTGCGTACATACCAAGGTGCTTTTACTTTAGCCCTTAGTACCTTATTCTGAAATCTCTGAAAGATTTCGACATTCGTTTTCTTGGTGCAACTCCATAGGGGTATGCCATACATCCATACAGGTTCCAGCACTTGTTTATAAATCAACAATTTATGTGTTGATTTAGTTCTGAGTAATATCCCAGTAACCAATACAGTTTTCTAAATCATAAATCTAGTTCTCTTCGTTTCCTTTGTATATGCGATATCCAGTTAAGCTTTTCATCTAGACCCAAACCTGAATATTTTACCTCTTTTAAACAGGGAACACTTTGCACATTTAATTCTATGGACACTTTTTCCGTTTTTCTGTTTGTGAAGTTTATATGGACTGACTTTGGGTCATTTAATTTTATTCAACATTTTTTTGTCCAAGCACTAACTTTATTGATTAAATACATGTCCTAGATTTTAACTGTTTTAAAAGAAAGAAATAGGGACTGAAGTTGAGACATATTAAACAAATCTGATGTGTTCCATTCATATGGTTTTCTCTACATCTCCGCAACAAATTATTGTTAAAAAGCCCATGCTTCTAGTTAGTTATTCACTCTAATCGAGAAAAAAAAATAGCAGAAATAGTCTTATTACTTGCTTCCTTGTAAGTAGAAGCGAAATAAGGGAGTACCATAGGTTAAATTGACAGTCAAAAGCTGGTTGCTATGTGACTGAAGTTCCTTTGTTTGTATGGGTAGGAGTTGACAAATTCCTGTATGAGAAAAGTATAAGTTTTTCAAAGCTGAAGCCAAAAACAACGAATATCCCAAAAGCGATCAACTCCACGAAAAAAAAAAAAAAATGTATATGACATAAATTGTGTGTTTTATCCTGATCTACATTTTTTGTGTAGTAAGTTTTTGTCTCTCTCTCACAGTTTGCCAGTTATGCGAAATTCCGTAAAATTTATACAGAATAAAATGGCCTTTAGAGGCTTTTCCCAGAAAATTCAAGATATACATTTTATTTGTCAGGTATATATCTTTAATATACGATATTTTAATCAGTATCGTTAGAGCCATTTTTGAGAAAATCAAAATGTTCGAAAATTTTTCCATGTAAAGGGTAGTTGGGGGTAGGGGGATTTTCTTGAAAATCTTCGTGTCAAATATGCTGAACTTAAATACGAAGTTTGGTATTTAATGGACTTTTCATTTTTGAGCTATGCTGTCGAATTTTTGGGTGGAATGCAATACCTTCTCTATACACTATGTACATAGTACGTGTAGAGAAAGTAATAAAGTTAACCTTATTTTATATGCTCTTAGCAGGTAAGATATCAAGAACAAGAATAATGTAAGAATTGACCCGCCCAATGCAGTCGGTTCCGCACTACTCTCTATATGCAGGCTCAGGAAGGCAGACAATTAGCGATGTCTTTTATTTAAATGTGCTATGTTATGTGGATTGTCTTGCACTTGAATATAATAGTAAAGCCTCCTGGCTGGATGATTACCGCGCTAGCCCCTAGTTCTTGAGGAATCAGTTATTTGCAAAATTTCGGCACACTAGCGATATTGATATAAACCTTACAATCGAACGCGTCGTTAAACATCATCATTAGAGGAACATGCAACTCCCAAGATATTTACTCATCGCCGCCACTGGTCGCAACTATGCATCAAATATTCCAATCTCCAATTCGAAAAAGGCGGGAGTTCGCGGTTACTAAGTAATACTTTATGTTTTAATACCCGCGCTTGTTGCTAATATGTGATGATTTGAATGGGCAAATTAAGAGGCATAAACGAGTCGGAACCCTTAGCGCTGATAGTTACCATAGGCGTTTGTATTTTCAACTTCACGAAAAAAACATGCCCCTCACGAAAGCGAACTGGGCAAATTTTTTGCAAAACTACCTCACGGGTTGGACAGCAATGTCTTGTGTGATCATTGAGCTACTATATTTTAATTTCGGTCATAGTTTTTAATATTTTTGTTCAAAATTCCCAATTCCTTTCACTAATATTAATTCAAAAGAGACCATTTTTAAATTCCTAAAAGTCTGACATTTAAATTGGAATAAATATACCTTTGTCTCTTTTGGGCTATATGACCTCAATTCTTGCATTCTTGGTGAAAAAGGAAGAAGGCCCGAGCAGAGTTGATCCAATGTACCGCTAAAAATACCAGTGGGCGATAGAAGAAAGTTGTTTGGGGGGATACCCCATATCCGTTTCAAAATGAATACACAATTCTAAATACTCAGTCTTTTTTATAATACTTTTTGTCATGTCCAATTGAAGTTTTCAGGGTGGATTTATACCTGCAAGTAACAGAAATATTGGTGGGATACATAACTACATCAGATAAAGGAAATATTGGCAAAATAAATATTTATAGGCTCAAAAACAATGAATTCTAATACTCATTAGTTAGAAAACACACGCCAATATTTAATTATCCATATTTATAAGGGCGCCTCAATAACCACCCGTGTTGGGAATGAAGACGCCATTTTTCAAACACAAGTTATTTATTTCTCAACAGAGTCCCTCTCATAGGGATATACACTTCTTCCAACGTCGCTACCATTTTTTTATTTCTCCAAGATTAAGAACTGTCAAGCTCTGCAAAAATGCTTCTATTCAGACGATGACCACCTTTTAATCTAAATGTTGTTCCCATGAGCCAGTTCTTCATGTTTGGTAACAAAAAGAAATTGGGGGATTTGGTAGAAATTTATAACGCAATTAATGCAGCTCTGGACGAATGTGCTGATGTGTTGCCGTGGTGAAACAGAATTTTCTTCTTCTACAAATGGCGCCGTGTTTCCTTCAACTTGTTGAATAGGGCCAATAACTCACTGTACTACTGTCCAGTAATTGTTTTTTCTTTTTCTAAGAAGTCAAAGAAAATGGCACTCTGACACCTTTCGCGTCCTCCCCCCCCCCAAAAAAAAAGGGCAGAAAAAATAATTAAAACGTCGGCATCACTGTTTCGGCCGTCTTTGGAGCAGATTCACCAGAAGCAAGACATTGTTTTGATTGTTGCTTGGATTCTGAAGTACCATGATGAATCCAGGTCTAATAGAAGGTGACAACTCGACTCAAAAAGTCCTTCGGGTTTCAGATAAATACCTACAAACCAGCTTTGAAGTTGAAAGCCGCATTCGCTTCTTGTTCATTGTGAACAATTGTGGCACCCATCGGGCCGACACATTTTTACTTTCTCCATACGCACTATGTACATAGTGTATAGAGAAAGTATTGCACTCCACCAAAAATTCGATACCGAGATTTCACCGGAAATATATGTTTTAGGGTCCCCAATATCCAAAAAAAGCATTTTCACAAAAAGGTCCGTGTGTGTGTGTGTGTCCGTGTGTCTGTGAACCCGATAACTCAAAAATGAAAAGTCGGTAAAATACCAAACTTGGTATTTAAGTTTAGTATCTTTCAGGAATGCGACACAAAGATTTTGAGAAAAATCCCCCCACCCCCAACTACCCTTTACATGGAACTTTTTTCGAAAATTTTGATTTTCTAAAAGATGGCTCTAACGATTTTGATTAAAATTTCGGATATTAAACATATTTACCTGACAAATGAAATGTATATCTTGAATTTTCTGGGAATAGCCTCTGAAGAATAGTTTATTCTGGATGAATTTTACTAAATTTTGAATGACTGCTAAACCGTAAGAGATGGACAAAAACTTACTACACAAAAAATGTAGAGCACATTAAAACACACAATTTATGATATATACATTTTTTTCGTGGAGTTCGTCGTTTTTGTGACATTCCTTATTTTTGGTTTCTGCTATGAAAAACGTATACTTTTCTCATACAGGAACTTGTCAACTCCTATCCATATAAAAAAAGGAACTTCATAGACATAGCAACCAGCTTTTGACTATCACTTTAACCTACGGTTGTCCCTTATTTCGCTTCTACTTACAAGGAAGAATAAGACTATTTCTGCTATTTTTTTCTGATTAGCATAAAGTAAATAGAAGTATAAGCTTTTTAAGAATTATTTGTTGCAGGGATATGGAGAAAGTCATGTGAATGGTACACATCAGATTTTTCATCTTCAACTTATTCCGTCACCTATGTCACTTCGCGAACATTCAGTCGGCGATCAGCAAGGGTCATATCGCGGACTTTTCAATGATTTCCTCGGTAACCATGTCTATCGGGCTTCTGGACGCTTCTCATAAGGCTTTCCCATCTACACTCCAAACTAACCTGTGAATGAATATCAAATGTGTTTTGGTAACGCGTAACAATGACAATAACGATGGGAACACCAATTTGCCTTAGCAGCATCATCTATTTTGAAATAGGATATTAAACAACCTCGTATAGTGTCAATTCACAAAAGATAAATTCAGAAAGATACATGTAAAAAGCTAAAGCAAGAAATAATTTACATATACGTGTATTACAAAGCCATTGAGTTACAAAATAATAATATTTTGTTGCAACTGTAATGGTGAATTTAGTCCTTACATTCCATTAAATCTCCCTCTCAGATTGCCTCATTAATCAACTGACAGTTTATCAAATGCGAATGCTTCACATAGTGAACGACAATATTATAGAGCACCATCATCATTAACGACCGGCAAACACATTAGGATTATCTTGAATACTAGGAATACGGTCCTTTGAGATTTAAAATGACCCCTTCTAGGCAGGAATGAAGGGAGAGATTCGAAAGGCAACCAGATATGGACAGAGTTTCTAATGTTTCCAGATTGAACGTTTCTCCGGTTTCTACTCACAAGCCCCGAGCCTCTGGGGTTTCCCAAAAGAACGACTTCTCGAAAGCATCTGAAGACAGAGTGGTACCACTACGACGCCAGAGAAGAAATCTCCACAGAGCGCATAGCCACCTCCCAGCCGCAACTCACAGAGCACAGTCGCCTGCTCCTACAGCCCTGAAATAGACGACAGGGAACGATAGGTACAGGAAATGAGAAAAGTTGGTAGATGAAACACTCCAGCATTCGCCTTCCGACCCGGGGAAGCCGCGACAAACCCATTGGTCAAGAGTGGCCGGTCGCCGAAGATCGAACCTTAGACCTCAGGAATGCGAGCGACAGAAGTGCCTCCTAAGCCATCCCCCTCGGTACCGACATGTAGAATAACACAGTCCTGATTCATTTCGGATAACGATGAATGAGTTGCCATTTTTCTTAACGGCTTCAGTACACATTACTCTTGTTCTATTGTTCTATATCGCAACATTGAATCATACTACAGCATGGAAATGTCAGTCCACTGTCAAGGAACCTACCGTTAGAAATCCGGGAGGCAAAGAGAGAGAGCGAGAGAGAGAGAGAGAGAGAGAGAGAGACAATGCCATTTGGTGTGATGAAGGAACAGACATTCCTTTACTCGGATTGAGAAGGATAGCAAACCGAGCGAGATTGCTCAGGCAATCACGTCTGTGTACTTCAGGGGGTCGCGGAATCATATTTCAAGCACCGACCAATCTCACTGTTCTTATTTTTATCGTAGCTTCTCTCATTTTCCAGATATGCAATTCTTTATCATAACCTAAAGTTCGCCTTATGAGGGCGCATTTTTACAACGTAAAAAAAAATCTGATGTGTTCTATTCACATGACTTTTTCTACATCTCTGCAACAAATTATTGTTAAAAAGCTTATGCTTCTATTTACTTCATGCTAATCGAGACAAAAATAGTCTTATTACTTGCTTCCTTGTAAGTAGAAGCGAAATAAGGGAGTACCATAGGTTAAAGTGACAGTCAAAAGCTGGTTCCTTTGTTTGTATGGACAGGAGTTGACAAATTGCTATATGAGAAAAGTATACGTTTTTACTTTTCTCTACACGTACTATGCACATAGTGTATAGAGAAGGTATTGTAATGCACCAAAAAATTCGATACCGAGATTTCACCGGAAATAAATGTTTTGGGGTCCCCTGAATCTAAAAGAAAAGCATTTCTGGAAAAAAGGTCCGTGTGTGCGTGTGTGTGTGCGCGCGCGTGTATGTGTGTCTGTGGACAGCATAGCTCAAAAACGAAAATACCGTTATATACCCAACTTGGTATTTAAGTTTGGTATCTTGCAAGGATGCGACACAAAGATTTTCAAGAAAATCCCACCACCCCAATTACTCTTTACATGGAACTTTTTTCGAAAATTTTGATTTTCTCAAAAACGGCTCTTGCGATTTTGATTAAATTAAAGATTATTTACCTGACAAATAATATGTGTATCTTGAATTTTCTGGGAATGACCTCTGAAGACTACTTTATTCTGGATGAATTTTACGGAATTTTGCATAACTGCTAAACCATAAGAGATAGACAAAAACTTACCCACACAAAAAATGTAGAGCACATTAAAATTCACAATTTATATTATATATTTTTTTTGTGGAGTTGATCGTTTTTGAGAAATTCTTTGGGGGATTTTCTTGAAAATGTTCGTGTCGCATCCTTGGAAGATACCAAACTTAAATACCAAGTTTTGTATTCAACAGTCTTTTCGTTTTTGAGGTATGCTGTCCACAGACACACACGGACCTTTTTCTAAAAATGTTTTTATTCAGGGTTACTCAAAATATGTATTTCCAGTGAAATCTCGCTATCAAATTTTTGTGTGGAATGCAATACCTTCTCTATACACTATGTACTAGTACATATAGAGAAAGCAAAAAAGGAAATAGAAATAAATACAGAAAGTCGGAAATCCAACTAAAGCCTCTCTTCTTGTTTCATAATATTTAAGGTGTAAACCCAAACGACAGCTACCAGTTTCAGAACCCCAAGTTCCACCAAAATTCACAGCAGCAAAATAGAAGGTAGATATAGGAAAGCGACTGCGCAACTGAGGTCATATTATGACTCGCACTCACTTTCTCAAGTGAACCAACGGAACTCAAAAAAACCGTCATAATAGGACCACGAAATTAAAGTGACCTCAGTAATATAAAATTATAATTAATTTAAACAGTTAATGATTAACGCTGGCCTTAGCCCGAGACCTTAAATTAATCAAATATCAAATATTGGGCGTTAAGTTCTCACTGGATTATGCAGTTTTCAGTTTTATCTAAGCTTATGTTTGTGATGTTCCGTTTATGATGAAAAATTAATTTTAGTATAGTGGACAAAATGTTATCTATTTTATCAGAAGCTAAAAAGAAATATTAGCTCCGGAATGTTTAAGGAAAATTGTTGATCTGTAAATAAGCAGAAATGCATAGCCATTAGCTTCCACCACAAAAACAACAACAATTTGTATTCCCCAGCTATATTACTTGAGGGAGAAGAAATAGAATATACTGATAAAACAAAATTACTTGGGGTTAGGATTGATAGAAACCTGAAATGGAATGTCCATATTAATGAGTTAGTAAAGTGACAGTAAGATATGTTTTCAAATCAAAATGCTTAGCCAATCAGTAAATAAGTGCACACTTGGCATGGTATATTTTGCAAATGTTCATTCACTCCTATCATGTGGGATAGTTCTATGGGGACCTTGTAGCGAGGCAATTAAAATATTTAAATTATGCTCTATTTACCTTATACTACCAACTGTAAACCATATTTTAGAGAGTTAAACATTATACCACTGCATGTGAAACTATTGTGCAACTATAAACATGCATTGAAACACTTGCTGTTAACTCAGGCATTCATACGTAGGATACAAGGAACAAGTCAAAATTACACATCACACTTCATAATTCCAAATTATTGAGAATATCTTCTATTATAAAGGTACCTGCCTGTACAATAATATACCTGCTGAAATAAAGAATATGAAATCCATCCAAGGTTTTAAGAAATGTCCACAAAACTTTTTAATGACAGCTTTTGTTATTCAGTTGATGAATTTTTGCAATTTGGTTAATTGTTTACACTTTGTAACGTTGTAAAATTGTTGTATATTGTAATCCTAGATGTTGTAAATGTTGTGTAATAATGTTGTTACTTATTTGTTGACGTGTCTAATAACATGTAAATGTTTTATAGATGAAGTGAAATGAATTTATATTATGTGAAATGTGCTTTACTTTAGTTAGTCTCTGGACTCCCGCACATATCTAAACATTAACGGGAAATTGTTATAAACCTACAACATAGAAGGGAACTGCGGATTCATTAAACTGGTAATTTGTGTACGGTATGAAAAGCGTAGCATTTGATGTTGATATCAAAATTCTTTAGCAACTGTTATCGTCTAGGCTCTAATCCATAAAAAGTGGGCAAATTAAAGGAAAGAAAATCAAGATAAGTAAGTTTTGGAAGCCATGTTACACGTTGCTTGTTGCGTGGATTGCCCCTGTCTACTTCGCCTCGCGAGAAGAAACGGCAGCTTTGACGGCGGCGCGGCAGTACAACTTTTATTGTTTGCTACTGCCTGGGTCGTCACGCCAGCAGTGGTCGGGCTGCGCGAGAAGGGGGCGGGAAAGGGGAGGAAGGTTTTCACGTGATCGTCCCCAGGTGTCCGGTTTTGCACTGTAGGTCGCCTGTTTGGCGCCGCCCTTGTGTGTGTATGTGTGTGTGTGTGTGTGTGAAGGCAGGACGCGACACAAGCACGGCGGCAAACCCTCCCCATACGCCCGACCGACCATCCGTCCGCTCCGTACCACATTGGCGTTGTTAGGCTTGCTTGCCTCATGGGTAGTCTGTGCTTTGTGTCAAAGGACACCGAGCACTGCTAGATTATTGTCATTATCAAAATGCCGCAATGCTCACTTTTAACGTACCGTGGTAAACTACCCTTTACGACCTGTAGCAATATAGCGAATCTCCGTTTGCTAAACGGTGGATAGTGCCACAAGGATAAATAAAAAGAGCTTGAACTACGTGTGTTATTTGCAAATGACCCAATTTATTTCAAAAGAGACGACCTTACCGTTCATTGATATTCACACTTCTAGGTTTACAAACATTTTTATCTCCTATTTATCTTCTTGAGAAGATAAGAAAAAATACTTCTTGTGATTAAAAGCAAAGGCCGCAGTTGGAATGTGAAAAATTCAGTACCGAGGCCGAGACTCAAACCACGCATCTCTGACTTTTCATGACGAGCTCTTACTGCATGAGCTATCATGAGATACGCGTACGCGCATTAGTAAATATTTTCATGAAACAAGGACAACTCCAGCCCTCGAGATATCATACCTCGATCGCGTGGCAAATCATGCGGTAAGATCATCGACAAGAAGAGACTAAGTTCCATGATTCAAGACCATGATTCCAAAGCTGTGTAATTCTATTTTTTCAAGTTTAATTCAGCTTTCCGACATATTGCCTATGGCTGCAAAGACTGTGTATCTTCATGTGCAAGCTTGGTTTAGAGCATTGCCTAAGCTGATGTCTACGGAACATCAGGTTTCTGAAACAACTCCTTTAGTGCCGAATAACACTATTCAAGCAAAATATTTAGCAGATGCAGGATAGTTTGTCCCTCTTTCTATAGGTACTTCATCTTCAGGCATTTTCATCTCTGTTGTGTTGCCAAAAACAATAGGCGATTTGAAGAATCATCTTGATGAATCTAAATCTCATATTGGCAGCTTCTCTCTTTTCACTGTACAACACGATGGTTTACTCTAAATATCTCTTATGGTATCAATTTGTAGTTTTCATCTTTAGTAGAATATATCCTCCTACAACTCAGCTAAAGCAGAGAGGGCTTTAGACTATAAATCTCGTTTTCCAAAGCATATTCTTTGCATACTGAACTGAATGTATCTGTAGCAAAATGTAGATGTTACATCTTGTTATGATGCGTGGTATACTGTAAAATTGATTTCTTTTTAATAAAAAATCAATACGAAACATAATAACATCAGAAACCCACATAGCTAGCGGCTTAAAGGTAAAATATAAATGGGAATGCAATACAATGTCGGTTTTTCAAAGTACCCTGTAGTTTAACCTGTAGCATACTGTAGGCAGCGATTGTGAAATAGGTTGTACGAGAACTTGTAATAAAAGTAAAGTTACAGGATACGAAGAGACCTCCGCAAACAAAGCAGAGCACCAACCCTTTGTGCCTCTACCGTGAACCCTTACAGGGAGAGATGCGGGAAAAGACCCTAGGGTAACTAGATCTGGGTGACGACATGAGCAAGCTGGACGGAGTCCCCAACGTTTTCATTTCGAACGTATCCGACTTTGCTAAAATCACTAACTCCCGGAATCCCTTGGAAGGAAGGCCACCCAAGAACACTCGTAGGCAGATCCTGCCTAAGCAATCCGACGATGCCAGGAAAAAACTTCTCCAACCGAAATACGTCTAACTGCCTGGTCCTCAACACTGAAACAGACAACGAAGGGAATTATAGATACAGAAAATGTGATAGGAAAGTCGCAGTAAAAGAGAACCGCCCCAATATCAACCGATAGAAACCACAAAAAGTCCATGTTCAGAGTAAACAGTAAACAGAGGAAACGAACCCGGCACCTGAATGCGAGCCTCACACATTAGCGCGGAGCCATCTCGCTCGATGAGAACATGTATATCACTAGGTGACTAGATATTCATAAGTATTGAGAGCCGGAATATTGGCTATCTCTAGAGAAAACGTAGTTGATGGTTGGAAATAGCTTATTCAAATGGCAGAAGGCAGAGCTCTGTTGTAGCTTTCATTTCACCCATTTTATCTTTTAAGCCTGGAAAATGTAAGCGTTCTTGTAATTGCAATTATTACAATGGAGATTCATCGAAAGCATTTTCATGTGATGGTTTTGTACGATTTCAGATGTGGCTTAAATGAAACGTAGTTATCTAAGCGTTTGAGGGGAGGAGGCTATTCTCCTTCATGAGCTACTTTGTTTCACTTGTTTGGAGAATTTAAAAGGGGGGGACGCGAAACATCTGTTAAAGATGAAGATAACTGTGGTAGACCAACAACGGTATTGACGGGAAAACTTCACCACTATAGGAACGATGATTAGGGGACATTCTAGGCTAATCTACAACAAAGCTGCCATTATAAATTAAATCATCGGGTGTTTCAACATCCCTCATGACCATTTTTGGGTACAAAGCTTTCTTCGGGTGGGTACCCCATAATTTGTCTGGTGCACAAAAGTTCCACAAGGAGAAATGGAGCTAAGACTTTCTGCAAATTTTTGACTATGAAAAGTCTCGTGATGTTTAAGATATTGTTACGGTTGACGAAATATGGACGTAATTAATCTGAGAAAAAAAAAGTCTTCAATTTGAGTGTTCACAAATGACCAAGCACCCGTCAAAAGTCAAGAGATATCAGGAGGGCGGTAAGAAAATGGTATCTCCACAAGTGACTACATAGTAATCATTGGGACTGAAATCAGGAAGCTATTACTGAGAAATGGTACATAGAAATGTACCTGCTGAAAGTATATCAGAAAATCTAGAACAGCGTCCAAGGACTCGACTGAGAGGAAATTTGTTGCCTCACCGCTAATGTAATAATGAGGTTTCAGCAAGGAACTGAAGCAAAAGTATTGATCTTCATCCTCCCGACCTGGTACAATGTAATTTCTTCCTGCTCCCCATTGTGAAGAACCTAGTTCGAGGTCACCGATTTTCTAGATTTAACCCTGGAAAAACAAGTTCAGCATACGAAGAGGAGTGTCAGCAGTGTGGAATCTGGTGTGAATACATCCAGAAGGGGTTGCAAAGAATCTAACGCTACATACACTGACAAGGGGAATGCTCTGGGAAACTGGGAAAACAAACCGTTTCTGTGAATATTCATTATTTGTTGTCTCAAATCTTATGATTAACTATAAGCATTGGGGGAATTAATTATTAACATAGTATCTTTTGATGAAAGCAGAATTATCTTTGTAGCAAATACTATGAACGATATGTTGTGGTATATTCTAACTATTTGGTGCCATAACTTATTTATAGGTAACGATATATTAAGCATTTGAAAACTTTCTTTAATATGAATACACTGATTCCACTTAGACGAATTTTGTTAATAGCTGCCACATAAATCTCCTTGCTGTATAGGTATTTATTATTATTGTTATTGTTAATTTATCTATAAGCAAATAAACATTTGTACTACGTACACCAAACCAAGAAGTGGATGGAACTGGAGATAAAATGGCTGTACTGTACCAAAGAGAAATACCCTTATATTTATTTGAATTTAATGTAAAACAAAGGATTGGTTGCATAGAATTGTAGTCAAGGAAAAACAATGGAAACATTTATTATATGTAATGAGAAACTCAAGTAATTTGGACTTTCAACAGTTTCTGATGTCTTATTAGCAGCAATATTAGCTTTTAAGCATTCAACAACCACTTTCTGTACGATGGTAGGTGCAGAAACATGCTTCACCTCTGATCAGTATATCTCATCTCAGCAGCAAGATTTACAAGGTACGTTTTAAGCCCGAAATCGTCGAAGTCGTTACGTGTCCCATAAAATATGTAGTTCGTTCAGTCGCTAATAAAGGAGCGACCTATCACACCTTGTCTTATTAATCGTAGCGAGGAGGCACGTATGACATTGGGTAAGTAGTCCATATTCTCATGTAATATGCGTATTATCATCTATTTGCATGCGCATGCTTGAATCGTAAATTTGCCACAAATTCTACGTCAATAAGCCTTCCAAGTCTCAGCAGTGCCTGTCAAATTTGATTCGTCTTAATAGAAGTCTATGATCGCATTCAGAGTGTTTAGAAAATAAAAATGTAGACTAATAACACTAGATAGCTGAAGTTGCTGGGCTTGGGTTGATTTTTTGTTGCTCTCTCTAACACATTCCAATATAATCTTCAAAACGTTTCTTACCTTTTTCAAAAAGTGTTTTGAACATACTCCCAGATTAGATTTTGCTGAAAATCTTAAGGTATTGTTCATTATCATAAAATATTCCTCTTCTATTTTATTTTAATAGCAAGATGACATTTTTTTCAAAACGTTTGATAAATTCGGTTGCACTTAAAATGTAGTATATTCTTTCAATTAGCTAGATGTCAGTTTTCTCAATAGCCTTCAACAACAGCTTCTTGCCTTTATGAATAAATTTGGATTATCTAAGACTCAGTTCATTTGTTTTAAGTTTGCGAAATGCTAAAATCCTGACTTTAAAGTTGTTTTTCACAAGCCTTAGGTCAGTGGTGACCTGGAAAAAAGTAGGATAAAATAATATATCGTTTGAAGCGCTAGTTCCCTCAATTTCTCGAAGCTTAAATACCAAAAAACCCAATAACGATCGAAGGTATGATATGGCGATAACCAATCGACGATAACATTGGTGGCGGCTCTGCTCCTGCCGTCGATGTTTATGATGATGTCTTTCGAGAGTAGTATTTTTAAACTTCTATCAAATTATCAGGCCCCCTTCATGACGTGCTTCTACCTTATGTTCCGGAAGACATGCATTTGGATCACGAAATAAACTAAGGCTATGAAATAAGCTGATGTTCCTTTTTTTACTTTGTCTATTACTACATAGGAGTTAAAGAAGATATTGCATTTCACACAGAATGTTGATTTCAAGATTTATTTGGAAATATATGTTTTTAGGACCCCTAAATTAAAAAAAGAAATCTTGTGTTATACTCACATCACTTTCTCTAGCTGCTCTACAAACAAGCTTCTTACAAAAGATTATTCTTCTTTTAACACAACGCTAATCGATATAAACATTAGCAGAATGTATTTATTACTTACTTCCTTATAAGTAAAAGGGAACTAAGGGAATGCACAAGGCTAAAGTGATAGTCAAATGTTTCAAAAGCTATCGTTATGCGATTGTCATTGCAATTTGCTTTGCTTGGTCAGAAGTAGAACAAAAGAAAAAGGGACACTGCCTATCTGACAAAAGTATAGTGCTTCACAATTGAAACCAATAACAAGGAATATCTTGGAAACGGTTACCACCACAACAAAAACGTAAAAGAGATAAATTGTGTGTTTTGACGACATCTACATTTTTTGTGCGGTAAGTTTTTGTCTATCTCTTACGCTTTAGCAGTTAGGCAACATTTGGCAAAATTCATGCATAATAAAGATGTCTTCAGAGGCTATTCCCAGGAAATTCAAGATATACATTTCATTTGGGATCTAAATAGTTTTAATATACGGTGTTTCAATCAAAGTCGTTAGAGCCATTTTTAAGAAAATCAAAATTTTCGAAAATTTGTCCATGTAAACAGTAGTTTGGTGGGGGAATTTTCTTGAAAATCTTCGTGTTGCATCCTTGATAGATACCAAACCTAAATAGCAAGTTTAGTATTTAACGGTCTTTTCGTTTTTGAGCTATGCAGGCAGACAGACACACACACACACACTCACACACACAGACCTTCTTCCAAAAGCATGTATTTCCGGTGAAATCTCGGTATCGAATTTTTGGGTGCATTACAATACCTTCTCTATGCACATAGTACGTGTAGAGAAAGTACAAAATAGAAAAAGACCCTTGTGTATGTCGATATGCGTGACTGTCTATGTTTGTGTGCTTCTATGAACAGAATAACTCAAAAACAAGAAGTTGAATACATTTCAAACTTGGATTAGCATTTTGATTAAAGAGCCGTATATTAGATATTTGCATGGCAAATACAATTTACAATTTGAATTTTCTGGGAATAGCCTGTAAAATCCAGTTAATTCGGAAGGATTTTTATATATCTGGTATACGTTAAACAATTTACGAAATCGCACATTAAAATGTAGACATTTTTAAAACACATTTATTCCAAATAACCTTTTTGGGATACAAACTATATCTGAAGTATCCGTTGTGTTTTGTTTTATTTATTTATTCATTCGTTCTTTAACCTGGCTAGTCATGTCGGATGATGAATAGATCAGTGAAATGATGCTCAAATGATCTCGGCGTCCATGGATCTTAAAGTTATTCGACATTCATCTTCTCAGAATAAGGAAAAACCCCGAAGAAAAGAAAGAGAGAGAAAAAAAAAAAACATTACTCGAGTACTCACCCTAAGCTAAATTTGTAATCGCGATCTATTGACTGTGAGGCAGACAAGCTACCCCCATAGTATTTAGGCTGGCTTGTGCTTGAATCATTCAAAACCTTTTCATTGTTTTAAGCCCTGTTGATATTTAGTTGTTTCTCACGATTGCATGGAATTTTAATGTCAGTTTATTACGCTAGTTCAACACTTGACTATCGCTTTTCTCTTTGAATCTATAACGATATGTGAAATGTAGCTACACCTTTTATATCGGTTAAAATGAATTAGATAGAAAGGATAATTTGTATAGCCACTAATAAACGATAGAGGGTAGGGAAAGTCATTTGAATGTAACACAGATTTTTTTCCTGTGTAGAGGAAAATCTGATAAATCTAAGTTCACTGGATCTGGAGCTCATTTCAGAATTTGAACATTTCTTATCCAACTAACGGAAAAAAGGCCCTTCCTCAAAAAAAAAAAAAAAAAAAAAAAAAAAAAAAAAATTTTTACTCAAAATTCAAACTTTTAAGAACAAATGAAAACATTGGTTTCATTTATATACTTTTTAGTTATTTTTATACTCATAGATTCCATTTTTACAAGAGGTCCTGGAATCGATTCCTGCTAGATAGTGGGAATGCTTCTTTAGTCAGTTTTATTTCCCACCAGCCTCCCTAAAATTTGGAAGCATGAATTTGCCTGTGTGTGTGTAAAGTGTGAATTTAATGTTAAGTTAATCCAAAGTAATACAATCGTAATGATTAACGTAATATTGAACGAGTGAATATCTTCACCGCTTAGCAATAATATTCCAAAGACAAAATAAAACCACCAATATGAACCTCGATGTTAAGAGGGGCATATGCATGCATCTAATAAGAACCATAACTGAGGAACCCAGAACGTTAAAAAGAATAAAGAAACTGAAGAAAAAGAAAAAGAAACAGACAAAGAAAGAAAAAAGGAAACAAAGCGAGAAAGAGAAAAGGAGAAAGAAAGAGAGGGAAATAAAGAAAGAAAGGAAGAAAAAGAAGGATGGAAAGGAAGGAAAAACATCTGATGCGTTACACTCACATGACTTTCTCTAGCTGCTCTACAAAACTCCTACAAAAGATTATTCTTCTTTGTGCACAATGCTAATCGAGATAAATATTTGCAGAATGTTATTACTTAGTTCCTAATTAAGTAGAAGAGAATAAGGGAATGCACTACGCTAAAATGATTGTCAAATGTTTTAAAAGCTATCGTTATGCGATTGTCATTGCAAATCACTTCTTTGCTTGGCCAGGAGTAGAACAAAAGAAAAGCGGACACTTCCTGTCTGAGAAAAGTTTCTAGTACTTCACAATTGAAACCAATAACAAGGAATATCTCAGAAACGGTTACCTCCACAACAAAAACGTAAAGGACATAAATTGTGTGTTTTGTCGTGATGTACATTTTTTGTGTAGTGAGTTTTCTTCTATCTCTTACGGTTTAGCAGTTACGCAAAGTTCATCCAGAATAAAGAGGTCTTAAGAGGCTATTCCCCAAAAATTCGAGATACTCATTTTATTTCGGACATAAATAGTTTTAATATACAGGATTTTTTTCAAAATCGTTAGAGCCATTTTTAAGAAAATCAAATTTTCGAAATGTGTTCCATGTAAAGGGTAGTTTTTAGTAGGGGGATTTTTCTGAAAATCTTCGTGTCGCATCCTTGGAAGATACTAAACCTAAATACCAAGGTTGGTATTTAACGGTCTTTTCGTTTTGGGGCTATGCTGTCCACAGACACACACAGACACACACACACACACACACATTTTTTTTAAAAAATGCTTTTTTCGGACTCAGGGGAACCCAAAACATATATTTCCGGTGAAATCTCGGTATCGAATTTTTGGGTGCATTACAATATTTTCTCTATCCCTATGTACATTGTACATATGGGGCTAGAGAAAGTAAAAAGCACGTATTTCGATTGGAAACGATTCATCTACAACTTCGATGTAGAGGCTTTATATCTTAACTATGCTTAATTTTATATCAATTTTAACCAAACTGACTGGTTACGACAAAGGTATCTTTTTCTTCCTTTCTTTCCTTCTACTGTTAATGTAGATATATAGTTTTAACTCCTCACTTGAAATGTTCGCCAAAAAATTAAAATTATGTAGGAGACTCCATATCTAAATTTTTCTTCTTTTTGTGCTGATTTCAACAGCAGAACTTCAACCAAAGTGAAATTTTCGACACCTTTTCTTCAAACTCCACTTTATACTTGCAACGGTTGGAGAATTGTTTCATACATACGGATTATACTTACAATTATTATTCTATAACTTATACTTAAAGTTTAACAACTTGTTAAAGCCGCTAACCACCTGCTACGTATACCATAACAATATATTGTTAAAAGGAAGACATTATGGTTAACTACGATAAGCTTTGTGAGTACCAGAAATACCGCTGTTATTGTCTGAAAAATGTATGCATTCTTGTTGGTTTTTGACTTTAAGCCCATCGCAGTGAAGAATATAGCAGGAGATCCGTAGCCTAAACAGAATGTCATTTCATAGGCCATGAAGTGAAACTATAGATATACCAAGAATGAAAACAACGAACCTTTGGACGAGTTATTTTATTTCACAACACAGAAATACTGCAACCATATGACAGTAATAATAAAGTAGTTTGCTTTCGTGTAGCAGGAGATAATTCTTGACTTACTCCCTGCTACTTAGAACTAAATTTTCATCCTAAAGAAATGTTTGCCATTAATAATATTAATCTTTCCCCCATAAGTAAGTTATGATAAAGCTTTTAAATTTGATTTTCTGCCATTCAGCAATGGACATTTTGGCCTGAGCTAGAGTGTTATAACCTACAGCTTTTGGACTCCTCCAAAAGTTGACGCCAAGTAAACAATTACTGAAATTCGGCAAAACGCGCAAGTGATTTCTTTCGAAATAATTAGTAAAATATAAGCGTATAAGCATATATGGCGATGGACTAGAACTATACCTCATTTCAGTACTTTTTTGGAAATTATTGCAAAAAAAAATCAAATGGCAGTCACTTTACTTTCTTTACTTAGTTCGCAGGTACAGAAGATGTTGCATTCCACCCTAAAAATCGATACCGAGAATTCATAGAAGTATACGTTTTAGGGTCCCCTGAATCTAAACTAAGCATTTTCAGAAAAAGGTCCGCACGTGTGCGCGTGCGCGTGCGTGTACGTCAACTCAAAAATGAAAAGTCGTTTAAATACCAAACTTGAAATTTAAGCTCAGCATTTTTCAAGGATATGACATGCAGATTTAGAAGAAAATCCCCCCATCCAAAATACCATTTACATAATAAATTTCGAAACTTTAGATGTCTCAAAAATGGTACAAGCATTTATATTAAAATACCGTATATTAAAGATATTTACATGACAAAAAAAATGCATGCCTTGAATTTTCTGGTAAGAGTCTCTGTAGATCTCTTTATTCTGGATGACTTTTGTATAACAGTAAACCGTATGAGATAGACAAAAAATTACTGCGTAAAAAATGTGTATCTAGTTATTCTTTTTGTGGAGTTAACGTTTCCGAGATATTCCTTGTTATTTGTTTAAGTTTTAAAATACTTGAATGTTTTAAGTCCTCTAGCACGCATGTAAATGTATATAGTGGATAGAGAAGGTATTGTATTCCCCCAAAACTTCAATACCGTGATTTCAACCGACATGGTACTGTTCTGAAGTGATTTTAACAGCACGTTTTCGTTCCACATTCAACCACATAAAGCAGGAACAGTAATCCAATTTGCTATACTAGGTGTCCCAACTGATCCAACCGACATATTTGACGTGTGCAGATATTCCTTTGTGCGTTAAAAGAGTTGCATAACTCAACGGATCTATTTCAAGTTAAAATCCACCAGTGGAGAACTGGCGAGGTTGATCTTAGCTTTCTCCGTCTTGTTTATCAGTGGGGACGATGAGTGGGTCGCACTCATTGCGAGAGGTTAAAACGAGGTCGGTCTTACCAATTCTCCACTGACAAGTTTTAACTTTAAATAGCCCCGTCGAGTTTTGCAAATATTTACACACGTTCAAATACGGGATAGTTGGACCACTGGTATATGATACTGATATGTCGCAAGCGACGGAAAAACAAAACACCCATTTAAGCGTACGAATTTGCTTCTGGTGCTTAGCAACTTGGAAGACAAAAGCCGTCAACAAAACCAGCACAGTTAGAGAGTCCCAAATACAAAGTTGTTCAGGGTACGTTGACAGCCGTAAGAATAACAGTAACAATTTTCTTAACCAGGATGTTATAAAATAATCCTGAATATTGCTTCGCAACAGCGTAAGCTCTAAAAACCATATCACCGCCACGTCACCGAGCGTGATGGATTCCCGCCGTCTCTGAATTTGGATTTGTCATTTTTTACTTTCTCTACACGTACTATGTACAACGTGTATAGAGAAGGTATTGTATTGCACCCACAAATTTGATACCGAGATTTCACTGGAAATAAAAAAAAATAAAAAATGTCCGGGTGTGTGTGTGTGTGTGTGTGTGTGTCTGTGTCTGTGTGTGTGTGGACAGCATAGCTCAAAAACTATTAAAAACCAAACTTGGTATTTAAGTTTCATATCTTCCAAGGATCGACAGGAGGATTTTCAATAAAATTCCCACACGCAACTACCTTTTACATGGGAAAAAATTCGAAAATTTTGATTTTCTCAAAAATGGCTCTAACGATTTTGATTAAAATCTTTTATACACAAGATATTTACATGACAAATAAAATGTATATCTTCAATTTTCTGGGAATAGCCTCTGAAGACATGTTTATCTGGATGACATTTGCGGAATTTGGCACATCTGGTACACCGTAAGAGATAGCTAAAAACTTATGTAAATGTAGATCTCATCAAAACACACAATTTATGTTATACACATTTTTTTCCTGGAGTTGACCGTTTTTGAGATATTCCTTGTTATTGGTTTCAGCTTTAAAATACTTTTACTTTTATCATACGGGAATTTTTCAACTCCTATCCATACAAGCAATGGTACTCCAACCACTTGGAAACTAGGTTTTGAAAGATTTGACTATTGATTTAGCCTAGTGTATTCCCTTATTTTCTTCCCACTTATAAGGAACTAAGTATTAAGAACGTTCTGCTAATGATTATCTCGATTAGCATGGTGCTGAAAGAAGAATAATCTTATGTAAGAAGTTGTAGAACAGCTAGAGAAAGTCTTGTGAGTGTAACACATCGGATTTTTTTTCTCTCTGTAGGTAAATTCTGGAGTGGGTTCTCATTTACCATGATTTCCGCCACATCATTCCCTTTTATTTCGTTTCCTTTTCATATAACAAGTGTGATTTTAAGTTTTGTGGCTTAGAGCGGTTCCGGTAAAATGGCGTCGATTCTTGTTCAAAGGAAAAGTTGGTTTTACAAACTACTACATGGTCTGAAGACATAAAATAAGAATGGTGGCATAAAATATGGGTCACATAACGCTCGCTTCTACTACATTTGGCACCGCAAATGATGACACTGCTGATACATGGAATGAAGATGGGGCACCGATTGGATGCGATGGCGGGAAAAACCGGAGAACCCGGAGAAATCCCGTCCCTTGCCGCTTTGTCCACCACAATTCCCACATGCCGCTTCGGTGCGAGGCGAATGGTCTAACCGCGGCGCGGCCTCAACGGATGCAGCAAATATATACGTATACATATAATAAAGCAGTAACTGATAATTTGTCGGCAACATTAACGTGTGCGATGTGTTTCATGGAATCTTATGTTTGTGTTTTTGAAGTATTGTTATCCTTTCAAATTAAGGGTCATTCACATAGAAGGATTAACCTTAAAGCGAGGACATAAATATGTGACATGAGCATAAGATTTTCTTTGCCATTCATAGTGCCAACAAATCATTAGAATAACACAAGATAATTGAAATTGAGGCTACGCGGCTAACGACGATGTATCAATGTATTAACATGCGCTTGTGTTATACTGATGTTTTCAAATATGAGAAAACGTCATAGTTTACTATCTATAACTTTCACACATCGTCAAAAGACACCACAGTAATAATAAGGGAAAATCTACCTTCATTTATAAGTTCATTCGCAGTTAGTTCACAAATATGTAGTTAAAGACTATCTTTATAATATTTACGCTTTTTGCCGTAAAACAGGGACGATTTTCAATTAACTGAAGTTTTTAAGTGTGCTTAAAAGCGGCAGGTCATAGCACATCGGCAGGTCTGTTATGATCCTGGCAATTGAGAGCATTTTATATATATATATATATGTGTGTGTATGTATGTAGATATTCATAAACTAGGCCTGTCCTAGCTTTAAAATCTTACATGAACTTGGTTTAAACCGGTGCCATTTTATGTGTTAACCTCTTCAAAAATAGGAGCTGTCAAGCTGTGAAAAATACGCCTCTTTTCTCAAGGATGACATCTTCGTTTGATCTAAGTTTTGTTCCCATGAGTCATTTCTTTATGCTTAGAAGCAAAACATAGGAAGCCAAGCTGGGTGAATATGAAGGATGCGATAGCAATTCACATCACAATTCACGCAGTTTGGTGATGACAACTCGGAAGAATATGCTCTTTCTTCTTTGTCAAATAGGACCGTACCTCGTTCAACTTCTTTTCAAATCGGGCCAATAACTCACTGTAGTATTGCCTAGTAACCGTCTTTCTTTTTTATAAGAAGTCAATGAGTATGACGCCCCTGGGCATCCCAAGAAACCCCACCATCATTTTTTACGGCCGATGAGACCGTATTTGCCTTCTTTGGAGAAAATTGACTGGAAATAACCCATTGTTTCAATTGTTGCTTATAATGATAATTCCAGGTCTCATTGACGGTGACAACTCGACGAATACATTTTTCGGATTTCGCTTAAAAGCTCCAAACACAGCTTCAAAGTTGAAAGCCTTACCCTCTTGTTGGTCACTGTGAGCAATTGCGGCACACATTGAGCCGACTACTTGTTCATCTCCAACTTATCATGCAAAATATGATTGGCGTTCCGACACCTACGGCCTCTGCCTCTGAGCGAGAATCATAACGTGGACTTTTTCTGACTTTCTCGGTAACTACATTGCCGGGCCTCCTAGTGGCTTCTGATCAAAACCGTATGTTCGACCACCTTTAAATCGTTGAACCAATATCTATTTGTTGTCATAGATGTCAAAAGTTCATCATAAACAGCATCCAATTTGGCTTTTGGCTTTTATCTCCTCGGAAAATTTTCCAAACGTAAAAAGCCAATCACTACTTCACTTTGATAATTTTAGTAAAAACACGTTCAACGACTAACTAAAATGCCTTCCAAATCCAAATATACTATGAACCAGTACAACATTTCTGTTGGCGATGTGTAACCATTGACAGTACCCGATGATCACACAACTTCCCCTGACCTCATCATCTATTTTGAAACATGGGTACTTATAGAATCGCTCACGTATGTGTTTATACGTTTCTGTTTTTAGTTTTTGAGTTTGTAAGGTTTGGCGTTTGGCGTTAGCGTAGGACGATAGCGTTCATGTTCACGTGAACGAAAATCATTCTGATTGACGCCATTTATTGACCTGTTTACAAGCTTTTGTGTTCGTGTTATATTTGTATTAACGTTTCTAGATGAAAGACCAAGCCAACGGATATGGAACTAATCCTAAAAAAATCTGATATGTACTATTCACATGACTTTCTCTTCATCTCTGCAACAAATTGTAGTTAAAAAGCTTATGCTTCTATTTAATTCATGCTAATCCAGAAACATTAGCAGAAATAGTCTTATTATTTGCTTCCTTGTAAGTAGAAGCGAAATGAGAGCGTACCATAGCTAAAATGATAGCCAAAAGCTGGTTGTTATGTAACTGAAGTTCCTTCGTTTGTATGGGTAGGAGTTAACACATTCCTGCATGAGAAAAATTTGTTTTTCAAAGCAGAAACGAAAAACCAAGAATATCTTAAAAATGACCAACTCCACGAAAAAAAGTGTATGACATAAATTGCGTGTTTTAACGTGCTCTACATTTTTTGTGTAGTAAGTTTTTGACCATCTTTTACGGTTTAGCAGTTATTTAAAAGTCCGTAAAATTCATCCAGAACAAAGTAGTCTTCAGAGGCTATTCCCAGAAAATTTAAGATATACATTTTATTTGTCAGGTAAATGTCATTAATATATAATATTTTAAACAAAATCGTTAGAGCCAGTTTTGAGAAAATCTAAATTTTCGAAAAAAGTTTCATCTAAAGGGTAGTTTGGGGTGGGGGGATTTTTCTCAAAATTTTCGTGTCGCATCCCTGGAAGATATTAAACTTAAATACCAAGTTTGGTATTTTACCGACTTTTCGTTTTTGAGTTATCGTGTTCACAGACACACGGACTCATTGACACACGGACACACACACTGAAAGCATTTCTGAAAGTGCTTTTTTTGGATATAATACCTTCTCTATCCCTATGTACATTGTACATACGGGGACAGAGAAAGTAATAAATAAATAAAAAGATCTGATTTTCTCCATTCACATGACTTTCACTAAATCTCTGTAACAAATTATTGTTAAAAAGCTTGTTAAAAGGCTTATTCTTCTATCTGCTTCATACTAACCGAGATAAACATTAGCAGAAATGCTTTCTTGTAAGGAGAAGGGGAATAATGGAACAAACTAGGCTAAAATGATAGTCAAATATTTTAAAAGCTGATTCACACGTGGATGAAATGAATGGCGTGCTATTTATGGACGCTCTTTAACTGCTTTGGTTCTTAGCGTCCCATTCTATATTGGGCGTGAAAGATAGCTTAATTTTGCTCAGAGGCCTCTCTAATAGGGCTTGAGGTTCTTTTACGTGCCGTAAATCTACGACACGGGACCCACAGCTTTACTTCCCTTCCGAAGGAAGCCATGCTAAGGATTTTTACGCCCGAAAAAATCCATCGTCCTTCGCCGGGTTTGAACCCGTGACCTTGGGTATATGAAGTTAGCATGGTAACCATTACACCACGGAGGGTGTAATGGTTTCTTTGTATTGGCAGGAGTTCACAAATTCCAGTTCAATTTTTACTGTGAAAAGTCTAAGTATTTTAAAACTGAAAACAAAAATAAGGAATATCTAAAACATGGTCAACGTCACGAAAAAAAAGGTATATGATATAAACTGTGTGTTTCAACGAGATCCACATATTTTGTGCAGAAAGTTTTTCTCTATTTCTTGCGGTTTACTAATTATGCAAAATCCAGCATAATTCACCCAGAATAAAGAGATCTTCAGAGGCTATTCCCATAAAATTCAAGATATACATTTTGTTTGTTGTGTAATTATCTTTAATATGTGGTATTTCAATCAAATTTGTTAAAGCCATTTTGGAGAAAATAAAAAATTTCGAAACATTTTCCATGTAACGGGTAGTTTAGGTTGGGGGGGGGGGGATTTTCCTCAAAATTTTCATGTTGCATCCTTTTCTTTTTGGTAGTGTTTAGCGCCCGCTTTAACTACTTGTGGCATCACAGGCGATGACACTGATGATCCATGAATGAAGATGGAGCACCGGTGGAATGCGATGGTGGGGGAAACCGGAGAACCCGGAGAAAACCCGTCCCTGCGTCGCTTTGTCCACCACAAGTCTCACATGCTTGGGATCGAACCCGGGCCGATCGCATCCTTGGAAGATGCTAGACTTATATTCAGAGTTTGGTATTTTACCGACTTTTCGTTTTTGAGTAATCGTGTTCATAGACAAACGGACACAGGTACATATACATACGGGCGTTTTATTATTATTTTTTTTTTTGGATACATGGGATAAACATTTGAATAAACAATTTCTTAAAATATAAATGATTATTTCCTAAGACCAATAATGTTCATCCAGTTTTACTGTATAATCGCATGGGTCACACGTTAAAACACATTCTAATGTGTTACATAAACAAGATTTATCTCGATTAGCATTAAGTATTTAGAAGAATAAGCCTTTGTAAGAATAGTTTGTTGAGAATAGGTAAAGAAAGTTGTGTCAATGCAACACATAAGAATTTTTACTTTCTCTATACGCACTATGTGCATAGTGTACAGAGAAAGTATTGTATTGCACCCAAAAATTCGATACCGAAATTTCTCCGGTAATATATGTTTTAAGATCCCCTGAATACAAAAAAAAGTAATTTTATTAAGCTCTGTGTGTGTATGTTTTTTTTTTTTTTTGTTTGTTTGTTTGATATTTAAGTTCAGTATCTTTCAAGGATGCGACAAAAACTACTATTTACATGGACACTTTTTTGGAAAATGTTGATTTTTTTAACGATTTTGATTAAAATCCCGTGTATTAAAACTATTTACGTCCCAAATAAAATGTACATCTGAATTTTCTGGGAATAGACTCTGAAGACCTCTTTATTCTGGATGAATTTTGCCGAGTTTTGCTTAACTGCTAAACCGTAAGAGATAGACAAAAACTTGCTACTCAAAAATGTGGATCTCCTCAAAACACACAATTTATGTCTTACGTTTTTGTTGTGAAGGTAACCGTTTCCGAGATATTCTTTGTTATTGGTTTCAATTGTGAAGTATTTATGCTTTTCTCTGAGAGGAAGTGTGTTTTTCTTTTATTTTGGCCAAGCAAAGAAGCGATTTGCAATGACAATCCCATAACGACAGCTTTTAAAACATTTGACTATCGGTTTAGTCTAATGCATTCCCTTAATTCCCTTCTACTTATGAGAAACTAAGTAATAAGGACATTCTGCTAATGTTTATAATGATTAGCATTGTGTACAAAGAATAATATTTTGCAAGAATCTTGTAGAGCAGATAGAGAAAGTTATGTGAGTGCAGCACACATATTTTTTTCTTGATTAGCATAAAGTAAATAGAAGAATAAGAATTTTTACTTTCTCTATACGCACTATGTTCATAGTGAATAAAGAAAGTATTGCACTCCACCAAAAAATTCGATACCGAGATTTCATCGGAAATATATGTTTTAGGGTCCCCTTTATCTAAAAAAATCATTTTCACAAAAAGGTCCGTGTGTGTGTGTGTGTGTGTGTGTGTGTGTGTGTGTGTGTGTGTGTGTGTGTGTGTCCGTGTGTCCGTGTGTCTGTAAACACGATATCTCAAAAACGAAAAGTCGGTAAAATACCAAACTTGGTATTTAAGTTTAGTATCTTCCAGGGATGCGACACGAAGATTTTGAGAAAAATCCCCCCACCCCAAACTACCCTTTACATGGAACTTTTTTCGAAAATTTTGATTTTCTAAATAATGGCTCTAACGATTTTGATTAAAATATCATATATTAATGATATTTATCTGACAAATAAAATGTATATTTTGAATTTTCTGGGAATAGCCTCTGAAGACTACTTTATTCTTGATGAATTTTGCATAACTACTAAACCGTAAGAGATGGACAAAGACTTAACACACAAAAAATGTAGAGCTCGTTAAAACACGCAATTTATGTTATATACGTTTTTTTCGTGGAGTTGATCGTTTTTGAGATATTCCTTTTTCTTGGTTTCAGCTTTGAAAAACTTATACTTTTCTCATATAGGAATTTGTCAACTCCTGTGCACACAAACAAAGGAACATCAGTCACATAGCAACCAGCTTTTGGCTTTCACTTTAACCTATGGTACTCCCTTATTTCGCTTGTATTTACAATAAAGCAAGGAATAAGACTATTTCTGCTAATTTTCCTCGATTAACATGAAATAAAAGATAAGCTTATTAACAATAATTTGTTACAGAGAGATAGAGAAAGTCATGTGAATGGAACACATCAGATTTTTTCTTTATAGTTCATGTTTGTAGAAATACCTACATTATGTACAAATGCAAAGAGAATAGCGATATTGAAATGTTTAATAATTGGCCTCAGAATGACTTATTTTTTGCATGCAATCGCGAGGATATTAATGTATGCTGAGCAGACTTTTGACAAATAAATATACTGAACATTTTTAACCACTAATAACGGATATCTTAGAAATTACTACTGTCATAAAAAATTGTTTCGAAGAAATTGTGTGTTTTAAAGGAATACACAAGGACCTTTTTCTAAAAATACTCTTTTGGATTCTAGCACTTCTAAACACGTTTTTTTTTTTTTGTGAAATCTTGAAATCGAATTGGATGGAATGCAATATCTTCTCTACCTATCTACATGGAAGAAATAGAAATCTTCTCAAAATTTTGATCCGGAGATTTTACTGGCAATACATGTTTAGAGAATCCCTAAATAGGTAAATATACATATGTATGTATGTGCGCGCGCTTGTGCGTTTCTATGAACAGTTTATCCCAAAAACCAAGTCGGATAAATACCAGTTATTAATTCCATTACATTTCAAAGACGCGACTCTTAAGATTTTCAAAAAAGTCTCCCCTTACTCTTATGGAAGTTTTGGAAATATTTTATTTTCTCAAACGTGGCTCCAGCCATTTGGATTCAAATATCGTATAAGTATTAAACATTATTTGGCAAATAAAATGCGCATCTTGAATTTTTTGGGAATAGCCTATGAAGTCGTCTTTATTCGGAAGGAATTTTGTATAATCTTGTATAACCCGTATCCTTTAAGTGACAAGCGAATGTGAGGTACACAAAAAAATTTAGATTTGTTTAAAATACACAAATTATTCCAAATAAGTTATTTTGCAGTAAATGAGATATCCAATATTAATGGTTCAAATTGTTCAATGCTTTGGCATTCTTTTAAAGTCCTGTTGATTTTCAACAGTTTCTCGCGATTGTACAAAAACAATAAAAATGTCATGTTAAAAAAATAACGAGATCTTTCGATTATATGGAAAGAGTATGGAAATTGTAGGCCATCATACAGGATCTAGTTCTTATCTATTAACATTTGACTATTGCTGTTCCCTTTATAACCTAATGGAATATGTAATGTTGCACTTTTGCAAAAATGTTTCTACACTAAAATAAGGAAGGTAGAAAAATAAGTTCTCATAAGTTTTTATCATTCCCAGCAATAAACAATGGACGGAAGAAACGTCGTGGGAATATAACACAAGATTTTTGTTATTATATTATTCATACACGCAAACCGTTTGCCAATAGAAACAGTACGACTGCGATCGCATAATAGGCACAAGAAACAGGTATTCGTTTTTCCTGCTTTAAAATTCTTTTAATTGTTATTAACATCCCAGAAATAATGTATTACGAATTTTCAAAACGTCAAGTGATATCTGAAGGGCAAAGATAAATATAAATAGTGGACAACGGAGGTGATAGCTGTCGTGGCTATCTCCCAATAGAAGGAAGGGATGAAGTAAGGGAGCCACAGGGTACGATAGGCTGTAGGTAGACAGGCCACAGGGACGCGCGGAAGTCGCTAACATCTCCAAGCCCAACGTCCAGGCTCACTGCTGGAGTTCAAGCGATAATGAACTTGGCAGACCTCTGATATTCATGAGGAGAATTCTTTCCATTGAGCGTGCATCTGCGCCAATATCGGGCAACGCCAAACACTAGGAACCTAGTGTTGAATGACAGGTGGAGATGAAACGGAATGAAGAGAAAGGAAATCGTGGCAGGCTTTCGAGCTCTAGCATCCTAGCATTCGTCTAGCATCCCGAGGAAATTGCGAAAAACCCAGAGGTCAGAGTGGGTGGTCGGGATCTCCCTAATGCGAGTCGCAAATATTACTGCGACGCCACTCACTTGGAAAATTACATGTAAGTTATAACGGAAAGTGACAGGAGAGGGGGAAGAGTGAGCGGTGAGAGATGAGAGAGTGGAATAATAATAATAATAATAATAATAATAATAATAATAATAATAATAATAATAATATATATTGTTTGTTAACGACGCTATTAACTGCCAGGATTACATTGTAAGAGGTGTGTTGGAATCTCATTCCACAGGCGTTATTTTACATACCGGAAAATCTACTGACATAAAGTTGTCTCTTTTAAGTGCACCTAAAAACCATCGGCGTGGGACAGATTTGAACCCGAAACCTTGGTATTCAAAGGTCACCACTTAACCAACTGAGCTACTCAGACCGATAAACAGGAGAGTTGAAAGATATAGAAAGAGGAATGGTTAGAGAAGGAATGAGAGGGTAAGAGAGAGAGTGAGATAGAGAAACGCTAAGTAGAAGTGAAAGGCAGAGAAAGAGTCAGGGATAAACAATAGGAAAGTGTGTGTGTGTGTGTGTGTGTGTGTATGTGTGTGAGAGAGAGAGAGAGAGAGAGAGAGAGAGAGAGAGAGAGAGAAGTAAAATATCCGCATTTAATGCAATGACAAAGTAAGCTACTGACTCTGCTGGTTTCCATGTAAGAAGATAACTGCGGAATATGTCCCGGTAGCTGTGGTCGTTCGCACGTTTGGCGTTTACGTTCTGCTGCGAAAGGGTCGCGGGTTCGAATCCCGCAAAGGGTATTGATGTTTAGTGTCCGTGTTTCTGTACTATCTAAGTCATTGTCTCGCCCCTGAAGGTCAGTATGTGTATAAAAATAGCCAAATGACGTTTCTCATCATTCTCTTTGTAATAAATGAGTCTACATTTCCGCTGGTCAGTTACATTATCATTGAAATTTAGCTAGCTAAAAATTATTATTATAATTATTTATTGATATTTCATCATTAGTGAACAAAGCAAACGTTTTGTTCCAGAATTTGCATAGAATTTTGGCTATTGCACAAATAGAACACTAGTGTCTGTTTAATTAGTAATGGCGGATCCTTGCGGTTTTACATGCATAAGCTAGTGAAGTAATTAACTTATTAACACGATTTTTGGCCTACTGTAATTAAGAATGGGCAATTTCCGTGCTATATGAATGCAGAAACCTGAAGCACTGCAGCTATCGGACACTCATTTTATAGGTTAAGGAAAACTCGATTAAAACCTTAACGAAGCAACTTGACCCACAGAGAATACGCACCTGCTCCCGCCGCTTTTTTGCAACTAGCTTCCAACTTACGCCTTGATCATCAAAGGTAACGATCAACTCTCTGTCTATTGTTCATATGGAAAGCACCCATGGAATATTTACACGCTGGAATGTTTGAATATTAGTGAATCTTTTACAAGACGGTAAGTGTAAACAGCATCGCTAAGATTATTATGCTATAATTTTGGCTTTTTAGTTTCTACATAAAAGTTTGGAGACAGTTAATTTGCTATCAATTACGGAGTTACAAAACTGTATGATCTTCCTCGGTTTGGAATTCCCAGGTTTGACCTGAGCAGTTCGTTGATTATGTCTTCTTTCCCTTTATTATTACTTTCTCTACACATACTATGTACATAGTGTATAGAGAAGATATCGTATTGCACCCAAAATATCGATACCGAAATTTCACCGGAAATAAGTGTTTTGGGACCTCTTGAATCCAAAGAAAAAAGCATTTCTAGAAAAAGATCTGTGTGTGTGTGCGTGTGTCTGTCTATGGACAGCATAGCTCAACAACGAAAAGTTCATTAAATACTAAACTTGGTATTTAAATTCAGTATCTTCCAAGGATGCGACACGAAGATTTTCAAGAAAATTCCCCCATTCGAAAAATTTTACTTTCTCAAAAATGGCTCTAACGATTTTGATTAACATATCGTATATGAAAGATATTTACATGACAAATAAAATGTGTATCTTAAATTTTCTGGGAATAGCCTCTGAAGACATCGTTATTCTGAATGAATTGTGCATAATAAGTAAACTGTAAGAGATAGCTAGAAACTTACAACACAAAAACTGTAGAGCACGTTAAACACACAATTTATGTTATATGCAGTTTTTTCCTGGAGTTGAAAGTTTTTAAGACATCCTTGTTATTGATTTCAGTTTTAAAATACTTAATACTTTTCTCATACAGGAACTTGTCGACACTTGACCACGCAAAGAATCGGATTTCTATATCCTAGCAAACACATTTTAAAGCATTTGACTGTTTGTTTAGCCTAGTGTATCCCCTTATTTCCCTTCTACCTATAAGCAACTAAGTAATAAAACCGTTTCTGCTAATGCTTATCTTGATTAGCATGAAGTAGATAGAAGAATAAGCTTATGAACAATAATTTGTTACAGAGAGACAGAGAGTCATGTGATTGGAGCACATCAGATTTTTTTATTATTATTTCTGAAAGTGTATTATTGAATATAACATTTTTCACTTTGAATTAAATATTTCATTTTTTCGCGCACTGATACTCAACAATGTGAAATAAACATGTTAAAAAGAGGTTGGGCTTCTTGTAATAGTTATATATTGGACCCCTAAAAAGATAACCAACCGAAAAGCACCCATCTAAAAACATTTACGTAAGAGACACTTTCCTGCCCGCTACTGATGTTCACACCTAGATCAGTGGAAAACTGTTTGGCAGAGCACCAAACTGGCCTTCAACCAGTGCGATAGTTTTTGGTACAAACATCAGCAACAGTCTCGGAAATCCCATGTTACATCGTTATAGTATTGGTCAATATTGTTTATGTAAAACGGAAGTTTTAAGGCATCATGACAATTTTAAAGAAACTTCAGGAATATATTAAATTTTCTCGTGGTTTATTATAGGAGAAAAATAGCATTACTTCGGTTTCGTTTACGTCACCTCTAGGTTTGCATACAGTTTGTGAATTTGTTCAAGTAACTTTTTTTTTTTTACTTCCTCTATCATGCATGTGTAATGTACATTGTAGAGAGGGAAGGTATTGTATTTCTAAAAAAAAATGCTATTAAAAAGCCTTTTAGAAAAATGTCCTTGTGTGTGTGTCTGTGGGCAGTATAGTTGAACTACGAAAAGTCGGTTAAATATCCCAACTTGTTATTTAAGTCCAGTATCTTACAAGGATGCGATACGAAGATTTCTAAGTACAACTACCCTTTACAAGGAACATTTACTTGCTTCCTTGTAAGTAGGAGGGAAATAAGGTAATAGGTACACTAGGCTAAAGCAATAATCAAATCTTTTAAAAGCTACCAGCTACCGCTGTTTGACACAATGGGCATTTGCTTCTCTTTTACAATCCCGGGAGTAAACGATAGTTGATTTCCCGCTTCTGAAAATTTTAAGTAGTTTAAAACTGAAACCAGTAACAAGGTATACCTCGGCTAATTCTACATAAAAAGAAAGTATATGCCATAATTTGTGCGTTTTATTTTTCGTGTATTAAGTTTTGTCCACCTCTTACGGTTTACGAGCTATACACAAGTGATCCAAAATGAAGAGGTCCTCAGAGGCTGTTCCCAGAAAATTCAAGATATGCATTTCGTTTGTCTGAAAATATCATAAACGTATGGCATTTTAATCAAAATCGTTAGAGCCATTTTTGAGAAAATCAAAATTTTCGAAAAAGCTGGGAGGATTTTCATGAAAATCTTCGTGTCGCACCCTTGGAAGACACTGAACTTAAATACCATGTTTGGTATTTAACGAACTTTTCGTTTTTGAGCTATGCTGTTCACACACACACGCGCGCGGACCTTTTTCTGAAAATACTCTTTTTGGATTCAGGGTTCCTAAAACATTTATTTCCGGTGAAATCTCGGTATCGAATCTTTGTGTGGAATACGATACTTCCTCTATACACTATGTACTTAGTACGTGTAGAGAAAGTAAAAATAGACTTGAAATGGTTTCAGTTCTTATTGTCTGGCACCTCACTTATCCCCATGGGGGAAATTCTATATTTTAGCGTTAGTTTCAGGATTGACCATGATGAAGCGAAGTCAAAATACAGGCGCGGCCAACGGTAACATGTCCACCGATCGAGATGCAACACCCAGTGGGAGCGGCAAGGACACATTCTGAGAGGCCCGTCGTAGATAGGCGTTACGATGACGCATACAATGGAGTATGGATCAATGTATCCTGCAGTTGTGCCGAGTTCGTTTTATCAATGTATGGTATGACTATAGTTCACAACATTGGGATCTGCTTCACTATATCAAGCAAATGATATTACATTCTCCATTTCACCGAGAGCAAGTAAAGGATGTATTGCATTCCATTGAGATGCACTGAAAATATACATTTTGATCCCTGGTTAAAAAGTAGGTCCACGCGAGCACGTCCGTGTGTGTGTGTGTGTGTGTGTGTGTGTGTGTGTGTGTATGTTTGTGTTCTGTGTTAGTGAACAGCATATTCACTGCCTAAAACCGAAATGCCCATAAATGCCAAAATGGTATTTAACTTCATAATCTTCCAAAGACATGATCATTTTCGAGAAAATCTTCCCACAACAAACTACCCTTTATATGGAAAATAGCTCTTTACCTTTCTATTTTCTAAAAAATGACTATATGTTTAGATTAAAATACCATATCATATTACATTACAATCAGTGGATCTCACCCGGGTTAGATTCCCGGCTGGGGCGGGGAATGTTTCTTGAACCAGAATTATTCCCTATCCCCCACAGAGTCTGGAAGTATGCATATGAGAGCGAATGTGTGTGTGTGTGTGTGTGTGTGTTTTAGGAAAATAAAAAACGATTTAAACCCAACATAAAGAACCTTCAGACAACGATTTGTTTCCAATGCAAAGCCCCCGATATGATCTTAGAGTTTAAAGGTGTCTATATAAATGAAACAATAATAAAAAAAGAAATATCAGATGTGTTCCATTCAAATGAGTTTCTCTACATCTCTGCAACAAATTATTGGGACAAAGCTTATGGTTCTATTTACTTCATGTTAATCGAGAAAAAATTAGCAGAAATAAACTTATTGCTTGCTTCCTTGTAAGTAGAAGGGAAATAAGGGAGTACCATAGGTTAAAGTGATCGTTAAAAGCTGGTTGCTATGAGACTGAACTTCCTTTGTTTGTATGGATAGGAGTTGACAAATTTTTGTATGAGAAAAGTATATTTTTCAAAGCTGAAACAAAAAACAGCAATAACTCAAAAACAATCAACTCCACGAAAAAATGTATGTAACATAAACTGTGGTTTAAGGTGCTCTGCATTTTTTGTGTATTAAGTTTTTGTCCATCTCTTACGGTTTAGCAGTTATTCGAAATTCCGTAAAATTCATTCAGAATAAAGCAGTCTTCAGAGGTTATTCCCAGAATATTCAAGATATACATTTTATTTGTCATGTAAAGTGTAGTTGTGTGTGGGGGATTTTCTTGAAAATCTTCGTGTAGCACCCTTGAAAGATACCAAACTTAAATACCAAGTTTGGTATTCAACGGTCTTTTCGTTTTTGAGCTATGCTGTCTACATACAGACTGACAGACAGACACACACTCACACGGCCCTTTTTCCAAAAATGCTTTTTTTTTGGATCCAGTGGGACCTAAACCATTTATTTCCGGTGAAATCTCTGTATCGAATTTTTGGGTGCATTACAATATCTTCTCTATACACTATTTTACATAGTACGTGTAGAAAAAGTAAAAATCTGTGGACCAAAGTTCAACTCTATGATGTAGATTAAGTCTGAAATTACATTTATTGATTATTCTTGATACTTATTAATTAATTTATTTAGAAAGCTTATCTCAGATATTGAATTTTTCAGAGGTATCAATTGTGTATAATTTACAATTATGTCTATTTACAAAAACCAATCGCACTATGAAGTCTTAGAATATCCTTATATATACTATATTTGCAACGCCACATTGATTATTACTAGTATTTTCTGATTGAGTCACATCCACCTCTGTATAGAAGATGTAAATAATGAGGCATCTTTTTAGTTCTGACCTAAACTTGTTTTTGTTCATACACAATTCCTTTATATTAGATGGAAGTGAATTAATCAAAACAATACCCATGTAGTAAGCCCCTCTTTTTGAATGTCTACAAATTATTTGATAGTCTAAGTAAGTCTGCGTCTAGTCTCCTGGTTGTGTATATCTGCATTTTTTGTAAACGTTTCTGCATTATTTAATACAAATAGCAATAGGGCTAGAGTTATATTCGCAGGCTAATGGCCAAATTCCAAACACTTTGAACAGTGATTCGCAGTGGGTTGAAATTATATACCGTCGCCGAGGTTTGAATTTAGGTTGTCAGTTTTCAAAGTGCGCGCGTTATCTCGAGCCAAATTTGCTGGGCAAAATTATGTTTAATTACAGACAAATAAAATCTATATCTTGAATTTTTTGGGAGCAGTCTACGAAGACCTCTTTATTCTTATGAGTTTTACATCAATTTGTGTAGTACCTACTGATAATCTGTAGAGAGAGAGAGAGAGAGAGAGAGAGAGAGAGAGAGAGAGAGAAAGAGAGATAGATAGAAATAGAGACATTTATAATAAAATGTATCGCTCTTTAAAACATGCATTTTATATAAAATACTCTAATGTGGCTTTACTCATTTGCCAGATATTGTTTGTTGTAGGTTTGAATTTTCGAATGCTTATTTTATAATGCTAAGTTCCTGTTCATTGTTTTTCTGGCCATGCAGCAGCAGCGACTCGCTTTTAAAAGATTTTACTATCACTTTGGAATACTGTAACTCTCTTCTATCCACAAAAATAGATGATAGATGTAAGTTTAGTAGTTAGCAAACATTTCATTTTTGAGTTATTCGGTTCACAGACACACATACCCACACAGACATTTTCTGTAAAGGTCTTTAGATTTAGTCCCGGAGAAACCTCAATATTAAACTTTTATTTGGAATGCAATACTTTTTCTAGTTACTGTAAGTAATAGAAAAATTAGTTAGTTTACTAAATTCATTAAAATAGGTGAATATATTAAATATGAATTAAAATAAAGTAGCACATACAAAAGGTAGAAAAATTGGTGGAGTTTAAAAATGGATTATAAAATATTAATGAGATATATGAAAACTCTTGTAAGAGGCCAGAGATCGTAAAGTGTAATAACAGTTTTTCGTTCCACATCTTAGAAAATGAGCATTTTTTCTGCGTTAATGTGGCTGATAGAATTTTTAGAGGAGCAAGCAATATAGAGCGACGCCGTGGCTGGGTGTTTAGGTCGCTCGCCTCTCACCGGATTCGATCCCAGGGAACCACATTTGGGATTTGTGGTTGTCAAAGAGGTGTCTGGATGAGCTTTCCACCAATTGCTCCATAATCATCTGTCATCCATTTTACCACCATTTTATGCCATCCACTTCCTCACTTTCATACCAAGTTTCGGGCCGATCACATCCTGACTTCTCTCTGATACAGAGCCTCTGCTCCTCAACAGGCATATGGCCCCAGGAACTGGCTTGCATAACCTGAGTGGGGGGGGGTGCTGTAAGTCTTACATATAAGGAAGGCACTTTTAACTGACTAACTTGCGCCTTTCCAACGTGTTAACATTAGGAAGGGCAATAATATGTATATAATCGAAAGAAATATTACAATTGTCCTAATTTTTACTTTCTCTACACGTACTATGTAAATACTACATAGATAAATTATTGTAATGCACCATTTTTGGAAAACAGTCTGTGTTTGTCTGTCTGTCAGTCTGTTTGTCTGTCTGCGTGGCTATGGACAGCATAGCTCAAAAACGATAAGACCGTTTAATATCAAACTTGGTATTTAAGTTTGGTATATTCCAAGGATACGACACGAAGATTTTCATGAAAATACTCCTACCCCAAATACCCTTTACATGTAAAAGTTTATGCAAATGTTGATTTTCTCAAAAATGGCTCTAACGATGTTGATTAAAATATCGTATATTAAAGATATTTACATGACAAACAAAATGTATATCATGAGTTTTCTGGCAATAGCTTCTGAAGACAACTTTATTCTAGATAAATTTTGCGGAATTTTCTATAACTGATAAACCGTAAGGGAGAGACAAAAACTTGCTGTATTAAACTTGTAGAGCTCGTTAAAACACACAATGCAATAATTTGTTGCAGAGATGTAGAGAAAGGAACACATCAGGCTTTTAAATTGAGTGATGTATATAACTTACACAGCATATAAATAATTCATTGTTTAAATACATATATATATATATATTTGTAGCTTAAGGTCCCTTTAACCTGGTTGGTCATATCGGACGATGAATGAAATTAGTGAAATGATGCTCAAATGATCTCGGGGTCCATGAAGCTTAAAGTTACTCGACATTCGTCTTCTCAGGATAAGGGAAAACCCCGAAAAAACCTTATCTGGGCAACTCACCCTAAGCGAGATTCGAACTCACGACCTTTTGAATGTGAAGCAGACACACTACCACCACACTACCCAGGCAGGCACACATAGTTTATTGGTTTTAACAAAATCAAAGGAAAGAACAATATGTCATAGTAGTTCATCCCCTCCAAAGACAAAGTGCTAGTAAACAAATTGAAATATTGCCACGGGTGTTTTTTAAACTCTAATGACCACTTGGTAAAGGGTAAACATTTTCTTTAGGAAAATCTTCCTGTATAGCAACTGTTAGCTTTTTGCACCGTTCTTCAATTAAATTTCCAATGTTCCCTTTATGTGTCTGTAAGCGTACATGGTTTCATTGCGTATTCATTTAATGCAGTATTCTATGGAATTGCAATCAATCGAAGTTCGATATAAGAGCTCGCTAGATTCACTGTGTTTCCTTTGTATTACTTCAGAAAATCTTTGCAAGAGCCACTTGGTCACGAGCAAGGCCGTCGTCACGAGTACAGAGACAAAGTATAGCCATTATCACACTGCTATAAATGCTCACGTAAAATCCCTTCACGATGATAAGAACGCGTTATGTTTAGCTTATCTCGCTCGGTGTTCAAAGTAAGGACAAAGTTAAGCAGCAGCAGACCACAAATAGAAAGCTGCGAAACAGACTTGCTGAAGGAACGAACGGCAGACAAGGGAAGTCCTTGAGCCAAGCACGCACAGAAAACACGCACGCAGATAGGAAATGCTACTCTGTCACACATCGACCGCGGGCCCTTATGATAATTATCTTGGACTCCTCCAGGTAACAAACCACACTCTGACCCGCAAGTATCCAAAAAGCAAGCCGCAAAAAATCTAGTACACGCAACTGCAAAATGTAGTAACACTTGAAGGCATGAACATGGAACTGCGTCGTAACTTCTGTCTGGACTTTTATATGGTATTGCAGAATAACGATTAGTTGCGCAGGTTAGCATCAGGTGCTCGCACATTTGTGCGTTTAATCCCCCAAGTGCACGCTGCACTAATGTGTAGGGCTCGTTACAGACAAACGTTTGCAAACCGTACAATAATAAGCACTTGTGACTTAAGGAATACAACAGATGCTAATCTGAAGATTTATGAGCTACAACAACAACAACAACAATAATAATAATAATAATAATGTATACCAGTTCTCAATCGAAATCTCAGTCAAATGCTACTTGCCAATATTTAATTGTTCAATAACTATTATAATTTATCTCGTAAACCTATCAGGGTCGTTTTATAGATGTTATAAATGTGCGGCATATACTAAGAATAATATAATGGAGCCTCATTATGAGCGTTTATAGGCCAGTGGTGTGATTTTCAAGTACAACACTAAATTTATTGTACAGGAGTTAATAAAATTGAAAATTGCGTTACAATAAATTAATACCTAATATACACAACAGAACAGCACAGCAGATTAACTACGTTTAACGTCATTCAGATTGCCTACCACCCATACATAACACTCGGCCCTACAGCTTCGTATTTCACGTGTGCGATAAAACTGTTGCAGAACTCAACGGGACAATTCGCAGCGAACATTGGCAGTGGCGGTGTTAGCAAATAGTGCAAGCGACCTTCATTGCACATCTCATGCATACCAGCGAAAACGATTAGAGAATTGCGCTCTTCCTGAGGCATTTTCCAGGCTTACACTGAGAGTCCCTGTTGATGTGTAAGAACAGTGTAAATATATCGTAAACGTTGGTAACTGCTTTCCACTTCATTTATAGAGTCTTTATTTTTGAGAGAACAATTCATTTATCAGAATCCATGAATAGCTAGTTTTGTATTTGTGTATATGCTATTGTTATTTAACATTAGTGACGAAATCCACTATAGGATAATATAAGCATACAACATGCATACTAGTGTTTCACCGTATTATTATTATTATTATTATTATTATTAGTGGTGGTGGTGGTGGTCGTGGTCATGGTAGTGGTTTATTACAGTCCATTCGTATTTCCCACCTGCTGCCGAAAAGAATGCTAATAAATAGTTGATACGCAGTTTACGCTTAGCAGAAGAAATCAAAACGTTAAAACTTCGTAACGAAAAGCTTACAAAAAACATAGTATTTAGCAATTCCCCATTATTGTAATCATTAATTTCGTTAATAGTAGACGATTAGCAGAACATATCAAAACGTGCAAGCATCGAAACAAAAACACGCAACCACTAGAGTATGTATATTTTATTGTATTATCGTCATCATTAATATTATTATCTATGCTTTGCAAAATGAGTCAAACATGAAAACATCGTAACGAAAAGTATGTAACAAAGAACAAATAATAACAAATGTTTTAAAATGTGGTTGCTATGAGATTGTTCCGTTTCTTTACGTGACCTGGAGTCGACAGGTTCCCGTACGAGAAAAGTTAAATATTTTAAAGCTGAAATCAATAACAAGGAATATCTCTAAAACGGCCAACTCCACGAAAAAAAAAAAATGTATATGGCATAAATTGTGTGTTTTATCGTGATCTACATTTTTTTGTGTAATAAGTTTTTATACTCTTGCGGTTTACCAGTTATGCAAAATTCCGCAAAATTCACCCAGAATAAACTCGTCTTCAGAGGCTATTCCCAGAAAATTCGAGATATACATTTTATTTGTCATGTAAATATCTTAAATGTAAGAAGAGATTTTAATCAAAATCGTTAGAGCCATTTTTGAGAAAATAAAAATTTTCGAAATATTTTCCATAGTTGGAGGTTGGGGGGATTTTTTTTCTTAAAATCTTGGAGTCGCATCCTTGGAAGATACGAAACTTAAATACAAAGTTTGGTATTTAACGGTCTTTTCGTTTTTGAGCTATGCTGTCCAGGCACACACACACGCGGACCTTTTACTGAAAATGCTTTTTTTTTTTTTTTTTTTTTTTTTTGGATTCGGGGGAACCCAAAAAATGTATTTCCGGTGAAATTTCGGTATCAAATTTTTAGCGGAACGCAATACCTTCTCTAAACACTATGTACATAGTACGTGTAGAGAAAGTAATACGCAAACACGAGAACAAGCAGAGTTTACTGTACCATCATTAACATCAGATGGTCCAACCGCCTTGTATTTGATATGTGCAGATATCCCCGTTAAAGAGTAAAAGAGTTAAAAGAGTTGTAGAACTCAACGGGACTATTTCAAATTAAAACCTACCAGCTGAACTGGGTGAGAGCGATCTACATCTTTCCTCTCGCAATGAGCGTGACCCGTTCACAGTCTCCGCGACTTGCAAGACGGCTAAAGCGAAGGTCACTCTAGCCGGGACAATGACAGATACCCTTAACCCGTCCCTTTTTTAATTGCCGCAGATTCCAGATAGCCAGACTTCAACTGAATAAGTTTCCCCCTCTCCCACATCTTGTAGAGACGAGGTACTTGTGTAATAGTGAACTTTTGAGAAAACTCAAGACTGAAGCATAAGCTTTCCGACTTTGCTGCTTTTACTTTCTCTACCACGTACAATGTACATAGTAGGTAGAGAAGGTATTGCATTTAATCCAAAAATTGTATATAGAAGTTGAGCACCCTTAAGCCCTATTAATCCACTTACCGGAAATACATATTTTGAGGATCCCTGAATAAAAAATTATCTGTGTTCCATTCACATGACTTTCTCTACATATCTGCAAAAAATTATTGTTAAAAAGCTTATGCTTCTTTTTATTTCATGCTAATCCAGAAAAAAAAATAGCACTTGCTTCCTTATAAGTAGAAGCGAAATAAGGGAGTAGCATAGGTTAAAGTGATAGTCAAAAGCTGGTTGCTATGTGACTGAAGTTCCTTTGTTTCTATGGACAGGAGTTGACAAATTTCCGTATGAGAAAAGTATAAGTTTTTACTTTCTCTACACATACTATGTACATAGTATATAGAGAAGGTATTGTAATGCACCCAAAAATTCGATACCGAGTATCGAGGAAATACATGTTTTGGGTCCCCTGAATCTAAAAAATGCATTTTTAGAAACATATCCGTGTGTGTGTGTGTGTGCAGCATAGCTCAAAAACGAAAAGACCGTTAAATACCAAACTTGGTATTTAAGTTTGGTATCTTCCAAGAATGCGACACGAAGATTTTCAAGAAAATATCCCCACTCCTAAATATCCTTTCGAAAATGTTGTTTTTCTTAAAAATGGCGCTAAAGATTTTGATTAAAATATCGTATATTAAAGCTATTTACCTGACAAATAAAATGTATATCTTGAATTTTCTGGGAATAGCCTCTGAAGACTTCTTTATTCTGGATCAATTTTACGGAATTTTGCATAACTGCTAAACCGTAAGAGATGGACAAAAACTTACCACACAAATGGAGCACGCTAAAACACAGAATTTATATAATATACATTTTTTTCGTGGAGTTGATCTTTTTTTTTTTTTTTTTTTTTTTTTTTTTTTAGATATTTCTTGTTTTTGGTTTCAGCTTTGAAAAACGTATACTTTTCTCACACAGGAATTGGTCAACTCCTGTCCATACAAACAAAGGAACTTTAATCATTTTAACCTATGGTACTCCCTTATTTCGCTCCTACTTACAAGGAACTAAGTAATAAGACTATTTCTGCTAATTTTTTCTCGATTAGCATGAAGTAAATAAAAGCATACGCTTTTTAACAATAACTTGTTACAGAAATGTAGAGAAAGTCATGTGAATGGAACACATCAGATTTTTAAAGCTGAAACCAATAACAAGGAATATCTCAAAAATGATCCACTCCACGAAAGAAATGTGTATATCATTAATTCGTAAAATTCATCCAGAATAAAGTAGTCTTTAGAGACTATTCTCAGAAAATTCAAGATATATATTTTATTTGCCAGGCAAATACCTTTTATATACGATATTTTAATCAAAATCGTTAGAGCTATTTTTAAGAAAAATCAACATTTTCGAAAAAAGTTCCATGTAAAGAGTATTTGGGGGTGTGGGGAATTTTCTTGAAAATCTTCGTATCGTATCCTTGGAAGATACTGAACTTAAATAACAAGTTTAGTATTTAACGACTTTTTGTTTTTGAGTTGTGCTTCCACAAACACACACGCACGCACGCACACACACATTTGGACATTTTCCCAAAAAATGTTTTTTTTTTTAGTAAGAGGCCCACTTATTTTGGTGTGTTTGTGTGTGGGAACAATATAACTCAAAACCGAAGTTAAGTATCAAGAACAGTGTTGTTTTTTGTTGAAATTTGTCCCTTGCAGTTTTGGTCTTCTCATTTATACATCACCATTCGCCAGTGGATTACGTTTTCCTTATATATGTAATTCTTTCGATATCTATGACCATTGCAAATCAATAATGTTTTACCCCTGATCATTTCTGTTATCTCTATAATTTTCTGTAAAAAACTTCAGCTAACAAGTATACTAAGAGAATGATGTGCTGATGGTCATAACTCATTAGGCAGGTAATGAATTACCTCACTGCCAGTTACTTGAGCTGAGAGGGTATTTTGAGGAGTAGTGACCAAGGAAGATATTGCGGCAAGTTTCCTGGAAACATTACTCTTAATTGCACCTTTGCGGAAATGCCACTAGCGGATCTATCAGAAATTCCTCTCGCCAATACCCTACTGGCAGGTTTTAACTTGAAATAGTTTCGTTGAATTCTGCAACGTTTTAACGCACCAAGAGATACATGTATACGTCAAATACGAATCAGTTGAACCACCTGGTATTAACGCTTACGAGAGTGATTAAAAACATGAACATTTCATAACGAAAAATTTGCAAACACGAGAACACGCAATACAGTGAAATTATATCTGCTTTCGTGTTTGCATGTTATCGCTTCCTGTTTTGACTTATTCTGCTAATAATATAATAATAATAATAATAATAGTAATAATAATAATAATAATAATAATATAATAGTAATAATGCAGTAAAAAACTACGCGCTCTCAATGCATGGTTTTTGTTACTGTGCCTTACTAGATCTAACAGTGGATCTAGTCTCTGATGTTAAATAACAGCGTATACACAATTACAAAAGAAGTTATTGGTAGATACCGATAGGTGAATTTATTCTCTCAAAAATAAAGGCTCTGTAACTGAATTGGAAAACAGTTCACGACGTTTTCGATCTATTTACACTGTTCTTGCATATCATTCTGGACTCTAGTAAACGTCTGGAAACTGCCTCTAGATGAGCGCTACCTATTTCCTCACCGTATTTACTGATGTCAAGAAGTGTGAACGAAGGCTCGCGCTATTTGCTAACAACTCCGCTAACTGGGGATCGTGGGTTCGAGTCCCGCCTTGGGCATGGGTGTTATTTGTTTGTGTATATGCGTGTGGGTATGTGTAACAAGAAAATACAGAAATTCAGTAATCATACAGCAAACAAAGTAAAATAATTAGGTAAATCAAAAGTAGGGTATACAGCGCCGGAATCCCGACCAGACTCTGGAGCTGTATTATTAGGAAAAAACAAACAAAAAACGGTGTTTGCTTCGAATTGCTCCGTTGAATTCTGCAACCCTTTTATCGCAGGAACTCTGCACACATAATATATGGCACTGTTGGGCCACCTTGTATTCCCCAACAACTATGGAGAAAGTACTAATTACTGCTGACGTATGTGATTCGTAAGGGGCGCATATTGTTTGGGCACATTAGCAACTGGACAAGGAGATAATTATCTAGATTTCATGTGGGGAGAGAGTAGTGATTTTTTCGATTTCATTGTGAATTTAAGTTTATGGCTCTGGAAAATAAATTGCTGACATGAAACTCGCAGAAAGAGGAGAGCAGAGACATATCGACACAGAATAGGAAGAGTCAACGATTCTTCCAAAATCTTACTTTTTGGAGACGTGAATAGTATCAAGCTTAAACGCACAGGAAGAATGAGGAAATTAGACTTCACTTAAGGATGTGTTCGACATTAACTCACCTCCACTTGACAAGTTAAAGCAGTTAGCTAATTACTGGCATACAACAAAACGCACTAGAAGGCGAGAAATTAAGTTAAGTATTTTGTGGAACAGTGGCTTGATAATCTTTCAACACCTAAAGATATATAGAACTGTCGGTAAGTATCGCAGAACCAACAATCACGTTTCACTAAGACTGTGCAACGGCCAAACCCTAACATGAGCTAGTTAAGGCCTTGAATGATGATGCAGTATTAGCAATTCCTTTTCGACAGAAGAACTCAACTGGAAGGGGGAAACGAAGAAAGGCTGTGCTTAAAATTGACAAGAGGATTGCTAATAGCTTGATTTATTTCAGACAAACGGAGATTTAAAATGTCTTAAAACACTTGTTTATGTTCAAAATTTAAGTTAAATGACAAATTCTGTTTTGAACGAAAACACTTGTATCGCAATGAACCTAAATAATGCAGAAATATTACGAATTATGACTGATGAGCTTGTAAGTAAATGAAAGGCCTAGTAGCCATGAAGAAAAAAGAAACTGAATGACGACTTCTTACAGAAAAAAGTAGTAGTGTTGGTGGTGGTGGTAGTTGTGGTCGTGGTCGTCGTAGTAATAAGAAGCTATGAACAATTATCATTTATGTGTATCTCTTAATTAACAGTGCCTGAAAACAGTTTTAATAGTTTATTACTACTGCAGTTGCCTTGTGCCCAATTGCCAACAAACCCAACTGTTACAGATTCATCGTATGTATATGTCACCTGCCACCATTTCACCGTTCAGATATATATTTTTTTTTTTTTTTTTTGCGAAAGGTTCTAAGCTTTGTCCATGCGCTTCAAGACTTTAAGCCCTCAAAGTGATGTGCAAGAGTTTGATATAGAAAACAATTATCAGACATTGCTTTTCGCACTGTAAATGAGATAGCATCTAAAGTGTTACTTAACAGATTGTGATACGAGTTTTCAACTTATATAATACATTTCCCACAACACAGCTACCGTGAACATATGCAACGAGCCTGCCATCATGCTTGAAACTGAGGTCAAGCACATATTGGGAATGATGTACAAATATTCCGCAGCATTGTTCCCATGGAGATACGAGGCGTATTCCAAATCTAAGGTCCGTTTGGTCATTATAAAAACATCTATCATAATATAAGGTTTTTAATGAAGTAAAAAGTGACTACATATCAAATGCACTTTTCTACATAATAGCAGTTGACATCTCTACACTTTCTGTAACGCTGCACCAGTTTCTTCAACCCCTCGGCAGAGAAATCTGTCGCCTGGGACCTGAATCAGTTGGTAACGCTCGTCTTGTGTTAATCGTTGGTTTCAAATCGCCCGCCAAGCCACCGTTTCAAATGCAGGGAGAGGAAATAGTCGCTTGGTGCAAGATCAGGACTGTACGGAGGGTGGCTAAGGGGCTCCCAACGAAACTCTTGAATCTTCTCTTTGGTTTGGGCAGCGGTATGCGGGCGTGTGTTGCCGTGCAGGAGGATGATGCCAGACGACAGTTTCCCGTGGCATCGATTTTGGATCGCACGTCTCAGTTTGATGAGCGTTGCACGTCAGTTGTAATGGTTGTTCCGCGGTCCATGAAATCGATCCACAGGACGCCCTTTTCAACCCAAAACATAGCACCCATCATTTTGCGATTCGTGTACGGCGACTGCTTACACTTTTTTGGTTTGGGTGAACCGGAATGGAGCCACTGCATTGACTTTTGATTCTGTGTTGATGAACGCTATCCACGTCTCGTCTCCCGTAACAATGTGGGAAAACAAACCATCTCCATCTTGTTTATAGCGCTCCAAAACTGTCGTACACTATGCATTCGTTGCTCTTTGTGCTCAATGGTGAGCAGTTTTGGCAACCACCTGACACAAAGTTTCCGATATCTAAGATCTTCAGTGATAATCCTGTGAAGTATGGTTTGACTAATCGTCAAACGCCGATCATTTGTGCGGCCATTTCGAAATTCTCGACACCGGTGTCGAACTTGTTTGTCTCTCATTGTGTCCGGTCCATATACTAGACATAACTCACGATAGATGTCCGCAACTGACGATTCTTTTGCCAGCAAAAATCTAATCACACTTCACAACTGGCTGGAGCTAAGATTGTCGTGGCCATTTCGGTCTGTTCTCATCGACAGGCAAGCGCCTACTGCGGCACACCAACACTGCTGTTATGTTCCCCCAGGAGTTGGTAGATAGCGCTGCAGGCGAAAAATGTCATTCAAACCTATCATCTGTGACATATTGTTCACTGGACCTTAGTTTTGGAATACGCCTCGTACATATTGCAGTATAGTTTCTTGTCAATATGTATAAGAATGCAACAAAATATTTTCCTCCCATTTATATCACCGCCTTTAACTGCATGATCATATCGGTGGCCTTTTAAGTTTGGAACATATTGACATAGTCAATGATCAATAGTATATTACTCTCCTTGTAGATTACATACTTTCTTAAAAACTTAAAAAAGCTGTTCTACAGGAATGAGATTTAATGAAGGGAAAGGTGATTATTACTGCTCATAAATTATTTTTTGTCTTTGCATAATTGAAAGTTCATTTTAACGCAAGCATGTTTCATTCTTCAATTCAAAATCTATTTGGCGGTTAAATAACCAAGAGGCACAACAAACTAGTTTACTACAAAGTACAAGTCAAAATTTTTAGCAATTATGCAATACTGCTTATCATGCACATATGAGGTAAATTGAGGTCGCGGGTTCAAACCCGGCGGACGACGATGGATTTTTTCGGGCGTAGAAATCCTTAGCATGGCTTCCTTCGGAAGGGAAGTAAAGCCGTTGGTCCCGTGTCGTAGATTTACGGCACGTAAAAGAATCTCAAGCCTGATTGAAAGGCTTCTGAGCAAAATTAAGCGGTCTTTCACGCCCAATTTAGAATGAGACGCTGAGAACCACAGCAGTTAAAGAGCGTCCATAAATAACACGACATTTTTATTTGAGGTAAATTGTATGACTTTAATTTCATTTATGGGCATCATAGATATTTGAGATTTACATTCATTGTTTAACTCATAACTGTTACTAATCATTAAGAAACTTCTAGCAGCATTTGGATTGCTAATCGATTCTTTTCACTGTATTTTGTAATCGCATAGATCTGCAACATACTAAAATGCATACTACCACAATACTTAACTCCAAGGGGTATTCCAAAAGTTCTCAGCTTGAGTCAGAAATGTAATTTGGACAAATTACTATGGCAGTTGTTAAGAATCATCCTGTAGATGGCGCGCTGTAACACAAGTATAGTCACTTGTTGGCGACGAATGAGCAAACAAACTAATTTTAACGCTTCTCACATAATACACACAACTGAAATACGACCTGTGATAAAGTACATTTTGAAGGATTTAACCCCAGCATAAATACAAAAAGAGTTAGATTCAACATTAAAGAATTTCTCCCCTTGGCTATCAAACGGCGGGTTGCTGAATTTAAGCGTGGCTGTACATCCATTCGGCACTCAGAGGGTCCCAAAATCTCCTCGACCGATCAGATTGCGACAAAAATGTACAATGTCATATTCAAAGATCATCGATTGAAAATGCGAGTTGACTGGCATTGCAAAGATGGGCCGGGTTCACTATGTTTTCCACGAAGTTTTGAAATTAGAAAGCCTTCCGTTCGATAGACGAAATGGTTTTAAACAATGTAGCGAAACACATTTGAATGAACATTTTCCAAGAGTATAGATTTGTTAATGAAAGGCATATCACTGTGTTTCACAGCATTTCATAACAGTAACTTAAACACAAATGCATCACTACAGGAGACAGACGAAGGAGCAGTACAAACTAAATGACAACAGGTGACAGCAAACACAGAACCATCTGTTGAAAAAGTTACGGCTCCGATTTTCTGGAATTCTCAAGGCGTCGATTGTCAACAATATTAAGTAGATAAGCAGAGAGAAAAATTAATTGGCAGCCAGTTAGTTATTGGTTTCCAGTAGCACAACATATAGCGATGCTATCAGAGTCAGCTTAATCATAATTTTAGGATATAGTGCTCAAAATCTTATATTTTTTTTTATCTAGTCATTCTTTTATTCCTTCATCTGCTTCGAATTCGACTAGAAATGTAGGAGCCTTTTGTCATGCATTCTCATCCCACTATTGGCAGTTGGCTAAACTTAAAAATAGCGAAATTTTATTATTTTGAATTTAAAATGGCATAAAAGAAACAGTACAAGAAACGATACGAGATGAAAGTAGTAAGCCACTTCTACGATTATATATTGTAAATAAATAAAATTCTCGTCTCTCATTGTAATAATTGTCTTACTGAAACCCCTGTTTGTTTATAATATTTCTTAATAATCCTGTTGCGTGACAGTCCACGAGAGGCCAGCGACTGCCAACCCGACTGCCGACTCACGGCCACTTAGGTATGGCAGAGGTGGACCGATATGGGCAGGCGAAGTCGTCAGCCTCACGAAACCTCCAACCTAAAACTAACACCACTGCTTATCACAGTTCCTCGCTTTCCTCATGATGTTGAATGGATACCTGTTCCATATCCGTGACTTAAAATGCGCACCCCATGGTGGGATGGAACATGGACACACTTTGTGTCCGGAATCAGCGCAGTACTCTCCACTGCACCACGACGCAGTTCATTATTTTTCTTAAGTAATTTATTTGAGCTTTGAAACTCAAACTTGTTATCACAGGTGTCTTGAATTAATTGAATTAAATTACTGAAAAACTATCAGAACCTGTAGTATTACTGAAGGTTGTGTTCTAAAATGTCTCCAAATACTGATAAGCAAGACAAAAGTTGCGAATGCACCTGAATTGTAACGCGCGCTCTCTCTCTCTCTCTCTCTCTCTCTCTCTCTCTCTCTCTTTCTCTCTCCCTTTCTCTCTCTCTTTCTCTCTCTCGGCCTTCGTGATAGGGGTAATATTCTAGCTTCAAGTGCCCCGGATCACGGGTTCAAATCCGGCGGAGGACGATGGATTTTTTTCGGGCATAAAAATCCTTAGCATGGCTTCCTTCGGAAGGGAACTTAAGCAAAGCCGTTGGTCCGGTGTCGTAAATTTATCTCAAGCCTGATAAAGGGGCCTCAGAGCAAACTTAAGCGGTCTTTGGCGGTTAATATAGAATGGGACGTTGAGAACCGCAGCAGTTAAAGAGCGTCCGTAAATAACACTGATTTGTTTTTCTCTCTCAAAGTCCCACTCTTTCCCTCTTTCTCTCTAAAGTTTAACGTCCTTAAACCGGGTGCATAGAACTTAGATTTGATGACATTCATAATTTTAGGATAAGGGAAAACCCCGAAGAAAACCCATTTCCGGGTAACTCACTTTAACCGAGTTTTGAACTCGGGTCCTCAAAAGGTGGAGTCCTAATGTAACGTTATTTACATAGCCATTTATTTAAGAGAATGTAGGTTTGCAAATTTGGCAGATAGTTCCCTCTTACAGGACATGCGTTTGTGGTTAGTTATGTATTATAATGTTGTAATAATAATAATAATAATAATAATACTAATAGTAATACTAATAATAATACTAATAATAATAATAATAATAACAACAATAATAAGTTGGATAGGTAGAATCAGGCTGAAAAACTCAATGCTATAGTCGGGATTTGATATGTATATATGTGGTGCCGGAATATTTCCATGGTAGCTCAGTGGTTAGCGTAACCGGGTGGTGATCTGTGGTTCAAATCCCGACTATTGCAGCGAATTTTCTATCTGACTCTACCTAGTGAACTCCTGTGTATCCTAGCATGGCTTCCCTCGGAAGAGAAGTAAAGCCATTGGTCCCGTGTCGTAGATTTACGGCACGTTAAAGAACCTCAAGCCTGATAGAAAGGCAGAATTAAGCTTTCTTTCACGCCCAATTTAGAATGGAACGCTGAGAACCACAGTAGTTGTATCACGCCATTTATTTTCCTGTCTGTCCTACACACGAATGTGTGGAGAAAACAATTAATTAATAATAGTAATAATAATTATAATAATAACTTTCTCATTCAGTGTGTTTTGGTTGCATTGAATAAGTTTTTCGAGGACAAGCAAATATGCATGTATCACTTTTTCCCTGCAATAACATTGGCTGAATACATTTTATCTTTGTTTTAGAAAATGAAAACAAATAGAATGTCCACTTAAAGAGGCGCTCCAGCGCTGCAACCACAAATTAAGACTTTCGGGTCTTTTAAATGCTTCAGTGTGTTTATTACATCACGCGGAAAAAAATACTAGATTAACTTGCTCGCAAAACAAAAGAATTTTAATAAATAATCGACTGCTGAAACTGGAGAGACAGAGGCATGAGAAACCCCTCACAGCCCTGCATGCTGACAGAATAAATGAAGGGATATTACTGTTTGTGGGTCATGGATGCAACAGGTGGGCGGTACAACGGAAATATGTGAGCGTTTAGAAGCTTTTAACATTCAAGTTTAATAGCGGCCTTTTTATGCAGTGTATCATCCCTCATTACCCAGCTGTTTTATGGACTTTTAAAAGCAGTAACAAACTGCTTATGTTAGTAAAGCGCAAAATAAGAGTCAAAACTTTCTTATCGTTATTAAATATTTCCAAAAAGACAAAAAAGCACAACTGTTTACTTGGATGATACTTTATAATGTAGAATGTCACTTATTCCTTTCTATAGTATTGCGCGAAATAAAATCCAAATGAGTAGTAATGTATAAGTATTGTATTTGAACATATTACTGCTCTTGAGCACGTGATTTGGTCATTTGCCGTAAAAGTATACAATTATAACTACAGAATGATTTATATAGATCTAACACATTTCTTTCTTTAACTTTTCCGTTAGAAATTTATTCAATGACCCAATTTTAGCACCAAATTAAGCAGATGTTCTGGAGTTTCGATTCCTTCACTAGATACGCAGATGTTTAACCAGACTGTGAACACTGCAGTATACTGACTGATTTTCATGGATTTTGTTGAGCAAATGGACGATGTAGAGCTCAGTCAAGGATATTTTCAGCAAGATGGAGCTACGTGACATACATCAAATGAATCTATGAACCTAATTGCAAGTTTCTTTGACGACCGGATAACTTCCAGGAATCTGTGGCCACCGAGATCTCTGGATTTGACATCGCAGGACTATTTCTATGAACTTAGTTACTTAGAAGACAGGGTTTACGCCACACGTCCGCAGACATTGGACGATCTGAAGCACATCACAAAGGAGATTCAAGCTATTGACAACGAGTGGCCAGTAACATGGAACTACGTGTTGAGATGTGCCTTATGCAGGATGGAGGACATTTTCAACATTTGCTATAGAGATAAATAATCTCCCAAAATTCCTCTACAATTTAGGTATAATAAGCACAATTTGTTTTGAAACAATTAAAGAAAGAAACGTGTTAGCTCTGTATAAATCACCCTGTAGAGCAATTCATTAATGGATAAAAACCCGTGTTAATGAGTAAATTAGCGACAGCTTTTTAAATGCCGTTTTACTTAATTGAAATCTCATATGTATAGTGGAAATGTTAATAGTCATAACTGAGTGATTCTTTATGATCATTGTAAGGCTGTCGTAAAGAACTTTGATATTGTCTTGCTGTTGGTTTTTATAAGAAAGAAAATTATTTTTAATATCAAATGTATTAGAATACTTTTGCAATATTTACCGTATTAAATATGTACAGACTGCCTCCGTGGTCAAGTGGTCAGCGAGCTGACTTCTTATCCGGAGGTCCCGGGTTCGAGACCCGGCTGGGGCGGCGAAATTTTCTTTATCCAGAATTATTCCCTATCCCCCACAGAGGGTATGTGTTGGGGAAAAATAAAATGATTTAAACCAAATGTAAAAGAACCTATAGATAACAAGTTGTTTCAAGTGCAAAGCCCCCGATATGAACTTAGATGTTAAAGGGGGCTATATAAATGAAAACAAAAAAAAGAAGTATGTACAGATCTACAGCGTCATATTTTGTTTAATAAAGGTGATCTAAAAGATTAACTACAGCTAATCTGATGAAAATTCTGATTGCTTTCCTTTGAAGTAGAAATTTGTATTAATGTGTGTAAGTTCTCCAAATTAAGAATGCATACTTCTTGACACTTTGAAAATATCATTATTACACAATTTTAGCGTATTTTATAGAATAATATTCATTAAATTTCTTATTAAGACTTTTGCAAATATATTCGATATGATTAGCGCAAGACATCGTTGTTTTTTAAAAGATATCTAGCAGATTTACACTGTTTTCAATTTCATTGAGTTTCAAGGTGAAAGTTGATACATCAGCTTTATCATACATTAAAAAGCCATTTACAATAAACCACTTTTTATTTTCAGAAAAAAAAAAAAGAAACGTGTCCCGCATCTAATTTTTACTTTCTCTACACGTACTATATACATAGTGTATAGAGAAGGTATTGTAATGCACCCAAAATTTGGATATCGAGATTTCATCAGAAATAACATGTTTTGGGTCCCCCTGAATCAAAAAAAAAATGGAAAAAGGTCCATGTGTGTGTGTGTGTGTGTGTGCGCGCGCGCGCGCGCCTGTGGTCAACATGGCTCAAAAACGAAAAGTCCGTTAAATACCAACTTGGTATTTAAGTTCAGTATCTTCCAAGGATACGACACGAAGATTTTCAAGAATATACCCTCATCCCCAACTACCCTTTACTTGGAAAAACTTTCGAAAATGTAGATTTTCTCAAAAATGGCTTTAACGATTATGATTAAAATATCGTGTATACTTTTGTATCGTATTATCTTGAATTTTCTGGGGATAGCCTCTGGAGACTACTTTATTCTGATTGAATTTTGCGGAATTTTGTATAACTGAAATCATAAGACATACCTATATTATTTGAAGAACAACAACAGCAGCAGCAGCAGCAGCAGCAGCAGCAGCAGCAGCAGCGAAAACAACAACAAGAAAGACGTAAATTTAAACACATGCAACATTATTAACACGTTAGTATATGCAGTCTACGTTGGCAGTCTACCAACAAACTTCAGGGAACGATTTCTGACTGGAAATGGAGCACAAAAGTTCACATCACCGTATGGACCCGGAAATACATAGTTTTCACGGTAGATTGCACAGTTTTGTCAGCCATAAACTTTCTCCTGGATATCAAAACGAAGCCGCTTTATTCTTCAGTCCTATGTTATGTAAGTTTACGATGTTAGGGCCGTTGTAAATATGTATAAAACTTAGCTCGCGAATATGAAGGTGAGCTAAGTAGATAATGCTAGTCAACTTAGGTAAACTCCTTTGTAAGAGTTGAATGTAATGCCTCACTTTATGGTATTTTGAATAATATATTTCAACAAGAAAATAATATAATTCGCTTGTGCTTAGAGCAGTGACCGAAGAAAGTTTTACTTGAAATACAGCGGAATTTTGTGCCTTTTGATTGGCAGCCCTGAATTTAAAGCAAACACTATATGATAACAGTTCAAACTGCCAGAAATATTTGTTGCTATAAATTTGATCGAGAAACGGTCATTGATTTATTTCACGTGCTGTTTTGCTTGATGCAGAAGAGACAAACTACAAATTTATACCTGAAAAAATCTTATGCTCACTGTAATGAATGAATTACCTTTTCTATCTATAATTGGTAGAGATGGTATTACGTTCCACCCAAAAATTCAATACCAAGATTTCACTAAGTATATTCGTCTCCTAAATAAAACAATATTTTTAGAAAAAAAAGCAGTGTGTGTGTGTCTGTTTCTATGAACAGCATAACCCAAAAACCAAAAGTCCGTTAAATAACAAAGTTCATATTTAAATTCAGCATTTTCCAAGGATGTGACACGATTTTTAAGAAAATACCCCCACCCCAACATGGAACATTTTCTGAAAATTTAGAATTTCCGAAAGATGTCACAATCGATGTTGATTAAAATACCATATTTGAAAGAGATTTTCATGGCAAATTTAATGTATATCTTGAATTTTCTGGAAATACCCTCTGAAGTTCTCTTAATTCTAGATGACGTTTGCATAAATGGTAAACTATAAACGTTAACATTCTTATAATTGCAGAATGCAGAATGCTCAGCTATGAACAATTCATTATAAATGTTAGCTATTATTGTCTAAATAAATTCGTGTTACACCATAAAGTAATGTTAAATTGTTTTTGGTTGGTGGGCTCATTGGCCATCTCCTGAACAATTATAACAGGGTACATTGGTATGTTGGATCAATATTTGAGGAGTGTGTCAAGTAAAAATCTGATATGTTCCATTCACATGACTTTCTCAAAATTTCTGCAACAAATTATTGTGAAAAAGTTCGTTTCTATCTACTTCGTGCTAATCGAGAAAAAATTAGCAGAAATAGTCTTATTACTTGTTTCCTTGTAAGTATAAGGGATTTAGGGAATACCATAGGTTAAAGTGATTGTCAAAAGCTGGTCGCTATGTGACTGAAGTTCATTGGTTTGCATGGACAGGAGTTGACAAATTCCTGTATGAGAAAAGTTTTTTAAAGATGAAACTAAAAAGAAGGATTATCTAAAAAGCAATCAACTCCACGAAAAAATATATATAACATAAATTGTGTGTTTTAACGTGCTCTACAGTTTTTGTGTGGTTAGTTTTTGTCCATCTCTCACGGTTTAGCAGTTATGTAAAATTCTGTAAAATTCATCCAGAATAAAGTAATCTTCAGGAGGCTGTTCCTAGAAAACTCAAGACATACATTTTATTTGTTAAATAAATATCTTGAATATACGATATTTTAATCAAAATCGTTATAGCCATTTTTGAGAAAATAAATATTTTCGAAAAAGGTTCCATGTAAAGAGTAGTTGGGGGTGGGGGGATTTTCTTGAAAAGCTTCGTGTCGCATCCTTGGAGGATACCAAAATTAAATACCAAGATTGGTATTTATTGGTATTTTCGTTTTTGAGATATGCTGTCCACAGGCACACATACACACTGACCTTTATTCAAAAATGCTTTTTTTTTTGGATTCAGAGGCACTCAAATCATGTATTTCCGGTATCGAATTTTTTCTCTATACACTTTGTATATAGTACGTGTAGAGAAAGTAAAAAGAACAAATACGCTAACTTCTTTCATCAGAAGTAATGCTATGTTGTTATAATCTGTGTAAAGAGAGCATTACTTGCTCAAATATCAACATTAGTAATAATCTCTACTTTGCATGTGTCCCTCCTCCCAACCCTTATCTCTCCAACCCTTATTGTTCCCGCATCAAAATTCTAAGAAATGCGCTTTGCTGGTATTATTATGGCAGCCCAAATTAATTTCTGTATAAGAGTACTTTCTGAATTGTTCATGGTTAGTTATTTCTGGGAATGTTATGTGTTCAGCATAAAGGCCAACAAATTCTACCTGCGCACAACTGTCACAATATTGTGTCGTAGATTTATGGCACGTAAAAGAACCTCAAGCCGATCAAGACCCTTGAACAAGATTTCGATCTTTCACGCCCACTAGAACGGAACGCTAAGAACCATAGTACCAATTTCATTTTTTCAGGCTCACCGAATATAATTCACAGAGCAATATGAAGCAGTCTACAATGCACATCAGCAGTGGTGGAAAGGTAATATGCAATGATATAAATCTATCCTCTGCCATTTTTCCCTAGAATAGCACCCTGCTTGTTTCCTTAATTTTGTATATTTTACGTGTTTTTCCTATGTCGTGGCATGCAGGCTGTCTGTCCCTGGGACATTTTCGCCTCGCCTGATGTATAATGCTGAACAAGTTCCATTAACCTTTTTACTGCTAACGGTCAATATATCGACCGAAACACTCTTCCTTTTTTTCCGAGTAGTCAGTTGCATTCGATTTGTTTCTTCCCTAGTAGTGACATGTGTGCTTTGGTATGCACATACTATATTTCCTGTTCATGATTTTGGTCTCCTTTTCATTTAGCTTTAATTTCAGACAGCTCTGCTTGCATTATTGTATTAAATTGGAGATGCTTCTATCTCTCGCTCCCGCTTTCTCAGTGTTCTCCCATTTCGCTTTTTCCCTTACTCATAGGCATATCCCTCTCCTCTTCTGCCTCTTTCCTCTTACTGTTTTTTCTGCCTCTCTGTTTTACAATTCTCATCCATGTTCTCTCCCCCTCCATTCCTCAATGTGTTCTCTCCTCATCCTCTACAAGTTACATGTCTTGTTTTGAAAACCAAAAATAAAGTTATGTTTTCTGGATGTTAATAACAAACAAGGGTCAAGCAAAAGGTTTAATAGTGCACAAGCTTGTTTCTCTTGTTATGCTTGCAAAACAATTTGGAACTATATACACCTATTCTTTGTAATCGGTTTACATAAAACGAAAAACTGTTGTTCTTAGTCATCATATTACAAAAATAAGAATGTTTTCTAGAAACAAAATACACACAAAAATTGGTATGTTGCATTTTTCAAAAATAAGCAAGAAATTTAAATCCTCTATGGACAAATTAATTAAGGTGTTCTACTGTCTATTCTCTAAATGTGGCTAAGGGATGTTAATACTAAGTTTCAAACCGATAGATTACGCCATTCATGCATGAAAAGTAACACCAACATACATCTGTGCGCGCACACACTTACTTCATTGAACTCCCTCCCCCAAATGTGAATTTTGCTTCAAAGTAGCATTTGTACAGGATAATTCATGATGATGCGGATTTGTTGTCAGGTTGTTAAGCATATACAGGAAATGTAGGAGAGCTGCCGGTTAGTTCTTCGGATATAATGATGATGTGCCATTTGAATGAAGTGCAGTCAATAAATTGCAGCGTAGCACTCATTATCACATGTTTCCTTGTATTTATAGCATTACATGCAACAGCAGGCCTGGGGAGCCTGCCCTCCTCCGTGCGCAAAAATTGGCGTCTCTTTCTTAAGCACTCCGCTGTACCTGCGTAGCTGTGTATATGAAGAATAACAACAGACAATGGCATTTCATTGAGGTTAGAACACGGGAATGCTGATTTTTATATTTCGCGTAGAATGGGAAATGGATTATTTCTGCGTTCAGAATGGTAAAGAGGCTAAATGTTTATTGTATTCTAAACAGATTTGTTACATGAAAAATTGTAAGAGCAGACGTTTTAATTCTGATATGCTAATCCACATGGAAAAGCTATACTTTCAGGTATGATTGTAAAAATGAACTATACTAAGAGTCATAACGCTGCAGTTTAAATGAAAATATACTTCTATCAATATTGCTTCCCTTTGTGTATACCATTAAGCATTGGCATTGATAAATTTGTGTCAACAAAAGGTGTCGGCGTTCTACTTTTACACCCGGAGGGGGGGATTTGTAAGGCCTTATCTGAGGAAGAAAAAGAGCAAGATGGCCACTCGCCTTTAAAATTGACTAGCTCCGCACCTGTTGTACTTTACATTCTGAACAACAGTTCGCAGTAGTATATAATGACTTCTTTCTCCGCAAAGTAGCCCGCTAAATAAACTTATTTTCTTTAAATGACTGATTCCAAAGTCTAGGACTCAGTAATTCTCAGTGTTTGAGAAAGTTATACGCCTCGTACAAGATCGTTAAGCCCGCCTGGGTAGTGTGGTAGTAACGTTGTCTGCCTCACATTCAAAAGGTCGTAAGTTCGAATCTCGCTTAGGGTGAATTACCCGGATACGGTTTTTCTCGGGGTTTTCCCTTATCCTGAGAAGACAAATGACGAGTAACTTTAAGCTCCATGGGCCCCGAGATTATTTGAGCATCATTTCACCAATTTCATTTATCGTCCGATATGACAATATTATCTAGGAAGCAAAATAACAGCTGATGGAAGGAGCAAAACAGAAATAACCAGTAGAGTACAACACGCAAAACTTGCTTTTAATAAAAAGTACCAGCTATTTACTGCAAACAATATTAGCCTTGAAACTAGGAAGAATTTATTACAAACATATGTATAGAGTATTATGTTATATGGATGTGAAACTTGGACAATTTTAAAAGCAGAAAGAAAGAGAATAGAAGCATTTGAAACATGGTGCTATAGGAAAATGCTAGAAATTAAATGGAGTGACAAAATTAAAAATGAAGAAGTATATAAAAGAGCAGAAGCGGAAAAACGAATTTGGAACCAAATTAAAAGAAGAACAAAATTAATAGGCCATTTATTAAGACATCAGAGCACAGTGCATATTATAATAGAAGGTATGACAGAAGGAAGAAGTGGCAAAGGAAGAGCAAGATCACAATATATAAAACAAATTATGGAAGATATGAAATGCAGTAAATATGAAGAACTCAAACGGAAAGCAGAGAGAAGATCTGAATGGAGAGTCGCTGCAAACCAATCCAAGGATTGAAGACTCCTAACAAACAAACAAACAAAAAACAAAAACAAAACAAAACAAAAAAAAAGACAAACCAGGTTAAAGGACGTTAAACTACAAAAAAATCGTTAAGTTCTCCCTGGTTGATTTCATGGTGTAAAAGAGTTTAGGGAATTGCAATTCGCAATCTAGACCATTGGAATATGAAAGGTGTCTTCCTTTTGAGTCAATTTTGTAAGTATCTGCAGCTGTAGGAGCAGGAAGGTCTTTAGAATGAGAAATGGTCGCATAGCGGATGGTAGATTTTCATTCCGAATCGAATGTTTGGCTTTGAACGAGGACTGTTTCACATCTTCAAACAAAAGAAATAACACGTTACTGGTCTTTGGTTTACGGCAAACCACAGATATTCCAAATTTCATTGCACTACGTTTTCCTTGTAACAACTTTTTCAGATTCCTGGAACATTAATTGCAGCATATATGTGCAGCCTAAGATGTCCTGGTTCCCAAACTCTGCATCTAAAATTCAATTCATGCGCCTTTCTAACAGACAGTGACAAGCTACATTGTCGAGTCCTGAATGGCAGGTTCGCCACGCACACAACAAAACATGGCCGGGTTATTTTTAATTGACGGGACATAATGCATTAAACGTAATGTACCTTGTCCTTAGACGTTAAACATTTGTGTGTGTATGTGTCGCTCCGGAGAGGATTCCACACTGCAGCCACCATGGGCTTATTATGCGTCAGACCACAGAAGGAAAGGATGAAATGACAGTATTATCGAAGAGAGGCCGAAAACGGACCGCGGGAAAAGAGCCCTTTATAAAATCCCTAACATAGTCCAAGTAGTTCATCTCGATGCGGGGAGCACAAGGAGGCCGCTCCCTAGTCCTGACCGAACCCCTTGGGTCCAACAGACGACTCCAACGCCGCCGAAAGCTGTATTTTTTAACATTTTTAAAACACCACCCCAGTCCACGACAACACTGAAAGAGACCGGGTGGATGAAATGGAGATGAAACCATGTGTAGGAGTTGGATAGGTAGTCAGACTGACACGGCTTCTGTGAGAAAACAATTAAAATTATTACAATCGTCCATAATAGTTGGCTATAATATGAATCCTGGGATTTAAAGCACTAACAACATTGTAAGTCGCCATTGGGATTGTCATCTCAAAATAATTTGAGATCACCTCGTGGTTTACCGGGAAATAGGCGAGTCAGTTGAGAAATTCAATGCTATGCCTGCACATGTCGTGGTAGTTCAGTGGTAGAGCAACCAACTAGAGACCGGGAGATGCATGGTTCAAATCCCGACTATGCCATTGAATTTTTCAGTCTACCTATCCAACTCCTATCCTACACACTGTTTCTGTGAGGAAATAATTAAAATTATCACAAAGCATAGAGTTATTCGCGAGGAAGTAAATAAAACTCATAAAGTATGCATTTTTGGTGAAACGGAACGTGATAGACAAATACCGAGTGTATATATTCATTATTTCCAACCATAAACATACAAGAAACACATATTTTCATCTAGAGAAGATTTTTCTTGTACAGTGTAATTTAACAGTGATTTAAAAGTGACCATGAATTATTATAATAAAATCAGTTAAGTTTTATTCTTATTTCCTATGTTTTAGCACACGAATGTTCCAGATTACCTCTGCTATAATGTTCAACGTAATGACATAAAGTTGAAGATCACAGCCTCGGTTTCCTAATTAAGATAACTTCCTACCCTCATGTAGTCTGGTGTGAATGATATTAATACCATAGAGAAAAGAATCTTTTCAAGCAGAGAAAAATACGATTGTAGAAATTATAATTATTAAAGTTTAAAAATAAAATACAAGTGAATTAGAGGCATTCCGAAATTAAACACTTTCTAACACTGCTTTACAGTATTCTGTATATGAACTGAAACAAATGTGACACGGAATTAACTACTATTGATTTTATTAAGATGTTTATAAAATTTGATGGAATTGTATTTATTTTATACGTAACACAATTTAGATTTTAATATCACAAGAGTTACACCTGAGTGCAAGTAGAATTATTACAACAAAGGTTACATTGAATTTTATCGATAACTGTAAAATTTTCTTTCAAAACCTATGCATAAGGAAGGATGATTTTGGTCTAATCTTTAAGATTATTTCCAACTACTCCACTCCATAACGAAAATTGATCACATACCTCAAGAGAGATATCACCTCTGATGACCATATATATAATTTTATAAACGAACTCGTGAGCTACCCAAAGGGAAGCCAGAAACTCTGAAAAACTAGTTATAGAGACCAGTTAGTGCACTTCTAGTGCAACTTAAACTTGCCTCTTAGGTGTGTTATTTTATTGATTAAATGGTATTAAACACGTTGTTAGAAGAGTGGTGGATCCTTTATCAGCAGGAAAAGCTTCGAACTACCCAAAGTAAACTGAACTATGAATTAACAATCCCTTAATTTGGCATAAAGAGTAGATACTACTGACGTATAGTAGTTAATATCGTAAATTACATGAGAAAGTGTTTATTATTATAACACCGATCAATAGAGATGGCACATACTTAAATTAATTTACTATTTTCTCTTTCTTATACTGTATAATATGCTGTCTCAAAAGTAAATAAACATTTTCATAGTTATAAAAAAAGTGAGAAGTTACTACGAAGCTTCCCAAGTTAAGGACATTTCTGGTGACCGCCCGTTTGCTATTAATCTGTGTCATGCGCACAAATTGGTCAATGTATGTTGCATATTTGGTAATTCGACGAACGGAACTGATTTGCCACGACTGCCTTTAGGTAACGCAGCTCAAAAATGTTTGCATTTGTGGTTACTTCCCTTATAGGTCTATTTCACTCTTTTATATTCTTCATTTTTACTTTCTCTACTATGTATCGTATGTAGGGGAAGCATTATATTCCTACAAAAAATCGATACCGAGATTTCACCGGAAATATACTTTTGAGAATAAAAAAAAGCATTTTTTATTAAAAGGTGTGTGTGTGTGTGTGTGTGTGTGTGTGTGCATGTGAGCAGCATAACTCAAAAACGAAAAAGCTGCCAAGTACCAAATTAGAATTTCAGTCCAGCATCTTTCAAGAATACATACAAAGAGTTTTCAAGAACACCTTACACCTTTCCAAAGTGTACGTCATTTAATGGTCATGCTTGAAATTTTCGATTGTTTCTTTTTACTTATTAAAAAGTATTGCCTTATTAAGAGCTTCTTAAAACGAATAAACAACTGAGTACTGTTTCTGCATATTGTCATTAGCCACTACTGACTTAATTTGAAATCATTCTTAAGCAGAAATACGTTGTGGATAGAAGTAGGTATCACTTTTTATATGAACACTATAATATATAACGAATAGATGTACATTTCTCATGGGGTGGAGAGAGAGTTGTGGGAGTGTAACACATTAGTAATTTTCTCTTTAAGGAGTACATATTTTAAGCTTTGCCACTTGTTTTGGCCTCTTTTAAGGGGCACATCGAAAATCAAAGTAGACGTAACGCAGACACAGAAGCTTGCAGCCAATATTCATATAGGCTCATTCACAATGGTTACATTGACATTGACGTAGATATAACCGTAGTACGTTAACATAGAAGCTTGCACACGCCAAGCTTTTGCGTCAAAATTGCATACAACGTAGGAATTAACCAATGAGAAGCACTACTCGATGTGTTATTGAAATGGCTTCGCTTGATGGCTCTCTTTCATTTGGCTTAATAGATTATGAAAATTTCCTCCGTTAATTTGTCTTTATTAAGGGGATGAATCCACCATCGTCTACGACGAGACAACCGTTCTTTAAAATATAAAACACCAAGCAAATTGGCTACTCTAGTCTGTATGTGTACGAATGCTGCCACACTCTCGTCTCTGCCAGCCATTTTAGTTTGCTACTCACTCGCAAGGCGCAGTTCACTTGTTTTAATTTCTGATTGGTTATTGCCTACGTTTACGTTTGTCATTGAGAACGCTCATTGTGCATTTAATTCTTCGACTATATTCTAATCTATCTTCGACCCTGTGAGCTCCAGGGCGCACTCCGGCGACTCAACCCCAAAAAGGCAGCGGGATCTGACGGTCTGACCCCCGCCATGCTCCACTGCCTTCCCAACAAGGCGGTGCTCTTTCTAACCAAGGTTTTCAACATGTGTCTCATTGTGCCACTTTCCACGCGAGTGGAGGGAGGCCCGGGTGATATGTATTTTGAAGCTGGGGAAAGACGCGCTACATCCATCCAACTACCGATCCATCAGTCTCCTATCAGTTCTCTCGAAGGTTTTCGAAAGTCCGCTTATCCCCTCTTTTGGGCGACATTCGAGCCATCCCAGACCACCAGTTTGGTTTTCGTCCTGGGCATTCTACACCCCAGCAACTACTGAGAGTGGTGAAAGCCGCTGCCCTGGGTTTCCAGGACAGAGCCTACACTGCGGCGGTGTCGCTGGACGTGGAGAAGGCCTTCTCTACGACCTCGCACGCGGGTCTGCTCCTCAAACTCATCCGACTGGAGCTCCCGACACACATCATACACCTACTACACTCATACCTTAAACACAGATATTTTGTAGTTTCAGTTGCGGGACACAAATCAACATCTAGGCCAATAAGAGGCGGTGTCCCCGAAGGCTCTGTACTATCCTCCACGCTCTTTAGCGTCTACATGGCCGACCTACCAACAGTGCAGCAAGTCAACATAGCCCAGTATGCTGATGACGTGCTGTTATTCTGTACAAACACACACCTACACAGAGCCTTCAACCCCATTCAGAGACACCTCCGTCTCATCCAAGAGTGGTGCGAGCGTTGGCGGTTGTCCATCAATCCGGAGAAAAGCCATGCTATTCTCTTCACCAAGCGCCGCTTTCCCGCAAACTTCCCTACATTCACGTACCTCAGATGAAGAATACAATGGACGAACACCAATACCTATTTGGGGGTGAAGCTTGACAAGGGCGTCACTTTTGGGGAGCACATCAGGGAACTGAGGTGTCGGGGCAACGGGGCTGCGGCTTCACTGTACCCGATGCTGAAGTCCACGATGCCGGTGTCTCCGGGCCATCTATTCTGTGCCTCGACTATTTCCTACGAGACTCCTGCACGAAGCCTCTGGTCTACCATACCTGGAGAGCGAGATTAGGCGTCGGGCAACAAAACTCAACGAAGGGTTACCATTCCATCAGAGCGCCCTCGTTAAGTCTCTTGGGAATTAAGATCCCACAAACCGTCGCTTCAGGTGATACCGGCTTCCCCGCATGGCTTGCGGGCATCCTCGGTAACGAAGGAGCACCTCTAACAGCTGCTACGGCTAAGCTCGTTACAATCCTTCAAGAGTTGCTTGGATATCAAAATTAAAAATCCAAAATAAATATTTTGAATAAACTTCACACCAGCGGTGTACAAGGGCCGTTGCACCATAATAGGCAACCGTCGAGGAGCAATACTTGCCTCCTCCTGTCACTCCACCACCCGCAATCCTGCAAATCCCACAATCCCGTCAGTACGTTGTTCTCTCCGAGAACAGGGATACACCTCGGGCTGCCCTCAGCCTGCCATTTGCTCTGGGTCTGGGTCTAATCTATCTTCGTCTACGGTTAATTTTCAATGTAAACGGCCCTTTAGATTTATACAAGTCTTCTCGTTACACTGGGCCATATATTATACCATCTAGCCACGGTTCCAATTATCTGCTCGAAACGTTTTTGAATCCTGCTCCGGTTAGCTTTTGTTTAGGAACGATGACATTTCCCTCTGAACAATTACTTTTCTCACTGTGCAACATGTACGTGTATGAAAATCACTAAGAATAAAATGGATCAGTCAAAGTAACTCTCCCTACAAGTTAATCGAGCCTGAATAAAATTTGGCGCAGAGAGTTGACTGATTTACTCTGCTGTTAATGAGGTTTTGAATGAGTCTCATACCTACTGTGCAATGGAATTGCACCTTCACTATCCGATTCCCTTGCGAACGAATCCCAATTACAAATTTGGAGAATGATGTGTGAGAAGTGATAGGAGAATGGAATCCGACAGCTGTCCAAGAACAGCGTGTATCGATTCAGTTTTCAGCGTTCAAGAGTGAATCAAGTAACAACGTACATACATTGCCTGTAACCTCATTCTCCTGTTTGTGATGGTCGATGCTATCATTATCCATTGCCATTTGTAACATGAAAAAATCTAATGCGTTCCATTCACATGACTTCTCTACATTTCTGCAACAAATTATTGTTAAAAAGCTTATGTTTCTATTTACTTCATGCTAATCAAGAAACAATTAGCAAAAATAGTCTTATTACTCGCTTCCTTGTAAGCAGAAGCGAAATAAGGGAGTACCATAGATTAAAATGATAGAAGCTGGTTGCTATGTGACTGAAGTTCCTTTGTTTGTATGGACAGGAGTTCACTAATTCCTGTATAATAGTATGTTTTTTAAAACTGAAATCAATAATAAGGAATATCTAAAAAACGATCAACTCCACAAAAAAAAAAAAAAAAAAAAAGGCTGATGTGTTACACTCACATGACTTTCTCTAGCTACTCTACAAACGAAATTCTTACAAAAGATAACTCTTCTTCCAACACAGAGATAAACATTAGCAGAATTTTATTACTTAGTTCCTTATAAGTAGACTGGAACTAAGGGAATGCACAAGGCCAAAGTGATAGTCAAATGTTTTAAAAGCTGTCCATATGCGATTGTCATTGCAAATCGTTTCTTTGCTTGACCAGAAGTAGAACAAAAGAAATACACACACACACTTCCATCTGAGAAAAGTAGAAGTACCTCACAATTGAAACTAATAATAAGGAATACCTCGAAAACGGTAAGCTCCACGAAAAAAATGTATATGACATAACTTGTGTATTTTAACAAGATCTAAATTTTTTGTATAGTAGTTTGTCTATCTCTTACGGTTTACTAGCTATGCCAAATTAGGCAAAATTCATCCAGAATAAACAGGTCTTTAGGAACTATTCCCAGAAAATGCAATATATACATTTTATTTGTAATAGAAATGGCTTTTATATGTGGTATTTTAATCAAAATCGTTAGAGCTATTTTTAATAAAAACAAAATTTTCGAAAATTTTTCCATGTAAAGGGTAGTTAGGGGTGGGGGGATTTTCTTGAAAATCTTCGTGTCGCATCCTTGGAAGACACTAAACTTAAATACCAAGTTTGATATTTAACCGCCTTTTCGTTGTTGGGATATGTTGTCCACAGATACACACACACACACACACATACACACACACACACACCTGTTTCTAAAAATGTTTTTTTTTATTCAGGGGGTCCTAAAACATGTATTTCCGGTGAAATCTCAACATCGAATTTTTAGGTGAAATACAATACTTCTCTATTCCTATGTACATTGTACATACGGGGCTAGAGAAAGTAAAAATGTATATGACATAAATTGTGTTTTATCGTGATCTACATTTTTTGTGTAGTAAGTTTCTATGTCTTACGGTTTACCAGTTAAACAAAATTCAATAAAAATCATCCAGAATAAAGAGATCTTTAGAGGTATTCTAAGAAAATATAAGATATGCTTTTTATTTGGCATGTAAATATCTTAAGTATAAGAGATTTTAATCAAAATTGTTAGAGACAGTTTTGAGAAAATCAAAATGTTCAACATTTTTCCCATGAAAAGGGTAGTTTGGAGTGGGGACATTTTCTCGAAAATCTTTGTGTCGCATCCTTGGAAAATACCAAACTTAAATACCAAGTTTGGTATTTAACGGTATTTTCATTTTCCAGCTATGATGTCCACAGACACACACACACACACACACACACACACACACACACACACACACAGGCCTTTTTCCAAAAAGTCTTCTTTTTTTTATTCAGGGGGACCCAAAGCATATATTTCCGGTGAAATCTCGGTATCGAATTTTTGGGTATAAAATACCTTCTCTATACATTAAGTACATAGCAGTGTAGACAAAGTGAAAAAAGGCAAAGTTGTTTTCTTGGAAGTGAATGTGCCTTAATCTGTGGATTACAAGTAGGGGAGAAAACGTAACCGCTTTTTATAACGGGTTAGAGAATGGGAACATTGCAAAAACATAACCATACAATTTCAAAATAACTGTAAACTTGCAAACACTGTAAAATGATAATTGCGCGATCATTTTAATATTTTTATAACCAATTTCAAAGTTAACGCTCTGAGCTGGAGAGTATGTTGTGTTAAGTTACAAGCTGGAATGGTTCTTGTTCCGCACTTCCAATAGAGGGTAACTATCACGGATCCGGTCAATCATATTTAATTGTGCCACTGAGCTCTTGGGATGCAAATGTGAAAGGAAATAGCTGGAAATGCCGTTTGCTAATGTAATCATCACCACGTAAATGTATATAAGACGTTTGTATCTATAGGACGGACGTGAAACCCTGCTATGTGAATTAAGTGAGCAGTAATTATATTAACCCTGCGTTACTCGCGCGATAATTCTTGACATAGTTACTCGCGCGGATGACAGGCGTCATCCATTACATAAATGGTATATTTTGATACTTTAAACGGTATATACGAATGATTTTAGTGGTATTTTATTTAAATCTAAGAATGTTACACTTAATATACACATATAAAACAATATATTATGAATATGAAATAGTTTATGCGTGAATTTAATAAGTTTATATTTCAAAATAATTTTATTTTGTGTTTTCCATATAAACATAGAAGTATGTATAGCATTGAAAATGTTTATCAAAAGAACATGAATGTGTATTTCAAAACAATTATCTAACTTACATAATAGTAATCATATAAATGATAAGGCATAAACACATTGAAATAGAGAACACATTTGACCCACAATTCATGCAGATGTCTTTCAAATGATCCACACATGTCCAGTTGTGCGTGTAGTACACCATCTACGGTTGTTTTATTTCGTGCTCTTCCGCACATGTAACACCTTCCATGTGGTTCCAGTTGGTATTTCTGGCTGTTCCACAATTTCTTGAGAGCCTAACAGTAATTTATTCCTTCTTCGAATTTCACATGGGAGGCTTTCGATACGGGAATGTCGCTCTATTTGAGGTTTGATTAGTACCCAACTGATTTTTTTTTTCTATAAAATCAGCCCACTTTGCAAACTGATCTGAAGCAATTGCAGTGGTATTCATATATGCACAAAGCATTTATGGCTGCAAAGTTCAAAATATTTTAAAACAGTTCCATGGGCTACCTTCTTGTATTACACGAGACATTGTTTTTTTGACAGAGCTGATCCAAAAGATCTACCCCCACTTTTGTCATGTTATAGAAACTAATCATTTGAGGTTTGTTTTGTTCGTTCCGTTGAAGGGTGTATAGCATCATCAAAATGCATGCTTGACAGCACCAACACTGTCCTATGTTTCTTTGGACAGCATGACACCAATGTCAATCTTGTTGAAATCCAAAGATAGATGATTTGGGCCCCCTTTCCTATTTTGGTGGAAATTCTTTCGGCACTTCTCTCTTGTTTTTTTCGCACTGTTCCAACATATATGAGTTTCTTGGCCTGGAGCTTCTTCACTAAATTCAAACTAGTAAACCAGTTGTCACCAGTAATATTTCTATTTGTGCTTTGTACTGATTCCATTATGCGAAGAACAGTACCTTCAGCTGAATTGTAAGGTGCCTCTGGTTGTTTTCCGATGTACGGTTCTAAATTGAGAGTGCAGGCCGTTTTTACATCAATAAAATCCAACACTTTTAACCTATACTTCGCAGGTCTGCTAGGAATATATTGCCTGAATAGGCAGTTTCCTCTCAAAAAGCTGTTCGTCAATCGTAAAGTATTCACTAGGTGAGAAATATTTCTGGCAAGTGTTCGTAAAGAGTTCCAGTACCTCTCTGAAAGGGGTTAACTAGTCAATCTCTCGGCGAACCGGTCTATCAAGAATATTATCAAATCCCAAACATCTCAAGAGAAACCTGAATCGGTTTTCACTCATGTATAAGTAACACGGTTCAAGTCCGTTGCCCTTTGAGTTATCCCACAACTTCCATACATTCTTTCTAGAACGTCTCAGAGATTCACACATATATAAAAAATCTGATATGTTCCATTCACATGACTTTCTCTATATCACTGCAACAAATTATTCTATTTACTTCATCTAGTGGAGCAAAAATTAGCAGAAATAGTCTTATTACTTGCTTCCTTGTTAGTAGAAGCGAAATAAGGGGGTACCATAGGTTAAAGTGATAGTCAAAAGCTGGTTGCTCTGCGACTGAAGTTCCTTTGTTTGTATGGACACGAGTTCACAAAGTCCTGTATGAGAAAAGTATAAGTCTTTATAGCTGAAAAAAACAAACAAGGAATATCTCAAAAACGATCAACTCCACGAAAAAAAAAAAAAATATATATATCATAAATTGTGTGTTTTAAGGTGCTCTACATTTGTTCTGTGGTAAGTTTTTGTCCATCTCTTACGGTTTAGCAGTTATGCAAAATTCCGTAAAATTGACCAAGAATAAAGTAGTCTTCAGATGCTATTCCCAGATAATTCAAAATATACATTTTATTTGTCATGTAAATATCTTTAATATACGATATTTTAATCAAAATCGTTAGAGCCATTTTTTAGAAAATCAAAATTCTCGAAAAAAGTTCTATGTAAAGGGTAGTTTGGGGTGGGGGATTTTTCTCAAAATCTTCGTGTCGCATCCCTGGAAGATACTAAACTTAAATACCAAGTTTGGTGTTTTTACCGACTTTTCGTTTTTGAGTTATCATGTTCACAGACACACGGACACACTGCCTTTTTCTGAAAATACTTTTTTTTTTTGGATACAGGAGACCCTAAAACATGTATTTCCGGTGAAATCTCGGTATCGAATTTTTTGGTGGAATGCAATACCTTCTCTATACACTATACGTAGCACGTATAGAGAAAGTAAAAATCAATGAAAGCTCTGATCTCTGTAGCATCTGTTTCTTTAGTATCCCTTTCCCTAGAAAAGTTACTACGAACTTCATTGATGTAAATATTAGTGCATGTTACAATAATGCATATTATATTTTCATCCAAGAATAACTTCAGAATTTCTGTTTCCGTCTTTGTGTCACAAGCTTCATTTTTGGGTCCAGGTAAATGTGTAATAATATCACACGATCCTTGTCTAACATTGGTAGGGTATTTACATTCCCTCCATTTAGAAATTCCTTCTTTTTCTATTAAAAATGCGCCCTCTTGTATTATTTTTCTTGTGTTTAAAAGTCATCATTTTCCGACACTTCTTTCTTGTTCCTAATTCATGAGCACTTTCATTCACACAATTCTTGTTATCTGAGTTATCACTGAGCATCTTCATCACTGAGCTCATGGAACAATTTCAGCCACACATCAGAGTGTTTGCTAAAATCTGTCCTAAGTTTTTTTTACCTGTAATATTTCTTACACAAACTATAAAGTAAAGAGAATTGATACTTTTAGTAGATAATAAGCAAAATAACTAGTTTCGAAACGCCTAAAATTATACACATTAAATTTGAATTGAACTAGGAAAGCAATAAAGTAACATACACTTACTTAATTACAGATTGTAGCAGTAAAGCTCGCGCGGATGACAGGTGTCCTCCAAGCTTTAATAATGTGCCTCAACAATGTAACTTGCGTAACTGAAAGCAATAATGGCTGAAACTGAGACATGGAAAGTTTAACGGAACGATACTGAAAATGGCGCGAACTCAATTCAACCCAGTCAGACAAAATAGGGCGCGAAAAACTCGTGGATGACGGGTGTCATCCGCGCGAGTAACGAAGTATAGCGACATTATTTTACATGGTAACCACTCGCGCCGCTCTCCTTCGCTACTCCCGCGCCCTCTGCCGGGACTTCGAATTGCTAATTCCCGCTCGAAAATGCATTGTCGCCATTTCTGTGTTGCTGAGTCACGTACACGTGCAGTCAATCGTTGTCAGTTAGGTTCTTCTGTCACTGCAGTATGTAAGATACCTCATATAACAGAAAGAACGCGTGTTTATTTTTTAAGTTTACTCTAAGCATGAATCTGCTCGCCGTGTGCGTAGTGAGTTTGCTGAAAAGTTTACAAATTCTGTACTACCTGCAAGAAAAACTATACATGCGGTCGTTAATAGATTTGAAGCTTTGGGTTCAGTGTTGGACAACAAACATTTTAGGAGAAGGTCAGTGTTAACAGAAAATAAACTGGATGAAATCGGTGACACTTTGGAGCATTCGCCTCGAAAATCGCTGAACACATCAGCGCAGCAAACAGGTTTATATCTATGTTCTGCTAGAAATGCTACACGTCTGTTGAAACTAAAACCGTATCGGTAAACACGAGTGTAAGCATTAAAACCTAATGACCCCGGTAAACCTGTGAAGTATTACAATTATTATTATTTTTTTTTTTTTTCCAATCTGTAGAAAGAGTTTTCATTGACCCATAACTTTTTTCTCTGACGAATCTTGGTTTCACTTAAATGGACGTGTGAATACTCACAACACTCTATACTGGGCTCTAGCGAGTGAGTGACAACATTTTCAAGAGATGCGATGCTTGTTTGAGAGCAGTAGGTAAACATTTCCAACATGGTTTCCGGAACGGACATTCTTGTGAGAGTCAACTAGTAGCTAATTCAAAATCTTCTCGGGCTTCTAGCCAGGTAAAAACTTGGCTTGACACCAACGTTTCGAAGAAGTGCATCCCTGAAGACGAGGAAGATGCACTTCTTCGAAACGTTGGTGTCAAGCCAAGTTTTTACCTGGCTAAAAGCCCGAGAAGATTTTGAATTAACACGTCGCCAGGAAAGCTTTAGTTCTTATTTTAACTAGTAGCTGTTTGTCAGGATGTAGCCGATACACTTGACGCGGGTGGAAAAGTACATGCAATAATAATTGATTTTTCTAAAGCGTTTGACCTTGTACCTCATGGACGACTAATAGAAAAACTTTGTAATCTGCAAATAGACAACAGAGTGATAACTTGGATTCGGGAATTCTTGAGCGAACGAACCCAAAGAGTGCGGGTGGGAAATAAATGATCGTCTCCTACAAATGTAACTTCTGGCGTGCCCCAGGGAAGCGTGATCGGGCCGTTGCTTTTCTTAGCATATATAAATGATTTACGGGAAGGGATAACATCTCAGATTCGCCTATTTGCAGACGATTGTATAATCTATGGACATATTAGCGGTAAATGTGACACACTAGATCTACAAGAAGATTTAAACAAAATTCAACTCTGGGCAAAATATAATAAAATGGAGATAAATCCAAACAAATGTAGAACAATTATATTTTCAAGGGCAAGAATAGTAGTAAACCTAATATATAAATTAGACAATAAGAAAATGCTGAGAGTAGATAGCACCAGATATTTAGGGGTAATACTAAATCAAAGATTGGAGTGGGGGGAACATGTAAACTCGATCACTGGGAAGGCGTGGAAAGCGTTGCATTTCGTAATGAAGATTTTAAAACGCAGCAATGGAAAGTCGCGAAATTTGGCATACACTTCTTTAGTTCGACCAATATTAGAATATAGTGCTGCATGCTGGGATCCGTATCGGGTGGGGAAAAAAAACTGGCACTAGAGAGAGTTCAAAAAAGAGCAGCTAAATTTGTAGACAGAAGTAAACGATTCGAAAATCATACCAGCACTGCTACTTCCTGGGAAACACTAGAAAAATGTAGGATACGAGCAAGGCTATGTGCAATTTTTAGAGCCTATATAAGGGGGAACCTGAATGGAAAGACATATCCAAACGATTATTAAAGCCATTATACTGTGGGAGGAATGATCACTCGGAAAAAATAAGAAATAGGGAACAGAAAACAGACATAGGTAAATTCTCCTTCACAAATAGAACAATAAACGAATGGAACAAAATACCTGCAGATTTACTGGAGACTTTGCCTCAAAGTGTAAATAGTTTTAAAAAGAGACTAAAGAGGAGTGACTTATAGTCGGGATAGTAAATAAAAATATTGCGTTATTATTGCCGTTGTTACAATTATGTATGTATTATATACTGTGATGTCATTGGCATTTTAACAGTGTATTATTCACATTATTGTTTATTTAACTCATTGTATTATTACATTGACAGCGCTGCCACCGGGCCACGCCCTAAGCAGTGAAATAAAGTATCTATCTATTATAAGATAAGGATTTTAGTCCACATAGGCCCGCATTGTTTTCTCGGCAACTCCAGGCTCTCTCGCGCATTGTTAGAGAGCGCACGAGTGGGTTACAATATAAAATAATGACTCTGTAATGCTGTTAATGGTTCATTATGATTTCACGCGCACATGACCAAAGGGAGAAAAGTAGAGAGGGGAGCATTGTCGTCCAATAGCGGAATGAATAATCGCAGTGATGCGAAAGAACCCGAGTCGTCAAGTAACAATGGACCATGCGTATCTTGCTGTTATGGTTAAGCGTAAATACTCAAGGATAAAATGATTATTTGTAAATGCTTATTTGGAACCGAAATGATCGGCACTATTATTGAAAAGCAATCATTTTCCTCTCCTTTACTGTATACTCCTAAATACAAAGTGAAGTTATCGTTGAACATTTTGTTGGATTTTGATAAATCTACAAATATATGACTGTGGAAATAGACACATGTTTGTTAACGACCCTCTCAATTGCCAGGATAACAACGCCACCGGTGTAACAGAACGAGACCTCCAATAGAGAAGGCCAAAGCAGTATATTGTGACGTCACTGCTGGTGAATGCTAACTCCGCCAGCCGTCGCTTGAATTTGAGTCCGAGATCGTACTATTCATGTCAATCAAAATTTTCTTTACCCACTACAATTTTGCGTTCTTTCTAGGACTGTTATACTGTTCTGTGGACCCAAACACTATGCTCTATTATAAAAAAAAATCCAGTATAATCTGAATTTTTCTGGCTTTTATATATATATATATATATATATATATATATATATATATATATATATATATATATATAAAACGGTTAATTATAAAATGTAAGAGTACGTTAACTAGATAAGTTGTGCATTTTTGTATGTACAATATCAATAGTGGCAAATATCACAATACAAACAAACAGCTTCCAATTTTTACTTTCTCCATACGCACTATGTACATAGTGTATAGAGAAAGTATTGCACTCCGCCAAAAATTCGATACCGAGATTTCACCGGAAATATATGTTTTAGGGTCCCCAATATCCAAAAAAAGTATTTTCACAAAAAGATCCGCGTGTGTGTGTGTGTGTGTGTGTGTGTGTGTGTATGTGTGTGTCCGTGTGTCTATGAACACGATAACTCATAAACGAAAAGTCGGTAAAATACCAAACTTGGTATTTAAGTTTAGTATCTTCCAGGGATGCGACACGAAGATTTTGAGAAAAATACCTCCACCCCCAACTACCCTTTACATGGAGATTTTTTCGAAAATTTTGATTTTCTCAAAAATGGCTCTAACGATTTTTATTAAAATTTCGGATATTAAACATATTTACCTGACAAATGAAATGTATATCTTGAATTTTCTGGGAATAGCCTCTGAAGAGTGGTTTATTCTGGATGAATTTTACTAAATTTTGAATGACTGCTAAACCGTAAGAGATGGACAAAAACTTACTACACAAAAAATGTAGAGCACATTAAAACACACAATTTATGTTATATAAATTGTTTTCGTGGAGTTCGTCGTTTTTGTGACTTTCCTTATTTTTGGTTTCTGCTATGAAAAACGCATACTTTTCTCATACAGGAACTTGTCAACTCCTATCCATACAAACAAAGGAACTTCATTGACATAGCAACCAGCTTTTGACTATCACTTTAACCTACGGTTGTCCCTTATTTCGCTCCTACTTACGAGGAAGCGAGTAATAAGACTATTTCTGCTAATTTTTTCTGATTAGCATAAAGTAAATAGAAGTATAAGCTTTTTAAGAATTATTTGTAGCAGGGATATGGAGAAAGCCATGTGAATGGTACACATCAGATTTTTTATATTAGCGGTCGTCAGGTAATAAACAACTTATAACGTGAAACTTATCTACGTTTTGGAGGAGAGAGTGTTTAGTAATCTCTGTTTAATATGTGGTGGAGAGAATTAGTGTTGTGTTATTATAAGTGTTGAAAGTGGCTTTTCCTAGATTTATAAAATAATAAAGAGTTCCAATATAACAAAGGAATAGTAAGAGCAACAACGATTATTCTACCGGTAATTTTTGTTCACATATGTGAAACAGTTTAGTTTTCCAGCTGATACTCCTGTATAAAAATAAATAAAACCCCTAATATATCTCTAATAATAATTTATTAGATAAGCGAAACAGTTTAACTTACCACCTGATACTCCTATATAAAAATAAATAAAAATCCTGACAGATCTTCAATAATTTATTAGATAAGGGAAACAATTTAGCTTGCCAACTGATATTCCTGTAAAAAATTACACATCTTCAATGCTGTATTAGCTAACTGAAACAGTTTCGCTTGCGAACTTTTCAAAAAAATGTAGCAGAATCAGAGCTAAAATTAGGTCATAATTGCTAATATTAGGCATTATGATTAAATTTTCTCTTGTAAGTTCAAAGAAATTATCTTTTATACTTGAATGTGTTAAAAGTTCCATTTTCTATGTTCCAACTAAAACATGATTATTAATCTACTTTCCAATTTAGTAATTAGAATAATTGAAAACAGCAACATATTGTGGGGGAAGGGGGTAATTAGAATAATTGAAAACAGCAACATATTGTGGGGGAAGGGGGATTCTCCAAAAATTATCACTGTAATATATGTTTTAAATGCTTCTAAATATCCTACTCTAACCATTGGATCTCCTACATTTACCCTAACTTACTAAACTAAAGAAAAATGTGTTAGAAATATTTGTTCTTCGTAAAGGCAAGGACACAAAGTGTATGAAAAGAAAATTTAATCTCATTCGTGTTTGATAAATTAAGTTAGTTTCATTATTGCTGTTTCAATAGTTTTTAAAGTGTTATTCACTTTGAAACTAAATATCAAATAAATATTTTTGTAAGGGCAGCTCTCAATCCATTTTTTGCATTTATTTTTTACTTCTTGGTAAAAAATTAAATATAAAATATTGACTGAGGAGAAAAATGTGCTGCTGCCACAATATTTGCTACTGCCATGTGAGGGGGGAATCATACAGTGCCATATCAAATATCTGTAGATTCTGGTCGCCTTGATAAACAACAATGAAATAGAGTTAAATTAAATGTCCATTTACAGGAGGTACCTAATCACACTTCACAATCTAAAGGATAATATAGCCACTCATTAAGATCAAAACACAAAATCAACATAGATATTTATTCTGAAGTTAAACATCACTGTGAAATAAAATGTATTTAACCTCTCAACTACCACTAACGTTAAGATTTTTAATTTTGTTTTAATAATACAATACCAAAATATGTATATGTACCTAAATCAAAGGTAAATATATGACGTAAAAAGCACTTAACTTACTATATGGTGTTCACACAAAATCTCTTTTTATTGCACGAATCCACATGTGCTAAAGTTCTGGCTCCTTTGGAAAACTGAATATTGCTACTTTCTGACCACTTCTGTAATTTTTTTTTTGTTTTGCAATATAATTTATTTTGGGTCGCTTTAACAGCATGGTCATATCGCGACCTTACAAATTGTACATAAAATACTTTTTTTTCACATTTGTAAAATACCAAATGATTACATTTATCTTTACAATAATTAAAAAAGTTTACACTGTCTTATAAACATTATTGTCTTTTTGATTGTCTGGTGGTTATGTAGAGCACTTGGTAAGTCATTGAAGCCAGCCTGAAGTCTCTGTTTGGCGTATCTCGAACACTGCAGCAGGATATGTAGGACAGTAAGTGGTGTGTTGCAGGTCTCACATTTTGATTCTGGATCTTTATTAATGATGAAGGAATGTGTCAGTTTGCAGTGTCCAATTCTGAGGCGGGTTATTGTTTGCTCACGACGTTCTAATTTTTGGAGGGGTTCGAAGAAGTTGGTAGCTCCGGCTCGGCCATCATGCAGATTGCTGTGGGATGTTGACCATGTCGTTTTCCAGTTTTCTATAAACAGCTGTTTGGTGTATCTAATTACATATTGATGTGTAGAACCTATTCTGTGGTCACTGACAGGATGTCGGGTGGCTTCCTTTGCAGATTTATCGGCGTTTTCATTTCCATCGATATTTGCATGTGACGGTACCCAAGTGAGGATTACTTATTTTCCAGAGCGCTGAGTGATAGAATATAGGTGAAGTATGTCATTTATTAAAGGATGTGTAGGACTTAGATTCTGAGGGCAAGAATTGTGCTTAGTGAATCAGTGTATATTACATATTCTGTCTGATTGGCATTTTGAATTATGTGCTGCAATGCTTCCTTAACTGCAAAAGCTTCACAGGAGAAAATGGAGAAATATTTCGGTAGTGCGTAGAGCATGGTGTGTGTAGGACATATAACTGCACAACCACGACGTCCATCATTTGTTGCTGATCCATCTGTGAAGATTTCCACGACATCTCTATGACTGTCTCGTAGAGCGTTGTACATTTGTTTGCAGATGAAATTCGGTGTTTTAGTTTTTGTGTAACAATGAAGTTGAATGTTGATTGTTGGTCGCAGAAGGTGCCAGGGGGCGTGTTCGTTTCATGAAGTTGGGGATGAATATTTGGTATTTTGAAGTCTACTTCTTTGCTGTACTCTATAATTCTGGCATGGAAAGGACGTATGCGGCGTTGTTTAGATGATCTTGGTGACGAGCTCATTGGGAAGATGTATCTATGTACTGCATTAGATGGAATTGCCGCTATCTTAATTGCATAGGACAGACTTAATATCTTTCTGCGTATGGAGAGAGGAGCTTCATTTGCTTCCATCTGGAGACTTGCCACTGGACTAGTAATATAGGCACCCAGAACTAGGCTTAGGGCGGTGAACTGCATTTTGTCGAGCATCTTGAGAGTTGTAGGGAATGCAGAGGTATAAATTGCTGCTCCATAGTCAAGTTTAGATCTAACAATAGCCTTGTAAGCATTTAGCAAGACGGTGAAGTCAGCGCCCCAACCTGCTGCCAGGCTCATAATAATATTTAGGCGTTTTTTGCAGTCAGTTTTTAACTGTTTCAGGTGTGGCGTCCATGAAAGTTTGCTGTCAAATACAGTCCAAGAATTTTGATAGTTTTAACGTTCTCAAGTTTGTTCTGATTTAAGAACAATTCTAATTCTGTCATTGGGATCCTTTTTCTGGAGAAAGTAAAACATTTTGTTTTAGAGACGGAAAACTTAAAGCCAATGTCCAACGACCATTGCTGAAGTTGTTGAAGAGCTGTTTGGAGTAATGCTTGTGTAGAGGTTAAATTTTTACCTTTACAAAATATTGTTAGATCATCAGCGTACAGACAAGACTTGAAGGTGCACTTAGATAATTAGTTACATTATTAATGGCAACAAGAAATAAAGTTACACTTAGTGCCGATCCTTGGGGGATTCCATTCTTCACCCTAGTTTGTTTGGACATTACACCATTGACTTTTACTCGAATGCTACGATTTTGTAGAAAATTGCATACGAAGTGGATCATATTTCCTCTAATGGTGGAATCAAGAAGCGTTTGTATTATGTGACGTTTCGACGCTGTGTCATAAGCTTTTTCAATATCCAGGCTGATTAAAGATAAATGCTGTTATGATGTAAATGCATTTGCTATTTGTGTTTCAAGGGTCACTAATGAATCAAGGGTTGAATGATGATTTCGGAAGCCATTTTGAGCATAAGTAAAAAATGTTTGCGTCTCTAGGAACCATTTAAGCCTTTTGTTGACAATCTTCTCCAAAATTTTACACATTGTGCAGATCGGGGAAATTGGGCGAAAGTTTTGGGGGAATGACTGATCTTTGTTCGGTTTCGGAATTGGGACTACGATGGCTTGACGCCATTGATTAGGGAAAACTTTCATAGTCCAAATAAAATTATAGAGCTCAGCTAGGTAAATTAGTCCGTCCTGTGGAAGTTGTTTTATGAACTCATAGGGCATATTATCAGGTCCAGGTGCACGTGAGGAACATGTTTTTAACACTTCCAGGATTTCGTTCATTGTTAGTTCTTCATTGTAGCATTCTTCGCAGTTGTCGTTAAGTTTTGTGACGTTTATTTGGGGTTGACGTTGAAGGTAGGTGAAACGTTTCGTCAGCAGTAGAGCAGTTTGAAATATCTGCAAAAGTATTTACAAATGTGGCTGCTATGTCTTCGGTGGTGGTTATGATTGTGTTTTCATTTTCTTTTCGTAAGCAGATTATTTGGTTTGGTCTAAATGAACCACTAATTTTCTTAATTCTGTTCCAGACAGTAGAAACAGGGGTATTTTGGTTTAGAGAGGAAGCAAAGGAAGACCAACTCTGCCGTTTACTCTCTTTGATGATTTTGCGAGCTTCCGAATGATACTTTTTAAAATTTGTTTTGTTTTCCAGGGATGGATTTCTTTTGTATTGATAAAATACCCTATTCTTTTTTTTGATGGCCTCCTTGCATAATTGATTCCACCAGGGTACTGTTCGTTTATTGGGTGGAATAATTACTTTTGGTATGCTTAGGTCTGCTGATGAGATAATAAGATCTGTTATTTCTGTGATCATAATATATATATCAGTAGGATCTCTATTTCCGAGAGGGGGTAACTTCTGGGTGCCATCTGATACGAGATTTTTGTATTGTGTCCAATTGGCATTATCGAATTTCCATTTGGAATGAATTATATAGGAGGCTGTAGGACTATCGAGGTTGACAATAATAGGAAAATGGTCGCTACCCTGGGGAGTGGAATATACTGACCAAGTGAGCTTAGGCCTAATTGAGGGAGATGATATGGTTAAGTCTATACTGCTGAAGGTTGATGTAGCAGTATTGAAGTGTGTGGATTGTAACGTATTTAGGATGGTTAAATTATTTTGAAGCATATTTTCTATGGTTTTACCTCTGGTGTTTGTATTGGTGCAACCCCAGAGAGTATTGTGACTATTAAAATCACCTACTAATAAGAATGGTTGTGGTAGTTGTAATAAATCTTGCAGAGGTGTGGGTTCCAAGTCGGTACTGTTAGGTACGCAGATGTTGCAGATACACAGAGAAATAGATAGAGTTAGAAATACTGCTACTGCTTCTAGTGTAGTGTTTAAGGGAATGTGTTTATGTGGAACAGTATTTTTAATATATGTGGCTACTCCTCCGCTAGCATGATGAGCTTGCGTACGGTTTTTGTTGTAGACAAAATAGTGATTTAATTGAGCTGCCTGTCCATCACGGAAGTTTGTTTCTTGAATGCAAATTGCTATGGGATTGTGTTTCTTTAGTAACAGCTTAAGGTATTCAAGCTGCATATAAAAACCTCGGAGGTTCCACTGAATTATTGAAGCCATACTCATTCAATTGTTGCACACGTAGGATTTTTTTTTTTTTTAATCAGTATCTGTTGATGCGCTGTTGTAATTCATATTTTCATTAATTACGGCACGCAACTTTTTTTCCAAACGGGTGGTCTTATTCTTTAAGTTCCTATTGGTATAATGCGGATATAGCAGTCTGAATGTATCTATAAGAGACTGTATATCTTCAGTGTACTCAAGGGCTACCGCAAAGACATCTGCGTTACCGGTTGTCCTTTCATAAAGACTCTGAAGTTGGATGAAATTCAATGCAAACTTCTCTGGATTTGTCTCCATTAAGGACTTTACAGGTAGTAAATGTTCCAAGATGGACGATGATTTGATTTTCTTCGTGGCAGGTGGTGTTTGAGATGACGTGACGTCACGTTTATGGTTGTCATTAGCTTCATTAGAAAACTCTTTAACGTTCTCATTATTTATCACCTCATCATATGTGGTTTCACGAGAGCTTTGGCTCGATGATGAAAGAGGGCGCTTAGTACCCATTGGTACTTTATCGGCTGTAATGTTGGTAGAGGTTTTAGGTTGGTCTTTCGTTACAGGTTTAAGTGCTGATGGATTTACATTCTCTTCCCCTACTGCACTTTTTGTGGTTTCGGCAGTAGTGTTAGGTGGAGCAGACACATCATTGTTTGGTGAGGCTGTGTTTGTGTTCATTGTTGGACTACCCTGGTTGTTACCAGGATCGGATGTAGTGACATTTAGATGTTCTGTTGGTTGTTCTTCCTTGAACAACAGTGAGGCATATTTTAGAATTGGTTATCAGCAGTCTGTATAAGATAATACACTAAATAAAAAAGCAACTGAAAAACTTAATTCTTTCCGCCATAAGGACGCTATACACGTTATATACTGCTCCCACAATCCGTAGCACCAAGTATGATGACGTCACAGTATCGGATTGCTCTGGCCCTCTTTATCAGAGGTCTCGGCCAGAACATCATCCCGCGGGATTTCTTTTACTTGACATTAATCTACTGGCAAGGGGCTGTCGCTTTTAAGCACACTTAAGAACTGTCGGCCTAGGTTGGGATCGAACCCGCAACCTTGGGACCAGAAGCTGTAGTGTAGCCAGAAAAATATTAAGGGGAGGTTATATAGGGATCCTTCTTTTAAATAGTTTCCTTTTGGTTATACCAATATTCCAATAGAGGTGCCAGAACAGAAAAATCTGATGTGTACCATTCACATGACTTTCTCTATATCCCTGCAACAAATTATTGTTAAAAAGCTTATACTTCTATTTACTTTATGTTAATCACAAAAAAAAAAAAAAAAAAAAAAAAAAAAAAAAAGCAGAAATAGTCTTATTACTTGCTTCCTTGTAAGTAGAAGCGAAATAAGGGACAACCATAGGTTAAAGTGATAGTAAAAAGCTGGTTGCTATGTTAATGAAGTTCCTTTGTTTATATGGATAGGAGTTGACAAGTTCCTGTATGAGAAAAATATACGTTTTTCATAACAGAAACCCAAAATAAGGAATGTCTCAAAAACGACGAATTCCACGAAAAAAATGTATATAACATAAATTGTGTGTTTTAATGTGCTCTACACTTTTTGTGCAGTAAGTTTTTGTCCATCTCTTACGGTTTAGCAGTTATTCAAAATTCAGTAAAATTCATCCTGAATAAACTACTCATCAGAGGCTATTCCCAGAAAATTCAAGATATACATTTTATTTGTCAGGAAAATATCTTTAATATACGAAATTTTAATCAAAATCGTTAAGAGCCATTTTTGAGAAAATCAAAATTTTCGAAAAAAGTTCCATGTGAAGGGTAGTTTGGAGTGGGGGGATTTTTCTTAAAATCTTCGTGTCGTATCCCTGGAAGATACTAAACTTAAATACTAAGTTTGATATCTTACCGACTTTTCGTTTTTGAGTTATCGTGTTCACAGATACATGGACACACACACACACACACACACACACACACACACACACACACACACACACTGACCTTTTTGTGAAAATGCTTTTTTTAGATAAAGGGGACCCTAAAACACATATTTCCGGTGAAATCTCGGTATCGAATTTTTGGGTGGAGTGCAATACTTTCTCTATACACTATGTACATAGTGCGTATGGAGAAAGTAATAAAAATCTGATGTGTACCATTCACATGACTTTCTCCATATCCCTGCAACAAATAATTCTTAAAAAGCTTATTTTCTATTTACTTTATGCTAATCAGAAAAAATTAGCAGAAATAGTCTTATTACTCGCATCCTTGTAAGTAGAAGCGAAATAACGGGCAACCGTAGGTTAAAGTGATAGTCAAAAGCTGGTTGCTATGTCAATGAAGTTCCTTTGTTTATATGGATAGGAGTTTACAAGTTCCAGTATGAGAAAAGTATACGTTTTTCATAGCAGAAACCAAAAATAAAGAATGTCACAAAAACGACGAACTCCACGAAAAAAAATGTATATAACATAAATTGTGTGTTTTAATGTGCTCTACATTTTTTGTGTAGTAAGTTTTTGTCCATCTCTTACGGTTTAGCAGTTATTCAAAATTTAGTAAAATTCATCCAGAATAAACTACTCTTCAGAGGCTATTCCCAGAAAATTCAAGATATACATTTCATTTGTCAGGTAAAAATGTTTAATATCCGAAATTTTAATCAAAATCATTAGAGCCATTTTTGAGAAAATCAAAATTTTCCAAAAAAGTTCCATGTAAAGGGTAGTTGGGGGTGGGGGGATTTTTCTCAAAATCTTCGTGTCGCATTCTTGGAAGATACTAAACTTAAATGCCAAATTTGGTATTTTACCGACTTTTCGTTTTTGAGTTATCGTGTTCACAGACACACGGACACACACACACACACACACACACACACACACACACACACACACGGACCTTTTTGTGAAAATGCTTTTTTTGGATATTGGGGACCCTAAAACATATATTTCCGGTGAAATCTCGGTGTCGAATTTTTGGTGGAGTGCAATACTTTCTCTATACATTGTGTACATAGTGCGTATGAAGAAAGTAAAAATCGGTTGCTCATCGGATCTACTCGTATCGTTCCCACCTCTAACCATGGTTCAATTCATAATACCGGCATTGAGGCCTATGCACTCTTTTGAGACCAATAATTGATGATGAAGTAGTGACTCGGTCTCACGAACTGAGCGGCCATGAAGAGACGACCTGCTGACCGCATATCTATGTAAAGGTTAATACAATTTAACACTACCATACAATCTTTTATTGCCGTTTCAGATCGTATATTTTTACTTTCTCTATACGTACTATGTACATAGTGAATAGGGAAGGTATTGCATTGTACCCAAAAATTCGATACCGAGATTTCACCGGAAATACATGTTTTGAGACCACCTGAATCCAAAAAACAGCATTTTTAGAAAAATGTCCGTGTGTGTGTGTCTGTATGTGTGTGTCTGTGGGCAGCATAGCTCAAAAACGAAAAGACCGTTAAACACCAAACTTGGTATTTAGTATCTTCCAAAGATGCGACACGAAGATTTTCAAGAAAATCCCCCACCCCCAACTACCCTTCACATGGAAAAATTTTCAAATATTTTTATTTTCTAAAAAATTGCTCTAACAATTTTGATTAAAATATTATATATTAAAGATATATACTTGACAAATAATATGTATATCTTGAATTTTCTGGGAATAGCCTCTGAAGACTACTTTATTCGGGATGAATTTTACGGAATTTTTTGTAACTGGTAAACCGTAAGAGATAGACAAAAACGTACCATAGAAAAAATGTAGAGCACATTAAAACACACAATTTATGTTATTACCTTTTTTCGTGGTGTTGATGGTGTTTTAGATATTCCTTGTTTTTTGTTTCAGCCTTAAAAAAATTTATACTTTTCTTACACAGGAATTTGTCAACTCGTGTCCATACAAACAAAGGAACTCCAGTCACATAGCAACCATCTTTTGCTATCTCTTTAACCTATGTTACTCCCTTATTTCGCTTCTACTTACAGGGAAGCAAGTAATAAGACTATTTCTGCTAATTTTTTTCTCACTTAGCATGAATTAATAGAAGCATAAACTTTTTAACAAGAATTTTTTGCAGAGATATAGAGAAAGTCATGTTAATGAATTACATCAGATTTTTTATTTCTGTAGCATGTATGTACAATGTACATAGTAAGTAGAGAAGGTATTACATTCCACCCAAATACTCGATACTGAGATATCACCAGAAGTAAATGTTTTGAGGATCCCGAATAAAAAAGTTTTAGATTATCTGTGTGTGTGTGTGTGTGGAGAGAATATCCCAAAAACGAAATAGATGTTCCAAAAATGTAACACCAAAATTTTCAGGGAAATCCTCGACCCCAAACTACTACATATACATGGGACGGTTTTTTTTTTTTTTTTTTTCTTCTTTCTGAAAATGACTCTTAACAATTTTGATTAAAATTTTATTCAAGATGTATACATGAAAAATAAAAAGTCTATCCTGAATATATTGGGAATAGCCCCGAAGTCCTCTTCATTCTGTATGAGTTTTGCATGACTGGTAAACCGTTAGTGATTGACAAAAACTTCCTACAAAAAATATAGATCTCATTAAAACACACCATTTATATCATATATAGTTTTTTTATGGAGCTAACATTTCCGAGATATTCACTGTTATTTGTTTTAATTAAACAATACTTATAACTTTTTTCAAACAGGAAGCTGCAATTCGTTTCATGTCTTTTAATTCTGGCTAAGGAAAGAGAATCGCATAGCGACAGCTTTTAGAATATTTTGGGCCGGTGCTCTGAGGCTCTTCAGCAAATTCAACTCTTTCGGTCGTGGGAAAAGAGCTTATAAGGGTGGCGTAACTGTGTGGTATACTTGAAATAGATACACTTCACCATTAGAGTTAAGTATATTTTCAATGAATTCCTGGTTCAGTTAAACTTATGGGTGTCATTAGCTATTGCCTAAATAATTCGCGCAAAGATATAAATTATACACTCTTGTACATAAATGTATTAATCATAAACTATTCTTGTAGCCTACGTTTGATTACTGAGCACACTTTCTACATTTGCTTAAGTTTTATTTTTAATTGAACACTTTTACATAGCGCACGATTTCTTGACACAGTTATCGTGGATTCATAAGTAATCTGCACCTTCTTTTATACTGTTTTGGTAAGCGTTTGGTGCTCTAACGCCATTGGTTACTTCTTGGAGCCGAAGTTGCAATATCACGTGAACAGATCATGCATCTTCATTGTTAGGGATCCACGTGATGCAGTTATACAAAGAAAAATTCCCTGAATCCTTATTATTGGGGAAATACTCGCCCAAGTGTACTTAGACTTCTATTGCACTTAGCATAGGAGTTTCTTACAAAGGTTTTAAAAGCAGAGAACAATCTTTTGTTACATATTTGAAGCAAACGTAAAAGTTTTGCTTCTCGTTTGTCATATCCAGATAAATGTTATATATATACAGGGATTAATTAAATAATTATTATATACAAACATATTAATATAAATAAGCGTTATATACATATACGTAAAAGAGTTACGTCCTCAATTAAGCCCAGCATATTCTCTTATTTTTCTTTTACTTATAAGGAACTAAGTAATAAGGCAATTTTATGAGAATATTTATCCTGATTAGCATGATATTAATAAAAGAATAACCCTTTCTAAGAATAGTGTGCAGAACACATACAGAAAGTCCTGTGAATGGAATACATCCGATTTTTAAGCATTCATTGTTGAGCTTCGTTTCTTCCATTTGTGGTCCATTTGCTTCCAACCCAGATAGCAGAGTTTGCCTCCACTATCCTGGAAATATTGTTCAGTGGTTGGCATATTATCGTGACTGGCAAGAGTTGAGGGTTATTCTACTTTTTTTGTCTCAGAATTAGTGAAAAAAAAACCGGAAGAAAATACACCCTAGTTCTTATTTAAACACTGTCCTACATGTTGGATAACATGAAGGTATTTACTGGCTAGGAGTTGCTGTAACACAAATGATATTCACGCTTCTTCTACATGAAATTCAGTACTTTGAACACTGATGATTTCGGAATTTGCAATTGACGTGAAAGAGAAACGTACAGATTTAGGACTCTTCAATTAACTCCCGTATTGCGTCAATGTCAGCTGCGCTTGTGGAAGATCGACCTGGTTGAGATTCCTCAGCAACAGTGCCTATTCTTGAAACCTATATAACAGTTTCCATATGGTTTTATTAGTAGGTCCATCCTTTCTAAATTTCCATTGAAACCGTAGTCGCAGCTCATCGCATGGAATCCTATATACGCCATGAGTCAGAATCATATTCTCCAAATATAAATAAAAGCTACAGCGTAGAGGAATAACGATACAAACAATGTGACCTATGACCAAAAGTGTTTCAAAATATGCAAAGCATGATGGATGATAAGCTCTATATCAGAAAAGTATTAATGCTTACATTTTTTACTTTCTCTACAGCTTTAACTACCCAAGGTTGAAATATGCTACCAAAATTGCATCACAAATAAACTTTTTAAGATCTCCTGAATACAGATAAAGTAAACGTCAAGGCAACCTATTTTTTGGACAGAGAATTGATAGAACTTTCTGAGAAAACTGTAATGTATGTATGTATGTATGTATGTAATGCATATATGCATGTATGCATGCATGCAACAGTTTCGCAAATACTTGCCGTGTGGCCATTGCCATTAATGCTCGTAACCTAAAATATGGCTTATCTTGTTTAAGAAGACCCTTCAATAGCGGAAACAGTTTGTCCGCCTCCCCCAGATTTGAACACTTGGCTATTGTGAATTTGGGAAACAATACATTAATAAAGACGAATGCTCTGCTTTAACTGCATGAACCACAAATGTAGAGAGGAGGTAATTTTCACGTCATTAAGGCAGGTCAAAACAGGGCAACTTCCCCCTCGCCAGTTCTTTTACTAAGGGATGGAAACAGGAAGGGAAAATTACAAACCGTATTACCAATTTTAGTTTATCATTTGGCGAGTCATAAACCGTTCGTGAATTCCTGATAAAGGACTTGTGTGCACTGATATGCGTGAAGATTCTGTTACTGCTTATTTACATTATGATATCACAAGAAAATTTCGAATAAAACCTCAATTTAAAGTCAGGTTTTCAGTCAAATTTTGATTCTATATAATGAAAGTAGGCCTACAAGGTCGACGTTTCGTATTTTCTTTCTAAATTTTAAATGGAAATTGATCAAAATATAAAAAATAAATAAATAAAACTTATTTTGTTTTTTAACGACGATGTCAATTGCTAGGAACATGGCAGCTCCACCGGTGTGCCGGAATTTCGTCCCGAAGGAGTTTTTTTTTTAACTACCAATATATTGAAATGGGGCTGTCGCTTTTAGGCACACTTAAAAACCATCGTTCTGGGCCGAGTTTGAACCGAGCTTGAGTTCAGAAGGCCAGTACCTAACAAACTGAGCTACCCAGCGCGACAGAAAATTGACAAGCTTCACATGGTTTGTGTGGTGTCAACGGATGAAATTTAGTAGTTAGGTAATAAGTAGACAACTTAGGGGGACACCTCGTGCCCTGCGATCTAGACACCCCCAGGTAGAAGGGATGAAGTGAGAATCAATCTGAGAGGCTCAGTTGGTTAGGAGCTGGCTTTCTGCGGTTTCAAACCCGGGATAGATCGAAGGTTTTTAAATGTGCTTAAAAACAGCGTCATTAACAATTTTTCTTCTTTTTTTAAGGGCTACAGAGGGCTTCACATTGCAGGTAGACGGCCACAGGGTAAAAACTGAGGGCACACCTCGCGTACTGCAACCTTGCGACTAACACCCCCAGGTAGAAGGGATGAAGTGAGGGAACCACAGAGGGCTACAGATTGCAGGTAGACGGCTACAGGGTAAAAACTGAGGGCACACCTCGCATACTGCAACCTAGACAGATATCTTGCGACTAACACCCCCAGGTAGAAGGAATGAAGCGAGGGAGCCACAGAAGGCTACAGATTGCCGGCAGACAGGCCACAGAAACACGCGAAAGGCTTAACATTTCCAGACTCGAAGTCTCGTCTTACTGCTGGAGCTGCCCTAGTCCACGGGGAGTACTCTTTCTTTTGAGCATCTCTGCGACATGAACCTAAATCACATCTAAAAGATAAGGCAACGAAATGGTGGGGAAATCATGGAAAGGAAATCGTAGTATATAGATGTGAAACCATCCCAGCATTGCCTGCCAACCCCGGGAAACCACGAAAAAGCCATGGATCATAGTCGGCAGCTGCCGGTAATCGAACCGGGACCTCCCGAATGCAAGTCGCACACGTTACCGTGACGCTGCTTCGTTCGATAGACTTAGTAGTTACATGGAATTACCTTCCAAAAATAGCACATTTCTCTAAATCCACAAAGGAGTCATTTCAATTTTACATGCGAATATAATTCTTATAGAAGACTGTAACAATATTTGATACAGGGAAATTATCAAGCATCATTTTAGATTAAGCTCCGACAACTATAGAGCCCCAACCTCCGTGATGCAGGGCTCAAGTTTGAAGCTCGGTTGGGGTAAATTGCTTAGGTAAGATTTAACGCGGTTTTACTTTATCCCCATAGGATAGATGTCGGTAACTTTCGGATTGATGGATGTTGATCTTAATTAAGTAGATACCTTTTTACCCTCTGCAAAATCGAGTTATTTTTTGGTGTGTTCCATTCACGTCACTTTCTCTGTCTGTTCTGCAAGCAAACTATTCTTACAAAAGATTATTCTTTTATCTACATAATGCTAATCGAGGCAATTCTAGCGAAAATTGGCTTATTACTTCCTTATAAATAGAAGAAAATACGGGAATACACTATGCTAAAGCGACAGTCAAAGCAATGCGCTTATTATCATTGAAATTCGCTTTATGCATGGTAAGGAGTAAAACAGCGCCTACCTGTTTGAAAAGTGTAAGTATTTTAAAATTGTAACCAATAAAAAGCAATAACTCGGAAATGGTTAACTCTAGAATAAAATATATGTGATATAAATTGTGCGTTTTAACAAGATCTACGTTTTTTTGTGTTGCCAGATTTGTCCATATCTTTTGGTTTGCCAGTTATACAGGTCTCTTGAGGCTATTTCCAAAAAATTCAAGATATAGTAGTTTTTTTTCATCATTCATGAAAATATGTTATATATGCATATTTTAAGCAAAATCGTTAGAGCCATTTTTTGAAAAAATAAAATTTTTCGAAAATGTTCCCATGTAAAGGGTAGTTGGGGGTAAGGGAATTTTCTTGAAAATTCTTCGTGTAAAGTAAAGCAAGAAAAAAGTAGGGAAATGTGCAAAAAGTTAGATAATTTCTTTTTTACAACATTGCTCAACAAAGGAAGAAAAATCGAAGATGCTCCATATGGTGCTGCTGTTAATACCGACTCCACTAATAAAAAATTAACAAAAACTAGTATATTTGGACAGTGTAGTGAAACGGGTGAAAGTACCAGTAGGGGTGACGATTACAATAGTTTCAGTTTATGTGATTCAAGAGGATAAGAAGATAGTGCGTTTGTTAAAACTAGTAATGATCCTGCTAAATGGGTTATAAATGATGCAACACGAAACTACTGCTTAGAAATGGCGAAACACAAAATATCGACGAAACTTTTGGGTGCACAAGGCGACACTGTCAGATACGTTTCACACTCACCATTCAGCTGAACTTTAATTATTGGTGAAACGCGGTCTAGTTCCTGATTAGTGTTTTCCAAAAGTAAATACGCAGTTTATTTTGCTCCCTGTAGGCTCTTTGGAAAGACCTTTAACTTCAGAAGGTTACAATAACTGGAAAAACACAAATCAACGTAGCAAAGAATATGAAAATCCTATGAACATAAATGTTAACAAGAAAAAATACGACTGAAAGAATTTCTAGGGCTTTGCTACCTCAAACTGATGAGGAAATTAAGTATTGGAGGTAAGTTCTAAAGCGTATAGTAGCAACAGTAAAAATCCCTCACTATGCGCGGTTACCGTTTAGAGGCACAGATGAAACTTTTGGTTCTAAAAATAGTAGAAATTATATCATACCATTAGAACTGATTACACAGTTCGACCCATTTTCGCCGATCATATAAAGAGACATGAAAATAAAGGAAGCGGCACAACATGTGTTTGTCATTACATATTTGTGAAATGTCCCTGGTGGTGATAAATTTTATAGTAAATGAAATAAAAGCATCTAATTACTTTTCTATAATTTTAGATTCAACCCCAGACATTGCACATACAGATCAATTAGCATTCATCATTCGATACGTAACTGAATGTGGCTCACCAGTAGAAAGGTTTGTGAAATTTCTGGCTAACTGTCGCCATAAGTCTGAAAGTTCAGCAAAAGCCGTGATGGAAACTTTGAATGAGCTTGGTCTTGCTATTAAAAATTGCCGTGTTCAGTCTTATTATAACGCTAGCAATAGTCAGACATATACTCAGGTCTTCAAGTTCGAATTAAAGATTTAAATCCCCTTGCTGTGTATATTCCATGCTCGGCTGATTCAATCTTGGTTCATCTGCTGTGAGATGTATGCCCGCAGTAAACTTCTTTGGTGCTATTCAGGAGCTACATAACTGTTTGTCAGTGTCTACAAACAGGTGGAAAATGTTATTATCTCATCTGAAACCAAACTCTTCGGTGTTGAAAGGTATTTCACAAACAAGAAGGTCGGCCAGATACGATGCTTGTAGTTTGTGTTCTTCGTGGTTAGAGATCCAATCAGTTCTAACTGTAATATCTGACGTCAACAGAAAAAAACTACTGCAGCTTCATGATTCGCTTCGAAATTTTATATATGCTTTACTGCATTATTGTGGAATGATATTTTACAATTTAAGCAAAACGCTATAATCTGTTGAGGCTGAATTAGAAGTTGTCATCAATCTTTAGAATTCATTAGTGGCATATCTTAAATGCAAAAGAGGTATGTTTGATCCTTAAGAGGAAAAAGCTGTGAACCTGTGTGGTGAACACACATACAATTACGACAGGACCAGGAAACGTAGACGTAAGTTGCAAGATGATGTGTAAAGAGAAAATTTTGCGTTTTCAGACGTAGACAAATGCAGAACAAATGTTTTCAATGTTATTATTGACAGGCTGTGTCAAAAACTGAAATGCAAATGTAATGCTTATGAAGGATTGTTTGCTAATTTTGATTTTCGTACTAAGCTCTATGATTTAGACACAAAACACTTACTCGGACGACATAGAGGACGAATTCGACAATGAATGCATTCGCCTTCAATGCTATATGAGTGAGGATAATTTAGATAAATGATTGCTGCGTCTATACAAAACACTCCATAAGGAAGACTTCTTGGATGTTTATCCTGATATTGGTGTAGTTCTACGTATATTTCTGTGTAAACCTATAGCAAATTATTCGGCAGAGATCATTTTCAGTGCTCAAGAGAGTTACAAATTATCTTCGTTCAACAACACGCCAAGAGAAACTGAACTCTATGCCAATTCTTTGCATCGAATCTGATTTGCTTCGTCAGTTTGACTTCGATGACGTCGTACTTTTTCTATGAGGAAAATTGTTATATTTTAAAAGTAAGATGTATGCATTTTTATCCTAAATATTTTTACTTTCTCTACACATACTACGTACATAGTATACATAGAAGGTATTGTATTGCACCCAAAAATTCGATGCCGAGATTTCACTGTAAATACATATTTTGGTTTCCCCTGAACAAAAAAAAACATTTTTGGAAAAAGGTCCGTGTGTGTGTGTGTCTGTGAACAGCATAGCTCAAAAACCAAAAGACCTTAAATACCAAACTTGGTATTTAAGTTCGGTATCTTCCAAGGATGCGACATGAAGATTTTCAAGAAAATCCCCCCACCCCAACTACCCTTTACATGGAGCTTTTTTCAAAAATTTGGATTTTTTAAAAAATGGGTCTAACGATTTTGATTAAAATATCGTGTATTAAAGATATTTACCTTACAAATAAAATGTATATCTTGTATTTTCTGGGAATAGCCAAAATAAAGTTCCCGGAATTTTGCATAATTGCTAAACCGCAAGAGATGGACAACAACTTACCACACACAAAATGTAGAGCACATTAAAACACAATTTATGTTATATACATTTTTTTCGTGGAGTTGATCGTTTTTAAGACATTGCTTGTTTTTTGTTTCAGCTTTAAAAAACTTACAGTTTTCTCATACAGGAATTTGTCAACACTTGTCCATACAAAGGAGCTTCAGTCACATAGCAACCAGCTTTTGACTATCACTTTAACCTATGGCACTCCTTTATTTTGCTTGTACTTACAAGGAAGCACGTAATAAGTCTATTTCTGCTTATTTTTTCTCGATTAGCATGAAGTAAATAAAAGCATAAGCTTGTTAAGAACAATTTGTTGCAGAGATGTAGAGAAAATCATGTGAATGGAACACATCAGATTTTTTTTTTTTTTTTCTGAATTGTAACTTTAATCTTATGTCGTTTCATTTAAAACTAATTTAAACTCATAATGACCTGTCTAATAACTGCTTATATTGTTTTGGGAAAATTGGGGGCGGGGATTTTTAGCACTGTCTAGGGGCGACAAAATACCTAAATCCGGCGCTGTACATGATGTATGGTATTACTAGTTTGAAGTGTATAATTAATTTAGAGAAAAGCTGTGAATTAACAATTTGATTCATGCTTTTCATTTTCCTAGGCAAACGTATTTGGGATGTGTATTTAATAAACAATGTTCATTCAGTCCGAACAAAAAGGTGGTATATGTTGAAGTTGCACCTCAGACTGTAATTAATGGGTTGGAAGTACCTATAGAGTGACAGTTCTATGGAGTCTATTCCTCTACCTGGTGAGTCAGAATCACTTATAAATGTTAGTAACAGGTTTTGCAAAGAAAATTGTCACTTATGATATGGATATAACTACCAAACAGGAGGACCTCACGATGTTGGACGCCTTAGGAAGCGTGGGTTGATGAATTGTAAAGCAGGGACGGAATTACTTAATGATGGTGATGGTACTATGGATATGTATAACACTAATTTTAAATTAGAACAACAAAGAACACTTAAAGTTGCAGAATCTTCACCTGTGAATGTACTTGCTATTTATTGTCTGTATTATTTGCGTGATACACCATTACAAAGCAGTTTCAGATGTCTCGCTTATATCTTCACACTATAAACACGGTGCACTAATTGATACTGGATATCAAGAGTAGTAATGAACTCTGCTTATCCACTGCCAACCCAACCGGTACCTCCCAGTCCCACATTCCAACTCTATTGTTCTCATGACAAACGTTTGATAAGTGCATCAGGATAGGATTATACTGACCAGCCCCAGTTTACTCCCCTTAACTTTTCTAAATTGTTCGTGCTTAACTATTTCTGGGCTCCGTATAAACGTAAACAAATTCACCATTCATATGTCTCTACACTTAATACAACTATCACAACCTTGTAATTAAAATAAGTTATTACCAGTGAATTCTAAGCGTTTCTATAATAAAGCATATTACGAGTTTTCAAAGCTAGTTGAGGGAATTTTCGTTGATATCCTTATTGGAACAATTCTTCTAATTTAGGGGATCTGTCTAGAACTAATTCTTCTAACTCATTCTTCAAGGTGCTATTATTGGCACTATATATAATTCATTCCAGAAGAGACCTGCATGAAGACGAACTAAATCATCTACAAGATTTTCAAGATACCAACTCAGGCATGCATCAAACGTCAGCAGTTGCTCAAGGGCATATAGCACGCAGTTGGAGTTTTTAAAAAAAACATTATGCTGCTACCCAGGCTCGCATTGAGCCAACTATTGAAGTGTTTAGATTGGTTTGCTCACTTTTTATTTCGATAATAAGTAAAGGAATTCGTTTGTTTGAATTCTTGCCTTTCTTTTGCTATACCATCGGCATGGATTTAGGTTAAATGTTAAATTTGCTTTTTGAGCAACTGCTGACATTTGATGCATGCCTATGATGGTATCTTGAAAATCTTGCAGATGATTTAGTTCGTCTTCATGCAGGTCTCTTCTGGAATGAATTATATATAGTGCCAATAATAGCACCTTGAAGCGTAGCTGATCTAAAGTCTAGATGTAGCTTCCATGCCAATAGTGTGCCAGAATCGAGCACTGCCCACATTCTTCAATTCTTCTAACCATTGTTCAATAAATGAGAACATTGAAAACTATTATAAGTTGTGTGAGTTTCCGAAGCAATTACATGTTTGGTTTTTATAAAAAAAATTCATAAAGTTGGTTAAATTGAGGAATGAAATTGGTGAAATGATGTTCAAATGATCTCGGGGTCCATGGAGCTTAAAGTTACTCAACATTCCTCTTCTCAGGATTAGGGAAAACCCCGAAAAAAACCTTATCCGGGCAACTCACTCTAAGCGAGATTCGAACTCACGACCTTTAGAATATGAAGCAGACCACCACACTATCCAGGCGGGTACTTAAAATATTGTTTTGTGATACTAAGGTAAATCCCTTATGCTCGCGTGCACGTAAAATATCCTAAAGGCCCGGGCGGATAATAGGCAATTCTTATCTTGTATCTAATGAATAACTCAATAACAGAGCAGTGCGTTATAAATAAAATATGAACATTGCTATGAAATTAAGTAGAGACTAACTAAAAATTAACAAAGTATGTGTATCAAGAGTAGGCACGTGTTGTCGCTTACGAAAGTTTTCATTTTGGAGGAAAGCTTGTGGTTTCCTTTTGGGTCCAAGAAAGTCCACGTGGCCTAGTAAAAAAAAAAAAATGACTTCACGGTTCATTTTAGTAAGGCGGCATCGAGCAAACGTAAACTGAACTCATTTATATTTGTGACGCCAGAAATGGTCGTTAAAACGCACAGGAAGACATGACTCCGTTATTCGTCTCTCTGGGAATCGCGGTAGAAGTCACACTGATGCTTTTCATGAATATTTTGGATATAGGTATCACAAACATACAAGGTGGCCCAAATGAAGTGCTACAGGTGAATAGTTCAAACGAACAGGAAAAAACCAAATGCCAAGAATTCCAAATCTTATGCGGGCAAGGGACCTTCCAAATTGTGATATAAAAATATGTTCATGGGGCCTCAGAACTTTAAGTGAAACAATGGTAATTTTTTGTATATTCTGGTTCCCACAATAAACTAAGAAACTTCTATCAAAACATTGCTTCTAAAATGAGTTGTTGAGCAGTTATAGGACATTTTCTTGAAAACACCTCCCTCATGAACTCGGAGAGAAAATAACATATCAATTGAAAAAAACATGGGTATTGCGGTTTCAAACTCCTAAAATACAATACCCTTCGTAGTGGCTCTTCAAAATTAAAACAATGACAGATTTTAATGTAGAGGTGGATGATTTTAATCCTAGGTAAATGCAGGAGAAATTATCGAACTTTGGCAGTGTTCAATGAGAGATACATGATGCAAATGTCGTATCTACAATTCAAACGATTGGAAACACGACTTTTTAACTACGGACAATAATCGCTTGAAGGTGAAATCAAAAGTGAATGATGAAAATAGTATCAATATTCTTGCTGCTGTAGAAGAAAATCCACAGATGAATCCGAAGATAGTGGGGTTAGCCGAACTGCTGAATAGCGGATATTAAAGCAGCAGAAATGCCGTCCTTATCACATGTTTGCATCAAAGAGCCCACACAATGAGATTTTCAGCATCGATTTTTTTTTTTTTTTTTTTTTTTGCGAGCGGTTATCCAATGCCATTGCAGAGAATTATTCATTCTTGCCAAATATGTCATTTTCCGATGAAAATACCGGATAAGTTAATAGACATAATATGCATTGTTGGACATTTGAAACCCCCAAATGGATGAGAACTGTGGCTTTTCAAATATACAAAAAATACCATGATTTCATTTAAAATTCTGATATTGAGCCCCGTGGATTCCATAAGCAGCCCCATGAAAATACTATTTTCCGTATAACAATTTGTAAGGCCCCTTGCTTCTATAAGGTTTGGAATTAATTCTTGGCATTTTTTTTCGTATAAGATATATTCACTGTTAACACTTTATGTGGGCCAACCTGTATATTTTGCTATGATAAACAGAGAAAGAGGAGATCATCAAAACCAGGATCCAAAAAAGGTATGTCACAGGAGAAATTGGTTTCGAGTGCCAAACAGCCAACATATACTTAATGCTCATCTGTCGCTGGGGAATGAGCTCCTAGCGAAGATTTGTCGTGTATTATGTGCTATGGTCAACATGGTCAAGGACCTGCAAGATATTTGTGTGAGAGCAGAGAGAGGGCTCAAGTACTGCAGTAAGAAATCAAACAGATGTGCAAGATTTGGAAAAGAATCTGCTGCAATAGTTCCAAATAAATAATAAAGTCTCGATAAACAATGTAATGACTCAACCCTTGGAATTTAGCTGCGATAACATGCTAGAATACAAATTTAAATAATTAAACTGTGATGCACTTCCAGCTCTAATGGACGTAGCATTAGGAATAACTTTGATGGCTTGAAACTAATTATAGAAGAAATAAACTTTGCAGATGCAATTGTAATAGCCGAAACGTAGCTAAATGACAGCAATGTGTAATATTTCAAGATTATATAGCTCGCCATGCTGTGCGAGATAGTTATGCTGGTGGATTATCAATCTATGTAAATGAAGTTTTATTTATGGACGCTATTTAACTGTTGTGGTTCTCAGGGCCCCGTTCTATACTGGGCGTAAAATACCGTTTAATTTTGCTCAGAGGCTACTTTAACAGGCGTGGGTTTCTTTTACATGCCGTATATCTACGACACAGGACTAACGGCTGTACTTTCCCTTCCGAAGGAAGCAATACTAAGGATTTTTACGCCCGAAAAAATTCATCGTCCTCCGCCGGGTTTGAACCCACGACCTAGGTACATGGAGTTAGCACGATAACCATTACACCACGGAGGGGGCATCAATCTATGTGTCAACTAGATGGCATTCAAAGCTTATTAACAGTGTCTGCGAAACCCATATTATTAAATTAAGAATACCAAAACATAACAAAACTTTTCATATTATTGGCTTCTATAATCTCAAAGAGAGTAATATTAATGTATTTTTAGAAACCCTAGGACTAATGGTAGACACAAAACATAAAAATACCACCCTCAAATATTAATACTTTGGAAAATAGCAAAATTGTACTGTTATATACTATAATACTACAGAGCTATTAAATATGAAATTATGCAACAAAAACCTACCAACCTGATTGATAGAAAACACTGCAACAGTTACAGACCATGCCTACCTAAACATATATAATTATAATTACAGAATTTTAATACAATTAATGACCTTAGTGATCATAATTTGTTAGTCCTAGAAATCATACCCCAAAACATGAAAAAAACTTATTAAAAGAAAGGAATTAAAATATAATTATCAAACAAAAATAGACTTCGCACAACTAAATAATGTTTTCCACAGAACTGCCAAATCCATTTAACGACAAATATAAATGATACATATCAATCAATTAACAACCTGTTAACTCAGGATTAAAAACTGCCCGTAAAACATATAGGCAAGTTTCAAAAACAAATGCTAAGTTAAATCCATGTGTCCCAAACTAATTTCTTGGATTAATTAACCAAAAGAACAAGTTTTACAAAAAAAAGCACACCAAACAAGTAAATAGTTTAAATGGAACATTAAAAAAATAATACTATTTCAAACAAATAGAAGAAAACAACAACAACAACAACATTAATAATAATATTAATAATAATAATAATAATAATAATAATATATGGACTGTTGTAAAGAAAATGTTCACTAATTCTAAAACACCACTTCCACCCCTTAATAGAAATTGAGTACGAAGGAAAAAAATACACAAAAAATTATGAGGTCTGTGATCAACTCAATACATATTTTGTGCATGTAGTGGATAACATGTTGAAGGATCTGCCCCCCTCCATATTAATAGTCATACAAGTCCACTACAGCCATTATTCTTTAAATCAACAGACACAAAAGAAGTGAGTAAAAACAAAATAACAAATAATGCAACTAATATAGCACCCATACTTTCAGATCTAATCAATATTGCTCTAAATTTGCGGTACAATGGCTGACAGGTGCAAACTTACTAGAATAGCACTAATACACAAAAAGGTGATAAATCTTTTCCGAACAACTATAGAAAGCCACAAGTACTGTGTCCACTATTTTAAAATGTCTATAATCCGTAATAAAAGACAGACTCATAAGCTTTCTGGAATGGATTCATTTTTTCTTTAAATTTAAAACACAGCACAGAAGCAGTAGCACTTTATGTAGCAAACTATTGCAAAAAGCTTTAGATAACAAACAAATTGCAGGTGGGCTTTTCATCGTTCTAAATAAAGTGTTTGATACCGTCAATCAGGAACTCCTAAAAAATTGGCACAGTCAAGAATAAGAGAACTTTCCTTGAGCTGGTTTAGAAGCTATATCCTTAGAACACAATATGTAAGCTTAAAAAATTATTCCAGCCCAATATTAACAGTAAAACATGGAGCTCCACAAGGAACAGCGTTAGGTGTATTTATTATTTTTATTAATGATATAAGAATTATAAAACTAACAGATAACATTTTCGTATTTTATGAAAATAAACTTGAATTACAGGTAATGAAAGACATGAAACTAACCTTACAATACTACAGTCATAGTTCACAAACAATCACTCAATCCTTAGTGCCAAAAAACAACAACAAAAAAACAAATATATGATTTTTCACAAACCCTCTATTGAACACATTGTCAGCAAAACAAACTCTATCATTCTCATATTGTACAGTCTTAGATTTAGACTTATATAACACTGTAAAAGAAGTTTTTATTTTGCATTCGTGCATCCAATTTTCTGTATTTAATAGTCCAATAAAGCGCAGCTAAACTTCTAGAAATCCTGAAAACGAGAGATATTAAATAGCTTATGAATTTAATATTTTAAAGCCTTCCGTAGAAGTAAACATAATGTCATTTTCCTATCGCTGTAAATACAGTGAATCTCTATTCATGTACAAAACTGAAAATAACCTCGTATATACTAATTCGGTAATCAAACACAAAAAGATATTCTCTCCTACAAAATAATATCAGCCGATCACATCTCCATGGAATCAGTTAACTTTATCAAATATGGAATAAAATGTATATTACACAGTGCCACCAAAACATACAGCAGTCTCCCACATAACATCAAAGAATCGTTTATCTTATCCCAATTTAAAAACAAACTCTTCAAATACCTACTTGAGCAATATTGTAATTCCTAAAAAATTGACAACAGAAAGTCTTTGTGGTGTTTGTTGAAATATTGCATTAAGGTTAATCACACACCCACACAAAATAGGTTAAAAAGCATATAAGTATATATATTTATACTTACTTAGGTACCACTTTTTATGTGTGTTTATTTTATATTTGTATTTTGCTTACCGCCTCATTAAAGGACAGTCTTTACCTAGAGAAATGTGCTTGTTGTGACATTCTATGTAAATAAAGAAATAAAAGTTTCTCTATTGTAATATTAGAAATAGTTTATGCACCATTTCACCATTGAAAAGACCAATAGTTTCTGATGGATCTGGCCTATAAATCATTTTTTAATCTTATTTCATAAATTTCTAAGTGACAAAAATATTTTAAAGAACCTATGTAATAAAATACGAAAACACATTGGCGCTATAAAATCACATACTTGCAAAGAAGATATGGGCTTTTGTTAGATACTGCTATGGAATAGAAAATAGTTGTTACTCCACAGAAAATCCATGTGAACTAAACCAAATGAGGCGGTTGAAATTTTCATTCTAAGCAATGTGTGTAGGTGGTCACGATTTAGCAACTAAAATAGATATAGAAAATCTAAAGGAATTGAAACTGCTTATAACCGTATGATACGCATACAAAACCACCCTAAAAATTTATAGTTAACTCATGTAAGAAAATTTTGCTTTATTTCCTTTGTATGATGTAATCAAATCTGTTAGCAGACATGCTATATAGTTGTATAAGGAGAGGAAGTGTGTTCAGCTAACCTTCGAAATCAGAAATGGGTGCGGTTAGGCAAGTGGATCGATGTTCGAGTTAAGCAGCTTTATGCTTGGTCGGCACTTGGACGAGTGGCTCTCCACCTTTGGTATAAGCTATGTGAGGCATTACGAAATTTCCCAGGTTCAGATGCTATGTCAACCGTGAATCTTTAATGTCCGTTTGGATGCATTCACTACTGAATTAGAAATCAGCCAGCTATATTTTATAATTAACAAGAAAAATACTGTTTTTCTCAGTGGTCTTCTTCAACTACACTTCAATTTTGTTGTATATTTTTAAGCGATTCTGTATTATGTCAAAACTATGTGGTTTTTGTGTTCTTAAACAGTTAAGGGACCAAATAGAATGTATAAGGTTTAAAATTTGACCTACTATGATTATCTAAAAGCTTAGTCGACCGTTCCGACCAATGATTTTCACCACCCACAAAGGGTTCTTATAGGCCAGGCTGTTCCAAATTGACCCAAGCATACACAGTCAGAAAACTCAAACCTGAGCTAGAAGAAGAGCGTGGTAGCCAATACATCACTGGGCTAGAGTCATATCACAATACTTGCATCCTCTTGTTTTAATTTTTCCACACCTGATTCAGGCGTGACGATAGCTTATCCTCCCTCAATGCTGGGCCGTATTACATGTTGCAGGTACACCCCTGTGAGTCGCGAGCTACTCGCTGATCTTTTAGTTGGCATCCAAAGGAACAGCCTGTTATAGGCTATGTAGCATTTCCAGAACATAGAAGTTTCCTGAAGGGGAGGAGGTTAGGGAAGCCAGCCACCGATGTTTTAGATCCTTTTGCGTGAGTATCGGGGAATTTTTCATCCCTTATTAGGAATAACCGAGGCTGTATATACTTACAATTATAAGGGGTCCAGGAGAAGTTTAAAAAAATATATAGATATTGTTCGATAATTTCATGTAGAACGTGGCGAGACAAAATATGAAATTCAGCAAATAATCACTCAGTATAACCCGTATAACAACGGGTAGACCAGCTAGTCATTATATACATATAGCACAAAACAGATGGAAGACAAAGGTGTCATGACACTTTTCACTTTGTAGTGAAGTACTATGGCAGATTTAGCCTATGTTTTAATGGTGTTTCAAACTGTAAAATATATTTTTATTTCTCTACTAAGTATAAAAAGCAGGGGCAACATTATATTCCACCCAAAAATTCGATGCGCTATTTCATCGAAAGTATATGTTTTAAGGTCTCCTGAACTCAAAATAAGTAATTTTGGGAAAAAGTTCAATGTAGGTGTGTGTTTGTGAACAGCATAACTCTAAAATAAAAAGTCGTTAATACCAAAGTTTGTAATTAAGTTCACCGTTTTCTAAATATGCGATAAGAAGATTTTCAGGAAATTCTCCCCTCCCAAACTACCTTGACATGAAAACGTTTTTGAAAATTGCGATTTTCTCAAAAATGGGTCTACTGGTTTGATTAAATCTATATTTTTAAGATATTTTCATTACAAATAAAATGTATAGGTGAAGTTTTTGAGAGTAACCTTTGAAGTCCTCTTTATTCTGAAGAGGAATGACTTTTGCATAGCTCCTAAGAGAAAGACAAAATATTATGCACAAACATTGCGGATCTAGTTAAAGAATTGCTTTAGGGGAGTTCACGGAATGACTATTGGCTTGAATTTTCAAATATTTGTACTTCTCTCAAATGCTCGCTATTCGTCTTCTTTTGTTTTGTTATTAAACCCCTTCAAGTCATGCTATAAGCCTATCGCTTCCCTATTGCCTAAAAATACATTAATAAATAAACAATAAAACAGTTTTTGCAAATTATGTTAATATCGGTTAGCATGAAGTAGATAGAAGGATAAGTTTTTATAAGAATGTTTTTTTTTTTTTTGTTTTGTTTGTTTGAAGAATGGATAGAAGTAGTCACGTGAATGCAATACATTTTCTCGCTCTCTCTTGACCTTGCAAAGAGTACTATAGTTCAAAAGCATCACTTAGTGACCCCCTCGTAATAGATTTGACAATCGCTTAAAATCTAGTGTATTCCGCTAATCATCTTTTTGTGCGTGCGGGTGTGCCTGTGCATGTATGTGTGTGTGTGGTGAGATTGGAACTCGCGATCCTTTGAATGTGAGAACACACGCTATCCCCACACTACCGAGGCGAGCTACTAATCCCCTTGTACTTACAAGAGAACATGCTATAAGACAATTTATGCAATAATAAGAAATGTGTATCTTTATTAACATGAAGCAGATAGAAGAAAAAGCGTTTGTAACGATAATTTGTAAAAGAAAGAGCAGAGAATATCATGAGAATGCATCAAATCTGATTTTTTGATAAGGGTTTAAATACTTCACTTCATATGCACATGTATTTCATGAGTTACTGAGTTTGTCTGAGTGCTGATGCCACCTCAGTTGCTGCAGTTGGAGAAAATAGCACCATACTGAATTCGATGTCCAAATGCAGAGCTTAATTGGAAGATATGTACCTACTCAAAAATTTAAAAATACTTTGTGTTCACCTTGTCTTGTTACATAGCCTAATCTGTGTTTACTTTCACTACTCGTACTATGCGCAGAGTGTATTTCAGCCAAAAATTTGATGCCGAGATTTCACCGGAAATATGATTTGAGGTCCTTGTGTGTCCGTGGACAGCATAGCTCAAAAACTTGACCGTTAAATACCAAACGTGACATTTAAGTTTAGTATCTTCCATGGATGCGACACGGTTTTCAAGACAATCCCCACCCCAAATTACCCTTTACATGGAAAAATGTTGTTTTTCTCAAAAATGGCTCTATCGATTTTGATTAAAATACCGTGTATTAAAGATATCTACTTACCAAAATTAAAATAGGTAAATTTATGACCACAGTTGTAATATATTTGATTTAAATTTTGTATATACATTGAACTTGTAAGGATATTGTAGTCGCTGATGACCTTTGTTATAAAGTGACCTTAAATAAATTAAAAACAAATATATACATCACAAATAAACTGTATATCTTAAATTTTCTGAATATACCTTCTGAAGATCCGTACATTCTGAATGAATTTTTGTCGAATTTTGCATAACTGGTAAACCGTAAGAAACAGACAAGTACAAAAATGTAGCTATCATCAAAACACACAATTTATGTCACATACATTTTTACGGCAGGTTTGACTGTGGTCGAGATATTCCTTGTTTATAGTTTCAATTTTAAACTACGCAACTTTTCTCAAATAGGTTCACCTTTCGTTTCATCTCTTTTGGTTTATTAGTAATACAATGCGAATCAAACTTCAATTCTTCACATATCGACCAGATTTTAAAAGATTTGCCTATCACTGCTGTCTAGTATATTGCCTTATTTCCCTTCTGTTTAGAAGAAAACAAGTATTTCTGCTAATATTTTTGTAATGATTTGCATGAGGTAGATAAAAGAATAATCTTTTGTAAGAATAGTTTATTTGTAGAACAGGTAGAGAAAGTCATGTGAACTAAACACATCACATTTTTATCGCATTTCAAAACAACAATAAAAACAACAAAAATCTGATGTGCTACACTCACATGACTTTCTCTAGTTACTCTACAAAAAACTTCTTACAAAAGACTTACTTCTTTCAACACCCTGCTAATCGAGATAAACATTAGCAGAAGTTTATTATTTAGTTCCTTATAGGTAGAATAGAACTAAGGGAATGCATAGACTAAAGTGATAGTCAAATATTTTAAAAGCTGTCGTTATGCGAGTGTCATTGCAAATCACTTCTTTGCTTAGCCAGGAGTAGAGCAAACGAAAAACGGACACTTCGTCTGAGAAAAGTATAAGTACTTCACAATTGAAACTAATAACATGGAGTACCCCGAAAACGGTAAATTCCACGAAAAAAATGTATATGGCATTACTTGTATACTTCAAAAGATGTATATTTTATGTATAGTAAGTTTTTTGCTATCTCTTACGGTTTACTAGTTGTGCCAAATTAAGAAAAATTCGTCCAGAATAAACAAGTCTTTAGAAGCTATTCCCAGAGAATTCAAGATATTTATTTTATTTGTGATAGGAATGGCTTTAATATGTGGTATTCTAATCAAAATCCTTAGAACCATTTAAAAAAAAAAAACTTTTCGAAAATGTTTCCATGTAAAGGGAAGTTAGGAGTGAATCATGAAGCATCCTTGGAGGATACCAAACTTAAATACAATGTTTGGTATTTAAGCGTCTTTTCGTTTTTGAGCTATGCTGTCCACACACATACACGCGCACGCGCACACGCACACACACGGACCGGTTTCTGAAGTTGCTTTTTTTGGGATTCAGGGGTCCTAAAACATATATTCAGGTGAAATCTCGACATCGGATGGAATACAGTACTTCTCTATCCCTATGTACATTGTACATACGGGCCTAGAGAAAGTAAAAAACAAAACTGCAATTCGTACAATTCATGCATTCTTTTCAATCCCTTAGCATTTCATAGGCTCCCCTTATTACAAGTCCATCACTGAAGCAACCACTCGTCAACAACCGAAATGCAAGACATGCGGTATAACAGCTCCCTACCAATCAGAATGGCTTTCAGATAAGAATGGCTTCTCAACCGCTAGATAAGATCACCTCTTTCTCCAAAATGTGATATAGCTGCTACAGTGCAAGTTTTGTAAGACTTTCTATTCTTGATTCGCAGTACATATGTATAATGTATTCCTCCACTTTCAGCACTGCGATCCACACTATTGGGCTTAATTCTCCACATGCGCTCAGAAACAGCAATATCATTGCCGCTTTATTGTTCAAATGAGTGATATTCAGCTGCTCTTTTTGCTGCAAATCGGGTAACCATCGCATTACTGCCATTCTAATGTCTGCTCATTACATAATTATAACATATATTACGAAATACTATGCTTAATAAAAATTGGTGCTTTACAATAACACCCGAACTCAAACTTGATTCAATGGTGAACGTTGTGATGGAGGAAATACAAGCAGTTAGTATTTCTCAATAGTTCACGAGAACATACAATGTAATGTTCCAATAATATTTTATACCACAATATAACATTTTGAGTGATTTACGGAATACAATATTTTAATATATTTAATGAAGCGTGGAACTATGTGGTGGAAGAGTAACAAAATGCTAAACACTACCAGTCAACGGAGTACATTTCCCCCACATGCTTCTATTTGTATCTACGTTCAGCTTACAGCGAATGTACACTGACATGACCTCAATAGCCACAGAATAGCTAAGGAAGCCTCAGCAGGAGAAGAAATAATACACAACAAAATCCCCAAATCTACTGCCAAATCAGAAATAAAAGACTGGGGCATCGAGGAATGGCAAGACAGATGGAATAACATCACAAAATGAGCAGTGTTGTTTCTTCCCTCAACTAAAGAAAGACTAAAAATAAAACTACCACTAAACCCAGAATTCACAGCCATAGTGACAGGTCACGGGAAAACAAAATCATTTTTACGTCGATTCCACATTATAAACGATCCGATCTGCACTAGCAACAGAGGACATCAGACAGTCAACCATCTCATTTACGAATGCATAAACACAGAACATCAAAGATCTATTCTCATAAAAGAAGTAACATAAAATGGAGGTACCTGGCCAGTCAATAATCAAGAACTAATCTCTTCTAATCACTTACGAACTTTCAGCAAATATATTAAATCCATAGACATTTAGAACCTCATACCAATATATGTGATTAATAAATTGTGCAATATATAATAAGTCGGCTAAACTGTGAATAATGTATTCTAAGGAAAATCCAAATATGTATCTATTCAGTTGTTAACAATATTTAAATAGAGTAAAATGATCAATTAATGTAATGAATACATATAATGTTACTACGGTAACGGGGCATGTAGATGATTAAAATAAAAAAAAATTGATGTGTTACACTCACATGACTTTCTCTAGCTGTTCTACAAAACTCCTACAAAAAATTCTTCTTCTTTGTATACAATGCTAATCAAGATAAATGTTAGCAGAATGTTATTACTTAGTTCCTTATAAGTAGAAGGGAATAAGGGAATGCATTATGCTAAAGTGATTGTCAAATGTTTTAAAAGCTATCTTTATGCGAATGTCATTGCAAATCACAAAAGAAAAACAGACACTTCTTATGTGAGAAAAGTTTAAGTACTTCACAATTGAACCCAATAACAAGGAATATCTCGAAAACGGTTACCTCCAAGACAAAAACGTAAAGGACAAAAATTTTGTATTTTGTCATGAGGTACTTTTTTGTGTAGTACGTTTTTTTCTATCTCTTGCGCTTTAGCAGTTAAGCAAAATTCAGCAAAATTCATCCAGAATAAAGAGGTCTTCAGAGGCTATTCCCAAAAAATTCGAGATATACATTTTATTTCGGACATAAATAGCTTTAATATACGGGATTTTAATCAAAATCGTGAGAGCCATTTTTAAGAAAGTCAAAAATTTCGAAATTTGTTCCACGTAAAGGGTAGTTTGTGGTGAGGAGATTTTTATGAAAATCTCGTGCCGCATCCTTGGAAGATACTAAACCTAAATACCCAAGTTTGGTATTCAACGGTCTTTTTGTTTTGGGGCTATGCCGTCCACAGACAAACAGACACACAGACAGACAGACAGACAGACAGACATACACACACGGACCTTTTTTAAAAATGCTTTTTTCGGACTCAGGGAACCCCAAAACAGATATTTCCGGTGAATTCTCGGTATCGAATTTTTGGGTGCATTACAATACCTTCTCTATCCCCAGTAAAAATGGCCTCAACAGCAGTATTTTTAAAAATGAAGAATCATAGGCGACCAAGTATCCATTACCAGTTTTCCTCCATATAATCATCTCATGGCGATACTTTTGAGAATTGTTCTAACCTTATAATTATAATGTCTCTTCCTGCCTCAGTGTCAGAAAGCACTATTAGAGATGGCATCATAGTGGTATTCGCCAAACCCGAGTTCCTCCTTTACTTTATGTAACATTATAAATCATGCAGAAAGCAATGATGTTTTCTTTGGCGGCCTTTTTAGCTACTTGATTATTTTAAATACTATTCATAAAGTGATTGGGCCATTAACTGCAAGATTTTCGAGGGAATACCACTATCAGCAATTCGGTTTGCACGGCTTTCCATTCATATACCTACACCCATAAACATTGGCCTTATTGTAGCCTTACGCAAAAAAATTACTCCGCCGTCTGTTGCCGTCAAGCTAGTGCGTTCACGATTCTTCTAGCCTGAAGGACTTGTATTAGTCTGATATTAGCGTTTGTGTCATGTCTGTGTTTTTAAGTCTGCTGGTTATTGAACTATATTAAACTGCTTCTCAGTCTTGGATTGTTATATAGTTGTTGCAACCTGTAGAAACGGTTCAAAAGATATGCTGCTTGAATGAAGTGATAAAAGTTGTTATTCTTTGCTGACCGTACAAATTTATGAGGGTTATTTTGACTGCCGACCCCATCCCAGTGCAACAAAGACAGATTCGTATTTACAACCTCTTAGCAAAGAAGTCGTATGACACGAGGTTTGTTGAAAGTTTCCGTTTATGGACTTTTACAAATAAACGTCATATGGTTTGTGCCGTTTCTGAATTTTGCTAGAAGTGCACAATGAACAAGGAAGATGATAACATATTTTGAAATGTGTTACATTGATGAGATAAAACGATTATCAAGCTGAAAACGTAATATCACAATTCGGGAACGGTCAATGCTACGAAACCAATTGTCCAATATAAATGTTATATTATTCTTAAGTAACGCCTTATCTCCTACACGTCCCATTATACCAGGTGTTCATTTACCGGCAGGTTTGAATTCGCATTTGGTAATGCAGAGCATATTAAACAGTAACTGAATCTAAAGGCTTAATGAATCTGTTATTAACTTTTCTCTGATCCAGTGGCAATCTCACCGATATTGTCCTTTTCACAGAAAAACCTTCATATTCTTTCATGTTCGAATTGTTGTCTACAATCGATTTTCAGCCGAAATTAATGAACTGTTGATATGATTCAAGCTATTTATAGAAAAAATGAGTATATGCGTTTTATGGACCATATTAAAAACGCATAATGTTTCATTAAAACTCCTTAGGTTATTTTAAAAGTAATGCAAGAATGCATGTCTATTTAAAACTAAGAATTCGTGGAAACCTTGACTTAGTTCCCTATAAGATTTTGGGCTTACCGACGACGTTTGATGTTTATCCGCTTCCTATGTTTAATTGTGCTGTTCATATACAGTAACTTGTTTTGTTTGTTTGTTTACAACATCAATTCTGCATTTCCGATTTTAAATACTAAAATTCCGCGCGCGCGTATATATGTGTATTAATGGTTATTATTGTTGGCGCATATCTGAATCGGTCCATGTCATTTCATATTCGAGAATATTGCCTCTTTTAGAATATTCTGTTTTCTAACGATAAATGAGGAAACTGGGCTGCAAACGACATACATGCATCTAATTCAAGACTTAAAAAGGGCTCCTCTAATGCAACTCGAATTAAACATTGTCATGTTATGAAGCCAGAAGCAAAAATCGTAATTTTAGAATGCTAAAGAAAAAGTAATTAACTTGAGAAGGGACAGGTTGTATTTTGTTGTAATTTTCTACCTGCTGTTACTTTTGTGAGAAACTATTAAGGGGCTACAACCTACTGTCTGCTGGTTTCCTGAAAAGATATGTTTGCTATTATTAAGGACGTATCACCAGCATTTTTAATCTGTGGGTTCTTGAAGAAAACTGTTAGTAACCAGAGAAATTATATCTGGCAAACGACACAATAATGACCTGTATAATAATATAGGTAAAGCATATTGGAACGAAATTAAAGCTCACCACTTTCATCGATGGATTCCCTTTTCTCCTTTTCAGGCAAGCTTTTCTATGACATGATCATGAACATGTTTTCGGCTCTGAGATTTGTGCAATAGATCCTTTTCGATCGACGAGATTTAAATGAATGTACCGCACGCAACTTTTCGCGTATGTTGAATAGGAATACATTCTTCTGAGGAGGTGCTCACTGGAATTGTAGTTACGTAAAGATTCTGCAGAGAGCTGGACGTATTGTCATCTTTTACATTCAGGCCTTAATACCAATATGCACGTTGAGCGTATGACCAGATATAATAAAGTACATTTATGAATAGAAAGAATTCGAAATTATTGGGTGTTGCTCTGTATGCACTAATGAGATTTATAAGGGTAAAAGAGGGAAATTATGTAGGAAAATTGTTGCCCTTCGTTAACGACACTGAGAATCACTGAAGCTCTTATGTTAAAAATCTGATGTGTACCATTCACATGACTTTCTCTATATCCCTGCAACAAATTATTCTTAAAAAGTTTATACTTCTATTAACTTCATGCTAATCAGTAAAACATTAGCAGAAATAGCCATATTACTTGCTTCCTTGTAAGTAGAAGTGAAATAAGGGAGTATCATAGGTTAAAGTGATAATCAAAAGCTGGTTGATATGTCACTGAAGCTCCTTTGTTTGTATGGACAGCAGTTGACAAATTCCTGTATGAGAAATGTGTAAGTTTTTCATAGCAGAAACCAAAAATAAGGAATGTCACAAAAACGATGAACTCTACGAAAAAAATGTATATAATATAAATTGTGTGTATTAACGTGTTCTACATTTCTGTATAGTAAGTTTTTGTCCATCTCTTACGGTTTAGCAGTTATTCAAAATTCTGTAAAATTCCTCCAGAATAAACTACTCTTCAAGAGACTATTCCCAGAAAATTCATGATATACATTTTATTTTTCAGGTACATATCTTTAATATACGAAATTTTAATCAAAATCGTTAGAGCCATTTTTGAGAAAATTGAAATTTTCGAAAAAACTTTCATGTAAAGGGTAGTTTCGGGTGGGGGGATTTTTCTCAAAATCTTCGTGTCGCGTCCCTGGAAGATACTAAACTTAAATACCAAGTTTGATATTTTACCGACTTTTCGTTTTTGAGTTATCGTGTTCACAGACACACGGGCACACTGACACACGGACACACGGACCTTTTTGTGAAAATGCTTTTTATTTTCTCTATACTCACTATGTACATAGTGAATAGAGAATGTATTGCACTCCACCAAAAGGTTAGATACCGAGATTTCACCGGAAATATATGTTTTAGGGTCCCCTGTATCCAAACAAAGTATTTTCAGAAAATGGTCCGTGTGTGTGTGTCCGTGTGTCCATGTGTCTGTGAACACGATAACTCAAAAACGAAAAATCGGTAAAATACCAATATTTAAGTTTAGTATCTTCCAGGGATGCGACACGAAGATTTTGAGAAAAATCCCCCCACCCCAAACTACCCTTTACATGGAACTTTTTTTCGAAAATTTTGATTTTCTCAAAAATGTACCTAACGATTTTGATTAAAATATTGTATATTAAAGTTATTTACCTGACAAATAAAATGTATATTTTGATTTTCTGGGAATAGCCTCTGAAGACTACTTTATTCTGGATGAATTTTTCATAACTACTAAACCGTAAGAGATGGACAACAACTTAACCCGCAAAAAATGTAGAGCACGTTAAAACACACAATTTATGTTATATACATTTTTTTCGTGGAGTTGATCGTTTTTGAGATATTCCTTTTTCTTGGCTTCAGCTTTGAAAAACTTATACTTTTCTCATACAGGAATTTGTCAACTTCTGTCCATACAAACAAAGGAACATCAGTCACATAGCAACCAGCTTTTGGCTTTCACTTTAACCTGTGGTACTCCCTTATTTCGCTCCTACTTACAATATAGCAAGAAATAAGACTATTTCTGCTAATTTTTCTCGATTAGCATGAAATAAATAAAGGATAAGCTTATTAACAATAAACATTTACGGAGATATAGAGAAAGTCTTGTGAATGGAACACATCAGATTTTTTTTTAGATAAAGGGGACCCTAAAACATATATTTCGGTGAAATCTCGGTATCGAATTTTTTGGTGGAGTACAATACCTTCTCTATACACTATGTACATAGTGCGTATTGAGAAAGTAAAAATGTGTTTGACGCAGAAATGAAGTACAGTAAACTCCATGAAGTAAGGCAGATAGATCTAATACGAAGTGACTATGTTTATCATGCACTAAATGAAAAATATGAATTCATGTTTACATTTGCAACTGTCTCGATTCTGTCATAAAGTGTAACATTTGTAAACACATATATGCTGTCAGCGATAAATAAATATGAGACTTTCAGAAACCAATGATACAGAGCAGAATAAAAATAATGTAATTATAGAAAAACTTCCAAAGGCAATTTAACAACAAGCAGTTAATAATGTCAAATGAAAACTAATAGCGGAAGAAGGCTGAGATAATGCAACATTTTAAAATCACCCTGAGCGAAGTTCAGCATAATGAATAACTCTAATTAATTAATTATTTGAGTGATTTGGACATTAAAACCAACAATATAAGCCTGTAAACTCAAAACGCATCTTTCTTTCTTCAGAATCGCATTCGCCATCTTCATGGATATCAATAACGGTTTTATTCAACTAAAGTCCAAAAAAAGAGTTTATCATACCAACATTCAGATCGAACAAGGAGTTATTGGTGCTTCATTGTTGCTACAAAAGTGGAAAATCACTTTTACAATAATCCCCCCTCCCTATAGAAATTTTCTAGTGTGTAGTTATGGATTTGAACTTTTTAGTAATGAAACAAGTTATCCATATTTGGTTTGTAATTAAAACATTGAGATTAATGGACTGAGATGAAAATGCAACATAACTAACTTCAAGTGTTACTGAATTAAAGTGTAAAATAATCTTAAAAACTCTTTAACATTCTGAAAACAGATACAGAAGTTTGGTTATATATATATAAATAATTGCTGTGGATTATTGCATTATCGTCTGTCAAAAGAATAGACATACGGCTCGGCTGAGAGTACAGAGTTTGTCAATTTGCTACCGACCGATATTACATGAAGCAGTACCGCATTGTAAGATACCAGCCAAAGTCAGAGGACTGGTTTCTTCGGCCAAGAACCTTTCCATATTCACTTCACCGGGACACTTTAAGCAACTAACTCATAGTACATTAAAACCATAAACGTACTAGCATTATTTTCAAGAAGAATGAATACACAGTTGTTTTAACGAGCTCACCCGACCGTGTGCTATTCTTAACGTGACAGATGGAACACATACACTCCAGCTAATCATAAACGAGCTAATTGGTTCCTGCTGGCGGCAAGCGGGAAGGTGGGAATATTTCGTTCATAAAACGCAGTATCCAAGCCTAATAGAGAGGCCTCTGAGCAAAATTAAGCGGTCTTTCACGTACAGTATAGAATGGGACGCTGAGAACCGCAGCAGTTAAAGAGCGTCCATAAATAAAACGCCATTTCATTTCATTTTCATAACCTGGAGTCGCTACTTCTCCATCAAGTAGCTCCGTAATTGGCCCCCCTCCTGGAACCTCATGAGGCTGAGTGCACCCCGGACCAACTCCCAAATTCCCTAATCCTACCAACTTTCCTTCCACCTGGCCTTCTTAACTCGGTGGAAACACAAGCGGCACGTCGAGTTAAGCAGCATTGAGCGTGGTCACCACTTGGGTTGATGAACGGCCAAGTGACCGGCTGCGCTCAGGCCTAAGGATGCGGAGGTATTTTAACACCGCCCGGCGGACACTGACACAAAAGCTTGTGAACAAAATCCTTTTCCCTACAACATCGCACAGGTAAAACCGCTTTCAGCGGTTAGGTACTGTGGCGAAATTACATTCCGTCCAGGTACCTGTTCTTGGACTCTTGGAGGGGGGAAATCCCCACTCCGGTACCGGGAATCGAAGCCAGACCTCCCGTTTGGTAAGCAGCTGCGCTGCCACCGCGCTAAGGAGACGATCAACAACAATAATAATAATAATAATAATAATAATAATAATAATAATAGTTCTTTATGACGCATATTCCCTCTTACTCAAAACTATTTTTTTGTGGAATGCACTTACCTTCACGCGCCCCCAAACACTCGTCTTGTAAGCATTCCCAAATTATCCGAAAGGCGGAAATGGAAGAAGTCTGATGAGCGCGTCTGCTGGACTCCCTTTCTGGGCTAGTTGAACACTGAATAACGGAGATCGATGGAAAGTAAATCCCTTTGTGCTTTGAGACAGGTTGCATGCTGTGACAGTTTGCCCACACAGATGAAAAGCGCACGTGGCGATGGCTGCAGCTTCAGGGCAAGGTGATGGACCATAGCATGATAAGAAACTCCAATACATCGGAGTTCGTGTAGGTCAGCAGAAACTCGCTAATGGAGTAGAATATAGAGATGGACCAGAATGCACATTTGCAGTGGATCAACCATTTCGTTCAACAATATGTAAACTTGCTTTATTTTTTTTTCACACAAGCCGTGGGTAGGACAGAAGTTGGATACTAGAGTCAGACTAAAAAATTCAACGCCATAGCAATACTAATTTACCATAATAGTTGGTTATACTATGAATCCTGGGACTTTAATTGCGACAATGTTGGTAAGTCCCCATTGGGCTATGTCATTTCAAAATCATTTGAGATTACGTTGTGGTTTACAGGGAAGCATGCGAATCAGTTGAGAAATTTAATGCCGTGCCGGCATGTTGCCATGGCAGCTGAGTGGTAGAGCAACCGTCTAGAGATCGTTGAGATTCGTGGTTGAAATCCCGGCTATGAAGTTGAATTTTTCAGTATGCCTCTACCTATACCTCCTGCCCTACGCACGGATTGTGTGAAAAAATAATTAAATCAATACTAATTGAGCATAATACTTACTGTGAATCCTAGGGCTTAAAGTACTTAAGACATTGTAAGTCACCATTGGGCTATGACATCTCGAAATAATTTGAGATCACCTTGTGGTTTAGGGAAATATGCGAGTCAGTTGAAAAATTTAATGCCGTGCCATGTTGCCAAGGTATCTCAGTAGTAGGGCAACCGGTAAGAGACCGGAGGATCCGTGGTTCAAATCCCGGCTATGGTGTTGAATTTTATCGGCCTGACTCTACCTATTCAATATGACTTGACTCTTATTTATTATCTTAATGCGTAAATTAAATAACAGTAATATGGAATTTAATAGTTAATAAATTGCATGAAGAATTTAAACTTTTAATTGAAAAAAAAAATTAATAAAGGATCCACTTTCATTTTTATTTACATTTTTTCTATTATTTTATTTAACAACTTCATAGGCTTATTCCAAGGAAGTACTCTTAAGGCAACCCGTCGGTGAAAATACTAAAATGCTCAGCTTTTGACCTATACTGCATGCTTAAGTATCATATGCTATATAAATAATTTGGAACCTCTGAAGTAAACATTAGAGTATCAACCAAATATATATCCAACAACTGAATTATTTTATAAACATCAAAGTTAATAGGATTGAAAACTGAATATGAAACTAGAAAGTATGACCGAATAGAACATATTATTTTTGGTCATTTCACCGATGCAGTGCATTAAGAAACATTTCTTCAACAGCATGAATGAAACAAGTTACAACAAACCTAAGTCTTTAGTAATCGAATTCCAAAATGGCTGCTGTGTTAAAAAACCGCTTAAGGTGATGATTTTAATAGGATATCAAAAAACATCAAACATATAATGTTATTAAATCAAGTATTAAGTTATTGTTAATGTAAACTTGTGTCATACAAACCAATGTAATGGAACATGCTGTTAAATAAACGTTACTAAAATAAAAAGGTGATATATTCATAAAATTTGTCGCCCTCCATGGTGTAATGGTTACCAACCCAAAGTCGCGGGTTCAAACCCGGCGGAGGATGATGGGTGTAAAAATCCTTAGCATGCCTACCTTCGGAAGGGCAATAAAGCCGATGGTCCCGTGTCGTAGATTTACGACACGTAAAAGAACCTCAAGCCTGATAGAGAGGCCTCTGAGCAATTTAGAATGGGACGCTGAGCACCACAGTAGTTAAAGAACGTCTATAAATAACACGCCATTTTTTGGCTAAACACTGTGAGAAATTAAAAAAGAATTTATTTCCATAATAAAATTATATGAATTCTAAACTTTTCAAAATATATTGCTTCTCCCAATTGGCGCAATTTAACTGCTAATTACCTTAAGCTATAAATGGGTAAGCGCATTCTTATTAAGAATGCTTTAAACCTTATTTTCTCACAAACTTTTTTCCAACTCTTTTCCATACTCAAAACGTTCTACACGATGCAATTTTTCATTAATTTGTTTGAATGTTTTTATATTGCTCCTGAATATCACATTAAGAAAATTGTCATATTACTTTTTCGAAATAATGCTCCAATTTTGACAAATAAGCTATTACATTTTGAAAATTCAAAATTTGGAGATTACGAAAAATAATAATATTTCTACATTAATTAGAGGTAATATAAAAATAAATATAATATGACAGATCCATATGTTAACTTATTTTCTGCAAAACCGGATTTTATTCGAGTATTTTTACTTTCTCTACACGCACTATATACAAAAATTCTATATTGAGGTTTCATATCGGAAATAGGCGTTTTTGGGTCCCCTGTATAAAAAAATATTTTTTACAAAGAGGTCTGTGTGTGTGTGTGTCTGTGTGTCTGTCTGTCTGTCTGTGAACACGATAATTCAAAAAAGAAAAGTCGGTAAAATGCTGCCCACACACACACACACACACACACACACACACACACACCGCCTGCGGTGCCATAAGTAGTTAAAGCGGGAACTTGGTATATAAGTTTAGCATCTTCCAAGGATGCGTCACGAAAGTTTTGAGGAAAACCGCCCTTTACATGGAAAAAGTTTCGAAAATATTGATTTTCTCAAACATGGCTAACGATTTTGATTAAAATGCCGTATATTAAGGATATTTATATTTAAAATATAATGCATATCTTGAGCAATCTGGGAATATCCTCTGAAGGCCTCTTTATTCTGGATGAATTTTACTGGAGAGACAAAAACTTACTACACAAAAAATGTGGATCTCGTTAAAACACAATTTGTCATATATTTTTTTTTCGCAGAACTGACCATTTTTGCAGCATTGCTTGTTATTTGTTTCAGTTTTAAAATACTTAATTTTCACATACGGGAATTTGTAACTCCAGACAATGCATAGAAACGGATTTTATCCACATGACAACCAACTTGTCGTTTTAGCCTAGAGTATTCCCTTATTTTGTTTGTGCTTACAAGAAAGCATTTCTGATGATATCTATTTCGATTAGAATGAAGTTGATAGAAACAAGCTTTTTAAATAATTTATGAAAGAGACGTAGAGAAAGTCATGTGAATGGAACACATAAGATTTTTAACAATACATTATGTGGCTTATTTTATTATAACAATGAATTTAGACACTGAAAAATTAATATTTAAATAACGATAAAGTGCGACAGTCACACCTGTTCCTCGTCATCTCTAATAATTTATATTATTATTTTTAATATATATTTCATATATGCCCCGGCTGGTTAGGTTCTTCGGTTGAGCAAGTATCTCTTAACAGGGCGTGAAGGGTAAAAGGAACTATTTTAATACATTTGAAACTTTTAGTTTGAATATTTTATTTAAACTGTTACCACAAATATTCACAATTTACATACTCTTTACATTTCTCTGCGATCCTAACTGAAGCTGTATTATACGCGCACACTTACAAATGTAACTTAGATGTAATGCATCAAATTTCTTACGTACTAATCAATAAGAGCGACGGACTGTGGAGAACAACTGAATGTACACCACTTCAAAGCGAACTGAACTATGCAGTAAATAAGGATGAACTGTATCAGAACCATGTAGAATACCCTTGTTATGCTTATGCATTAAAACTGTGCTCTATTTGGCTTGTTTTCCCCGCTCCCAGTAGCGTCTCTTTTCGTGAGCTACTGGTTTATACTGTTAACTTAGGCTGCTAACTCTCAGTAACTTTCATAATTTCACCACCCCTCAAGCTAACTTTATCTTTTTTAGCTCAAGGACAATCTTTTATACCTTTCACCCCAGTTATCTGTCTGTTGTTCACGGAAACCTTGCCAAAGATTTCTCTTTTATGACCCCTGTACAGTTTCAGCTAACTCGTCTCTCTTATAACTAAATTTACTAACAACATAACCTCATTTCTATTATAACATATTTATTTACATTGTCTTACTTATTAGTTATTTACATCTTCTTGTATTCATTAGTATTGCTTAATAAGCTAGAATTTTTAAATATAGCAAAAAAATATCAACATTAATGTGTATGATGGCTGGTGTAAATTTCACTAAGATATCTTGCATGTTATGAAGTTTCGGAAGTTCATAGATGCAGCACTTTAAAATACACAGATAGGTACTGATATTTTTAAAGGTGGATAATGTACCAATGCAGTATCTTCGCAAACAACAATGATCAGGATAAATTGATTTCTTTAAAGATATATTCAATGTCTTTTAAGTTCAAGTACTTGCATAGCTTCTTAATGTTACTTTGCAAACAACATGATCAGGATAAATTGATTTCTTTGGAGGTATGTTCAATTTATTTTAGATTAAAGCACTTTCATAGTTTCTTAATGCTACTTCTTAATGTTAGAAACAGTAATTAATATTTTAATTTACACCTTGTATGCTTTCATGGCTTTTCAGGACTATATGGACTTAATTAGCAGCGTTGCAAGCTCTCAATATTTGTTTACGACGATCACGATCACGATCACGACCATTACTGTTCAAACGCGGAATCCGCGGTGCCGCATTGTCGAATTTATTATTTGTTGGTGGAAAGTGGGTGTAACCCAAAGGAACCACTGGATATTAGGAAGTTGACCCAAATATTCTAGTCATAATTTTGTAACATCGTAACCTATATAAAGGGGAAAAGGAGCACTTGCGAATTGGTTGTTGTTGTTGATTGCTTATCCTGAGCATTTTGTAATGAAGTAATTAGGTCCCCAGTCTTTTTCAGTCATGAGTTAGGATGAAAGAACTGGACAAGTTTTAGAGTGGTCCTGATTCATCTTTTCTTGTTGAAAAAAAAATGAAAATGGGGTTTTACTTATAGACGCTCTTTAATTGCTGTGATTCGCAGAGTCTCATTCTATACTGGGCGTGAAAGATGGCTTAATTTTGCTCAGAGCCTTCTCTATCAGGCTTGGGGTTCTTTTGCGTGCCGTAAATCTACGACACGGGACCAACGGCTTCCCTTCCGAAGGAATCCATGCTTATTTGAGTTGGACATTTCCACAGACCTCTTCCTAGAATGTCTCTTGATTTATTCAGAGACCTCAAAACATGTACTTCTATTGAAACCTTGGCATCAAATTTTTGTATGAAGTGCAATAGTTCCACTAGTTACTGAATAATTAAAAATCTGATATGTTCCATTCATATGACTTTCTCTATATTGCTGTAACAAATTATTGTTAAAAAGCATATTCTTCTGTCTACTTGAGATAAACATTACCAAACATGTTCTTATTTATTTGCTTCCTTGTAAGTAGAGGAACATTAATAACTAGTCTCTAAAACGAATGTCAAATCTCTTAAAAGCTGGTTACCATGTGGTTACAATCCGTTTCTATGCAGGGCCAAGGGTTTACAACTTTCCGTGTGAGAAATATTTAAGTATTTTAAGTCTCAAATAGAGGTATTTAGAGGCTATTCCCAGAAAATTCAAGATATGCATTTTAATTGTCATATAAATATCTTTAATATATGGTATTTTAATCAAAATCGTTAGAGCTATTTTTGAGAAAATCAACATTTTCGAAAAAGTTCCATGTAAAGGATAAATTGTGGTGGGGGGATTTTTCTCAAAATTGTCGTGTCGTATCCCTGGAAGATAAACTTAAATACCAAGTTTGCCATTTTACCAACTTTTCGTTTTTGAGTTATCGTGTTTACAGACACACAGACATATGGACTTTTTCCAGAAATGCTTCTTTTTTTTTGGATTCAGAGGACCCTAAAACATGTATTTCCGGTGAAATCTCAGTATCGAATTTTTGGTGGAATGCAATACCTTCTCTATACACTATGTACATAGTATGTGTAGAGAAAATAAAAATAACCTATAGGTAGCAAAGATGCTATTTACCTTCTTTGGCAAATAGCGGTAAAGTCAACTTAAAAACCGAACTGAGGGGATTCTAATCTGAAACCTCCATATTTGCAGTATTTTTGTTTATTATTATTGTTATTATTATTAAAATTATTATTATTTACTTATTAATGTTAACCGTATTGCGTAGCTTTTATTTAAAATCGCTACAAACGCAAGTTTCAAGTACCCAAGTGAAAGCTGCGACGGTTTCCTTGGTTCACTGACAAAACAAAGGCATCGCGGTTCACAGTGCCGGGGATGTGGAGGCGTCCGTCTGATAACGTCACTGGTCAGTATAATAGGGCTTGAAGCCGAAGCTCCGTGGGAGGGTCCCAGCGGCCGATATTGTGTGTCGCACAGGAATTGCACATTAACCAAGTAAATGCGAAATTGCATGCAAGGATCTCTAAGGACGCAGCCGAATCGCATAATGTGGTTCTTCCTACCGCACAGAAGCTAGCATTGTCCATGCGCGAACTTCCTATCGATAACTATCGAACCCTTCGTCCTCTCTAGCCACACCGTGCATGCGCAAGTTAGGCAACCATAACTATAGAATCTAACCAAGCATAGGAGGCTAACCCAAAGTTATTGCCTTAACCTTAGCTTGTAGAGTGGTAGCTATGCTTTTCTGATAGTCTGTACCCGGCAGCAATGAAGTTCCAATAATGTAGGTATTTCATAAGAAGCAGCAATGACAAAGAGTATCTAAAGACACTATAAGAACCTGCGTCTGCAGACTCTATAGCAGCTGGAAACAAAAGTAAATGCCATTTTCGCCGTATTGTTTTTCGCATCTTCTGCTGCTGCTGCTTTTAAACACCGGTAACTCCCACATTAAGCTTCTATACAACCTAGGCCAACGCTTTATGTAATATTTTCTTTATAAGCTATTTATTTTGAAACGGAAGAGATTATTGGAGCTAAAAGTAAAATCTTAGCCATAGGATGTAGATGCAAACATACTTTTAAGCTATGCACATATCATATAAATTTCAGTCTTTGTCAAAAGGTGAATCTGTAACGACTGCAGAAATGAAAGCTCACTTAGGCTTTCTTCTCCTTTGAAGTTTTAATTACTCTCTCTAGCGTATATGTACAACGTACATAGAATATAGAGAAGTATTGTATTTCGCCCAAGTATTACATACCGAGATTTCATTGGATATATGTTTTGAGAACCCTTGAATAAAAAAATTATCTTTGGGAAAAGGTCAATGTGTGTGTGTGCGTGTCTATGTGTCTGTGTACAGCATAACTCAGAAACAAAACGTCCGGTAAATACCAAACTTGGAATTTAAGTATCATCGAAGGATGCGAATGGAAGTTTTCCAAGAGAATCCCCCACCCCAAACTACCCTTTATATGGAAACATTTTCCAACACTTTGATTTTCTCAAAAATGGCCCTAACGATTTTGTTTAATATACCATATATTAAAGATATTTACATCACAAATAAAATGTATATCTTAATTTTCTGGGAATTACCTCGGAAGTCCTCTTTATTCTGGTAAAACGTAGGAGATAATCAAAATCTTATTACACAAAAATGTAGATATCGACAAAACACCCAATTTTTGTCTTTACATTATGAAGTGATAATCCTTTTATTAGTTTGAATTTTAAAATGCCTATACTGGAACTCGCCCATGTTTCTTTTAATTCTATCCAAGCAAAGAAGCGAATTTCAATGACAATCGCATAGTGATAGCTTTTAAAACATTTGTCTAACGCTTTAGCATAGTGCATTGCTTGAGCTCCCTTCTACTTATAAGGGACTAACCAATAACAATATTGTGCTAATGCTAATCTCGATTAGTATGATGTAGAAAGAAGAGTAATCTTTTGTTAGAAGTTTGTTTATAAAGCAGCCAGAGAAAGTCATGTGAGTGTAGAACACATCAGAGTTTTTAAAGTAAAATGTTAAAATAGATGACATTGCATGACTCAAATTTTCTATCCATCTTAATAAACATTCTTTGCTATGCTACCAGATATCTACATATAGTTGAAAATCACGTGTACTTTTGTTTTGCCTCCCTTAACTCTATTCAGTGAAATTATTGTGTACCTTTCAATAAAAGTACTGCTCTTCTATCTATTGTAAATATTCAATTGAGAATTTATTATTTTTATCATTAACATTTTTAATAAATGTTGATTATTTAAGTTGAGTCTTCTCCTGCCGCGCTACCTTTGCTACTACTTATTTTCTCTAGCACGTATGTGCATATAGCCAGAGAAGGTAATATATTACACCCAAAATTTCGATACCGAGATTTCAAGCAAATACATGTTTTAGGGTCCCCAAAACCCATCCCCCCACCCAAAAAAATTAGAAAAAGGTCCGTGTGTATATATGTGTGTTTTGTGTTCTGTGGACAGCATTACTCAAAAACGAAAAGTCTGGTATATAGCTTCACTATCTTCCAAGGGTACAAAACCAACATTTTTGGGGAAATATCCCCCTCCCAACAAGAAACATTTTTCGAAAAGTTAGACTTTCTCAAAATTGTCTCTACCATATGTTTAAAATATTTTCATACCAAACAAAATGTATATATTGACTTTTCTGGGGATAGCTTTTAAAGACCTCTTCATTCTAGATGACTTTCGTCTCACTGTAAGCCGTAAGAGATACACATAGTTACTACACAAAAAGTCTGTGTTTCATTCACATGATTTTTTTCTACCTCTTTGTATCACATTATTGTTAATAAGACTATTCTTCTATCTACTTTATGCAAATAGAGATAAGCATCAGCAGAAACGATCTCATTACTTAGTTCCTTATAAGTAGGAGGGAAATAAGGGAATACTCTAGGCTAAACCGACAGTCAAATGTTTTAAAATGCGGTTGCTATGGGATTGAAATCCGTTTTTTTTTTTTTTTTTTTTTTTTTGCATAGTCAGGCGTTGACAAGTTCCTGTATAAGAAAAGTATATGTTTTTTTTTAAACTAAAACCAATAACAAGACATGTCTAAAAAGCGTTCAATTCCACGAAAATATGTTATATATAACATAAATTATGCGTTTTAACGAGATCTACGTTATTTGTTAGATAAGCTTTTGTCTATCTCTCATGGTTTACCAGTTATGCAAAATTCCGCAAAATTCATTAAGAATAAAAAATTCTTCAGAGGCTATTCCCAGAAAATTGAAGATGTATATTTTATTTGTCACGTGAATATCTTTAATAAACGATATTTTAATAAAAATTGTTAAAGCCATTTTTGAGAGAATCAAAATTTTCGAAAAATGTACCTGTAAGGGGTAGTTGGGGGTGGGGGATTTTCTTGGGAATCTTCGTGTCGCATCTTTGGAAGATACTGAACTTAAATGCTAAGTTTGGTATTTTAACGAACGTATCGTTTTTGAGCTATACTGCCAACAGATTCACACGGACATATTTCTAAACTTTTTTTTTTTGGGGGGGGGGGGAGATTCAGAGGTCTCAAAACATGTGTTTCTGGTGAAATCTCGATGTCAAATTTTTAGAATACCTCCTCTACACACTATGTATAAAGTACGTGACACTATGTACGAAGTACATGTAGAGAAAGTAAAACTGTAGATCTTGTTAAAACACACAATTTATGTCATATACATTTTTTTGTAGAATTAACTGTTTCCGAGGTATTATTTATTTGCTTCAATTTTAAACTACTTAAACTTTTCTCAAGCGGAAAGTCAACTTTCATTTCATCTGTTTTACTCCCGGGAATACAAAAGAGAACCGAATTTCACATAGCTATGAGTTTTAAGAGATTTACAATCGTTTTAGCCTAGTGTACTCCCTTACTTACTAGGAAGCAAGTAATAAGACCAATTCTGCTAAAGTTATCTCGATTAGCAAATAAAGAATAATCTTTTGTAAGGAAAGTTTGTTTGTGAAAAAGCTAGAGAAAGTCATGTGAATGGGACACGTTATATGTACATTATACGTACAGCCTAGAGAAAGTGATAATGGGTGGTATTTTCCGACTATTGTGTTTGTTCTGTGCATGCCTCACAGGAATTAATAGTCCTGGGAAGTTCTTGAAGTAATAGTTCTATATTTTTTTGCGGATAGAGAAGCCGGTGTCTACCTATTCTGCGAAGTCGTCGCTTAAAATAGTTATCTTCGACGTAATCAAATATTAGTGACATGTCATCTTGGGCTATCTCTTGAGGTGTCGAATGCATTTTCGCGTGTCTTCTGGCACGAATGCCATTGCTATTAATGAATGAAACTGTGATATAAATTCGCTGTTTTCTTCTTCTTGATATGTTACTTCCATATATCTTCCGTCTGTAAAGTCGCCAGAAGGAGTGCCCGAGGCTGAAGAAAAAAAGAAAGAAAGAAAACGAAACCAACCTCGGGAGATTCCAATGTAATCTCATTAATAACTGCTGATTTATAATCAGCTGATACAAATCGTGGAATAAGTTCACGTTAAAATTGAAATAATGTTTTTCTTCCTTCAGAAATCGAAAATATTGTTTACAAGATCCCTGTTTGTGCCTTGTTTTGTTGCCCCCCCCCCGACTTTATAACAGTGAACCACTGCTTTTGAATCTTCACGCTGAGATTGTACAAAGCTGTAGTAAAAATCAAGGAACGGATTTAAATGTTTCATTCGTTAGCCAATAATGACTATGGCAAACATGTTTCATGGATGAATATGTAGGAGCCATTTGTCACCTTGTAAGATTCTAGTAGGTATACATTTCAGCTGTAACGTTTAATTTGTCTTTTAAGTTCTGGAGGCAAATGTTCTCTCCTGTTAAGGAAGGCACAATGCCCCGATAAAGGTTCTTTTCTTTGGTATTCTACATAAACTTCGCGGGTCCCAGTCTCCAGTTCATTTTGAAGAATAGAGGAAACTGATCCTCTGCAACTTCTTGTTGTTTTCTTCATAGACACGACACACTCTTCGCCCCATTCAGATTTACGATTTGAAGGTCCTTTGTTACTGTCATCATTGAGTTACATTCCTCTCATAAATCACAACGTCCACGCTCACCACTTCCCGCTTTCTATGCTTGATATACAAGTACATGAAACCTTTGTGTTTTTAGTTTACGGCGACCTCTTTCTGTTTCTGGGTATCCTATTTCAACACCCATGCTTTGGAAAATATGCAAACAGGTCAGATAATGAAGAAACTATAAAAACACGTTACAATTTGTTACACTATTGACTGTCCGATGACGAAAACCAATTAAAAGTGTTGTCAAGAGTATACATGAAAAAGAGAACCACGCTTTTACCCGAACGAAACCTCAGATAACGAAGTACAAATATCAGTTTGACTACAAAATAATATATCGTGATTACGAAACGTAACTGTGGCACATTGTATTGTATGACGCGTTTTAATTGTTTCTTTAATCGTAAACGTGCTTAGTATTTGTATTACGAATTGCAACTGACGGCGAATAAATTGTGGCAAACTCCCAATAATAATAATAATAATAATAATAATAATAATACTTCACCGCACGAACAGCAGGCAGCAACTGACACTTAACTCGCACAGCCGATAAACAGTCTTGAGCGGGTCATTCGCCACTAGAGAACTAGTGGAACCATACAGAGGTCACTGCAGTGCAAGCAAATCACATATACATGCAATGTAGTCGGGTAACAAAAGACTGCTGTGTATTATAATTAATAGTGATATCTGAAAGTATTAAAAATACGCCATAATAGAAACTAAAGGTCAGTATAAACATTGATGCAGAAAAGTAAATTACAGCTCCGCCTCTTGGCAGCATTCAGTTTGGTAAATTAAACATAAAATTCTACAGCGTTTACAAATATTTCAGTCAGTGAGGGATCGTAATCATACACTCGTAACTACTTAGCAGAGCTAGGAAGTACGTACCGTTCGCCGTTCCGCAATATAGGTTGCGAGTGGCCATCTCACTGCATCAAAAGCCGGTCCCCATGGCCACGCTCGCTAAAGCGTCTCGCTTTGGTGCTTCGTGGGCAGGGGATCGTGGGTTCGAGTCCCGCCTTGGGCGTGGATGTTATATGTTTGTGCAATGTGTATATGTTTGTAAAAGAAACAGTAAAACCTACGGGGGGAAATGTAAATAGGGATACAGTACCGGAGTCCTGACCAGACTCCGTTACTGTTTTTATATTTAAAAAAAAAAAAAAAAAAAAAAAAAACTTGCATAAAAACGCTTAGTGGAGAGGTAAACAAATCTGGGAAGTAAAACCGTTTGTCGCGAGTCGGAGATTTACGGCACGTAAAAAAACTCAGCCTGATAAAAAGGTCTCTGAGCAAAATTAAGTGGTCTTTCACCCCCATATACAATGAGATGCTGAGAACCACAACAGTTCATAAATAAAACTCAATTTTTCGAAAATTTTGATTTCCTAATAAACGGCTTTAATTGATTTGAATAAATACGACATGTTTAAGATAATTTTATGACAAAATGAAAAATATATCTTGAATTTTCTGGAAATAGTCTTTGAATTCTTTCGTTTTCTGGATGACTTTTGCACAATTGATAAACCGTAACAGATAGACAAAATCTTACTGTAAAAATGTAATTCTCATTAAAGTACATAATTTATGTCAAATGAGTTAAACAATTCTGAGACATTCCTTATTATGTGCTTAAATTTGCCATTTTTTACATTTTTCTTAAATGATAACCTTAATAGCTGTTGTTTTTTCATCATTCTTTTGTTTTTTTTAGACTGGTCACACAAGAAGAATGGAATTTCTGGCCCATCACGTAGAGAACCGGTCTTAAAAGATTTGACTATCGCTTCAGACTAGTGTATTCACCTATTCCCATTATATCTACAAGGAAATGCGTAATAAAACGTTTAATGTTTCTACTAATGGTTAAGATATCTTGATAGGCATGAAGTAGATAGAAGAATAAGCTTTTGTAAGAGTTGCATATTGCAGAATAGGTAGCGAAAGTCGTGTACGTCAGATTGTCTCACTAAGTTTTATATTGAACAAGTCACATTCACCCCTGCATTCGTACTACCAGATTCTACAGAAGATAGGGTAAGATTCTGGCTAGTTAAAAATTCTTCCCCCAGCACGAGACCTCTAGATTTATGTTTCCATATTTGTGATGTTAATCGAGATAACAATTTGGAGAAATAATTTGATTACACATTTCGTTATAACTACAAGAGAATCCAATAGCCATAAGAGGAATTTTTGAAAAACAAATCGCTACGCGGTAACTTCGGAATTCCGTCGTTCTGTTTACACGCACACAAGCAAAAGAAAACAAAGCAAACAAATAAAATAAAAAAAAAAGAAAATAAAAATAGGGAACAAACAGTGACCTAGCAGTCGAACAAATTGGATGTGTTGCATTCACGTGACTTCTACAAACTAGTCTTACAAGAGCATTATTTTTACATTATCTATTCTATTTGTTATGTAATAATGTACATTGTATAATGTACACATATTGAATTCCATTCAAAAATTGGATAGCGAATTTTCATTGGAAGTATGTTTTGAGATCACCTGGAAAAAAAAAAAAAGCATTTCTAGAAAAATGTCCGCGCGCGCGTGTGTATGAGTGGTGTACATCTGTGTGTCTGTGGGCAGCGAAGCTCAAAAACGAAAAGTCCATTAAATATCAAACTTGGTGTTAAGTTCAGTATCTTCCAAGGATGCAACACGAATATTTTCAAGAAAATCGCCCCACCCTAACTACTTTTTCATGGAGCATTTTTCAAAACTTTGATTTTCTAAAAAATGGCTCTTAACGATTTTGATTAAAATTCCATATGTTTAAGATAGTTTTATGACAAACGAAATGTACACCTTGAATTTTTTTATGGTAGCCTCTGAAGATCTCTTCATTCTGTATGACTTTAGTGTAACTGGTAAACCGTAAGAGATTGACAAAAAGTTACCGCATAAAAAATATACATCTTGATTAAACACACAGTTTAAGTCATATATATTCGTAGAATTAACAGTTTTCAAGATATTCCTCGTTATTCAAACTACTTAAACTTTCTTCAAACTGGAAACAAATGTTCGTCTCATCTCTTTTGTTTTACTCCCGGAAAAGCAAAATTGAACCGATTTTCAATTGTTTACCATATCGATGAGCTTTTAAGAGATTTAAATATTACTTTAGCCTAGTGTGCTCCCTTATTTCCCTTCTACTTACAAGGAAGATGTAAAAAGACCAATTCTGCTCATGGTTATCTCGATTAGAGTGATGTAGACAAGAGAATACTCTTTTGTAAGGAAAGCTAGTTTGTGGAACAGATAGAAAAAATCATCTGAATGGAACGCTTCAGATTGTTAATCGAGCCTTTAAGGACTTACACGTTTCGTTGCAAGGACGAGAAGAATACAGTAGGCTAAAGCGATAGTTAAATATTAAAAATCTTCACATGATTTTCTCTACATCTCTGCAGCAAATTATTGTCAAAAATCTTATGCTTCTATTAACTTCATGCTAATCGAGAAAAAATTAGCAGAAATAGTCTTATTACTTGCTTCCTCGTAAGTAGAAGCGAAATAAGGGAATACCATAGGTTAAACTGATAGTTAAAAGCTGGTTGCTATGTGACTGAAGTTCCTTTGTTTGTATGGACACGAGTTCACAAAGTCCTGTATGAGAAAAGTGTTTTTCAAAGCTGAAACCAAAAACAAGGAATATCTAAAAAACGACCAGCTCCATGAAAAAATGTATACAACATAAAATACGTGTTTTAATGTGCTCTACATTTTCTATGTAGTAAGTTTTTGTCCATTTCTTACGGTTTAGCAGTTATGCAAAATTCTGTAAAATTTACTCAGAATAAAGTAGTCTTCATAGGCTATTCCCAGAAAATTCAAGATATATATTTTATTTATCCGGTAAATATCTTTAATGTACGATATTTTAATCAAAATCATTAGAGCAATTTTTTAGAAAATCAACATTTTCGTAAAACGTTTCATGTAAATGGTAGTTTGGGGTGGGGGTTTTTCTCAAAATCTTCGTGTCACATCCCTCGAAGTTACTAAACTTAAATACCTAGTTTGGTATTTTACCGATTTTTCGTTTTTGAGTTATCGTGTTCATAGACACACGGACACACACACACACACACACACACACACACACACACGTACCTTTGTCTGAAAATACTTTTTTTGAATGCAGGGGACCCTCAAAAATATGTTTTCGGTGAAATCTCGTATCGAATTTTTTGGTACACTATGTACATAGTACGTGTAGAGAAAGTAAGAAGGAATCACTATTTAATGCTTTGAATGTCCATGTATGACCACGAATGGAAACACTTACAAGTATTTGAAAATTCAGGCCACTAACAAAGACTATCTTGTAATCGGTTAACGCCACAATAAGTTTTATTTGAACTAAATTTTGTGCTTTAACGAGATGTACATTTTTTGTGGAGTTTCGATTTTTCAATCTCTTATCTGTTTAGTATACAATAGTTATTTATAAAAAAGTTGGACTTTAAAGGATATTTGTAGAAATATATTTTGCCATGTAAATATCTTAAATATAGAATTTTAAACAAAGTCACAGTGGCCATTTTCAGAAAAAATATAGATACTAATTGAAGACTTTCCATGTAAACGACATTTGGAGCAGGGGAATTTTCTTGAAAATCTTCGCGTCCCATTCTTGGAAGAATGCTTGGAAGACATTCAATTTGAATATTATTGACATCTATCCGACTTTTCTCACTCACTCACTCTCTCTCTCTCTCTCTCTCTCTCTCTCTCTCTCTCTCTCACACACACACACACACACACACACACACACACACCACACACACATATGCATGAATGTATGCATTTTTATTTTTGATTTATGGAGGCTCACAACGGTACTTAACGACTTTTTGTTTATGAGTTGCCTTTTCACAAAAGAATCTAGTAGAACAAACACCTCACTCACATACACGCCTAACGTAGCCACAAAACGTGTACTCCGCTGAAATATCGGTATTGATTTTTTTGGATAGAATGCGATACTTGCTCTGCTTAATATCGGTAAAGTGTGTTCTTAGCGCGTTGGTAGTGCAGCTGCTTGCACAACAGGAGGTCCGGATTTGATTTCCGGTACCGGCTTGAGGATTTTCTCTCTTTGGTACGGGATTTACTCAACCTCGTAAGGTCCCTAGGAGTGATACGAAGAAGAATGGTTCTGAAACAAAAAGGATTATTCCTCATCGTAATCCTGTTATTACTTCTGTAGTGTGCCATCCTTGATACCTTCTTACTCGAACTACATTGAGGAGCTACTTAGGGAAAAGTGGCGCATTAACCAGCCAGGAGGTTTTCAGGGCCCTAAACACGTACCCATCCTCCAGTACTGTACTCCACTTATGACGTCTGTAATGGGCTGTGGGGGATGCAGCGGTCGGGCGGTAGGTCTTGGCCCGTTTCTGGCTGTTGCGTCGCGGAGTTTATTACTAAAGGAATAAAAACATATAATAATAACTCCATGGCATGACAAGGAATCTTGGCCATTGTGGCTGTGTCTCCCATTGGAGGGTGAGACATGGTCAGCACCTCGAAACCCCCGGCCGGTTAATGCGGTCCTCATGACCTGGAGCCGCTACTTCTCCATCAAATAGTTCCCCTATTGGCCCTCCCAGGGACCTCAAGGCTGAGTGCACCCTGGACAAGGTCTCCCAACGGAGAAAAAATCCCCACGCCGTACCGAGAATCGAAACCAGGTCACCGTACTGAGGAGACGACCCCCATTGAAACACATAAGCCATTTGAAAATACATAGTAGTAATAAACAACATCTCGTAAATGGTTAATTCAATTTGAAAAAAGACATAACTTGTGTGTTTTAAAGAGATCTAAATTATATTGGTGGATAAAATTTTGCCTATCTCTTACGGTTTACAAGTTATACAACTTCTATAATGAAGAAGACTTCGCGTATTGTTTGCAGAAAATTAAAGATCTACACTTAATTACTCGTACAGATTATTTAAATATAAGGTATATTAAGGGAAACCGTTAGCCATTTTAATAGAAATAATTTTTAAATTTTTCCATGTAAAGGAAAGTTTGGGATATGGATATCCTTGAAAATCTTCATGTCGAATCCCGGAAATATAAATAAATACATGGTATTTATGTGAATTTTCGTTGTTAAATCATTCTCTTCACGAGACACTCTGTGAGCACAGACCTAAAATGATTGTTTGGAGGTTACCATGCTAGCCTCTAAAACCCAAGATAGCAGGTTCAAACCTGCCGGATGATGGATTTTTTTTCCTTAGCATGGCTTCCTTCGGAAGGGAAGTAAAGCCGGTGCTGCCGTATAATATTTATTTGCATGTTAAGGAACCTGGGCATATTTCGATATTTCGCGTGCGCAAATCGTGATTTGCCCTACAATACCATCTGTGTGCGACGAGTCACCATGGTGCATAGCGGCCGACCCACGAACTAGAGATTCAAATTCGATCACGGAAACATCGTAACGATGACCTATGCGCCACATAGGAGTTACAGGAAATAACTAACTTGTTTGGAGGGATTTTGGGAACTTCCAAAGGTACATTTCCGATGAAACTTTGGTATAGCATTTTTGGGTATAATGCAATATTTCCTCTTCTTACTGTAAATACATCAGTAGCAAAAGTAAAAGCCTTGAACATTTTGGGTCCCAAATTCTCTTCAGTAATATTCTACAAACTGAAACCCATGTAGGGTGTACTTTCAATAAACGGTACCTAATATATTATAAATAGGAGAGGGGAAAACTGGGACGGGCAGTTTTCTTTTTTAAATCTCTCCATTTATTAAGCCTTTAACTGCATGGTCCTATCGGCGGCATTTTCCTTTAACATATTGCCTGTTGGCAATGATGTGAATTCGTGTACTGATGTTAAGTTTTCTGTTCTACTTGTTAATTTTAATCATTAGATCAATCACACATTATGCTCACATTTATAATTCCAAAGAATGGGGAATAATCTGGACTGTAGAAAAATCTCTAACCCTAACAGGGAATCGAACCGGGACCCCTCACACGGCAGGCAGGTGCTACGGCAGGGTTCTTATTGAAACAGATATAAATGCAATTGAAATAGTACCTAGAATGCATACAAAGGAATATTAAATAGCGTTACCTTGGTATAGCGTTTAAAATCCTGTAAATATAAGTGGGATATACCACCAAGAATGTGTGTACGAAGTGATAGAAACAGTTAAACGATCGCTTAAAAGAGTAATTAAATATTTGAATTCATTACTTTTGTTTGGGAGTCTGATATTCATATGATCCCCTTAGAAAGAACAAGTGGAAATAAAGTACAGCTCGATGAGTAAGAAATAATAAATCCCTTTATTCAAGAAACATATTTGCTGTCAGACATCTGTTAATCGTTTATGTAATTCATCGAAGCATGTCTGAGCAAAGACAATTTGCTATGACCTTTCGGTTTGTAACATTACTACGTAGATACATAATGGTAGCTGAACAAAGAACGGAAGATTGGAGATGGGCAGAGACTGTACGTGAACGCGAACCAAACCTTGCTGCTGCTGCTGTTGCTCTCACTAACACCCCTGTTCATTCGTTCGTTCGCTGAGTAAGCAATTCATCACCTCACTCTCATTCCCTCTCCCTCTTTCTCTTTCGCGAGGTCTCTTCTTTGCCCGCGAGCCTTTGTAGAGGTAAGCGAGCGGGCAGTACAAAAACCGCGGTCAGGCTGGAGCAGCGAGGGAGGGAGAGAGAGGGCGAATCTCCCTTCAGGTCGTCACGCTGGCACTTCCGACCCGCGACGCGAACAGGCGGTGTTTTTTTGTCCCTACAGCTCCCTCGTCCTAACCCTCGCTCGCTCGCTCTCTCACTCTCTCTCTCTCGCTCTCTCTCTACTGCCTCGCGCTAATCAGTGGCCGACCGGTTGGGAGACGACCCCTTCCCACCGTGTGACGCAGCCTAGATCGGAGAAGTACAGTTGCGTCGCAGATAGAATTACACCCCGCCAAGCCCAGTCTTGGGGCAGCTGTATTTCATGTTTCTCAAACAAGAACACACACACACAAAAATCACCTCATTCGCAGTTTACCTGTTATGCATAACTATATTCCTATACACTTCAACAGGTTGATGAAGTGGGCACCTGTTCGATATGAGAGCTTACCTATTCTTACTGCAGATAAACAGAAATTCGCTTCTCGCAAAATTGTAAAAACGTGTCATATACCGCTTCTCTGCAAGTGTTCATAAATGAAACTTTCAACAAACCTCGTCTCATACCGTGGCTTTGTTAGAGGCTACAAATACGAACGTGTCTTTTTGGGGTGGGATTTACAGTCAAAATATCCCTCAGAAACTTTCATGGTCAGCAACTTTCATCACTTCATACAAGTGGGATATCTTTTGAACCATGTCTAAATTTTGCAGCAACCATATGATTAGAACATTCACATTTTAAAAATAACTTCAAAATCTGCTTAACATTATTGATTCTACAGATACTTACCAATAAACTAAATATTCATAACATTTTCACAACGGCCTTCTTGTAGATAATGTTGTGCAATATCTGCGTAAGATAAAATAGTACTTACACAGTAAGTGGAGGAACATTCCAGTATTTTGAACGAAGAAGCATCAAACTCGCTTGCTTTATCTTATAAATACAAAGAACTATTTAATAACATTGATCTAATCAATATTTGCATTTAAAAATGATAACTATTTTTTTTTATAAACTGCATCACATAAAATAAAAAGAATGCCATTGCGGTCGAATGGTCAGCGTACTGCTTCGCACCCAGATTCGATTCTCGCTTGCGGCGGGGAATTTTTCTTTAACTAGAATCATTCCCTATCCCCCACAGAGTCTGGAAGTGTGCATGTCAGAGTAAATGTGTGTATTTAATGGTATAATACTGAAAAAAGTAACGTTAATAAATCCTGTAGTTCAGCGAGTGAACACCAGTAATTGTTTACTTTCTCTATGCGTACTATGTACATAGTGTATAGAAAAAGTATTGTAATGCACATAAAATTTCGATACCGAGCTTTCACCGGAAATGCATGTTTTGAGACCCCCGAATATATATTTTTTTTAGAAAATTGTGTCTGTGTATATATGTATATGTGTGTCTGTGGGCAGCGTAACTCCAAAACGAGAAGCCCGTTAAAAACCAAACTTGGTATATAGGTTTGGTATCTTCCAAAGACACGAAGATTTCCAAGAAAATCCCCCACTCCAAACTACCCTTTACATGGAACTTTTTTGGAAAAATTTGATTTTCTCAAAAACGGCTCTAAATGGCTCAAAAATGGTTTTTGATTAAAATGTCGTATATTAAAGATATTTACCTGACAAACAATATGTATATCTTGAATTTTCTGGGAATATCCTTCTGGATGAATTTTACGGAATTTTTGCATAGCTGCTAAACCGCAAGAGATAGACAAAAACTTACCATACAAAAAATGTAGAGCACATTAAAATACACAATTTATGTTATATCATTTTTTTTTCGTGGAGTTGAACGTTTTTTTTTTTTTTTTTTTTTTTTTAGATATTCCTTGTTTTTTGTTTCAGCTTTAAAACCATACTTTTTTCATACGGGAATTTGCCAAGCCTTGTCCATACAAACAAAGGAGCTTCAGTGACATAGCAATCAGCTTTTGACTATCACTTTAACCTATGGTACTCCCTTATTTCGCTTAACAAGGAAGCAAGTAATAAGATTATTTCTGCTAATTTTTTCTCGACTAGCATGAAGTAAATAGAAGCAATAGCTTTTTAACAATAATTTGATGCAGAGATGTAGAGAAAGTCATGTGAATGGACCACATCAGATTTTTTTTTATTGTTTCTTTTATATAACCCCCTTTAACATCTAAAGTCATCTCGTGGTTTCCCCTAGTCAGGCGAATGCTGGGGTGCTTATTCTTCAAGACTTTCTTCCCATCGTTTTCCCTTTGTCTTTCCCTTAACTTTCAGGTGCGCTTGCCTCTGGGCTCGTGGTGTGTGGCAGTGACGCGCATATATATGCGCTTTGTGAATGCTATTCTCTACTTCCCCCCCCCCCCTTTTTTCTCAGTTTCCTATATTTCCCTAGTAGACCTTTTTATTCATTAAGTTTTCCTTTCACATATATATACACAAGCATAGACACATTTACAAACACAAAAACACCCATGCCCAAGGCGGGACTCGAACCCGCGATCTTGTGCACCACGAAGCGCCAAAGCGAGACACATTAGCGAGCGCGGCCACCGGGATCGGCTACCTTAGAACGGGCAGTCAAAGGGGGGAGGGGAAGAAAACTCTTATCATTAATTCCCAAAATTAATATTTTACTAAACTATCCTGGTCCTCGCGGGGGCGTACACGCTGATTATTAGAAAATGCGTAACTTTATTCAGAACGTTCATGCTGCACCATCGTCTCAAATGCAATTTTACGCTTCTGCGAATTTGTCAATTTCCCATTGTTGCGGTAAAATTCTAGCTCAGCATTTGATAAAGTATACTTATTTTTTGTGCTAGCGATTTCTTCATGCTATTAGGAAGATGGTAGAGATTTACTAGCATCTAAACAATGTGTTAAGATTTAGATTGCTAAATATGACGAAACTTAAACACCAATTCCCTTTCCGTAACACCATCCACAATCATAATTATGGGAATATAGAGACCCACTTTGATATTCTGCCTCCCAAATTTTGAAGAAAGGTCAAGCAATATTTTAAAAAATGTCATAAAGCTTTCTTTTATGCAATACTTTCTCGCTCGTGGTTCCTTACTGCTGCTGCTTCTTCACTTCGAAGTACATAATAATTCGGCAGCTTGTATTTAAACAATTCTAAGTTTTAACAGTGCTTAACTTCATTCAGCACCACAGGCTGAACACTTATGATAGATGAAACGAAAATTAGGAAAGGCAACATTCCAGGCCTACGTTTTTGGGATCTTCCGGCATTGCCAGTTATGAGGGCAGAAAAAATCCTGGAAAAATCTGTCAGGGAAGACCGCAAACTTTCGCCTGAGATTTCATGTTTAACGAGCTCGGCCACCTAATTTCCCCCTTTATGCTTCCCCCATTATTGTAAAAGAAAAAAAAAGTCTGGAAATAACCTCTTTCAATATTAATGCAAGTACGAGACGTGTTTTTAAAGTAAGTACCATTTTGAAATTCCTCCTCTGCAGCGCTGAGGTCGGATGTGCACTGTGTACCTACCTACATCTATTGGCAAACCATAGACGCCATTACGGTAACAACCGATCGTGTTTACATTTGATTTTGCGTGTCTAAAATTCCTCCACCGATTAGTAATCCCGCCAACTGTGAAGTACGAGCTTTTATTTGTTTTCTTAGGGCTAAAGACGCGAAAGCAGTTGACATTAACCGTCAGCTTTGTGAAGTCTACAGACAAAATATTATGAGTACTGGAATGTCACGCAAGTGGATAATAGTTTTCAAAGATGGCCAAACGAATGTTCATGACGAGGCACGGAATGGACGACCCTCAGTGATCACTGACATTTTGGTGCAGGTCGCCGAAAAGAAAAGAGACGTCCTTCACGATTTCTTTGTTATCAGAGACGTTTCAAGAAATTTTTACGAATTGTTATCAAAAATTGTGCTCACGATGGTACCAAAAATGTTGACTAAGGAGCAGGAAATCAAACGTTTAGACAGCGCCTTGACTTTTCCTGAGCGTTATAATGCTGAAGATGACCGTTTTTAAGCCAGTCATAGGGGATGAAACATGGGTGGCCTACGTGACACCAAAAGCAAAACAATCCATGGAATGGCGACATTTAACCTGCCCACGAAAATGAAGTTTAAGCAGACAATATCAGCCCGGAAAATCATGTGCACCGTATTTTGGGACTGCTTATTGACACAAATTGCGAAACATATAGTGTGACTTTAAACAAAACCACACCGCACAATTCAAAACAAAAGACGTGGCATGCTGAGATCGCTTTGCTGCATGACAATGCCCGTCCCCATGGGGCCAATCGAACTCGCGTCATTTGCCTGGGAAACATTTGATCATCCTCTATACAACCGTATCTAGCGCCAAGTGACTCCACATGTTTCTGCAACTGAAGAAGCATCCTGGAGGTCAGCGTCACAATGACGATAGCTTCAAAACGATCGTGTTGCAGAGGCTGTCTGTCAAGTCAAGCGGCAACCTTCTATGGCGACGGAATATAAAAGTTTGTTGTTCGATATAAGCGCCTTAACAATGGTGACACGTATGTGGAAAAGTAGATAAAAGTGCGGTACCTACCTATTTCCTGTAAAAATAAAATTGCTATAAAAGTTAGTTTATTTTTAAATATCAAAACGGTATTACTTAAAAAAAAAAAAAAAAAACACGCAGTATATGACACAACAAAGTATTACTGACATTCTTAAATATCAGTTTTTCTTTTGCACTTAGCTATACAAAACATTTGTGTAGTAAAGCTGTAAAAACATAACTAGGGTAAACCAAGTATACTATAAATCACTTTAAAATCTAATGTGCATCCAATAATATGCTTTAATCCAACTTTGTAAACACAAATGATAATTCATATTAAAGGTGATAATGCTATTTTTCCTTTAGCTGAATTGCAAATAGGAGTTGGTTTAAAACCTGGGTATTCTTTTTGAAAACAAACCGAATATTTATCCGTTTAATTTCTCTTTCACCTGGAGTATATGATTACCTGATTTCAATGTAATGTGTACCCTTATAGAATATAACGCGTTACACCGGGTTTTTCTTAAAATTCACGCAAATGTCAACTAATGAAAATATGTCCTATCAACATGCGCGCTGGTGTACAACTTCTTCTTATATACAAGTTCTCAAACATTAATCGATAGGGGAGCCAATAATCATGATTTCGCCAATGCACTTACAATGAGTCTATTTATCTTCTTACCAATTTCTCTTACTTATCAACGGAAATGTGGAGCGTGTCGCGCTCTTTGAAAAGGGGGTGAGACTAGTCGCTGCCGCCAGTTCCTCACTGACCAGGTCTAACTTTAAGCAGTCCCATTGAGTTCTGAAAATCTTTTAACTGCGAAAGAGTATTTGCGCACGTAAATTGCGGGGCAGTGCACAGGCTAAAGCGATAGTCCCGTCATGTACAACTCCTCGCTATGTGAAACAATCGAAATTCCAATCTCTGTGCTTGCCAGGAATAAACAAACGAAAACGGAGAGGAAAGATGTCTTCCCGTTTGAGAAAAGTTTAGGTGGCTAAAATTGAGACCAATAATCCGAAATAGCTCTAAAACGGTTAACTCTACAAAAAAATGTATGACATAAATTGTGTCTTTTAATGAAATCTACATTTTTTTATGTAGTACATTTTTTTATATATTTTACGGTTTGCCAGTTATATAAAAGTCATCCAGAATAAATAGGTCTCCAGAGGCTATTCCCAGAAAATTCAAGATATACATTTTGTTTATCATAAAAATATCTTAAACATGTGGTATTTTAATCAAAATCATTAGTGCCATTTTTGAGAAAAAACAACATTGTCCAAAAATGTTCCATTTAAAGGGTAGTTTGGGATGTGGGGATTTTCTTGAACATCTTTGTGTCGCATCCTTGGAGATACCGAACTCATATACCAAGTTTGGTAATTAACGTTCTTTTCGTTTTGAGCTATGCTGTCCACAGAATCACACACACACACACACACACACACACATACACATACACGCACACACAGACCTTTTTCTAATAATGCTTTATTTTGGAATAAGGGGGACCCAAAGCATGTATTTCCGGTGAAATCTTGGTATCGAATATTTGGGTGTTTTACATTACCTGGTGTATCTAGAGAAAGTAATACATGCAAATCATGACTTTCCAGTTGGTAAACTCCACAAAAAAGTGAATAGGATATAAATTGTGTGTTTTAATGAGACCTACGTTTTTTTATTTGGCTAATTGTTCATCTCTAACAGTATACCAGTTCTACAACTATTCAAAATGAAGAGATCTTCGGAGGCTATTCTCAGAAAATACAAAATATACATTTCATGTGTCATGAAAATATCCTAAACGTATGGTGCTTTAATTAAAATCATTAGAGCCATTTTTGAGATTCAAAATGTTCGCTATAAAAAGCAGTTGGGAGTAGGGGTATTTTCTTGAAAAACGTACTGTCCGTCCTTGGAAGATTCTAAGGGCCGCTGCCTCTCACCTATATGGTCCGGGTTCGATCTCAAGCGACCGCATGTGAGATTTGTGGTGGACAAAGTGGCGTAGGGCGGGTTTTCTCCGGTTTCCCCCGCCATCACATTCCACCGGGGCTCCATCTTCATGTATCATCAGTGTCATCACCTACGGTGCCAGAGCAGTAAAAAAAATTGGAAGATTATGAGTTTAGATACCAAGCTTAACATTTAAGTTTGAGAAAAATATGTATTTTGAAATAGAAACCAATAACAAGGAATATCTCGGAAACGGTAAATATCTGGCACAAATTGTTTGTTTAAACGAGGTCTACAGTTTTTGTACTGTAAGACTTTGTCTGTTACGGGTTACCGGTAATTCAAAAATACTCCAGAATGATTAGAGCTTCAGGGGTTATTCCCAGAAAATTGAAGATAAAATTTTTATTTCGCATGTATCTTTAAAATTTTAATGAAAATCGTTAGAACATTTTTGAGAACATCGAACATTTGAAAACTTAAATAGGTGGAGAGATTATCCTGAAAATACTTGGAAGATACTAAACGTAAATACCAAGCAGATTTAGCAGATCAGATTTTAAAATCCCAGCTTTCACGACTGTTTAATTTTATCCGTTATTTTGTATGCACTTTTCGTTCCGAGCACTGCAATCTACCTGGTGTTTGCAGCCTAGATCACAATGACTGAAAGGTCTGCCGATCCCGGTGGCCGCGCTCGCTAAAGTGTCTCGCTTTGGCGCTTCGTGGTGCACAGGATCGTGGGTTCGAGTCCCGCCTTGGACATGGGTGTTTCTGTGTTTGTAAATGTGTCTATATTTGTGTTTGTATATGTAAAAGGAAAACGTTAAGAATAATAAGGTCTACTAAGGAATTATAGGAAACTGGAGAAAAAAGGAATACAGCGCCGGAGTCCTAACAAGCCTCTGGAACTGTATTTTGTTTAAAAAAAAAAAAAAAAAAAAAGGCAGCTCTGTTTCCACGAGCCCAGTTTATGGCACTGAAATTCTTCCTCACATAGTGGCGAAGGCGGCTAGGAGCGCTCAAATGCGGGCAACAGCTGACCTCCACCGTAACGAATCAGTCTTAACATCCCGCCCGCAAAGCATGACTATGTAAAATGTAATATGTGCTCTACACGCCACAAGAATTTCAATTAAAAGCGTCAGTAACAAATAAAGAAAATCAGCAAAGACCGAAGTCTTAAAGGAAATTGTGTCAAGGGGAATACCGAGAAGAATGAACAATAAAAAAATTAAAAAAATATGTGTTCATTCACATGACTTTCTGTACATCTCTGCAACAAATTATTGTTAAAAAGCTAATGCTTCTAATTGCATCATGCTAACTGAGAATAGCAGAAAATCTTATTACTTGCTTCCTTGTAAGTAGGAGCGAAATAAGGGAGTACGATAGGTTAAAGTGATAGTCAAAAGCTAGTTGCTATGTGACTGAAGTTTCTTTGTTTGTATGGACAGGAGTTGACAAATGTATGAGAAAAGTAAAGTTTTTTAAAGCTGAAACCAAAAACAAGGAATATCTCAAAAACGATCAACTGCACGAAAAAAATGTATGTAACATAAATTGTATGTTTTAACGTGCTCTGCATTTTTTGTGTGGTAAGCTTTTGTCCACCTCTTATAGTTTAGCAGTTATGCAAAATTTCGTAAAATTCATCCAGAATAAAGTAATTTTCAGAGGCCATTCCCAGAAAGTTCAAGATATACATATTATTTGTCAGGAAAACATTTTTAATATACGATATTTTAATCAAAATCGTTAGAGCCATTTTTGAAAAAATCAAACATTTAAAAAAAAAAAAAAAATCCATATAAAGGGTAGTTGGGGGTGGGAAATTTTTTTTAAAATCTTCGTGTCGTATCCTTGGAAGATACCAAACTTAAACAAGTTTGATATTTAACGGTCTTTTCGTTTTTGAGCTATGCTGTCCAAAGACACACACACACACACACACACACACACACACACACACACACACATACTCTCACAGATAAGGACCTTTTTCCAAAAATGATTTTCTTTGATTCAGGGGGCACAAAACATGTATTTCCGGTGAAATCTCGGCATCGAATTTTTGGGTGCAATACAATACCTTCTCTAAACACTGTACATAGTACGTGTAGAGAAAGTAAAAAATCTTATGTGTTCATTTACATGGCTTTCTTTATTGTCGTGCAAACAAACTATTCTTATAAAAGATTGCTCTTTTATGTACATCATGCTAATCGAGAAAAACATTAGCAGTAATTGTCTTATTACTTGGCTTCCTTCTAAGAAGAAGGAGATCAAGAGAATACAGGAAAAAAGAACTTGGATGGACTTGGCACCGAACCTCGGGTTTTTGTACTTATGCCCCCACGAGGGAGGATTGAGGTGAGAGGATACATTGGGTGGCCGGAATCAGGAGTGACGGCACAGTAATGATAGGGTCCTTATAGTTTCCAGATTGAAGCACCCCGACATCGGACAGGGAGACCGGACTTCCCGCCCCACATAGGGTCCAACACCCCGGACAGGAGTGGCATTCTGTCAACCAGCCGAAATCGGAGCATTCTTTTTCCCTACCTCGCCGTACCGAGCAACATCGCCGACACTTCCAACGGGATGAAGGATGATTGAAATGACACTGAAAACGACATGAGGGACAGGGAATTCGGGGGATTAAAGAAACCTGGTGACCCGGGGAATCTTTAACTGCTGTGGTCCTCAGCATCCCATTCTAAATTGGGCGTGAAAGACCGCTTAATTTTGCTCAGAGGCCTCTCTGTCAGGCTTGAGGTTCTCTTACGTGGCGTAAATCTACGACAAGCCCTGAGTAAGGTAGACTGGCCACGGAAGCGAAGCCGACCACCCGAATGCGGATCACAGATGAAACCGTCTGAGCCGTCCCACTCGGTAGGGAATAATGTGGGCTAAAGCGATTGTCAAAACTTTTAAGAGCTGGTCGATAGGTGAACAATTGATATTCAGTTCACTTTGCATTGACAATAAAACAAAAGACATATGAAACTAAAGGTGATTTCGTTTGACAAAGCTATGTAGTTTAAAACTGAAACCAATAACAATATCTAGGAAACGGTTAACTCTGCAACTTAAATAAATATGAAATTATATATTTTTATTTAGATTGAATTAATAAAAATGCTCAAATTCCCTTTTCAGCATGATTACCGACCGCCATAGAAGCGTAAATAGTGTTTTTAACGGAATCTAGATTTTTTTGTGTATTTTTGTTTATTTCTTGCGGTTTGCCAGTTACACAAAATTCAGCAAAATGTATCCAAAATGAACAGGTTTTTAGAAGCTATTCCCAGAAAATTCAAGATATACATTTTATTTGGGATGTAAATATCTTTAATATACAGTATTTTAATAAAAATCGTTAGTCATTTTTAAGAAAATCAAAATTTCCGATATTTTTTCCATGTAAAGTGTAGTTTGGGGTGTGGGGATTTTTATCAAAATATTCCTATGGCACTCTCGGAAAATACTAAGCTTAAATACCAAGTTTGGTATTTAACGGTCTTTTATTTTTTGATCTGTGCTGCCCAGAGCTACACACCCGCACGCGCACACGCATACACGAATCTTTTTCAAAAATTACTTCTTTTTTTTTTTTTTTTTACTTTCTCCAGCCCCGTATGTACAATGTACATGGTCATAGAGAAGTATTGCATTCCACCCAAAAATTCGATACCGAGATTTCACCGGAAATACATGTTTTAGGACCTCCTGTATCCATAAAAAGCATTTTCAGAAAAAGGTCCGTGTGTATGTGTGTGTGTCCGTGTGTCCGTGTGTCTGTGAACACGATAACTCAAAAACAAATAGTAGCTAAAATACCAAACTTGGTATTTAAGTTTAGTATCTTCCAGGGATGCGACACGAAGATTTTGAGAAAAATACCCCCACCCCCAACTACCCTTTACATGGAACTTTTTTCGAAAATTTTGATTTTTTAAAAAATGGCTCTAACGATTTTGATTAAAATTTCGTATATTAATCATATTTACCTGACAAATAAAATGTATATCTTGAATTTTCTGGGAAGAGCCTCTAAAGAGTAGTTTATTCTGGATGAATTTTACTAAATTTTGAATAACTGCTAAACCGCAAGAGATGGACAAAAACTTACTACACGAAAAATGTAGAGCACATTAAAACACACAATTTTTGTTATATAAATTTTTTCGTGGATTTCGTCGTTTTTTGACATTCCTTATTTTTGGTTTCTGCTATGAAAAACGTATACTTTTCTCATACAGGAACTTGTCAACTCCTATCCATATAGACAAAGGAACTTCATTGACATAGCAACCAGCTTTTGACTATCACTTTAACCTATGGTTGTCCCTTATTTCGCTTCTACTTACGAGGAAGCGAGTAATTAGACTATTTCTGCTATTTTTTTTCTGATTAGCATAAAGTAAATAGAAGTATAAGCTTTTTAAGAATTATTTGTTGCAGGGATATGGAGAAAGTCATGTGAATGGTACACATCAGATTTTTTTTTTTTCTCATGGAGTTGATCGTTTGTTAGATATTCCTTGTTATTGGTTTCAGCTTTTAAAAACGTATACTTTTCTCATACAGGAAATTGTCAACTCCTGTCCATACAAACAAAGGAACTTAAGTCACATAGCAATCAGCTTTTGCCTATCGTTTTAATCTGTGGTACTCCCATTTTGCGCTTCTACTCACAAGGAATCAAGTTATAAGACTCTTTATGCTATTTTTTCTCGATTAGTATGAAGTAAATAGGAGCATAAGCTTTCTAACAATAATTTGTTGCAGAGATGTAGAGAAAGTCATGTGAATGGAACACATCAGACTTTTTGGCAGATAATATATAGAAGTTACCGGCAGATCTGGTAACCTCCCTGTAATATTGAAGTTCGGTATCTTCTGAACATGTGGCATGCACGAATATTCTGTAAATAACTATTCTTATAAAAGTTTATTCTTCTATTTACTTCATGCTAATCGAAATAAACAATAGCAGAAATAACCTTTCTGGTTAGTTCCGTATACAAAAGTAAAAGAAATAAGGGGATACACTAGGCTAACGCGACAGTCAAATCTTTTCACAAATAAAATGTATATTTTGAATTTTCTGGGAATAGTCCCTGAAGACCACTTTATATGAGTTTTGAATAACGGTCACACCGCAAGAGATAGACAAAAGCTTACCCCACAAAAAATGTAGATCTCGTGAAAACACATAATTTATGTCATATAGGTTTTTTATGGAGAGCTGACGTTTTTGAGATATTCCTTGTTATTGGTTTCAAATTTTAAACTACTTTTTTCTCAAACAGGAAGTGACGTTTCGATCCATCTCTTGTTTTATTGCAGGCCTGCAAAACGAACCGAGCTTCTGTTGTTTTATATAAGACCAGCTTATAAAGATATGACTATCGATTTTGCCTAGTGTATTCTCTTATGAATGACTCTTCTACTTACAAGGAGGCAAGTAATAAGACAATTTCTACTAATGTTTACATTGATTAGCACGACGTAGATTAAAGAATAATCTTTGGTAAGGAAAGTTGTTTGTGTAACAGCTAGATAAAGCCATGTGAATGGATCGCTTTAGATTTTTTTTATTTTATTTGTTTATTGATCGATCAACACGAATACTTTTACAAATCAGGGTGAGTAACAAAAACATTAAGAACAAGTTATTGAAATTCTGAGGTTATCAGGAAGGCCTCCTCAAACTAAACGATAAGATGACAAAATAAAGAGTTACTTATTACAAAAGTTTGATGTCTACCATTCACATGACTTTCTCTATATCCCTGCAACAAATTATTCTTAAAAAGCTTATACTTCTATTGACTTCATGCTAATCAGTAAAACATTAGCAGAAATAGCCATATTACTTGCTTCCTTGTAAGTAGAGGTGAAATAAGGAGTACCATAGGTTAAAGTGATAATCAAAAGCTGATTGCTATGTCACTGAAGTTCCTTTGTTTGTATGGACAGCAGTTGACAAATTCCTGTATGACAAATGTAGAAGTTTTTCACAGCAGAAACCAACAATAAGGAATGTCACAAAAACGACGAACTCCACGAAAAATATGTATATAACATAAATTGTGTGTTTTAACGTGCTCTACATTTTTTGTGTAGTAAGTTTTTGTCCATCTCTTACCGTTTAGCAGTTATTCAAAATTCAGTAAAATTCATTAAAATTCATCCAGAATAAACTACTCTTCAGAAGCTATTCCCAGAAAATTCAACATATATATTTTATTTGTCAGGTAAATATCGTTAATAAACACAATTTTAATCAAAATCGTTACAGCCATTTTTGAGAAAATCAGAATTTTCGAAAAAAATTCCATGTAAAGGGTAATTGGGGGTGGGGGATTTGTCTCAAAATCTTCGTATCCCTGGAAGATACTAAACTTAAATACCAAGTTTGGTATTTTACCGACTCTTCGTTTTTGAGTTATCGTGTTCACAGACACACGGACACACACACACACACACACACACTCACACACACACTGACCTTTTTGTGAAAATGCTTTTTTTGGATATTGGGGACCCTAAAACATATATTTCCGGTGAAATATCGGTATCGAATTTTTAGGTGGAGTACAATACCTTCTCTATACACTATGTACATGGTGCATATAGAGAAAGTAAAAAATAGATGATAAATAGGAGTATTGAGACAGTAGGAAAGGATATGTATTGGTCTTTAGGATTTAAGAATCTGATGCTGAACTGCATGTGTATTGGTATGCTTATCCGGAATCAACTTGTTGCATAGTATTAATTTCCTCCGCAAGAGGAAAATAGTATGAGAATGTAATATACCATCTGGCGAGAAATATTTCAACTAATTATCCGCCTTGCTACATATTTTATAGCAACTATGATCATCTCCATATATTGTGATGTTAGCCAACAGTGTGTGTTTCGGTATTAATGTTTCTCTTTTTATTACTTTCTCTATACTTACTATGTATATAGTGTATAGAGAAGGTATTGCATTCCATCTAAAAATTCGATACCGAAATTTCACCGTAAATAGACGCTTTAGGGTCCCCTGTATTCCAAAAAAAGTATTTTCAGAAAAAGGCCCGTGTGTGTGCGTGTGTGTGTGTGTGTGTGTGTGTGTCTGTGAAAACGATAACTCAAAAACGAAAAGTCAGTAAAATACCAAACTTGATATTTAAGTTTAGTATCCTCCAGGGATGCGACACGAAGATTTTAAGAAAAATTCCCTCACCCCAAACTACACTTTACAAGGAAAAAATTTCGAAAATTTTGATTTTCTAAAAATGATTAACGATTTTGATTAAAATACCGTATATAAAATATATTTATATGGTAAATAAATCGTATATCTTGAATTTATAGGAATAGCTTCTAAAGACCTCTTTATTTTGAATAAATTTTGCTGAATTTTGTGTGACTGGTAAACTGTAAATAATAGACAAAAACTTACTACACAAAAGATGTAGATCACGTTAAAACGGATTTCAACCACATAGCAACCAGCTTTTAAAAGATTTTACCCTCCTTTTAACCTAGTGTATTCCCTTATTTTCCTTCTACTTACAAGGAAGCAAATAATTAAGTCAATATCCGCTAGCGTTTATCTCGATTAACATAAAGTACATAGAAGAATAAGCCTTTAAACAATAATTTGTTACAGAGATGTAGAGAAAGTCATGTGAATGGAACACATCAGATTTTTTAAAGTACCGCCTTTCAAAATTCACCATCATGCTTTATCTAGCGTCCTACGAGGACATTACGGTATTATGTGCTTAAATTTAGCAATGTGTATGTTGGGAATACTGATGTATCTTTCTTTGCTATTATATCGGTATCACATGATGTTTATATTTAGATTCCCTTATTACTCAGCTCACCTGTACAAACTTTGCCTACGAGTGGGAATAGAAGTGCAAATGCACTTTCCGGTTATAAACCACCGTAGTAATCAAAAGTGTTGACATAGCTAGAGAAACTTCTCATAGTTAAAAAAGTCTGGTGTGTTATATTCACTTAGCTTTCTCTACCCATCCTTCGGCAAGCTATTCTTACAAAAGCGTGCTATTCTATTTCATGGTGACCAAAATAAACATTTGCAGAGACGGTTTTATTGCATATTTCCTTGTAGGTACAATAGGAATAGGGGAACAATAGTCAAATCGTTTTAAACCGAGCGGGATGGCTCAGGCGGTAACGTCTGTGACCCGCATTCGGGAGGTCCTGGGTTCAAATCCCGTGAGCAGACTAATCTGGCTGGGTTTTTTCGTGGTTTCCCTCAGTAAATACAGGTTTGGATATTAAACACCACGACACAAATGGTAAAACTGAAAATAGATGGTAATAGCGCTACGCTGCCATCTGACACTTAAAACAGCTAGCCTGAATGGCTCCTAATGCCATCTGCTTAGCGCGGAGCAAAATAGTTTAATGCATGGGGATATGGCCTTAAAGGATAGCTAAACTCTGCTGTATGATTATGGACGTGTAAGCAGCTAAATTAGATGCCTTAATATGCCACCATCGGACTACAAATGGTGTAAGCAGCTAAACTAGAGGCCATAATGACTGACTGTATGCCGTCATTTGACTACGGATGGTGTAAGCAGCTAAACTAGAGGCCATGATGTCGCTGTACCCCGCCATCTTACTACGGACGGTGAAAGTGGTCAGTCTGTGGCATCTAAGTCTGCTTAACATGAAGCGACAAGTGCTACAGTACGGTATAGTCCTGAAACCACATACTGCCAAAGGTATTTTACATAACAGTTCCATCGCGATGTATAATAAAATAGGTTAAATATATTTCAGGAGCTGGTCGCTTCATGCCGTACTCTGTGCATCACCAAGAGTAAAGAAATCAGATATGTTACATTCACATGATTTTCTCGGCCCTCTTCGTTTATTGTTGGGTATACAAATTATGTACGCATAATTACTACCATTTGCAGGATCAAATATCCAAAGTTGAATAGGACTTGGAAAATTCAATGCAATTCGGGACTCGAACTGGCCAAAGATCTGGGGCCCAAATCCCGTCCGGGGCATTGAATATTTAAGTCAGATTTAACTTTGTAATAGACTGCCCTTGTTTGCGTTACAAAATATAAGTGTACTAGTTTATTTTTAAAAAACTAGTACAAATATTATCCTAACATCGTAATTACCTTTTAGAAAGTTTCATGCCTATGCTTATACTAGGCGCTTATTATTTCAAAAGAAAACGTATAATGACCATCATTTTGACATATAGCTGCTCTTTTGAGGGAGCAGTGGACTAAATGTTTGTCATTAAATTTTTCGGAATTTATATTTACCTATTTAAGAATTAGAACATTTCGAAAAGAAATGTTTGTTTTATGCCAACGGGCAACACAGCTGCAAAATATTTCCGCCCGGTCAGTTCGATTTTCAGATTGGAGGCAAGAGAGTGCTAAGAGGCCCTCATGGGACGCCGTGGCGCAGCGGGTGGGCTGAGAAACTCCGCCTGCGCCAACAGCCGGCGTTCTCCGAGAGGCAGGCCGCAAAAAGCTTCCGATACCAGTAGATTTGCAGAGGGACTCTATCAGATAATTACATTCACTGTTGTTGAAGAAAACAATGTTTGCTCCTTCTCACTTAGTGTTGCATAGGACATGCAAGTGTATTAAAGGCTATAATAATAATAATAATAATAATAATAATAATAATAATAATAATAATAATAATAATAATAATAATAATAATAATAATAATAGTTTATTATGTTCATTATTATTACCATTACTATTAACTGATGTTATGCTTCTGAACCCTATAATAAATAACTACATTAACATGTTGTCGTAATTTACTAATAAATCTCTATGATCCGAAGTTTGCTGGGTGACACAGTGGTCTGGTGATGATTATCGAGCACTCACAAAATGTTTTTCTTAATCCATAATAATTAGCAGTTTTCGAAAATACATGTAATAAAAGGGTATTAAATGTTTTAGCATCCAGAAGAATCACTACATAAAAATTACAATAGAATTTACTGGGATGTTTGAAAGCTAAATCTTGAATACATCTGCAGTATTTGAATGAAATATAAATTAAAGAAATTAATATGGCAGAAAAGTAACAGTCATCATAGACAAAATGCGATTATCTTTTATTGTATTTTGCTTTCTTAGCTGCTAAATGTAATGAAAAGAAATTCCCCTTTTTTACTTTCTCTACACGTACTATGTACATAGTGTATAAAGAAGTTACCTAGAGTATTACACCCAAAAATTCCATACCAAGATTTCACCGGAACCCAAAAAAACAGTTTTAGAAAAATGTCTGTGTGTGCGCGCGCGCGCGTGTGTGTGTGTGTGTGTGTATGTGTGTGTGCAGCACAGCTCAAAAACGAAACTTGGTGTTTAATTTCAGTATCTTCCAAGGATGCGACACGAAGATTTTCCAGAAAATACTTTGCATGGAAAAATTTTCGAAAATTTTCGTTTTCTCAAAAATGACTAACGATTTTGATTAAAATATCGTATATTAAAGATATTCACATGACATATAAGATGTATATCTTGCATTTTCTGGGAATAGCTTCTGAAGACATCTTTATTCTCGATGAATTTTGCGGGATTTTGCATAACTGGTAAACCGTAAGAGATAGACAAAACACATGCTTAACAAACAATATAGAACTCGTTAAAACACACAATTTATGTTATTTACATTTTTTGTGAAGTCGACCGTTTTTAAAATATTTCTTGTAATTGGTTTCAGTTTTAAAATACTCACAATTTTCTTATACGGGAATGTCAACTTCTGGCCGTACAAACAAAGGAACTTCAATCACATAGCAACCAGCTTTTAAAAGATTTGGCCATCGCTTTAGCCTATGGTACTTCCTTATTTCCCTTCTACTTGCAAGGAAGCAAGTAATAAGAACACTTCTGTTAATTTTTTTCCCATGAAGTAAATAGAAGAATAAGCTTTTTAACAATAATGTTTTGCAGGGATGTAGAGAAAGTCATGTGAATGAAACTCATCAGATTATTTAACTTCTCACCCAGAGATCCCGGGTTCGATTCCCGGCTGGGACATGACATTTTTCTTTAACCGCAATCATTCCCTATCCCCCAAGAGTCCGGGAGTATGTATGTGAGAGTGAATGTGCGGGCATTTGAAGAAAAGAAAATGATTAAACTCAATGTTCAAGAACCTATAGTCAATGAGTTATTTCTCAAGTCTAAGCCCCCGATATGACCATAGATGTTAAAGGAGGCTATATGCATAAGTAAAATAACTTTAAAAAAACACCTGTTTTTTGTCTTACTTTTACACATTTTACGTCCTCTACATGTACAATATTTTTCAGAACATGATGTCTCAGTCCCAATTCTTCCTCTCTCTTTAAAGTTTACGGTTGGGGGGTTTACAGTCGGACACCAACCCTCACTGTTACCAAGTCTTCCACTTGCTGGTTCCTTAACTGAGCCGTGGTTCTCGACTTGCAAGCAATGTCTCCAGGAAACAGACTTTACTACGTTGCCTCTCGCCCCTAGTTCGTCTTTTGTTAGTTAATGGTTACTGCCCAGAGGTAGTGGGGAAATGAAATGGAATTTTATTATGGACGCTCTTTAACTGCTGTGGTTCTCAGCGTCCCATTTTATACTGAGCGTGAAAGACCGCTTAATTTTGCTCAGAGGCCTCTCTGTCAGCCTTTAGGTTCTTTTACGTGCCGTAAATCTACGACACGGGACCCACGGTTTTACTTCCCTTCCGAAGGAAGCCATGCTAAGGATGTTTACGCCCGAAAAAAATCCATCGTCCTCCTCCGGGTTTGAACCCGTGACCTTGGGTATATGAAGTTAGCATGATAACCATCACACCGCGGAGGGTGACGTGCCGTTTGACGACCATCATGTTTTGGAGAAAATATACATAGTAAGTAGAGAAGGTACTGTATTCCACCCAAAAATGCGATACCAGGATTTCACCAGAAGTATATGTTTTGAGATTCCCTGAATCCAAAAAGGAACAAAAAAAATTATAGAAAAAGGTATATATGCTTGTGTGTGTGTGCGTGTGTGTGTCTGTCAACAGCACAGCTCAATTTTGGTTAAATACAAAACTTGATAATCGTATTTTCAAAAAAAATGGAATGTTATATTAGTGAGTAGGCTTTTCTTTTATTATATAATGTATTCGCATTATACACCTTATAAGTAATGACATAGTACTTCCAAACATTACTTTCTTTGCAAACCAAGCAGCCTTAGGACAGTTCACATGAAGCTCTACGAACACGTATAGAAAACCGTATTTGTAGTTCGCTGTAAAATAGTTGTTAGAGGGATTGCACCAAAGATTCTCAGGTCGAATTGCAAGGGCTTTCAAGTCTTTCTAAAAGCCCCATCTATACCACCACCACCACTGCTGCTGCTATTGCTACCACTACTGTTACTACTGCCACCACTGCTATGACAGTTTTAGTGAAAATCAACTTGCCAAGTACACCCTCTGAGGTGTGAGTACGAGGATCATACACCAGTGCTTCTTGCGGTGCCTAATCTCGAAATTAACTAATTTTCAAAGCTACATAAAATACGCCTAAGAGAGTTTCGAAGTTGCGACATCAAACTTCGGACTAAATCAAGTATAAGCTGTTATATGTGCTCGGTGTCATTTCGAAACAGCCTGCATACATAAAAGAGAGGAAATTTACTCAATGCACCTGCGAATCGCCTACTATGCACTGCACGCAATTGCGTACTGCATGACCAACAGACCAACAGACAATTCTTTCAGTGCAATGACAGTATCCAACATTTTGAGATTGAAATACACAATCCACGTTTCACAGGTTAATACATCTATTGTAGGTTCATGATTGGTAGAACAATGCTTTCTCTATTATATCTCTTGCATTAGTATTTATCATCCGGATATGAACAGATATATAATTTGGTGGTAATGGGCAGTCGTAATAAAATAATTGAAAAAACAATTAGTTTAGTGTTAACATAATGAAACAACAAGCTCCTTAACTTGGCTAGTACCATTTTAATAGATTGTAACTCCAACATTACAATAAGAACTAACTTTTAACAAAAAAACTTTCACATTTATGGCAGTGAAGATGAATAGGTATCTAGGTAATTAATCAGGATCGAACACAATTTGAAAGAAACGTTCTCTTCCCTGGTAACTGTCGTACTCACTTGCATGGGATGCGTAATGACGCTGCAAATTAAATGTTCTGAGTGCAGAACTTCACCAATATTAAATACTTATTCCGCCACTTTCTATAAACAAGAAAGATTCTTCTTAGGAAAAAAATGTAGGAGTCAATGGCTTGCATTTGGATTGTTTGCTGTTCCCGAGACATCCTCCGCGGTCTGGGGGTGACATGCTAGCCTCTGGTAACACGCTTCCTAAGGTAGCGAGTTCAAACCCGGCGGATTCGATGGACTGTTTCAGGCGAAAAAAGCTTTAATATTGCTACCTTCGTAAGGGAAGTAAAGTCAGTGTCGTAGATTTACGTAAAAAAACCTCAAACCAAATTAAGCGGTCTTTCTCACCCAATATAGAATGGAACGCTGAGAACCATGGTGGTTAAAGAGCGTCCATAAATAACACGCAATTTTATTACATTTTTCTGTTCCCGACATTATAAACTGACATACGACAAATAAGAGAGACAATATTTACCCCCTGCATGCACGGAGGAAGCCTATTTGCAGTTGCTCAAAATCAAGCTGCTTGTTTAAGCTCTTCCGTTTATTAGTGGGTGAGCATTCTTATTAAAGTTTTTTTTCGGTTTACTTCGTTTTAATCTAGTAAACCTTTGCGGCAATACCTAAATTACACATATCGTTATAGATATAAAAATAACAGTGATAGTCAAATGTCAAAAACTGGACGCTGCATATTAAAAACTCCATACTCTTTCCCTGCAATGGCGACAAACAACTGATAATCGATAAAAGAATGACACATACTCAATAATTTAGACTAATCATAAGAATATTTCAGAAACGGCTTATATCGCAAAAATAAAAACATATAAAGAGACATTAATTGAAATAAATTGTGTGTTTTAAAGGTATCTACAATTATTTGTGTAGTAGTTTTCATATTGTGTTTAATTTTTACCAATTAAACAAGATTATACACAATGCCTTGCAAATGCGGAGAGCTTCACAGAATATTTCCGTTCAACTCATAAACATACATTTTACTTTTCATATAAATAGCTTTGATATATGGCATTTTAATAAAAATTATTAGGCATTTTTGAGTAAACCAAAATTTTCAGAAACAAATGTTTTATATAAATATGTGGTAGTTAGTAGGAAAATTTTCTTGAAAATCAAGCCGCATCTTTAGAAGATACTGAGGTTTATCAGACTTCTAGTTTTTGAGTGATACAGTTCGCACACTCTTTCTCTCTCGTGGACCATTTCCTTAGAGTACATTTTTAACCAGAGATCTCAAAATAGTACTTCCGTTTAAATCTCGATTTCTAATTACTTTCTCTAAACGTACTATGTGCACAGTGTATAGAGAAAGTATTGTATTCCACCCAAAACTTCGATACCGATATTTCACCGGTAATACACTTTTCCTGAATTAAAAAAAAAAAAGCATTTTAAGAAAAAGGTCCATGTTTGTGTATGTGTGTGTGTATGTGGACAGCATAGCTCAAAAACGAAATGGCCCTTAAATACCAAACTTGGTATTTAAGTTTTGTATCTTCCAAGGACGCGACAAGAAGATTTAAAAAAAAAAAAAACCCACCCCAAATTACCCTTTACGTGGAAAAATTTTCGAAAATTTTTGTTTTCTCAAAAATGGATCTAACGATTTTGATTAAAATACCACATGTTAAAGCCATTTCCAGCACAAATAAAATGTAAACCATGAATTTTCTGGGAATAGCTTCTGAAGACCTGTTTATTCTGAATGGATTTTGCTGAATTTTGCATAACTAGTAAACCATAAGAGATACACAAAAACTTACTGCACAAAAAATGTAGATCTCGTTAAAACACACAATCTATCTTCTGTACCTTTTATTCGTGAAGATGACCGTATTTGGGATATTTATTGTTATTGGTTTCAGTTTTAAAATACTTATACTTTTCTCATACAGGAACTTGTCAACTCCTTGCCACGCAAAGAAACGAATTTCAATCCTCTAGCAACCTTATTTTAAAACATTTAACTGTTAGTTTAACCTAGTGTATTCCTCATTTACCTCCTACTTATAAGGAACTAGGCCATTTCTGCTAATGTTTTAGCGTGACATAGATAGAATAAGCTTATTAACAATAATTTGTTACAGAGATGTAGAGAAAGTCGTGTGAATGAAACACATCACAATTTTTTTGGTGGAATGCAACATCAGCTGTACACCTGTGATGGGGAAAATTATGTATACTCTTTTTAAATTTTTTTCCCCTTTAAGAGTTAAGTGCATTCACTTTCTATTATTACTACATTAGATATATAGAGCAAATCTGTGATAAAAGTAACAGTTCAATTTGCAGATCTTAGAAATTTGTTTTTCATCTGATTCATGTATCCATACCTGACAGTTACAATGCATTTCTCCTCTCGCCATTTGTTGAGCACTTCCAATTTGTCATTGAGGCACAATTCCTTCCCCATACAATACTTCAACTTCGTGAAAACCCGAACAAGTTGTTTTGTTTCGCAGTTTTCTCTTTTGTTAAAGAGGAGCAACTCTCACCCACCCCCCGCTGTATTACCCTGAGTGTCTCTTTTCTTTCTTCTTTTTTGCCCTTCACGGAAGTTAATGCGCTAGCAAGGACTAAGGACTCTGTCCTGGAAGGGAAAGCTATTCCTCTATTGCCGAAACTTTACATCATTATAACTGACTAAACGAGCGTTCGCGATTATATAACAACACTATAGTAGGGACATGCCAATCTGGACATGCTAATCCTGGAACATAGTGAAACACGTTATTAAAATTAGTAGGGATTCGCGGACAGTTCCTGATATTCAAAATTCATCATTCATCAAAGCAACATGAAATAAGGCAGTCCTCAAGAATAGAAGTCAGGGTTAGTTATCCATTTACTTTCTTAACACATACTATGTACATAAGTGTATAGAGAAGATATTGTAATGCCCCAAAAAGTATTTTTGGAAAAAAGTACGTGTGTGTGGGGGGGACAGCATAGCCCAAAAATGAAAAGGCCGTTAAATACCAAAATTGTTATTTAAGTTTGGTATCTTCCAAGGATACGACACAAGATTTTCAAGAAAATTCCCCCCACTCCAACTACCCTTTACATGGACTTTTTTTCGAAAATTTTGATTTTCCCAAAAATGGCTCTAACGATTTTGATTAAAATGTCGTATATTAAAGATATTTAGCTGACAAATAATATGTATATCTTGAATTTTCTGGGAATAGCCTCTGAAGACTACTTTATTCTGGATGAATTTTACGGAATTTTACATAACAGCTAAACTGTAGGAGATGGACAAAGACTTACCACACAAAATACCTATATATAGAGCACACTAAAACACACAATTAAAGTACTATACATTTTTTTCGTGGAGTTTATCGTTTTTGGTTTCAGCTTAAAAAAAAACGCATACTTTTCTCATATAGGAATTTGTCAGCTCCTGTCCATACAAACAAAGGAACTTCAGTCACATAGCAACCAGCTTTTGACTATCACTTTAACCTGTGGCACTCCCTTATTTCACTTTACTTACAAGGAAGTAAGTAATAAGACTAGTTGTGCTAATTTTTCTCAATTAGAATGAAGTAAATAAAGGAATAAGCTTATTAACAATAATTCGTTGCAGAGATGTAGAGAAAGTCATGTGAATGGAACACATCAGCTTTTTTTTTTGGTGTATGTATGTGCGTATGTTCACAAAGGGTTATCTTGAAAACCACTAAACCGATTTCAATAGTTGAAAAGGAATGTTTTTCCGGATAGACTAAACTGTAATTAAAAGTATTAAATGAACGAAAGACTAAAAGTAAATACAAAAGGTATAGATACTAAATATGAACACGTTGGAGTCATAAAAGAACAATTTGCGTTTACTTTTGGTGCAGAATAGTAAAAAACAGTTGTTACTCTTCAGAAAGTCGAACTGAAAATAAGACAAAAACCGCGGATACTACATTTTCAACAGTATATGTAGCTGGTTACGATTTACAAACAGAGAAAACAGAAAACAAGACAATCGAATGCATGGGTACTTATGCCGAAAACCTTTCAATACCCCTTACGTAAGGAAGTATTGCTCTATTTTTTCTGGACTTGGTAATCGTGTTTACTATTGTAAGCTAAATAATTATATAAAGAAAGAAAATTGTAACATCGGAAATTATTCAGCTGTCACTTTATAATGAACTGAAAATATTATATTATTTCTGATTACTTGATTTCTAAAAGCTTCAAATGAATTTCCTTGTGGTGAGAAATTTTCACACTCACCATTTTAGAGTATTCGTTGAGTGTTAAGAATGTTTTATTTTCTCTACACATACTATGCACATAGTGTATAGAGAAGATATTGCATTCCACCAAAAATTCGCTACCGAGATTTCAACGGAAAAAGACGTTTTAGGGTCCCCTATATCTCAAAAAAGGCATTTTTAGAAAAAGACTGTGTGTGAATATATGTGTCCGTGTGTCCGTGTGTCTGTGAACACCATAAATCAAAAACGAAAAGTCAGTAAAATACCAAACTTGGTATTTAAGTTTAGTATCTTCCAGGGATGCGACACGAGGATTTTGAGAACCTCCCCCCAAACTACTCTTTACATGGAAAAAAGTTCGAGCATTTTTATTTTCTCAAAAATAACTAACAATTTTGATTAAAATACCGTATATTAAATATTTCAAATAAAACGTATATCTTGAATATTCTGGGAATAACCTCTAAAGACCTCTTAATGAATTTTGCTAATTTTGCGTAACTGGTAAACCGAAAGAGATAGACAAAAACTTACAACACAAAAAAAATGAAAACGTTAAAACACACACTTTTCCATATATGGTTTTTTCGTGGAATTGACCACTTCCAAGATATTCCTTGTTATTTGTTTCAGATTTAAAATAATTGAAATTTTCTCACACGGAAGATTGTAAATTCCTGGCTCTGTATAGAAACTGATTTCAACCACATGGCAACCAACTTTTAAAATATTTGACTATCGCTTTAGCCTAGTGCTTTCTCTTATTTCCCTTCTACCTATTCAAGTAATTAGGACAGTGCTAATGTTTATCTCGCTTATGATAAAATAGATAGAAGAATATACATTTTAACATTTGCTACAGCGATGTAGAGAAAGTCATGTGAATGGAACACATCATATTTTTGTAATTTGTGAAGCTATGAAACCCTTATGTTATTAAAATTACGGGGCAAAGAAAGGGTATACTGCATTGTGGATTTACTTCCCTCATGCCTAAAGAAAGAGAAACATATATATTGAAAAGAGAAGCAGGTACTCACCCCTGTTGTTAAACCCGCAAAACATGTTATCTATCCCTTCCTTCCGAACCCTAACTTGCGTGGTGGAACAAACCTCCTGCTTTTGTGTTCCCCGAGAAAAGTAACCCAAATGAAGTATACAATAGTTTAACATTTCACCTGTTGTGATTCTTTGAAAAGGAATCATTCAACCATGCTAACAATAAGATATTAAATAGCTTACATTCCCTGAATTAAATTTGTTTATTAAAAACTGCGATTACTCTTCTTCTAAGAGATATTTCCAGACTCTACAATATTTCCAGAACACAAAGTAGGTGCATTCCCATTAATATCATTTTATTATTAATATTATTTTTATTAATAACTATCACGAGGACTATTCCATTACATTTGTAAGCGTATAACTACTGGAGTATTTCAAAAAATCAAACGGTGTATAACATTACCTATTTGAGTATTTAAGTACAGTAAGCATTGTTTACACAGTCATATCTACCCATGGCACAATAATCTAAATATGAAAAAAATCTGATGTGTTCCATTCACATGACTTTCTCTATTTCTCTGCAAAAATTATTATTGAACAGCTTATGCATCTATTTACTTCATGCTAATCGAGAAAAAAATAAGCAGAAATAGGACCATTACTTGCTTCCTTGTAAGTAGAAGCGCAATAAGAGACTACCATAGCTTAAAGTGGTAGTCATAAGCCTGTTGCTATGTGACTGAAGTACCTCTCTTTGTATGGATAGGATTTGACAAATTCCTGTACGAGAAAAGTATACAATTTACAAAGCTGAAACTAATAACAAGGAATGTCTAAAAAATTATCAACTACACGAAAAAAATGTATATAACATAAATTGTGTTTTCACGTGCTTTACATTTTTTTTTTGTGGTAAGTTTTTGTCCATCTCTTACGGTTTAGCAGTTATACAAAATTCCATAAAATTAATCCAGAATACAGTAGCCTTCAGAGGCTATTTCCAGAAAATTCAAAATATACATTTTATTTGTCAGGTAAATAACTTTAATATACGAAATTTTAATCAAAATCGTTATAGCCATTTTTGAGAAAATCAACATTTTCGAAAAAAGTTCCATGTAAAGGGTAGTTGGTGTTGGGGGGATTTTTTTAAAAATCTTCGTGTCGCATCCCTGGAAGATATTAAACTTAAATACCATGTTTGGTATTTTACCGACTTTTCGTTTTTGTGTTATCGTGTTCACAGACACACGGACACACACACACACACACACACACAAAAACACACACACACGGACCTTTTTCTCAAAATACTTTTTTTGGATACAGGGGACCCTAAAACATATATTTCCGGTGAAATCTCGGTATCGAATTTTTTGGTGGAGTGCAATACATTTTCTATACACTAAGTACATAGTGAGTATAGAGAAAGTAAAAAGAATTTAGTCCAGCTTCTGAAACTCTCTTTTATACGAAAACATTTTCGTTACTCTTTATTTCCTCAAAACAGCTCTAACTATTTTGATTAAAAGTTCATACGTTTACAATATTAACAGGAATAAAATATGCATCTTGAATTCCCTGCGATTAATCTTCCCTTCGTTAGGTTGCAATTTTTAGAAGTTAACTGGGAAAATCGTAGTGCTAAGCAAATACTTATCTACTACAGGAAATGTGCAGCTTTCATTCAAACACATTTAATATATGTAAAACAAATTTCTTATGGCTTTAACTATTAATTGTTTGATTTTTCCAATACTTTATCGTATATTTTTTAACTGCTAAGTCACCATTCGTTTGATTCTCGTGATGTCAGCAAGGACAGTGGAGTTTCAAAACCATGAAGCAAACCGCAGTTTTAAGATTGGATGATCGCTTCAATGAAATCTAAGCTTCTGTAAAAGTAGTTTCTAGAATCGATAACATTAGGTAAATGATATAGTATAGAGAAGTTATTAGAATGTAACACATTGAATGTTTTTCATAGCAAAATTGGAGGAAAAATTTACAATTTCTTATGACCAGAATTCAAAACCGGGCCACAGGTCACTGCTTTACCTGCAGTATTGGCGAAATCAGTGGCACAAGGACCAAAGCACGATTGCTGCATCCTCTACCTCTTCTAACACGGAACATTTGTACTAGCATTGGAGCTGACATGGCCTTGCTATACGATTTTTAGGAGATTAGGATACGGACGGAGAGGTTTCGGCACCGAACCAATGAGGTTACTGTATGTATATCCCATGAGAGGGTGCCTCGGGAGAGAGAGATGAGGGGAGCGGATACATCGGACGGCCGGAAACAGGAGCGACGGCACAGCAATGATAGTGTCCCTACAGTTTCCAGATTGCCGGACAGTCGGGGACCCAACCTCAGATAGGATCCAGCGTTCCCGCCAGATGCGGTTCTCATTCCAGTCGAAATCGGGGAACGGCGAGAGTCACATTCAGCATGTTGTTTCCCTGCCACGCCGCACCGAGCACCATCGCCAATACTTCCAGCCCTGAAAGAAAATAATGGGATGAATGATAAATGAAATGACAATGGAAATGACAGGAAGGAATAGGAAGTTCTGGGGATGAAACAAATCTACCCATAATTTGGCTGGTCATCTGGGAAAAAAATATTTCAGGTAGATCGGCTACGGGGATCGAACCCACGACCTTCCGGACACGGGCCACAGACAAAACAGCCTGAGCTATCGCGGTCCGTAGCGAGATAACACATTTATCTGATTAATATGATGAATTACTACATGAAACGTTTTGTAAAATAATTCGTAGATGGGGTATAAAATAAACAGCAGCAGGCACTGGAAACCACGTGAGAGTGTCATGTCAGATTACATTTTCTTAATAAAGAATAACACCGCATGTTGTACCTCAAATCCCGATGTGTACTAAGGGAATTCTGGAAAAAGCTGAGAATAGTTACCATAGACACAATTAAGTAGTGCCTTGTCTTAACGATTTTCAGCCGCAAGTCGCCGTCCATGGTGTAATGGTCACCATGCTAACTTCATATACCCAAAGGCGCGGGTTCAAACCCGGCGGAGGACGTAAAACTCCTTAGCAAGGCTTCCTTCAGAAGAGAAGTAAAGCCGTTGGTCCCGTTTCGTAGATTTACGACAAAAGAACCTCAAGTCTGATAAAAGAAGCTTCTGAGCAAATTTAAGCGGTCTTTCACGCCCAATATAGAATGGGACGCTGAGGACCACAGCATTTAAAGAGCGTCCATAAATAAATAAATAAATAAATAAAAAAAACATCCATATTTAAAACTCAGTCGCAGGGAGAAAAACTAATACGATATGTCTTCCGTATGATATAAAGATAACACACGGTTTGTAAGAATGAAGAACCGTTAATTTTAGATTAAATAGCTTCTTAATTGGTTATCAAGGAGTCATGTGATTGACTTGACCTATGATCAGGGAACGGAGAGGACACCTCGCACCTCTGCTCAACGCGGATTTTTTATGCTTACCAACTCCAGAAGGAACGGATGAGGTGAATAAACCGCAGGAGACTGTAGGACACAAATTGGCCGACAGAGGCTCGCAAAGGTCCCTAACGATTCCAAGCTTGAAGAACTCGACCAACCGGAGTCGGTTCAGAAAAGTCTGCCATTTGGTAAAATCAAGAAGAACTTTCAAACGGGTAAGTATCTGCGCCAACACCGACCGATACTGAACAGCCATTAACCTACATAAAACATGAAAAGGAAAGCGAAATTATATGAAATGAGGGAAAGAAAGTAAAAGCATTCACCTACCCACCAGGGAAACGCACGAAAAATCCATGGTCTAATGGTCGGCCCCAGGAATTGCAACCAGGAATGCGAATCTTGCACATTATACCACGGAGCCATGTCGCTCAGAATATGCTTGACTGAATCTACTACACCTTCCAGCCTGAGAAAAGTTAACATGCCGCGTACTGGGGTCGGTTCCATATCCTCTCCCATTGTAGGTAGCAATATTAAGGGACGGTCGGAACTACTGTAAATAAATATATTAATTTTTGCGCCGTCATCGTCATAATTACAATTCCTTTGATGGTGCAGTGAATGTATGTTATTAACTATAATGCGTGCTTGTGTTTATGAAAGCTAGGGACACCGACAAAGGAAGTAAGGGTTCAGTAGGGGTTCCTGGTATTTAAGTTACTCAGGGGGGCACTCGACCACAGTTGCTAAACATATTGATGGGCATTGTGCATTAGGAGATACCTTATAGCACAGGAACAAAAACTGAACCCATGCTGAAAATACGGGGCATTTATGATACTATAGACATACACATTTTAATGCAGTACACTGTGGAAGAGCGGCTATATCCTAATTTTAAAATAAGATACTTTTTGGACGAATTGACTAATTTCTACTACTTACTGATATTGTAGTTGCTAGATTAAGTTAACATTCCCCATCTAACCTGGTTGCTATAGAAACAAAAGACACATACATATGGACCTTTTTTTTAAAATGTTTTTATACGGGGGACCCTAAAACGTGTATTTCCGATATCGAAATTTTTGGTGGAGAGCAATACCTTCTCTGCCTATGTACCATGTATTATGTAGAGAAAGTAAAAATGTCTCCACAGACAAACCTTGCTTATAAAAGCAATGAAAAGCTACATAATAACGAATACCAGATGTTTCTTTCTCATAAAAGTTATTTGCATCTAACCAATATTTTAATTCATTTATTACTATATTTAATTAATATCAATATTCATCGTCCAAAACTAGTACGCGATACACGCGTGTTAAGCATATTGCGGAATCTCGTATATTGAAAAGACTTAATTTTGTTTCGTCATTTCAAACTTTTACTCGATCCTGCAACAATACACTTACCACATTTGTATCGCAATATGCTTTAGCATGTTTGCAATAAAATTCTAATAAGGCTATTTTCAATGAGTAAGCAAGAAAGAATGAATGAAAAAAGAGAGAGAGAAAGAACAAAAGAAAGAGAAGAATAAGGCTATTTTAATGAGTATGCAAGAAAGAATGAATGAAAAAAGAGAGATAAAGAACAAAAGAAAGAGAAGAAGGAATAAATAAATAAAGGAGGAGTAATCAGATATTATTGTCTTGAAAGAAAGACAGAAGAGAAAGAACAAAAAAGAACGAAAGAAAGGAGGAACAATTAGATACCAATGTCTTGATTTAAATAAATAATACATTTTAAACATACCTATTATTTGCCAATGACATTTTATATTTATCACCAAATTTATGTGAGAAAGAAAAATAATTCACGCGCATTTGACAGAATTTCCAGATATGTTTGTAGTAATGCAATTATCTTAAACAACTTATCCTTTAATCAAAATCATTATATGTTTTTGATAGAGTAAAAATCATGATGTGTTACATTCCTGTTATCTTCTCTAGCTATTCTGCAAGAAAGTATTCTTACAAAATGTTATTCTATTTACTCTATGCTAATTAATATAAACATTAGCAGAAATGGTCCTATTGCATATTTCCTTATAAGTACAAGGGGAGTAAGGGGATACCCAGGCTAAAGTGATAGTCAACTCTTTTAAGGAGTAATCGCTATATAATGTATTTGAATTTCCGTTCTCTTTGTTTGGCCATGATGGATAAAGGAGTAACGATTTTTCATTTGAGAAACGTATAAATATTGGAAATTTTAAACTAATAGCAGTAACTTTCTCTGGAACTGGTATGTTAACAAGATTTCCTTTTTTGTTTTAGTAAGATTTTGTCTATTCTTAGGTTTACCAGTTATGCAAAGTTATTCAGAATAAACAGGGTTTCAGAGGCTATTCGAAGAAAAATCCGGATATATATTTAATTTGTTATGTAAATATATTTAATGTGTCATTTTAATTAACATCGTTAGAGCCATTTTTTGTGAATTTCGAAATGTTCGAAAAATCTTTCATGTAAAGGGTAATATGGGGTGGGGAGATTTTCCTGAAAATCTTCATGTCTCATCCTTACAAAATACTGAAATTAAATACCAAGTTTGAGATTTTTCATCAGACACACACTGCGCGCGCGGACCTTTTTCTAAGAACACATTTTTGATTTAGAGGTTCTCAAAGCGTGTATTTCCGGAAAAATATCGGACAATGGAATCCAATACCGGACAGTTTACTAAAATGTTTCAGGTGCCAAAAATGTGTATATTAACATTTTACCGGAAGGGTAAAATAAATAAGTTATAGATATCGACTGATCAAATTTAATGGATTATGTACCTAGATCCGTCACGCACTACCTGAAATATTATTAAAACAATATAAAGTCTCAAGAAATCAAATTTAGGCATCCGAAAATAATTAGGTGAAAGTTTTATGTTAATAATAATAGTTGTAATAATAATAATAATAATAATAATAATTTAATTAAAGACGCTAGCAACTGCAGAGTGATACGAGCTTAAGGCACCACAGAAATTCCAGTATATCCATACCAGTGGATGTAGGAGCCGCCGCTGAAGTCCTCTTCATTCTTATAAGTTGGAAATCTTGGGAGATAGAAGAAATAAACTTTCTGCAGAAGTATAAAATGTGCATTGGGTATTAAATAATTTATTTCACAGTATTAGCTATTTCCGAAATATCCAGTGCCAATTTCAAGTCCATCAACAAAGGCACATTTCTTTCTTTCTTTTCTTTTTCTTCGTTTAAGTTGTTACTGATAAAATTAGGCTTATAGTACCATCAGGAGTGTTGCTTACACATTGACTGTAATCCGAGAAGGCTAATATTGGAGACACTTTTCAGCGAAATGTTTTCGAGAATATTCTAAAGTGGCTGAAAGAAGCGCGATTTACTTTCTATGCCAAGTATCTATGGATGAGAAAGTAATTACTTTCCACTCAAAAATTTGGCATAGGGATTTCACATAAAATTATTTTTTGAGCCACCTTAACCCGAAACAATTTTAGAAAAAGCTTGCGTATGTGTGTCTCTAATGATTTTGACCTGTATCTTTCAGCTACTTACAAGACAAATAAAAACTTATTTTGAAGTTTTTGGTTATAGCCTGTGAAGTCCTTTATTCGGAACGAATTTTGTATATCTCTAGAATGAGCTTCTAAATAACTCTTAGGGTTATAGTTAAACATACCATTTGATTTGAATTAAAAATGTATTAAATTATCAATCTTCCAGGTTTAATAATAAGAATTTTATCTATAAGATTTGTTGATTTGACTTTTTTTTTTTCATTTATTAACCCATGCTTTATTTTATAGAACTCTTAGCACACAATTAATTTTGAGGTTGTAATAGGGGCAGAGCTGAAATCCATTAGGTATTCGCTTCTATGCCTAAATATCGCTACTGGATGTTAATATATTTCGGTGCTGAGAAGCTATTCCAGGATAGAGATGTGTTTTAAACCTAATGGTTTCGTCTGTGGTCCGAATTTTGGAGGTCACAGGTTCGATCCCCGTCTACTGAGCGTTCTGAGTTGAGGTTTTTACTTTCTCTAGCACATATATACAATATACATAGCAAATAGAGAAGGTATTATATAGAACTCAAAATTCTATTCCGAGATCTCACTGGAAACTCATGTTTTGAGACCCCTAAAAACAGTCTACTTTCTCTATGTACGTAGTGCATGGTACGTAGGTAGAGAAGATATTGCACTCCACCCAAATATTTAGCCGAGATTTCACCGGAAATACGCGCTTTAGGGCCTCCTGTTTCCAAAAAATAATCATGTTTAGAAAAAGAACGGCGCGCGCGCGTGCGCGTGTTAGTGTGTCCGTGTGTCTGTGAACCTTAAAAACGAAGACTAGGTAAAATACCAAACTTGGTATTTAATTTTACTATCTTTCAGGGATGTGACACGAAAATTTTGAGGAAAATCCCTTCACTCCAAAGTAACCTTTACACGGAAACATTTTCGAAAATTTCGATTTTCTCAAAAATTACTTGCGAGTTTAATTAAAATACCGTATATTGAACATATGTACATGACAAATAACATGTATTTTTTTAATTGTTTGCGAATAGCCACTGCAGAGCTCTTCATTCTGGATGAATTTAGCTGAATTTTGCATAACTGGTAAACTTGCTACAAAAAATGCATATCTCATCATTCATAAACAATTTTTTTTCGTGGAGTTGTCCAGTTTTGAGATATTCCTTGTTATTGGTTTCAGTTTTAAAATACTTTTCTCATACAGGAACTTGTTAACTCCTGACGATGCAAAGAAAGGGATTTCAACCTCATTGCAACCAGCTTTTAAATGATTTGACTATTGCTTTACCCTGGCGTACTCCATTACTTCCTTTCTACTAAGCAATAAAACAAATTCTGCTAGTGTTTATATTGATTAGGTTGAAGTGCATAGTAGAATAATCTGTTTATAAATAATTTGTTTCAGAGATATAGAGAAAGTGGTGTGAATGAAATACCAGATTTTTAGAAACATGTCCATGTGTGCCTTTCGCCAGCATAACTCAAAACGAAAATCTGGTTAAATACTAAACTTGGTATTTACGTTCAGTATCTTCCAAGGATATGACAAGAAGATTTTTAGGAAAATCTTCCCACTCCCAACTACCTTTTACGTGGAACATTTTTAGAAGATTTTGGTTTTTTCAAAAATGACTAGTAATTTTGATTAAAATGCCATTGTGTAAGATATTTACATGCCAAACAAAATGTGTAGCTTGAATTTTCTGGGAGTAGCCCCTGAAGACCTCTTCATTCTCGACTACTTTTGTACAACTCGTAAACTGTGGGACATAGACAAAAACTTTCTTTACAACAATGTAGATCTTATTAAAAAACACAATTTCTCATATAAGCTTTTTGTAGAATTAACCGTTTCCAAGATATTCCTTGTTATTTTCTTTTAATTTTAAACAACTTAAAGTTTTCTCAAGCGGGATGCCAACCTACGTTTCATTCCTTTGTTTTGATCTCAGGAATGCAAAAGATATTAAATTCCAGCCGTTTCACATATCGATAGTTTTAGTCATTTGGACGTAGCGTATTCTTTTATTTCCCTTCTATTTACAAGGAGGCAAGTAATAAGACCATTCTGCTAATGTTTATTTGGATTAGCAAGACATAGATAAAAGCATTATCGTTTGTAAGAAAAGTTTACTTGTGGTACAGTTAGAGAGTCATGTGAATGGAATACATAAGATTTTTTCGTTTCGTTTTTTTTTTTTTTTTTTTTTTTTTTTTTTTTTTTTTTTTTTTCATGTCTTCAGTTGAATTCTGGAACGGTTTCTGCTCCCTCATTTCCATCATTTCAGTTGATTTTTTTTACTTTCTCTACAGGTACTATGGACATAGTGTATAGAAAAGGTATTGTAATGCACCCAAAGTTTCGATACCGATATTTCACCGGAAATACACGTTTTGGGTCCCTCTGAATAAAAAAAAAGCATTTTTGGAAAAAAAGGTTTACGCTTATATGTTACAAAACTTCAATTTATGCACTGACAACAGTGCAAAAATGATTTTAAGAAAAGATTGCAGAAGAAATATATATGATATTGAGGAGAAAAATTCGTGGGTTTTTTAATATAAATTTAAGATGGGTACCGAATATTTGGATTCGCGTTAAATGGTGCTGTGTTGAATGAGGCTTTAGAATCAATGTTGTTGTGCACTCTCTTTTGTTATAAGCGATTCTTTTATTTCCTAAATAATTAAGATATAGATTTAACATGGTTTTAATGTAGCGGCTTCCCACAAAGACAACGTGGTCAAACACTTCCCTAGGCATTTTCCCACCCTGTTGCACCATCACTGCAGAGCAAGATGTGCAGCCCTACCTATTCCTTGATCGTGGGGAATTTGCTGCGAGGGCAGCAGGCATATAACATATAATGTGACAAATAAACCAGTGTACGATTCGTGCTTTGGCATGTGAATGGAACAAGGTGAAATTACGAATTTGGAATTCTGGGCTTGCAGCACCACATTCCTCAATTTATCGGCTGCATAGCGTGCACACAGACAAAGGACTTAATGTGACACACATGACCCTACCTGAAATCGAACAAACAACCCTTTTGATCAACAGAAGCCGATACTGCAGGGGCATGGGGAATGCGGAGCTGTGAAAGAAACAGACCTCGGGGTGGTCATCCTGTTTCCGTGGGAGGCCCGATTTAGAGGACGCTCAAGTAACAGGTGTGCTAGGCAACCCAAAGCGTATGCGCTGCTATCACGAGAATGGCACTTTCACGTAGTTTTGTTCCTTGTCCAGTTCCTGGCCTAGACATTTTCATCCACCTAGTGGAATGGCAAGCGTTAACAGCGACTATAAACAGGCAAGATGTTTTCCACCGCTACTTCATTTAATGTGAGGCAATAATTATATCCTAACCACCAAATCTGCCGACATTTTGTGAATTTCATGTCATTTTTGTAATATATGATGTTCAAATGTTTTTGTTCTGTTCCGAAGTTGAAATCGCTGGATGCAATTGTTTATTATTCCTTGTGGTTTCGTCGCATATAAGTGTGTTGATCTTCTCTATGCGATGTTATTTCCCAACAATAAGTATCATAGTTACGTGTTGATTTTCTTGGTTGTGAAGCCAGTTATTAAAAAAAAAAAGACCACTAGGAGATTACGCGTGTATTAATGTATTCGCGTAGAATTATATGCGTACAAATATTTACAGCATTCAACAAAGCACAAAATTGCATCGAGCGATTGCAGTTTCATATAAGAATTGTACGAAATAATTGTGAATAAACTACAATTCTACAAAGAAAATCCTAGTGACTTATTATTTAAGAAATCGCCAGGTAGTCTGGATCTGTGAAGCCCAACAAACCCATTAAAACGCCCTGAGAAGAGTAGATTGCTACTCCCAACAAAGCATAAGCGCAAGTAGATTTCTATTTCTAATTTAGCGCGAACGCGAAAAGGATCTCATGCTTCAAATATAAAATTTCTTTGTCGCGCTCTTTCAAGCGGGCTTCCTGTTTTTAAATAGCTTTAAAACGTCAGTTGATAGGTATGTTGATTTCTGCGTGTGGTAATGTAATGATGCCTGAAGTCCCTAGATTACTATTTCTTCGTGTCATAGTGCCCCTAGGGCGTTACACTTGCGTAAATTTCGCCTCTGCATGCAGCCCTTCTCATATTTGAGGACGGCACGGTAGAAGTTCGGTTCTGTGGCATCATACGACTCGGTGCACTGAGTAAATTAATAAGCGAGTTTTCTTTGTTTGGCGCAGGTTTGAAAACGTAGGTAGGAGAATCGCATATAGTATCGGTCAGTTTCTCTTTATTTTCTCTACACGTACTATGTACATAGTGTATAGAGAAGGTATTGTATTGCACCCGAAAATTTGATACCGAGATTTCACCGGAAATACATTTTTTGAGACCCCCTGAATCCAAAAAAAAAAAAAAAAAAAAAAGCCTTTTAGAAAAATGTCTGTGTATGTGAATGGTGTCTGTGGGCAGCATATATACCAAAGTTGGTATTATCCAAGGATGCGACACGAAGATTTCAGGTAAATCCCCCCAAACCCAACTACCCTTTACATGGAACCTTTTTCGAAAATGTTGATTTTCTCAAAAATGGCTTGAATGCTTTTGATTAAAATATCGTATATTAAAGATATATTTACCTGAGAAATAAAATGTATATCTTAAATTTTCTGGGAATATCCTTTGAAGACTACTTTATTCTGGATGAATTTTAAGGAATTTTGCGTAACTACTAAACTGTAAGAGATAGACAAAAACTTACCACACAAAACATTTAGAATTCGTTAAAACACACAATTTGTCACATACATTTTTTTTGGTGGAGTTGATCATTTTTTTAGATATTCCTTGTTTTTGGTTTCACCTTTATAAAACTTACTTTTCTCATACAGGAATTTGTCAACACCTGTCCATACAAACAAAGGAACTTCAGTCACATATCAATCAGCTTTGACTATCACTTTAACCTATGGTACTCCCTTAATTCGCTTCTACTTACAAGGAAGGAAGTAATGAGACTACTGCTAATTTTTTCTCGATTAGCATGAAGTAAATAGAAGCATAAGCTTTTTAACAATCATTTGTTGCAAAGATGTAGAAAAAGTCATGTGAAAGGAACACATTAGATTTTTACTTTTTCTACATGTATTATGTAATAGCATATAGAGAAGGTATTGTATTGTACCCGCAAATTCAATGCCGAGATTTCACCGGAAATGTTTTGAGACCCCCTGAATAAAAAAGTGTGTGTGTGTATGTGTGTGTGTGTGAGTGTGTGTCTGCGGGCAACATAGTTTAAAAACGAAAAGACCATTAAATACCGAACTTGGTATTAAGTTTGGTATCTCCCAAGGATGCGACACAAAGATTTCAAGAAAAGCCCCCCCTCATCCCCACTAACCTTTACATGGAGCATTTTAAGAAAATTGTGATTTTCTCAAAAATGGTTCTAACGATTTTGATTAAAATACCTTATGTTTAAGATATTTTTTTATGACAAACGCAATGTATATCTTGTATTTTCTGGCAATAACCTCTGAAGACCTATTCATTCTGGATGACTTTAGAAAAACTGGCAAACCGTAAGGTATATACAAACACTTACTACACAAAAAATGTAGATCTCACAATTTATGTTATATATATAGTGTCCGTGTGTCGGTGCGTCCGTGTGTCTGTAAACACGATAACTCAAAAACGAAAAGTCGGTAAATTATCAAACTTGGTATTTAAGTTTAGTATCTTCCAGGGATGCGAGACGAAGATTTTGAGAAAAATCCCCCCACCCCAAACCACCCTTTACGTGGAACTTTTTTCGAAAAGTTTAATTTTCTAAAAAATGGCTAACGATTTTGATTAAAATGTCGTATATTAAAGATATTTACCTGTCAAATAAAATTTATATCTTGAATTTTCTGGGAATAGCCTCTGCAGATTACTTTATTCTGGGTAAATTTTACGGAATTTTGTATAACTGCTAAACCGAAAGAGATGGACAAAAACTTGCCACACAACAAATGTAGAGCACTTAAAAACACACAATTTATGTTATATACATTTTTTATTCCTGGAGTTGATTGTTTTTTTTAGATATTCCTTGTTTTTGGTTTCAGCTATGAAAAATTTACACTTTTCTCATACAGGAATTTGTCAACTTCTGTCCATACAAACAAAGGAACTTTAGTCACATAGCAACCGGCTTTTGACTATCACTTAAACCTATGGTACTCCCTTATTTCGCTTCTGCTTTCAAGGAAGCAAGTAATAAGACTATTTCTGCTAGTTTTTTTTTTTTTTCGATTAGCATGAAGTAAATAGAAGCATAAGCTTTTTAATAATAATTTTTGCAGAGATGTAGAGAAAATCATGTGAATGGAACACATTAGATTTTTTTTTTTTGTAGAGTTAACCGTTTTCAAGATATTCCGGATTATTGGCCTACATTTTAGCCTCTTACATTTTTTTCCAATGGGAAGATATCGTTCTTGTCCTTTGTTTATTCCTGGCATTCAAAGAGATTAGAATTTCAAGTGTTTCACCTAGTGATCGTCTTTTAAAGGGCGATACTATCGCGTTAGCCGGTGCATTTCTTTATTTTCCTTCTACTTACAAGGACCTTATGGTTTATCTTGATTAGCATGACGTATATAATAGGTTAATCTTTTGAATAAAAAGTTTATTTGCTGAACAGCTAGAGGACATCATATGAATGGAACACATTTGAGTTTTTGCCTTCTACTTACAAGGGACCAAACAATAAGGACAATTTCTGCTAATGTTTATCTCGAGTAGCTTGATGTAGATAGAAGAATCAGCGCTTTAACATTAATTTGTTTCAGAGACGTAGAGAAAGTCATGTGAATGGAACACAGAAGATTTTTTCTTGTCGTAGGAGAAATTTCATTAAATAGTTGCTTGCCTAATACTGAAACTATAACATCCTATAGCGGCAATTTCTAAAATATCCACTGTAACACCTTACCGAAATACCCAGATAGAGCGTATTCTCTCAAAATTGTTTTATCGCTTTAATTATGTTACCATTAATAACTGTATAAACATTTCTATATTTCCCTTAATTACATACTACTCGCGGTCTGTTTATTTTCTTAGTAATGTAATATGTTGGACGAATTGATGCAGTGCAGTGACAAGATTTTTCTAATTTTATTGCAAACATAGCTGCAATGCATACTTAAGCCTAAGTCAAGATATCAGACAGTCAGAAAAGTGGTAAAATGTGAGTTCTTTTTGTGCATATTTCCCACCAGAAAGGATGGAAAAATAAATTGACCCACTCTTGATAAATTTTACATTTCATTGTCCAGCAAGCATATAACATATAAAGTGTTCCACATACAAAGAGAACGGAATGTGTTCTATCATTTATGTTAGGGTAGGTATTTACTTTTAACGTTTTTTCAAAAGGTTTTCCTCTAACAGTTTTTGCTCTTCACTAAAATGTATACTATTTGACTCTCCTTCAGAGGAGAATTATTAGACGTCAGCTGTAAAGTTAATGGTCACTACGGGTTCAGGTGCCGGTTCAGGGGTGGGGGCGCCCCTACGAGGACATCATTTACAAAGCGCATGCATCCGCGCGTCACCTGCCTGCACAGCCACCCACCACGAACCTAGCACATGTGAAAGATGATAGGGAAATAATTTGAATGGAAAGAAAATCCTAGAGAATAAATACCCCAGTGTTCTTTTAAGTGACAAGGGGGAACCACAAGAAACGCCACGGCAGATTACGTGGTCATCATGGATCGAACGTGACCTACCAAATGCGAGTCGCACACGTTACCGCGGCGTCATCTCGCTCGGCAGGTACGGTTACCTATATTTGTTAAGACTTCATAATTAATATCTGAACTAACATAAAAGTTAAATATTGATTTAGAGTGCCATTAAGAATCTATATTATCACAGCATCTAACATTAATATTATGTACTAAAACAGCAATATTGAATAGAGGCGTTTATCATCCTGAGAATAACTTTCTCTGTTTTCTGTTATTTGGCGGCAGGTTTGGAGCGGTTGCATTGTTTTGATAGGTTTTAGCAATGAGAAATGAACACTTAAATGAAGTAAAAAGCAGAGTGTAGGTAGGTAGAGTCAGACTGAAAAATTTAATACCATAGCCGGAATTTGAACCACGGATTTCCCAATCTCTCGCCGGTTGCTCTGCCACTGTGGTAGGTCAGTGGCAGAGCAACCGGCTAGAGATCGTCCTGTGCTACACACGGTTGGTGTGAAAAAACAATTATTCCGTACAAAGTGTAGGTGGTTTTTAAAAATAATTTCTCAAAAAACATCATATATCATATACATAATACATACACATATACAAATATAATCTCTTTCCAAAATAAAAAAACAAAACATTTTTACTGCGGTGATAACAGATTTCTCCTTAAGTAGTAACCCAGAATTTACTCCATAATAATATCTATTGGTTGAATAGGTATAATTTGCATATTTATGTGGACTATACATATATCTAAAGAGGACTACACAGAAATGGAGTTTGTTTCATCTAAACAGCATAAAAGTACTTAACTATGTAAATTCGTATACAATGCTATCAGTTTTGTAAAACTTTCATGGTGTACTACAGATCTGTGTAGAAACATTTGTGTAGTCGCAATATTACTGAAAAGAATTCAGTGACTTAAATGTATGATTGGAAAAAAATCTGATGTGTTCCATTCACATGACTTTCTCTATTTGTTTATTGTTAATAAGCTTATTCTTCTATTTGTTTAATGCTGAAACATTAGCAGAAGCGGTATTATTATTTAGTTCCTTTATAAGTACATAGAAGGGAAATGGGGTAACACACTAGACTAAACCGACAGTCAAATAATTTAAAATGTGGTTGCTATGGGATTGAAATCCGTTTCTTTGCGTGGCCATGCGTTGACAAGTTCCTGTATGAGAAAAGTTAAAAGTAATTTAAAACTGAAATGAATAACAAAGAATATCTCGAAAACGACCACTCCACGAAAAAATTGTATATGACATAAATTGTGTGTTTTATACTGATCTACATTTTGTGTAATAAGTTTTTGTCTACGGCTTACCAGTTATGCCAAATTCAATAAACTTCACCCAGAATACTTTAGGTCTTTAGAAAATCTACTCCAAGAAAATTCAAGATATAAATTTTATTTGGCATGTAAATATCTTACATATAAAAGATTTTAATCAAAATAGTTAGAGCCATTTTTGTGAAAATCAACTTTTCGAAAAATTGTCCATGTAAAGGGTAGTTTGGGGTGCGGGGATTTTCTTGAAAAAATAATAACGTCTTTTCGTTTTTGAGTTATGCTGTCCACACACACACACACACACGCGCGCGCGCGCGCGCGGACCTTTTAATAAAAATGCTATTTTTGGATTCAGGGGGACCCAAAACATGTATTTCTCGGTATCAAATTTATGGATGCATTACAATACCTTCTCTATACACTATGCACATAGAACGTGTAGAGAAAGTAAAAATGGTATAGCGAACGCAGCTTAAGAGAGGTTACTAAAATGCAACTTTGACACCATTCCACTATTATGAAATAAGTCAGAAGAATCTGGTGATATTTTGGTTGCTAGGTTCTATTCAAAACCGGCAATGCCGCTACCGATTGTTATACTTCTGTTCATGACGATGTTCATATTGTAAGAACTAGTCATTTCCCTTATGACGGGCTGAAGACTGAATCAGTTCCAGTATTTGAGAGAACCCTCCCTATTGTTCTCGTCATTAGTACCGCAGAAGGGTTAAGGAGTGAGTTTACAACCTAATGGAATGTGGACGCCAAGATATTGCAGAAATAGTATACATGTATTGGGAAAGTTACTTACATTGCATCTGTCACGTTAGCGCCCTGGTTTATTAGTCATTTAATCACTGACTAATCTAATATATTATGTACATTATTTATACATATTATTATATTCATTATATTAATAGACAAATTGCACATGCATTTATTTGTATTATTGTTATTATTATTATTATTATTATTATTATTATTATTACTACCTATTAGATTTTTATTAATTATTAGGTTTTATGTTTATAGTTTTATAAATTTGATTTTTGTGTCATTTTTGGTGTAAAGGTTGTCTTATCTATGTGGGGTTTTATTTTTAGAGAAAGAAGATTACGTAGAAGTAAACCAAACATTTAATTTTTTGATTAGGTTAAGTATGTCTAAATTATATAAAAATCTTTAAGTTACTATTACAGTACATTAATTTGCAACGGTTAATAATATACGCAAGTTGTATGTCCATAACACGGTTCAGTGCTTAATTTAACATTTAAAATGCATCCAGGTTATTGGTTGTAGGTAGTCAACGATTACACACAGATAAAAGGTAATGCGTGACTAAATTCATTGGAATTGTGTATTTTCAAATTTAATATAAGTATGATAATGACGTAAAATATATAGCAGAAAACTCTAGCAGAAAACTAAAATAGCGCCTCTTTTGTACATAGGTTGTCTGCTGATTTCTCTGGTTATATTTAGTGACTCAAGTTAGAACATTGACATATAGCATCATCCATCTTTGTTTTAACATTTCTGCCACCAAGTTCAATGTAGCAGAGAAATGTTGCATTCCATCCAAAAATTCGATACCAGATTTCACCGGAAATACATGTTTGGTGATTCTCTGAATAAAAAAATAAAAAAGACATTTTTAAAAAATATCCATGTGTGTATGTGTATTCGTCCGTCTCTCCGTCCGTGTATGGTCTGTGAACAAAATAGCTCAAAAACGAGAAGTCGGTTAAATACTATACTTGACATTTAAGTTCACCATAGCTGGTAAATTTTAAAAGATAGAGAAAAACTTACTATACAAAAAAAGGTAGATCTCGTTAAAACGCACAATTTATATTCAATGCATTTTATTATATATTTCTCAAATGCAAAGTCGTAATTTTTTCTATGTTTTACTCCTGGCCATGCAAAGAGAACGGGGTTTCAAGCCAACACATAGCGACCAGCTTTTAAAATTTGACTACCTCTTTAGATTAGTACATTCCCCTGTTCCATTTGTACAGGGAATTAAGCAATAGGATCACTTCTGTTGATGCTTATCTCGATTAGCATTAGAAGAATACACTTTTGTAAGAAACGTTTGTTGCAGAACAGGTAGAGAAAGCCATGTGAGTAACACATGAGATGTTTAATAACTTCTCGTAGGCTGCGTATCCTATTCTGGAAATGGGGACGTATGCACTTGTATTAGAACCGAATAACTTAAAGCAGAAACAAAAGTATTTAAAGCAATGCCTAGATTCAACAGCAATAACGGATTTTTCCTTAGCCGCTATTATGCCAGTATAGCTCATGTCTAAAGGCGCCCAGTGGTGTAATGGTTACCATGCTAACTTCAAACGCGGAGGACAAAAAGTCGGGCGTAAAAATCCTTAGCATGGTTTCCTTCGGAAGGGAAGTAAAGCCGTTGGCCCCGTATCGTAGATTTGCGGCACGTAAAAGAATCTCAAGCCTGATAGAGAGGCCTCTGAGCAAACTTAAGCGGTATTTCACGCCCAGTATAGAATGGGACGCTGAGAACCACAGCAGTTAAAGAGTGTCCATAAATAAAACACCATTTACATTTCTAAAGGCGCCAGAGCAGAAAAACAGGTTAACTATGAAAACTATAAAAGCAAGTAATCAGTTCTATCCTTATTATCCTAAGCCGAAAATCTCATTATTTATTTATTTGTTTATGTATTCGTTTATTTATTCGTTAACACCTATATTGATTCGCTTGGATGCATTAAGTATTTCGCTCATATCGGCCAATAGGAGTGTTTTTAATTGTTCTATTTATACCCCTCCTTTAACTGTAATGGCCATATCTGCGGGCTTATACTTTTGGAACTGTAAGCAATGCTGTTAACTTCATTACAGTTGTTATTGTATTTTAGTTCTTTGAGTTTTATACATTAGATCGCATAGTCACACCGTTATTGAACTTCCAGACTCTGGGGAGGATAGGGTTTGATCTTGGCTAAAAAACAAAAACCTACCTCCAGACAAGAATCGAACCCTGGATCCTGATGCAGTAGGTATGTGAGTTTGGAATTGAATTCGTAGAATATGCGTACCATGATTAATTCATTCTTCGATTCTATTGTAAGGCGTTCAAGTTACCAAATTTAAAAAGTCCAACACTAACTGGTAGCAATCAGAAGGTAAGGGATGAATTGGATCAGTAGGTAAGGGATGAATTGAGTAAAAATAAACAAAGGCCCTTCCTCCCTAAAAAGAATTTTGCTCAAAATTCAAACTTTTAAGAATGAAGGAAAACAGTGGTTCTATTTTATATACTTTTAGTTATTTTTATACTCATAGATTCCATTTACTACGTAAGGCGCCTTCCCTTAGAATTTGAAACATGTGAAACAAAAAAACCGTGATGCCCTTTTTACTTTCTCCACGACGACGACGACCACCACCACCACCACTAGTTGATCGTTTTTTAGATATTCCTTGTTTTTGTTTTTAGCTTTGAAAAACTTATACTTTTCTCATACAGGAATTTGTGAATTCGTGTCCATACAAAGGAACTTCAGTCACATAGCAACCAGGTTTTGACTATCATTTTAACCTATGGTAATCCCTTAATTCGCTTCTACTTACAAGGAAACAAGTAATAAGACTATTTCTGCTAACTTTTTCTCGATTAGTATGAAGTAAATAGAAGCATGAGCTTTTTAACAAAAATTTGTTGCAGAGATAGGCATGTGAATGGAACACAGCGTTTTTTTTGGTTAAGATTTCCAAATATTCTCTGTTTTGGTCTCAATTTGCAAATAATTATGATATTTTTAAGTCATTATTCGTTTCTTTTCCGTTGCATGGCGTTTAGTGTTCCGTTTTTTAAAATGTTAACTGTATTTTAAACCTATTGTACATTCTTCTTATACCTACCTATAGTAGATGTATAAGAGTATAATGAAGGTTTATCTTGATTAATAAGTTCATGGAAGAATAAGTTTAGGTAAGAATAGTTTATAAAGGAATGTATGGTTAAAGTAATGCGAATGACACACATCATATTGCTTTATCTTAATAACTTGACAATATTCCTACATGTTTGTTATACTGTAAGCAGAACTGTAACTTTATCATAATAAATATTTTCTAAATGCTTCATAGATTTAAGAAATGCAGACTATTAAGTCCTTTTAATCTTCATATTCTTTCCCTGGTTACTCTCCTGGTATGCAAGACTTACACCCTAGAGGACTTACAAGCAGAGACTCTGGATTAAGAGAGTACCCAGGATGGATGGTCAGCCCGATGCCTGATACGAAAGTGAAAAAGTGAATGATAGATAAAAGCGGTGAAAGGGATGAAATGAAAGATCAGTGGAATGAATAGTGGAGGAAACCGGAGAACACACAGAAAATCCATCCAGAAGCCGCTTCGTTCACCCAAATCCCACATGCGGTCCTCTAGGATTGAACGCGGGCCGCCTGGGTGACAGGGGAACGGTCTAAGCATTCGACAACTTCGCCATCCTCTTTTATTCAAATAATATAAATTACTAATAAATTGCTTTTATGAATGCAGGAGATTTATAAATGAAACACCTACTAAGGTAGCGACCTATTTGAGTAAATGTTTCCTGTTAAAAAATAAAGATCTATGTGTATCATTCACATGAATTTCTCTACATGTTTGTAACAAATTATTGTTAAAAAGCTTATTCTTCTATCCACTGCAGCCTAATCAAACTAAACATTAGTAGAAACGGTCTTATTACTTAGTTCCTTATAAGTAGGAAGGAAATAAGGGAATGCACTAGGCTAAACGACAGCTTCTGTTTTAAAATGTGGTTACATGGGATTGAAATCCGTTTCTTTGCATGGCCAGGAGTTGACATGTTCCTGTATGAGAAAAGTTTAAGGTATTTTAAAACTTGAACCAATAGCAAGGAATATCTCTAAAACGGCCAACTCCAGGAAAAAAATGTATGACATACATTGTGTGTTTTAAGGAGCTCTACACTGTAGTACGTTTTATCTATCTCTTACGCTTTATTAGTTGCAAGATTAAAAAAATGGAAACACATTCGCATGACTTTCTTACATCTCTACAATAAATTATTGTTAAAAATCTTATTCTTCTATTTACTTAATGCTAATCAAGAAAAAAAAAAAAAGGCAGAAAGGGTTTTATTACTTACTTCTTTGTAAGTATAGGCAAATAAGGAAGTACCATAAGGCAAAATCGATAGTCAAATTTTTAAAACCTGGTTGCTATGTGATTAAAGTAGCTTTGTTTGTATGGACAGGAGTTGACAAATTCCCGTATGAGAAAAGTATTTTAAAGCTGAAACTACTAACAAGGAATATCTCAGAAACGGTCAATTCCACGAAAAAAAAAGGATATACCATAAATTGTGTGTTTAATGAGATCTAAATGTCTATTAAGTAATTTTTTGCCTATCTCTTACAGTTTACCATTATGCAAAATTCAGCAAAATTCATTCAGAATAAACATATCTTCAGAGGCTATTCCCAGAAAATTGAAGGTATACATATTATTTGTCTTGTAAATATCTTAAATATAAGAGATTTTAATCAAAATCGTTAGAGCTATTTTAGAGAAAATCAACATTTTCGAAATTGTTTCCATTTAAGGGGTAGTTTAAGGTGGGGGAATTTTTTTTCTTCAAAATATTCATGTCGCATCCCTGAAAGATATAAACTTAAATACCAAGTTTGGTATTTTACCGACTTTTCGTTTTTGACTTAGGTGTTCACAGACACATGGACACACACGGACTTTTTTTTAAAAATGTTTTTTTTTTTTTAATACAGGATACCCTAAAACGTGTATTTCCTGTGAAATCTTTGTATCGAATTTTTAATGAAATGCAATATCTTCTTTATACACCATGTACATAGTACGCGTAGAGAAAGTAAAAAGTGATCATTATCTGGTTTGTTTATTACTTGTGGGTCAAGGTGTATAGTGATAAGCAAATAGATGTGATGAGAATAGAAGGATCACTGCTATAAAACTAAGTTACGCATATTATTATGTATGGCATTATATGTGCATGTGTGTGTATATTTATATATACATATCTTGTATCAAGCGATAAGTACTCTTCAGTATCCGATTTGCGTTCGCATTGTTTCGAGACGAATATTTGGGATCGTTATGTCTACTCTTTATCATTTACGTGCACAAAATTGAAGATTAGTAACAGGTTTTCCCAAACGGAAATATTCTCATTAAAACAGCCGGAATATGTGAAAACTATTTGATTAATCAGGAGTTTAATACACTAGCTATTCAACACAATGATGTAATTTAGTAATCTCGATTAATAGTTCATTAAATATAAGCATTAGGATAATCTCAGTATCGTCGAGGAATTCCTAATAAATTAGGAAGAGGTGATTTAAATAATTTAGTTCTCTCTTTAACTTATATAAATTACAACTATTATATATTAAATTCACATACTTTATTCTGTCCACTATCGTTTATTTTTATGTGGTTTCTATAAAATATTCCTATGAAAGCTTACATAGTATCCTTTGCAAAAATAGTTTAATCATTTCGTTGTAATTACACAAGGGATACAATTGGTAAAGATTTTAAAACGGATCGATATGTGTTTGAAATTCCATGTCTCCATTGTAGGAACATGGCGTCTGCGATAAACAACTGAACTCGACTAAAACTTAAGAACTGAAAAAGTCAAACTAACAATAACGGATGTATTGATACTAGAAATATTATTTAATATAGTGTGTTTGAAAGAGATTTGCACATTTTGTGCAGTAAGTTTCTGTTTCTTATGGCTATTCGCTATACAAAATTATACAACATTCCTTCCAAAGAAAGAGGGCTCTAGTCACTATTCAAATATATTAAAAAGTTCAAGATAACAATACATTTTATCTGTAATGTAAATATCTTATAAATATGTTATATTTTAATAAAAACATTAGCATCATTGCTGTGAAAATAAATAAATAAATAAATACATCATATACACACATACATGTATGTAAGTCCATACACATATACTACATACATATTTATACGTACAGATTTTGCATATAAAGATTAGTTTAGGTTGGCGAGTTTTCCTTGAGTATTTTTTGCTAAGTGCATCAAAACATGGCTTCTCGGTAAAATCTCAGTATTTGAGTTTTTGAGTGGAATACAGAATTCCTCCACTCAATATAATCCACCCTCCAGAGCCGCCATTGCTTCCATGACAATAAAGCCGATTACTTTCGAGTATACCATTAGGATAATTTGAGGTTACTTCTAGAGAACAGCAGACAGATTTGCACGCCACTATTCACATCTTTTAACTACGATGCTTCTACATGATGAGTCACTCCTACCAATACTGCACCAAATTGGTCTCCATTCTTCTCTTGTTTTAGAAGAAGCAATTTAACGGTAATTTCCAAGAAATCGAAATGGCAGATTTTACACAGAACTGAAATATTGCCAACCTTACAGTGGATATTACTGGTTTAAAGCAAATACCGTCCAGTACCTGGAAATTCGGCTGAAACAGCGAAGAGAAGGAACACTGACTGTCTCTGTGGTCGAGTGGTCAGTGTTCTGGCTTCTCCCAAAGAGGCCCTAGTTCAACTCCCGGTTGGGGTGAAGACGTTTTCTTTAACTAGAAGCATTTCTTATGTCCCAGAGAGACCGGAAGTATGCAAGTGAGAGTGAGTGTATGCATGTACTCTAAAAGCTAACGGTAATAAACCCTACAGTGCAACGAGAAAACACCAACAGCTGCTCCTAAAGCAAAGCCCTCGATATGACCATAGAAGTTCAATGAAACAATGAAAGAAACAAAAGAAAGAAAAAGAAGAAGAAAAGAACACTAGCGCTCCTAGCGTAGCGCTCCGGAGTATTTACATCAGCTGTGTAGAGAATTTCTTGGTTCTGATTTAAATTCATTTATGTTTAATTTGAAATTAATTTTATTGTTTTTTTGTATGTTAGAGTATTAGTACATTACCTCGAATTATCAGCTCTTATTCGATCAACACATATTTTCAATTGAAATAAATTACTCAGTTCTATAGGTGTTCATGTTTGCTTTTTCTAGGTTTAGATAATGACGCCATAAATGAGTGCTATTTTATTGCCAGAACTATATTTGGCAAAGTAATACGCTCTCTTTGTATCGATTACTGAGATAAAGACGGGTAAGGATATGACCAATGCCCTTTTACGAGGTTACATTTTATTTAAGTTACAGGTATTAAGTATATTATGACATTTAATATGATGTGCACACATCCTCACTAATCCAATAATCCAATTCCATAAAGGGGTAAAAATAATTATGCTCACAAAATGTTATTTCTCAGTTCGGCGCAAAACATATGAGTTCAAGTTATTTTGAAGTTGTGGTAGCACTACAAAATATACATATCGTCTATTACACATAAAAATATATCTTATAAGTAATTGATGCTGATACTGTTCCCCAACTATACGTCGAAATGAGTTTAGTGCAATTTATAAGACGTGGCTTGCATTTTTAACTCAATCTCTGCTTGAAAAATAAAATCTTGCAGCCTTATTTGTGACCTGCATTAAAAAATGCATAAATTGGCGTATTTATTTTCCTTTTACTGAAAATCACGATGTACAGCACAGCATCATTTCCATTTAGGTAAATCCTCTAAGATGTGTAGTCCAGGCCTATACGGTAGATGGCGAAAGCGTCGCTTGTCGCCGGCCATTTCCATGTTAAATTGGCAGATTTTTCTGTGTTACTACTGATGGTATATTTTGTTTAAAGCCAGCTGCTAAATCAAATCTTGCTTTGAAGCAACCTAAGACGATTAATTCACTTCCTAGCACTAAATATCGGGTCGTATTGTATTTAATGGACAGTAAAAATGTGGGCACTTAAACAATTTCAAATAAAAGCACACATCCTCTTTCTATGGTTTGCTTTAAACTTAATAGTTGATGCCTTGTAAGAATGGCTCTACCAGACATGTATTAACAACGTAGCGATTGCGATTAACTATTACTGTGTCTTTAGATGCGTATATTTTAGTAGTAGTTCCGATATTGGTGAATGAATAGAATGTCGCCAAAAGTAATCAGAGAGGACTTTAATGGTAAACAACTTATTTGTCCTACTGACGAGTTGTTTCTAATGCAAAGCCCCCGATATTACCTTAGATGTTAAAGGGAGCTATATAAATGAAACAATAAATAAATAAATGTTATGTGTTCCATTCACATGTCTTTCTCTACATCTCTGTAACAAATTGTTGTTAAAAAGCTTGTTCTTTTGCCTACTTCATGCTAATCGAGAAAAAAAAAAAATTGTCAGAAATAGTCTTATTACTGCTTACTTGTAAGTAGAACAGAAATAACGGAGTACTATTGAACAAATCGATAATCGATTCTTTTAAAAGCTGGCTGCTATGTGATTGAAGTGCCTTTGTTTGCATGGACAGGAGTTGACAAATTCCTTTATGAGAAAAGTATAAGTATTTTAAAGCTGAAACCAATAAGAAGGAATATCTCGAAAACGGTCAACTCCACGAAAAAATGTATATACCGTACTTAGTATGTTTTAACAAGCTCTACATTTTTTGTGCAGTAAGTTTTTGGTTATCTCTTACGGTTTACCAGCTATACAAAATTCTGCAAAATTCATCCAGTATAAATTGTACTCAGATGCTATTCTCAGAAAATTGAAGATATAGTTTTATTTGTCATGTAAGAGATTTTAATCAATCATTAGAGCCATTTTTTAGAAAATAAAAATTTTCGAAAATTTTTCCATGTAAAGGGTAGTTGCGGTGGGGGGATTTTCTTAAAAATGTTTGTGTCTCATCCTTGGAAGGTACTGAACTTAAATACCTAGTTTGGATTTTTTCGTTTATGAGCTATTCTGTTCTTACACATACAGAAATATAAGCGCGGACCTTTTTCTAAAATGCTTTTTTGTTATTTCTGGGACCTCAAAACATTTCTGGCAAAATCTCGGTACCGAATTTTTGGATGGTATACAATACCTTCTCTATACACTCTGTACATAGTACGTATAGAGCAAATAAAAACGTATCCGTTGTTCATCAGTTATACAATACCCGTAGTACCAGTTTAATTCAGAATGTAGAAGTTTCACAAGTTTTTTACAGAAAATTCAATATATTCATTTTATTAATCATACAGAAGTCTTAACTGTATAGTAGATATTTTAATTTTAATTGTTACAGCCGGGAGGGGACCTTCTTTATTAGCTTCGTGTGTAACCTTGCAACATGCTGAACTTAAATATTAAGTTTTATATTTTAACTTTTCTATTATGAGTTATGTTATTTACAGACACTCAGACATCTGCGTATGCACACACACGAACGCGCGCGCGGAAAGTGCTTTTTACTTTCTCTACGTGTACTATGCACACTATGCACACAGTGTAAAGAGAAGGTATTGTAATGCACCCAAAAATTCGATACCGAGATTTCACCGAAAATACATGTTTTAGGACACCCTGCATCCAAATAAGCATTTTTATAAAAATGTCCGTGCTGTTTGTGTGTGTGTGTGGGCGGCATAACTCAAAAACGAAAAGTTCGTTGAATACCAAACTTGGTATTTAAGTTCAGTATCTTCCAAGGATGCGATAAGAAGAGTTTCAAGAAAATCCCCCACTCCCAACTACCCTTTACATGGAAAAAGTTTCGAAAAGTTTGATTTTCTCAAAAATGGCTTTAACGATTTTGATTAAAATATCGTAAATTAAATATGTTTACATGACAAGTAAGATTTATATCTTCAATTTTCTGCGAATATCCTCTGAAGACATCTTTATTCTGGAAGAATTTTGCATAACTGGTAAACCGAAGAGATAGACAAAAACTTATTTCACAAAAAATGCAGAGCTCATTTATGTTATATACATTTGTTTCCTGGAGTTGACCGTTTTTACTTTCTCCATACACACTATGTACATAGTGTATAGAGAAAGTATTGCACTCCACCCAAAAATTCGATACCGAGATTTCACCGGAAATATATGTTTTAGGGTCCCCAATATCCAAAAAAAGCATTTTCACAAAAAGGTCTCTGTGTGTGTGTGTCCGTATGTCTGTGAACACGATAACTCAAAAACGAAAAGTCGGTAAAATACCAAACTTGGTATTTAAGTTTAGTATCTTCCAGGGATGCGACACGAAGATTTTGAGAAAAATCCCCCCACCCCCAACTACCCTTTACATGGAACTTTTTTCGAAAATGTTGATTTTCTCAAAAATGGCTCTAACGATTTTGATTAAAATTTCGGATATTAAACATATTTACCTAACAAATAAAATGTATATCTTGAATTTTCTGGGAATAGCCTCTGAAGAGTAGTTTATTCTGGACGAATTTTACTAAATTTTGAATAACTGCTAAACCGTAAGAGATGGACAAAAACTTACTACACAAAAAATGTAGAGCACATTAAAACACACAATTTATGTTTTATGCATTTTTTCGTTGAGTTCGTCGTTTTTGTGACATTCCTTATTTTTGGTTTCTGCTATGAAAAAAGTATACTTTTCTCATACAGGAACTTGTCAACTCCTATCCATATAGACAAAGGAACTTCATTGACATAGCAACCAGCTTTTGACTATCACTTTAACCTACGGTTGTCCCTTATTTCGCTTCTACTTACAAGGAAGCGAGTAATTAGACTATTTCAACTATTTTTTTCTGATTAGCTTAAAGTAAATATAAGTATAAGCTTTTTAAGAATTATTTGTTGCAGGGATATGGAGAAAGTCATGTGAATGGTACACATCAGATTTTTTAGACATCCCTTGTCATTGGTTTCAGTTTTAAAATACTTACACTTTTCTCATATGGGAATGTGTTAACTCCTGTCCATAAAAACAAAGGAATTCAAACACATAGCAACCAGATTTTAAAAGATTTTCCTATCGATTTAGCCTATGGTACTCCCTTATTACCTGTTTACTTACAAGAAAGCAAGTAATAAGACCCTTTCTGCTAATTGTTTCTCGATTAGCATTAAGTAAATAGAAGAATACGCTTTTTAAGAATACTTTATTGCAAAGATGTAGAGAAAGTCATGTGAATGGAACACATCAGACTTTTATTCTATGGATCTCCAATTGTGTATTTGGTAAAATCTCGGTTTCAAATTTTGGGTGGAATACAATACTTCCTCTACTCACTATAGTAAGCAGAAAGTGAAAATCTGATCCGCTACATTCACTTGACTTTCTCTAAAAATTCCTCAGCAAACTTATGCAAAAGCTTATTTTTACTTTCTCTACACGTACTATGTACATAGTGTATAGAGAAGGCATTGTATTGCACCCAAAAATTCGATACCGAAATTTCACCGGAAATACATGTTTTGGGTCCCCCTGAATAAAAAAAAAGCATTTTTGGAAAAAGGTCCGTGTGTGCGTGTGTGTGTGTGTGTGTGTGGACAGTATAGCTCAAAAACGAAAAGACCGTTAAATACCAAACTTGGTATTTAAGTTTGGTATCTTCCAAGGATGCGACACGAAGATTTTCAAGAAAATCCCCCACCACCAACTACCCTTTACATGGAACTTTTTTCGAAAATTTTGATTTTCTCAAAAATGGCTCTAACGATTTTGATTAAAATATCGTATATTAAAGATATTTACCTGACAAATAACATGTCTTGAATTTTCTGGGAATAGCCTTTGAAGACTACTTTATTCTGGAGGAATTTTACAGAACTGCTAAACCGTTAGAAATTGACAAAAACTTACCACACAAAAAATGTAGAGCACATTAAAACACACAATTTATGTTATATAATTTTTTTCGAGGAGTTGATCGTTTTTGAGTTATTCCTTGTTTTTTGGTTTCAGCTTTGAAAAACTCATACAGGAATTTGTCAACTCGTGTCCATACAAACAAAGGAACTTCAGTCACCTAGTAACCAGCTTTTGACTTCACTTTAGCCTATGATACTCCCATATTTCGCTTCTACTACAAGGAAGCAAGTAATAAGACTATGCTAATTTTTTCTCGATTAGCTTGAAGTAAATAGAAGAATAAGCTTATTAACAATAATTTGTTGTACAGAAGTAGAGAAAGTCATGTGAATGGTACACATCAGATTTTTCTATCTACTTTGTCAATTTGTTAAAGATATATAGAAATTGTTTAATTATATATTTGTTTTTAGGTACAAGGCGATGTTAAAGCCAAACATTTTTCGGAGTGGGACTCTATATGAAGACTGATATTGAATTCCCATTCTCTGTGCTTGGCTTCGAACAAAAATTTTCCACATAGCGATTTTCCACTTATCAAAGTATAAGTATCAGAAAATTCAAACCAACAACAAAGAATATCTTGAAAATGGTTGTTCTAAAATTTTTATTTGCATATCGAGTTCTATATATTTACTTTCTCTACACGTACTATTTACCTACATAGTGTATAGAGAATGCTTTGAATTCCACTCAAAAAATCGATACCGAGTTTTTTTTTTCACCGGAAATACACGTTTTAGGATCCCCTGTGTCCAAAAAAAGCACTTTTAGAAAAAAAGGTCCGTGTATGTGTCCGTATGTCTGTGAACATAACTCAAAAACAAAAGTCGTAAAATACCAATCTTGGTATTTAAGTTTAGTATCTTCCAGGCATGCAACACGAATATTTTTAAAAAATCCCCCACCCCAAGCTATTCTTTAGATGGCAAAAATTTTGAAAATGTTGATTTCCTCAAAAATGGCTTTAAAGATTTTTACTAAAATACTGTATACTAAGGATATTTACATAGTAAATAGCATTTTTATCTTGAATTTTCTTAAAATAGCCTCTACCTCTTTCTTCTGGATGAGTTTTGCTGAATTGTGTGTAACTAGTAAACCGTAAAAGTTAGACACAAACTTAATATATAGAAAATGTACATATCGTTAAAACACACTATTTGTGGCATACACGTTTTTATTTTTTATTTTCGTGGAGTTCTCCATTTCTGAGATATTCCGTGTTATTTGTTTCAGATTTAAAACTGTTCTCATAGGGAAATTTGTAAACTCCTAGTCATGCATAGAAACGGATTTCAACTATTTAAAAGATTTGACTCGTTTTAGCCTACTGTATTACCTTATTTACCTTCTACAAGGAAGCAAGTAATTAAGACAATTTCTGCTAATGCTTATCCTGATTATGATAAAGTAGATACAAGAATAAGCTGTTAACAGTAACTTTATACAAAGATGTAGAGAAAGTAATATGAATTGAACATCAATTTTTTTTATTAAAATTTTGTGTATTTGATACGGTATACCAATAATTATACACATAGGCTGTTCCCAGAAAATGCAAGATATTAAATATTTTGAACATTTGGAATTTTAATCAAAAGAAAGCCATTTTGAGAAAAATCACAAATACGAAAATGTTTCCAAGTAAAGGAAAGATTGGCTTGGGGGATTTTCTTGAAAGTCTTATTAACGCCATCTTTAGGAGATACAAAACTATCGCATTTGAGTTTCTTTTTAGAGTTATGCTGTTCACACAACAAATGTTATTTTATTTGTGTTATTGTCCACGGGAATACAGCTATTTGTAAACATAGTTAAGTGGGCCTCAAAACACGTATTTCTGAAATGCTGGCATCAAATTGTGGGTACTACAGGTAGATAATAGAGGAAGTATAAGCTATCCATAATCAATTTTAGAGCCACGTTTTAATGGAGCTTATTGCTTTGAAAAAAAAAAGAAAAAAAAAGGAAAGAGTGAAAAAAGAAAGCAAGAAAGAGAGGAGCGTGGTTTCCTAGCTTCAATTGGTTGATCTGTTCAGAGAAGCATGTATATTGTTTCATGAGTAATCTGAAATGACCCAATGTTATTTTAAGATCATATTCTGAACAATATCAAAATGTTTTCTTTGAAATATCTAATAATGTCTCTCAGGTGTCTGCAACTTTGTCGTGCTAAGGTAGAACGTCCGTGGTAGACATTAATGTGTGTAAAATGTAGTGTGGAAAGGTAACATTCGGCAAGAGACTGCACGCCACTGGGTGTCTCCATGGTTGCAGCAGCGAAGGTATAGTAGGGCGTCCGTCTGACGGTCTGACCGTCTTGTCTGAGTGACCCTTGCACGCCACGGAGAAACCGCGAGAGGGCGGAAGTGAGCTTCGCGTGGTGCCAGGCAGCCAGCGGGAGCGAGAGAGAGAACAAAGGAGGGAGGAGGTGGGTGACGTATTGACGCACTGGTCTCCCAGGGACCCCAAGATCGAATCCCAACGCTAGTGTTTCTTGCTACGCCTGGCCACTGCCTGCAAGTTCAGAGGAACATGTAATATAATACGCTATTCGATGAGTATCATTGCACACTTACAGCCTAGTAAAAATCAGATGTGTTCCATTCACATGACTTTCTCTACATCTCTGAAACAAATTATTGTTAAAAAGCTTATGCTTCTGTTTACTTCATGCTAATCGAGAGAAAAAAATAGTCTTACTCCTTGCTTCTTTGTAAGTAGAAGCGAAATAAGGAAGTGCCATATGTTAAAAGATAGTCAAAAGCTGCTTGCCATGTGACTGAAGTTCTTTTGTTTGTATAGACAGGAGTTGACAAATTCCTGTATGAAAAAAGCATACGTTTTTTTAAAGCTGAAACCAAAAACAAGGAATATCTCAAAAATGATCAACTCCACGAAAAAAAAAGTATATGTCACAAATTGTGTGTTTTATCGTGATCTACATCCTTTTTTTTTTTTTTTTGTAGTAAGTATTTATCTATCTCTTACGGTTTACCAGTTATGCAAAATTCCATAATAAATCATCTAGAAAGAAGTCTTTAGAGGATATTCCCATAAAATTCAAGATATACATTTTATTTGGCATGTAAACATCTTAAATATAGGAAATTTAAATCAAAATCGTTAGAGCCATCTTTGAGAAAATCAAACTTTTCAACATTTTTTCCATCTAAGGGTAGTTTGGGGTGGGGAAATCTCCGTGTCGCATCCTTGGAAGATAACGGTCGGTTCGTTTTTGAGCTATGCTGTCCACAGACACACAGATACACGCACACTCACACACGGACCGTTTTCCAAAAATGCTTCTTTTGGATTCAGGGAGACCCAAAACATGTATTTCCGGTGAAATCTCGGTATCGAATTTTTGGGTGGAATACAATACCTTCTCTATACATAGTACATGTAGAGAAAGTAAAAATATATGTTATTGATTTAATCACTGGATTACACCTGTACCAATATTATTCTCATACAAAGAAGGGGGAAGGGGATATATGTGTGCGTGTTTTGCAAATGCAATCATAGATAACACTCCATCTAACCTCATATTTTTTTATCATAAATCTCAGAATACAGTTTTGGTATGAATTTATTACAACCACAAATTTCTGTGAATAATATCAGACGGAAATGTGGCGTGTAATATTGGGCTATGTTACCGGTTTTTAACTATGAAGGAGATTCCAGAAATGCGTATACAGAAATTGTAATCAATATAGTTTTATTAAACACAAATGGGATTCAGAGAATCGAACTCGGAAAACTAAGCCAAAAAAAATCTTATTTATTCCCTTCACATGACTTTCTCTACATCTCAGTTACAATCATTGTTAATAAGTTTTTTTTTTTACTTTCTCTAGCCCCGTATGTACAATATATATAGGGATAGAGAAGTATTGTATTCCACCCAAAAATTTGAGGTCGAGATTTTACCGGAAATACATGTTTTAGGACCCCCTGAATCCAAAGAAAGCATTTTCAGAAACAGGTCCGTGCGTGTGTGCGCGCGTATGTGTGTGTGTGTGTGTGTGTGTGTGTGTGTACAGCATAGCTCAAAAACCAAACTTGGTATTTAAGTTTGGTATATTCCAAGGATGTGACACGAAGATTTTCAAGAAAATCTACCCCTAAATACCCTTTACATGGAAATATTATCGAAAAATTTGGTTTTCTTAAAAATGGCTCTAACGATTTTGATTAAACTACCACATGTTAAAGCCATTTCTACCACAAATAAAACGTATATCTTCAATTTTCTGAGAATAGCTTCTAAAGACCTGTTTATTCTGAATGAATTTTGCTTAATTTGGCATAACTAGTAAACCGTAAGGGATAGACTAAATCTTACTGTACAAAAATCTGATGTGTACCATTCACATGACTTTCTCCAAATCGCTGCAACAAATAATTCTTAAAAAGCTTATACTTCTATTTACTTTATGCTAATCAGAAAAAAATAGCAGAAATAGTCTAATTACTCGCTTCCTTGTCAGTAGGAGCGAAATAAGGGACAACTGTAGGTTAAACTGATAGTCAAAAGCTGGTTGCTATGTCAATGAAGTTCCTTTGTCTATATGGATAGGAGTTGACAAGTTCCTGTATGAGAAAAGTATACGTTTTTCATAGCAGAAACCAAAAATAAGGAATGTCACAAAAACGACGAACTCCACGAAAAAATGTATATAACATAAATTGTGTGTTTTAATGTGCTCTACATTTTTTGTATAGTAATTTTTTGTCCATCTCTTACGGTTTAGCAGTTATTCAAAATTTAGTAAAATTCATCCAGAATAAACTACTCTTCTGAGGCTATTCCCAGAAAATTCAAGATATACATTTTATTTGTCAGGTAAATATGTTTAATATACGAAATTTTAATCATAATCGTTAGAGCCATTTTTGAGAAAATCAAAATTTTCGAAAAAAGTTCCATGTAAAGGGTAGTTGGGGGTGGAGGTATTTTTCTCAAAATCTTCGTGTCACATCCCTGGAAGATACTAAACTTAAATACCAAGTTTGGTATTTTACCGACTTTTCGTTTTTGAGTTATCGTGTTCACAGACACACGGACACACGGACACACACACACACACACACACACACACACACACACACACACACACTTACACACACACGGACCTTTTTGTGAAAATGCTTTTTTTTGGATATTGGGGACCCTAAAACATATATTTCCGGTGAAATCTTGGTATCGAATTTTTTGGTGGAGTGCAATACTTTCTCTATACACTATGTACATAGTGCGTATGGAGAAAGTAAAAAATGTAGGTCTTGTTAAAATACACAAGTTATGTCATATACCTTTTCTTTTGTGGAGCTTACCGTTTGCGAGGTATTCCTTATTATTAGTATAAGTTGTGAAGTACTTATACTTTTCTCAGACGGAAGGGTCCGTTTTTCTTTTGTTCTACTCGTGGCCAAGCAAAGAAGCGATTTGCAATGACAATTGCACAACGACAGCTTTTAAAACATTTGACTATCATTTTAGCCTAGTGCATTCCCTTAGTTACCTTCTACTTATAAGGAACTAAATAATACAATTCTGCTAATGTTTATCTCGATTAGTGTGGTGTTGAAAAAAGAATTATCTTTTGTAAGAAGTTTGTTTGTAGAATAGCTAGAGAAAGTCATGTGAGTGTAACACATCAGAATTTTTTTCTATCTGCTTCATTCTAATCGAGATAAACATTAGCTGAAGCGATATTATTGCTTAGTTCCTTATGAGTAGAAAGGAAATAAGGGAATACACTAGACTAAACTGACAATCATTTGTTTCAAAATCTGATGTTACATTCACATGACTTTCCCTACATCGCTGTAACAAATTATTATTAAAAGGTGTATTTTTCTATTTACTTTATGATAGTCGAGATAAACATTAGCAGATGTTTTCTTATTTACTTGCTTTCTTGTAAGTAGAAGGAAAATAAGGGAATACACTACGCTAAAATGAATGTTAAATCTCTTAAAAGCTGTCTGCCATGATGTTGAATTCCCTTTCTATGCAGGGCCAGGAAAACAAGGAATATCTCAGAAATTTTTTGTAGGGTTTAACGCCCGCTTTTACTGCAATGGCACCGCAGGCGATGACACTGATGATATATGAAGATGGAGCCCCGGTGGAATGTGATGGCGAGGGAAACCGGAGAACCCGGAGAAAATCCGACCCTGCGCCTTTTTGTCCACCACAAATATCACATGCGGTTGCTTGGGATCGAACCCGGGCCATCTAGGTGAGAAAAAAAAAACAATGACTAAAATTGTGTGTTTTAACGTGATGTACATTTTTGTGTAGAAAGTTTCTATCTCTTACGGTTTATCTGTTGGGCAAAGTTGATCAAAATTCATTCAGAATAAAGAGGTCTTTAGAAGCTATTCCCAGAAAATTCAAGAGATAAATTTTATTTGACATATAAATATCTTTAATATACGGTATTTTAATCAAAATCGTTAAAAGACATTTTTGAGGAAATCAACATTTTCGAATTTTTTTCTATGTAAAGGGTAGTTTTGGTTGGGAAGATTTTCCTATAAATCTTCCTGTCGCATCATTACAAATACCAAGTTTGGTATTTTACCGGCATTTCGTTTTTGAGTTATCGTGTTCACACACACACACACACACACACACACGGACATACACACACGGACATACACACACGGACTTTTTACCAAAAATTCTTTTTTTTTTGGATACAGGGGACCCTAAAACGTGTATTTCCGGTAAAATCTCGGTATCGAAATTTTAGGGGAATGCAATACCTTCTCTATACACTATGTACATAGTACATGTAGAGAAGTAAAAATGGTTGCTATTCGATTGAAATCCGTTTCTTTGCGTGGGCAGAAGGTTCCCGTATGAGAAAAGTTTTAAAGTATTTTAAAACAAACCAATATCAAAGAATGTGCCGAAAACGGCCAACTCCAGAAAAACAAATATGACATAAACTGTGTAGTTTAACGGATGTACATTTTTTGTGTAGTAGGTTTTTGTCTCTTACATTTTATGCAAAATTCAGAAAAACTCATCTAGAAAAAAGAGGTCTTCAGAGGCTATTCCCAGAAAATTAACGATATGCATTTTGTTAGCCATAAAATATATTAAGTATATTGTATTTTAATCAAAATTATTAGAGCCAGTTTTGAAAAAATAAAGTTTTCAAGAAACGTTCCATGTAAAACATTATATCATCAACAATATAGAATACTGGACACAGTAAACATGACTTATTCTCTTGAACATCTATTTATTGTTCGTATGTATTGGGTTACGAAATAGTTCCCTGCAACTCAGAGGCTGTTCAGGTCAAACTTTGGAGGGTGATAAATCTATATTTTAATCCAATAAATAGAAAGAAAATAGTAAATTATGCAAGATTTGAACTAAGGTTACTCAGTAAGGCTAAGCGTAGCAAAAAAAAAAAAAAAAAAAAAAAAAAAAAAAAAAAAAAAAAAAAAAACAACAACAACACACACACACTTTCGGTAGATAATTGAGCCTTATAAAAGAATTCGGTTTTGTGGTTGGTTTCAGCACTCATTCAGAATAACCCAAGAATGTTGTACATCGCGAGGTTCATAGATGAGGCATGGGAACCGGGTACATGCACAACAACTTAATAATGCTCAAATTAGCAATTCTGAGAGAACATTTTACGTGAAATCTGAGCATACAGGATAATATCAGAAAGCATAATTAATAACTATAACTATTAAATTACATTTTAATTGCAAAGAGGTCACTTGAGAAAATAATACATCGTCGTAGATCTGACGTCACCGGGTTGCTAGTAGAAATAATTTAACACGTTTTGCTATGTGACACACGGTATTTGTTTCCTTTCATTTTAGTGTATGATATAGTTAAATACAATTTTTAGTTGTGCGTGCGGCAGAACATTTTGATTTCCGGATCAACATGAATATTATTGTGATCAGATATTGAAACGAATCGTTTATAGTTCTCCTGTCCACCAATATGCACAGACCTCTCACAATTTGTTTGCTCACGTGTCAGGAAATTAATATCAGGATAAAAGGGGTTTTCAATTACTAAGAAATGCCAAGGATATATTTAAGGAATTTAAATGTTCTGTTGAGAGGCACATTATGATGAAAGTTAAATGTATTGAACATTTTTCATAGCTTTTGTGCTTCATTTCTTTTTTAATCTCAAGAGTTGTAAAGCACAATTTGCCACTTTAAACCTGTTACATTTCATAACACTCATTTAACATTTCACATAACAATGTGTTATCTACTTATTACGATGAATGCAAGACAACCGAAACATAACCTATATTTATTCTTGCAAAATTAAGGTCGTTCTGTGCTAAGCAATAGCTTTGTGGTTATTATAACTGCTTGTAACATTACGATCATCTTAATGTAACGAATAAAGCTTTAGTGATTTATATACTCCTTTTTGAATGTTATGCTAAAACCATAATCAGAAGTGCTTTGGAGATTTTTTGCATTACATAATTCAACAAGTTGCAAATATGCATTTTCATTCTCCTTCGTTAACTTTGTCCTATGTTTATGTAATGCAAGTTAATCCGCCATTTAAATGAACAAAATAGTTTTAAGACAAATTCTTAACTTAGATAACGCTTGTTGCGAATGAGAAATACGATTTACTATATTTCACTGTTGTCATCTGCAAACTATGTAATAAAACATTTTATTTTTTTTATAAGTATTATGTTTGTTAAACTTAGCGGCGTATAATAGATGGGAGTGTTAATATTCTGCTTTTTATATACGAATTTCGGCAATCCTGAAACATCAATATTTCTGAGAATTTATGCTAACATTAATGCATCCATACGTGGCAGATTATACGGTTGCGCTTTTTAAAACCTTTATCTGTCAAGCAAGCTCTAACAAAAAATATAGGTACCTACATCCACTATAGGATACGGTCGGAGAGATTCGACACCGAACTTATGGTTATTGTGTCTACGCCCCACGAGTGGGTGCCCCCGGGAGGTAGAGATGATATGAGGATACACGGGTGGTCGGATCCAGGCGCGACCGCACAGTAATGGCAGGCTGACACAGTTTCCGGATTGAAGCACTCCGATAGTCGGACAGGTTGACAGGCGACTATGTAGGATCCTCAAGCCAGCAACCAGCCGAAGTCAAGGGACGGAGATAATCATCGCCGACACTTCCAACCCTGAAAGAAAACAACGGGACGAAGGACGAATGAAATGACAATAGAAATGACATGGAGGTACAGGAAATTCGGGAAATGAGAGAAATCTAGCTAGCATCCACTATAAATACAAGCAATTAACTTCATACTGAACGACGACGTCACAACTCTGTCGCTTACCTCAGAAACGTTTTCAAGAGACTTGTGAAAAGGGACTTTAAAATATTTTTCTTGCCTTCAAAAGAATGTAACATTACAATGAAACATCATTTCATGTTAATTTGAGCATTAGATTTTCACTTAAAATGTTTTCAGAACTCGTGTAAGTTACCAGTTCTAGAATTCGAAATGTTGGTGTATTGTAAACCCACACGAGATACTATACGATAAACTCGACTGCACCCACTCAAAGTCCGAGTATGATGTATAAACTTTGGTTTAAGAATTTTTGGACAACGTTTTTGCCAATGTAGTTTGGCATTACTGCCTACAAAACGATATTCGTAGTTTGTCGCACAAGCTGACTACAGGAATTATCCCAACCACATTTTTAATAAGATGATGATCTGCCTTATGCAAATGAATCTCTGAAGTCAATTCTTTTTATTTTGAAAACCGAGTCATTTCTGTTGGTTTATGGCCAATACGATCGTCCTAATATTTTGGCCCTAACTACTACTTCATGCAAAACACACTTTCTGTTCGGTTTATGTTTGTGACCACTGCCGAAGCTGTTTCTAGAGAGGGGGCAAGCTACTTTGTCCAATTTTGACCTCTCTACTGCATGGTCTCTCTCTCTCTCTCTCTCTCTCTCTCTCTCTCTCTCTCTCTCCTTTACACGATATCTCAGTCACAGATAGACGTTCTATACGGCTTTCGGAGAAATGGGTAATCAAACTCATGGACATATGTTTTGCGCTCAATACACTTTATTGTATGGTAAATATATTCAAATCATTAGGTTGTCCTCATATTTTTATAAGATTACACTTCACTACTGGCCATGTCAAAGATGTATTTTATATTAACACACGCATAAATTAATGACATTTACATTGATGAAATATCTGATGTATTCCATTCAAATGACTTTCTCTACATCTGTGTAACAAATTATTGTTAAAAAGCTTATTCTTCTATCTACTTCATGATAATCGAGATAAACATTAGCAGAAATGATCTTGTAAGTAGTAGGGAAATAGGGACTAATGTTTTAAAAGATGGATGCTATGTGACAAATTTGTTTCTTTGCATGGCCAGGCGTTAAAAATTCCGGCATGAGAAAAGTTTTAAGTATTTTTAAACTGAAATCAATAACAAAGAATATCTCAGAAATAGTCAACTCCACGAAAAAATGTATCTGACATAAATTTGTGATTTAACGAAATGAAATGGCCTGTTATTTATGGACGCTCTTTAACTGCTTTGGTTCTCAGCGTCCCATTCTATATTGGGCGTGAAAGATCGCTTAATTTTGCTCAGAGGCCTCTCCTATCAGGCTTGAGGTTCTTTTACGTGCCCGTGCCGTAAAGCTACGACACGGGACCCACAGCTTTACTTCCCTTCCGAAGGAAGCCATGCTAAGGATTTTTACGCCCGAAAAAATCCATCGTCCTCCGCCGGGTTTGAACCCGCGACCTTGGGTATATGAAGTTAGCATGGTAACCATTACACCATGGAGGGCGACTTTGTGATTTAACGAGATATACATTTTTTGTTTAGTAAGTTTTTGTCTATCTCTTAGGTTAACCAGTTATGGAAAAGTCATCCAGAATGAAGAGGTAACCATAAACTATTGCTAGACAATTAAAAAATACATTTTATTTCCCAGTAAATATATTTAATATACAGTATTTTAATCAAAATTTTAGGAGAATTTTTGAGAAAATAAAGAATTTCGAAATTTTTTCCATATAAAGAGGGGATTTACCTCAAAATCTTCGTGTGCATTCTTGGAACATACTAAACTTAAATGCCAAGGTTGGTATTTTGACTTATCGTGTTCACAGACATACGGACGGACAAGCATACACACACGGATTTTTTTCTACAAATTTCTTTTATTAATAAAGGTGACCCTAAAACGTGTATTTCCGGTGAATCTTAGTGTCAAATTTTTGGGTGGTGTGCAACATCTCTACATATGTACTATATACTAAGTAGAGAAATTAAAAATGATCACTAGCTAAGAGCGTTGGAATAATGGCCGTAAAAATTAATAAGCCGTTATAAGACAAACATAAATTAAAACAGGTCTTCGTTGCTCAGTAAAATATACAGAGAGAAATTACTAGTGCAGAGACGGTATATCCAAAAATGGAAATAATTAGAAATTAATTACTGATCTTCATAATATATAAAATTGATAAAAAAAATATATATAAAATTATATATAAAATTGAATTGATAAAAAAAAATGTTGACTTGGTCTGTATTTAAACAAATCCATTATCCTCATATGTACGTAAATGCCTACACACAAAATCCGAACTTTGTTTTATTTTGTAAACAAGTATATACTCCGGTATGAATGTATTACATCGCTTCGAACTAAATGAATCAATCAAGGTCATTAATTCCAGTAGTGAAGTATTGCTTCTAACAGGCACCTTCGAGTGAATTTTACCGCGTTTAGGCGTTTTACATCATTGCACATCCACTCATAGGTTTTAATGGTTGCATATGCAGCAAGTCTCACGTTGCCTAGTTTTGGTTTGTCATCTCAAGTTCGAACATTGCACAACCATAGGTGGCTATAAAGAGGGGGGGGGGGACGAGTGGTTCCTCTTCCCAAGCATAATATTTATAAAAATACAAGTTGTAACATCATAAATCTCAAATAAAGTTAAAAAACTGGACACAATAATAATAAAACAAATAAGTATGAACTGAAGTAAAATTGATTTACATATGGTAAATAAATAAATATTGTCTGATTCCCAAACCTGATAGGCGTGTTTTTACTTTCCCTAGCCGTATGTACATACAATATACTAGTAGCTAGATGGTGTTGTATTCTATCCAAAATTCCGATGTCAAGATATCACCGAAAATACATGTATTGAGGTCCCCTGAGTCCGAAAAAAACATTTTAGAAAAAGTTTCGTGTGTGTATCTGTGTATGTGTGTGTCTGTGGACAGCGTAGCTCAAAGACTAAAATACCGTTAAATACCAAACTTGGTATTTATGTTTATTGGTATTACGACACAAAGATTTTCAAGAACCACCTCCCCCACAAACTATCCTTAACATGAACAATTTCTTGAAAATTTTGTATTTCTCAAAACTGGCTCCGACGATTTTGATTAAAATAACTTATGTTAAAGATACTTATATCACAAATAAAATTTATATTTTGAATTTTCTGTAAATAGCATCTGAAGACCTCTTTATTCTGAATGAATTTTGCTGAATGGGAATTCAACGCCATCACATAGAGACCCACTTCCAAAAATGTTTGACTTTTACTTAAGCTTGCCGTATTCCCATCGGCTTGTAACTACAAGCAAATATGCAATTAAACAATTTTTTGTTATTGGTTCTTTTTTTTTTAAAATAAACTAACATTTCTCAAACGGAATTATTCAACCGTACCTCAATTGTATCACATAGTGACAAGCTTTTAAAATATTTGACTACCGCTTTATCCTAATGTATTCCCTTATTCCTCTTCTACTTACAAGGAAGCAAGTAATAAGACCAATTCTGCTGATGTTTATCTCGGTTAGAATGGCGTAGATAAAAGAATAATCTGTTATAAGAATAGTTTGCATATGGAACAACTAGAGAAAATAGTGTTAATGGAACACATCTGATTTGTATGTTTCCCGACTTAATTAGGTCTGCTGAACCGAGAGAGCGGACGAGGAGGAGAGCATGCGCAGTAGCGAGGATGACAGTTAAACCAATGTTATGAATCTGATGATCGTGGTATTTCATAATCTGATGATTTTTTTGTGTAGTTTGAGCTTACAAAATTTAACATATTAGGAAGACATCGTTCTCTAAACAGATTTGGTGGGCAAAAACACAGAAAGATGGACTTTATCACTTAAATAACAATTTATTTAGAGAGGAAGCTGTTCTCTCTCTCTCTCTCTCTCTCTCTCTCTCTCTCTCTCTCTATCGCTCTCTCTCTCTCTTTACATGGGTGCTCCTTTTTTGAATAAGCCAAGTAATTTTTAATGAACTTAAAAGTTAGTTTTTACTGTACATTTCACAAATTAATTCACAACTCGTTTATGGTTTTTCTCTACTGTAATAATTTTTATTTAGCGGTTCAAAATATAATATTAATCATAGTATATTTTGCCCCCTTTTGGATATGTTCCTCTAAATTTTTCTACACCAAATTCCAAATTTTCAGTGGTAAATCCCCAACCACTCGGTGCGCCCCCTCCTTACAGAAATCCTGGATCCGCTCTTGTGCGCGACTCTACTACTGGGGTTATCTTAAGAGCGTTCCCCAATGCGAGATTGCAGATTCTAGTTCAGTTTTAGACTAAGGCACTTTCCTAAGTCTTTCCTATTGGTTACGCAGACAATATGGCTACGGGACAGGTGAGCGACAGGTTTCGAGATTTCGTCGATCTTAGGTTACGTTAGGTTAGGTGTATAAATGAACTGGATCGAAACTGGGTAAAAATGGACATTCTGAAAATCGGTTCTGCTTTTCAATGCGAAATTCACAGTCTTCCGTTCGTTCTTTCTGCTTGTGCTTGAGCCATGTTGGTCAATCGACCAATGGCAGAGTCAAATCTAAAATGAACTAGAATCTACAATGTCGTTTCCCAGACAGCAAACTACAACGTACAGAGGATGTCAAGGAGGATAAAACGTTGATAATACAGCTTTGTGACGCATTAAGCAAAACAAGATGTGCCGCGTTCAAATGTTTTTAGCAATGGACGGCGATCACACCCAGCATCTCTTATGATGTTGAGGCAGTAGATACTAATGAATACAAGAATATGTAAATAATTAATAAGCAAAATAATGTAAATAAATATTACTTTCTCTACACGCACTATGTGCATAGTGTATACAGGAAGTATTGTATTCCACTCAAGAAGTCGATACCGAAATTTAAGCGGAAATACATGTTTTAGGACACCTTCTGAATCAAAAAAAAAAAAAGCATTTCCAGAAAAAGGTCCGTGTGTGTCTGTCTATGTGTCTGTGGACAGCATAGCTCAAAAACGAAAAGACCGTTAAATGTCAAACTTGGTCATATATGAACTGGGCAACTTACCCCCTATTAAAACCTGTTTAATTTGTTTTAAAGTTTTCTAAATACATTGTTTTCCCCTTTTCTTCCAACACCTCCAAAGTTAACGATAAGGGTTATCCCTACCAAAAGCACAAACTTTTGTCACGAAGGCTGAATTCTTTATATACACAATCAGAAACTGTACTGGATGTTTCATTGTCACACTCATTTAATTATAATAAATTACTTTGAACACCTTCAGTGATATCAAACTATTGGGCCAGAACACGAAACACTTTTATTACAGATGGGCTGAAATGAAGCCCGGAGTCGAGACTGTCGACTCTCTCGCGAAGTCTTGCTTTCGTTCTGACGTCATAGAACGCACAGCCCCGCTCTAAACAAACGCAGTATCACAGGCAACTTCAAACTTGGTCATGTCGCGCAAACGGTATAGGACCAAGGACCATTTTCAGGTAGCGGACCTAGCTGTACGCCCGTTAACTGAGCAGCTCATATCGAATGGTAAATAAACGAAATGGTTGAAATTTGAATAATGCTCAAAATAGACTTGTAGGCTTTGGAGCTTAAGAGTTAGGTATCTGACTTTCGCCGTCTCAGGATAAGGCAACATCCTGAGAAAGCACATATCCAGTTAAATCAACCTGAGATTCGAACCCGAGACCTCTTGAATTTGAAGTCTATGTACTTTTCAGTGTGTGTGTGCGTGTGTGTATACAGCATAGCTCAAAAACGAAAAAAATCGTTAAATACCAAACTTGGTATTTATGTTTAGTATCTTTCAAGGATGCGTCTCGAAGATTTTCGGGAAACTCCACCCCAAAGACACAGACACATGGAACACTTTTTGAAAATGCTTTTTTTCTCAAAACTGGCCCGATGATTTTGATTAAAATACGTATACTAAATATATTTAGATGACATATAAAATGTATATCTTCAATTTTCGAGAATAACCTCTGAAGACTCTTTATTCTGGATGAATTTTGCATAATTGGTAAACCGTAAGAGATAGACAAAAATTTACGTCATTAAAACACATAATTTGTCACAAAGTTTTTAGTTCGCCGTTTTAGTGATATTCCTTGTTATTGGTTTCAAATATTAAACTATATAACTTTATTCAAACGGAAAGTCATCTTTCGTTTCACCTCTCCTGTTCTACTGCTGACAATGTAAAACGAACCGAACTCCAATTGTTTAACATAGCTTTTAAAAGATTTAGCCTAATGTATTCCCTTATTTCCCTCCTACTTACAAGGAAGTTAGTAATAAGACAATTTCTATTATCATGAAGTAGATGCAAGAATAATCTCTTGTAAGAATATTTTATAAGTGGAACAGCTAGAGAAAGTCATGTGAATGGAGCAAATCAGATTTTTTTTCTATTCAGGGAGTCTCAAAACGCGTATTTCCAGTTGTATCCGGTATCGAATTTCCCATTTCTGTGCGTAGTAGAAAAGGTTAGACACCTTCAGCACGAGTTCACATCACGTTAAGTATATACACAGCATATTCTTTCACACAGTACTTCATTTGCAGACACGCGTTTTATAGCTGTTTTAACAACAGATGGCGTGCGGAAGAGGGAGTTGGCTCCAGAACCGAGGGTATCGGTTCCCGGGCGTTAAAGTGTTCGATTCTTCGCGACACCATTCGCGGCAAATCTCTAACTTTTATATTATGCTGGTGATTACTAGCATCTGTACTGATCCCAACATAATTCACTTTTGATAGACTATTTCTTATATGAAATAGTAAGATGATATTATTAATGATACAACAATAATAGTGCTATAACATTGTTATCAATTTCTTCAATTTTGGTTTTTGCATTTGAAAACTGAACAGCTACATTTGAATCACTAAAAAGTTCACATATGATTTTTAATGTGCATGAGGAAGAACTCTAGGAATGATGATGTTTCACAGCATGAAACGCAAATGTGGCTTCTGCTGCAACAAACTTATCCGATTCTGTTTGATTACCACTAAAGAAACTGACCAACTCTTTGGAAGTTGAAGCAGATTTCAAGGTGTGTTTCTTGATTGTAATATGGTTGTTCAGAGCTGGCTTACCTCCATTGGCGATTGAAATGTAACAGCTGTAATGAAATAATTCAGGGTTAGTTGGCACTTAACCTTAAGTATGCTCATGCTTAAATGAATGTTGAAGTTACGTGCTAAAATTTTGCACGACAATTTCGTAAATGTCAGCAGTATAAACCAGTTGATCACTTTTCGTGTTTACGATTGCTTTTGGCATTCCGAACCACGAACAGAGTCCAAAAAATCTGATGTGTTCCATTCACTTGACTTTCTCTACATCTGTGCAACAAATTATTGTTAAAAAGCTTATGCTTCTATTTACTTCATGCTAATTCAGAAAACATCAGCAGAAATAGTCATATTACTTGCTTACTTGTAAGTAGAGGCGAAATAAGGGAGTACTATAGGTTAAAGTGATGGCCAAAAGCTGGTTGCTATGTGACTGAAGTTCCTTCGTTTCTATGGACAGGAGTTGACAAGTTCTTGTATGAGAAAAGTACAAGTTTTTCAAAGCTAAAACAAAAAAGTAAGGTACATTTAAAAAGAATAAATTTCACGAAAAAAATTATATAACATAAATTGCGTGTTTTAACGTGCTCTACATTTGTTGTGTGGTAAGTTTTTGTCCATCTCTTACGGTTTAGCAGTTATTCAAAATTCCGTAAAATACATCCAGAATAAAGAAGTCTTCAGAGGCTATTCCCAGAAAGATATACATTTTATTTGTCACTTAAATATCTTTAATATACGATATTTTAATCAAAATCGCTGGAGCAATTTTTGAGAAAATCAAAATTTTCGAAAAAGGTTCCATGTAATGGGTAGTTTGGGGTGGGGGGATTTTTCTCAAAATCTTCGTGTCGCATTCCTGGAAGATACTGAACTTAAATACCAAGTTTGGTATTTTATCGACTTTTCGTTTTTGAGTTATCGTGTTCACAGACACACGGACACACGCACACGGACCTTTTTCTGAAAATGTTTTTTTTAGATACAGGGAACCCTAAAACATATTTCCAGTGAAATCTCGGTATCGAATTTTTGGGTGGAGTGCAATACCTTCTCTATACACTATGTATATAGTACGTGTAGAGAAAGTAAAAACTTGTCTTACTTAAGTATAACCTTAATTTCAAAGAATATGAAAATACTATTTACCTTTTAATGTATGTATTTTACTTACCCATATACTTAACAAAAAGCCTCATAGTCATTTCTTCCACGTTTAATGCTTTGAAATTGATATGTATTTTTCTCGGAAGTCAGCTTTTCGTTTCGATAAGATTTTATTTTAAAATTCCACGTAATGATGTCAGCAGTAACTGTGGACCGGGTTCAAGTTCAGAATCACCCTCCACTAGAAATAAAGAAACCGGAAATAGCAAAATCACAGAGAATCGATTATAGTATTTCTTTCGTTGTCACTTTTAGCGCGAGATCGCGATATATCGATTGTGTTCGTCAGCCACGGTGTAGTCATCTGGAAACTTCTATTGTAAGGAATGGTGAAATATGTCGTCCGATTAGACCAATCAGGCTAAAGGACGTAAAAAGGAAATAATGAAATACTTGAACGGCGTTTGACGGTAAAACTCAAGTTAATAATAAAACATTTTTAGCACCCATGTCTAAATGACATTTTAAAGCGATATATCGATGGTGTTCGTCAGGAAACTTCTATTGTAAAGAAGGTGAACAGATTAAAGGGTGTTAAGCTACGCATTAAAAAAAATGGCGAAATACTTGAACGGCGTTTCGTGGCAAAACTCAGGTTAATAATAAAAACATTTTTTTAGCACTCACTGCTTTCGCGGACTTTTATCTCTTTGCCTAGGACATTCGTCTTCTATCATAAAATCGCCGATTGTCCGCGAAATTCGCGACATATGGCAACCCTAATTGTAGGTCACTAAACGAGCACAGTGCTCTGACACCATTAGCCCCAAGCTATTTCTAAGAAACCATGTAGAATATCGTTAGCCGTCTTCTGTTGAAAAGACTACCTAAAGAGCAAAATTATATTATCGTCCTTTTTAAAATTTCAGATGCTGTGAATCCATATTCAAATAGTTTTTTTTTAAACTTTTAAACTGACTTCAACATTTTAATATATAAATTAAATAACAAACAAAATTATAAAACCAAGAAGTGAACCAATCTTTCCTCAGGACCGTCGACCCATTTAGCACTTAAATTTCTTCTGTTCCAAATTTCTACGAAAAATCTATTGCGTTATATTCACATGCTTTTCTATATTTATTCTGCAACTAACTATTCATACAAAAGCTTATACTACTCTGTACTTCATGCTAATCGAGATCAACCTTTTTGCTGAGTTCCAGTAAAAGAGAAATTAGGGAATACACTAGGATAAAGCGAAAATCAATTATTTTAAAATGTGGTCGCTATTTGATGCAATGGAAATTCTCTTCTCTTTGAATGGTCAGTTTAAAAAAATTAAAGGACGACTTCTCATTTGAGAAAGTCTAAACATTAGACAGTTTAAAACTAATGACTAGGAATATCTCGGAAATGGTTAACTCAAAAAATATATACATCATAAGTTGTGTTTTAACGAAATCTAAATGTTTTGGGTAGTAGGTTTTTTCTGTCATTCACATTTTAGCAGTTAAGCAAAAGTCATTCAGGAGAAGAGCACCACAAAGGCTGTTCTCAAAAAATTCAAGTAGTACATTAATTTGCGATGAAAATATCATAAACATATTTTAATCAAAATCGTTACAGCCATTTTTGAGAAAATAAAAGTTTTCTACATAAAGAGTAGTTTGGGGTGGGGGGATGTTCAGATTTACGGCACGTAAAAAAAAACTCAGGCCTGATAAAGAGGTCTCTGAGCAAAATTAAGCGATCTTTCACACCTGGTATAGAAGGGGGCGCTGAGAAACACAGCTGTTAAATAGCATCCATAAATAAAATTCCATTTCCATTTTTGGGGGATTTCCTTCAAAATCTTTGTATCCTTGAAAACTGATGAACTTAAACACCAAGGTTGGTATTTAACGGATTTTTCGTTTTTTAGTTATGGTATTCACACACACATACACACAAACACACACGGATCTTTATATAAAACTCCGTGGACCTCAAAACATATATTTGCGGTGAAATCTCGACATACAAGTTCATAGAAAACAATTATTTTATTACTAAAGGTTTTGTACACTTATGGTTACTTTTCAACATAATCACCAAAAAGATTGAGACATTTATCGTAACTGTGCACAAGCTTTGCAACATCCGCATCGAAAAATGTTGCTGCCAATGATTTCAAATGAACATTGACGGTGTTTTGAAGATCTTCTTATATTACATTTGCGGAGAGCCATTCAAAACAAACGAAGAGGAATGCTGACTTCAGGAATTGTGTTGATCCATGACAACGCTCGTCCACACACTGCTGGCACAGCCCATCGGCTCCTTGAACAATTTCAATGGAACATTTTCGATCATCTGCCGTACAGTCCTGACCTGACATCTAACGACTTTCACCTTTTCCCTGAACTGAAGACGTGGCTAGGAAGGCAGCACTTTCAAACCAACGAAGATCTTCAATATAGTTCACTCTCTACCTGTTATGTACATTGAACGTGGTAAATAAAAATGCGAAAAATGTCAAAATATGCAGTTATTTGTAAAAATAAATACAATGGTGCAGCTTTCACCCAAAATCTCAAAATATAGAATATGCAAACTAAAATTAACCTTACTTTAATATAAATCTTTCGAACTGCAAACTTATGTAAGACATTCTTGAATATGATCCTTCGATGAAAGCATATTTTTATGTACAATTCCTCGGTCCACTGATCGGTTAAGGAGGACAATCCAATCCACATCTTTACCTCAACAGAATCATCTTTCATAAATCAAATGTTCTTCCTAATATTTGACACATTGTTGTGAATAAATATTTACTATACTTTCTCACCAAATCCAAAGTTTTCCAAGTACATTGTCTGCTGCAAATGATTTGTAGTTCTACTACAAATGATAAGATCATTGCCAAGTACTAACCTTTTTTTAAGATAATCCACAGCTACCCAGTCTCATAGAATACTCAAAAGAATTGTAAATTGGAACATTCTCCAACATTGAACCCTATAAAGTATAAAAACCATCAGTGATATAAACATAGTACTTCTTAATTTTACAAACACAGTTATGTCACCGGTTGATGTAGCAGTACTGCCAATACTTAATGTATAAAAAGTCATAGTATGAAACGTTACTTTCAGCATTAAACGTCTTTAAAATGAAAAATACAAAAATACATCGACTTTGATAAAATGAAAGTGAAAACATTGGTATCAAATTTTTGGGTGGAGTGCAATACCTTCTCTACCTATGTACTATATAGAGGAAATAAAAAAGGAAGAACCTTATGGATTACTTAGGTTTATTTCAGACCACATTAATATGTAGGTATTGTAATTACCTGATCAATTTGTTACAAGGTGATGTTTTCTGTTCAACAAGGATGCAATAATCCAATCACAGTCTTTGCCTTAACACCAAAGTAAATTAGGTAAATTTCACTGCTCGTTCCCCATCTAGAGCAAAGGTAATTATAATAACTACATTGAAATCTTGGTGAACAGAGCTGTTTGTCTGGAAAACTGGGAACACCGGAGGGTGATTTTGGAACAGGATGCAAGGTCTGCCCGCCGCAGTTACAAGTAGCCTTTTGCATGACCACCTGAAGCGACACCTGGGGGAACACGTTTGTACTGGCAAGGGCTAATGCAGTCGTATTGATGGTGCGAAAGCCTCGCATATTCTGCCTACTGCTTCCATTTTACGATTACAATTTTCCAAGTCTCCTGTATTTCCTGAATCTCCGATTATGGGACATATTACTTTCCCTATAAACAATATGTACTATAAACATAATGTACAGAAAAGGCATTGTATTGCACCCAAAATCTCGATACCGAATTTCACTAATAATACATGTTTTGAGACCCCCTGAATCCCAAAAAAAGTAAAATTTCCGAATCTGTCTGTGTTAATGAGTGTGTATCTGTGGGCATCATAGCACAAAAACGAAAAGACCGTTAGAAACCAAACTTGGTATTTAAGTTTAGTATCTTTCAAAGATGCGACACAAGAAAACTCCCCACTCCAACTACTTTCATGGATAAAATTTAGAAAATGTTGATATTCTCAATAATGGCTCTAATAATTTTGATTAAAATCTCTCATATTTAAGCTATTTACATGACAAAATGTATATCTTCAATTTTCTGGGAATAGCCTCTGAAGAAATGTTTATTCTAAATGAAGTTTGCGGATTTTGCATAACTGATAAACCATAAGTGATAGACAAAAACTTGTCACACAAAAAATGTAGAGCTTTTTAAAACACACAATTTATGTTACATACATTTTTGTCGTTAAGTTGACAGTTTTTTTTTTGTTTTTTGTTTTTTTGTTTTGTTTTATATTCCTTGTTATTAGTTTCAGCTTTAAAATACTTATACTTTTCTCATATGGGAATTTGTCAACTCCTGTTCATACAAACAAAGGTACTTCAATTACATCGCAACCAGCTTTTAAAAGATTTAGCCTATGGTACTGTCTTATTCCCTTTCTACTTACAAGGAAGATAATATCCTTTTTACTATTTTTTTTCTCAATTACCATTAATTAAAGAGAAGAATAGGCATTTTAACAAGTCTTTATCATAGAGATGTAGAGAAAGTTATGTGAATAGAACACATCAGATTTTTTTAATGCAATCGCGACTTCCATATTTTCTTCCATTCACTCTACTTTCTCACTTTTATGTGTAAATTTATTTTGTTTTGACTTCTCATAATGCAACGGTGTTTCCAAGTACACTATACAGAATAGATGAGCCAAATATTCAGTTCATAGTCATTTCCATTTTATTTATTTATTTATCTATCTATTATTTTCTCTGCACGTACTATGTACATAGCGTATACAGAAGGCATTGTACCCAAAAAATCGATACCGAGATTTCACGGGAAATATATGTTTTGGGACTCCCTGAATCCAAAAAAACATTTTTAGAAAAATGTCCGTGTGTGTGTGTCTGTGAGCAGAATAGCTCAAAAACAAAAAGATCGTTGGTGTTTAAGTTTGGTGCCTTTCAAGGATGCGACACGAAGATTTCCAAGAAAATCCCCCACCCCCAACTACTTTGATTTTCTCAAAAATAGCTCTAACAATTTTGATTAAAATGTCTATGTTTAAGATATTTTTATGACAAACGAAATATTCATCTTGGATATTCTGGAGATAGCCTCTGAAGACCTCTTCATTCTGGATGAACTTTGTATAACTGACAAATCGTAAGAGATACACAAAAATGTAATACAGAAAAAATGTAGATCTCATTAAAACACACCATTTATGTTATATACATTTATTTTTGTACAGTTAACCATTTTCGAAATACTCCGGATTATTAGTTTCAATTTTAGCCACTTAAACTCTTCTCAAAGGGGAAGTCATCTCTCTTCTCGTTTCCCGTTTGTTTACTCCTGGAAAGCAAAGAGATCGGAATCTCAATTGTTTCACATAGCGACCGACTTTTAAAGGACGAGACTGTTGCTTTAGCCTGTGCACTTTGTTTCTCTCCTGCTTACAAGGAACTAATGGTAAGACTAATTCTGCTTATGTTTATCTTAATTAGCATGGTATATATAACAGATTAATCTTTTGAATAAAAGGTTTGCTTAACAAACAGTCATAGAATATCATGTGAATGGAACAGATTAGATATTTTCCCTTCTACTTACAAGGGACCAAGTAATGAGGACAATTTCTGCTAATGGTTATCTCGATTAGCATGGTGTACATAGAAGAATAAGCTTTGTAACAGTAATTTGTTACAGAGATGTAGAGAAAGAAATGAAATGTAGTGTTATTTATGGACGCTCTTTAACTGCTGTGGCTCTCAGCGTCCCATTCAATATTGGGCGTGAAAGAGCACTTAATTTTGCTCAAAGGCCTCTTTTTCAGCCTTGAGGTTCTTTTACGTGCCATAAATCTACGACACGGGACTAACGGCTTTACTTCCCTTCCGAAGGAAGCCATGCTAAGGATTTTTACACCCGAAAAAAATCCATCGTCCTCCGCCGGGTTTGAACCCGTGACCTTGGTTATATGAAGTTAGCATGGTAACCATTACACCATGGAGGGCGATAAGATGTAAAGAAAGTCATGTGATTGTACGACAGAAGATTTTTTGCCTATCTCTTAGGTTTACCGGTTATACAAAGGCCATACAGAATGAAGAGGATTTTAAGGGCTGTAAAGGGTACTTTGGGATGGGATATTCCTGAAAATCTTCTCTACGCACCCTGGAAAAATACTAAATTTAAATAGCAAGTTCGGTATTTATGGACACACACACACACACACACGGACGATTATAATAATGTTTTTTTTTTTTTATCCAGAAGTCCTCAAAATATGCATTTTTGGTGAAATGTCGGTATCAAATTTTTGGGGGGAATACAATTTTTTCTAGCTACTATGTCCATAATATAAATATTATCATACGGCATATGGAATTGAAGAAGCATTTACAATACTATGCAAATATTAATAGGAACCGTTATTTATAAAGGTAAATACAAGTTTGGGAAACCTAAGTTATACCATTATGCTTCCTCTACACGTAAATTATAAAACTATGTGAACTGATTAAAGCAAGATAGAAACAGGAAATCGAAAATAACTTCTTTTAATCTTCTCAAAACAGTCCAGTGGGATATCGCGATAATGCAATTTATACCACGACTACTACTTCAGCATCTTCTTCTACCAAACGAGGGATGCTATTTCTTTTTTACTTCTTCTTCTTGTGCAACATTTCTTTGACCACTTCCTTCAGCACGAGGAGATCTGCTTCTTGTATCTAGAACTCTTTATGAGATGAAAAAACAATATCCTATGAAATGGTGCTCGACTATTTACAAATCCTTCTCGACAAGTTCTTGCCATATTTGCCGCATTACGATGTGTTTCGCCGTAAATGAGTAGCACTTCAAGATATTCGGCATTAGTTAAATGAGCCTTTTTATAACTGATGATACGCTGTTTGGAAAACAAACCATAAGCGCAATAAACAAATAGCTGAAGTGCATTTTATCTATCTTACAGTGATGTCATGTTGTGTCAACTGATAAAATGTCGGATGCTTATAATAGTAGTAAGACTGCGAATTGTTTTCATTCAAAATGTATTTAAAATGCAGAAAACGTTTATTTTGTAATCTTCTCCAAACAATATTGTAAAAAGTATGATAAGTTTCCTAAAAGCTTAATTTAATACCATGTAATTTTCGGTTTTTCCTCAAAAGCTACTTTAAAAACAGCAAAACTACCTAATGATTTTTCGTTGTATTCATCATAAAGAGTCATCATGTGCAAGGATGATAACAGGCTACTCTCCAACCTGTATAATATTGGATTTTCAATGGAAGTCATACGTTGCTGCAAGACGTAAACCATTTTGAGTCTTTTTTTCGTTGTGAACCTTTGCCCATCGACACTTCTCAGAGATATGTACAGCATTTTCAAAACATGATAACCCTGCCCCACTCCTCTGCCAAAGGCGGCGGGACTCCAAAGCTTGGGATTACGACGTGTGCGGCTGGAAACCAACCCTCGCAGTTGCCTAGTCCTCCTCTTACTGGTTTCTTAACACGTTGTGCAGTAACTCACTGGTTTAGATACATACCGATACGAAACGCGAAACTGAACTGTCTATAGAGTCGAGAGATTTTACTATGTGGCCTCTTGCTCATAGTAGAGGGTCGCCTATTGTTTGCTAATGGTCATGATCAGTAGCGGGAGGGAGCGATGTGGTTTGACGACTATCATATTTTGGAAAATACCGTACATAGAGGCGGTCGGAAGCTCTAAGCATGCAGCGAAACAGTTACAAAACACAAATTGCACGCGTGGTTTCTTTACATTTTTTTTATATAAAATACAGTTCCGGAGGCTTGTCAGGACTCCGGCGCTGTATTCCTTTTTTCTCCATTTTTTCCTGTTTCCTTAGTAGACCTTATTATTCTTAACGTTTTCCTTTTTACATATACAAACATAGACACATTTACAAACATAGAAACACCCATGCCCAAGGCGGAACTCGAACCCACGATCCTGTGTACCACGAAGGGCCAAAGCGAGACACTTTAGCGAGCGCGGCCACCGGGATCATCATTTAAAACCTCTCGTTAATTCTCCTCTCTAGTCTATTACAGTTAGTCGGTTTTCAGGGTAGAATATCACCAGAGCAGTTGTTTTATTTACGAATTGTTTTGGTGCGTCATTAAATTGAAAAATAATATCAATTTAATATCATCAGATTTCATGCAATTAATTGGTGGATAAAGACCGGAAGCAGTGATTAATTAATACATCCTCAAAATTATATCACAATAACTCCAGTAGCTGCGAAAGAGGGTAAGAGGTGTGTTCAAATACGGAGTCTTTTTTTATCGTTTTAGGATAGATTTATTATTTAGTTTCATGACATGATCAGAACATTGTGAAGCGCTTATTGGTCTCATGTTATCTTTTTGAAAATCAGTAGCACAAGAAAAAGAATAATATAAAGGAAATACCACGATTTCTACTTAGACATTGAGTTCGTTGAGACCAGCGACAACAAACCCCAAATCCTAATTTGGAGTAAAGTGTTGCCAAACGTTATAATGTTCACAGTAAAAGTGCACTATACTTTTAGGATTTCCATCTAAAATGCAAAGCAAACCAATTGATTATTTCGGAAGGAAGGAAGACCAATGAATTTTTGTAAATTATAATTACTGATCATATATTACATTAAACAGGAAGGAAGATCAATTAATTTTTGTAAATTATAATACTGATCATATATTACATTAAAAAGGATTAAACTGTAATATTAGAATATCAAAAAACCTCTCACTCAAAAGTAATTAACGAAAAGTCTTTGATGCCATAGTACTTGGCAAATTACCAAATTGATCAAGCCTGCGAAGTCCATACCATCGCTGAAAACGTTATCAAACCTTGTGCAAAGGATATAGTTTAAAGTATACTGGATGGAAAAGCCACGATTCCTTTGTCAAATGTCATTATTGCATGAAGCATCAGAGACTACCAGATAACACGAAACCTACTTTACTTTCATGGATAAAATTCGCTAAATATATGAATCAATAATGTAGATGTGTTGGAAGTTTGAATCGTTTTTGTGCGCTACTATTCTTGGAGTCTTTGAGGATTTTCTCTGCAAATATTTACCGAATACATGACAATTTTCACAGCAAGTGGATTTCATGAATTAATTGTGTCGATGTGTGCCTGACCACGATTAGAACGACATCTGGTGCTATCTCAGAATAAACCAAAAGCGGAGTGCAGCGGAAGCCACTACATCTTAGATCAGAAACCCATGCTGTGAAGAAGTCAACTTCCGTAAAGGGGATTCTTGACGAAAGCTTGAAACTAACTAATTTCGTTAAAAACGTACATAACAATGCCGAGCTATTTAATGTTTTGTATGCTGGCATGGGAGTTTTCACCCAGAAATATGCTCTCTCGAGGTAAAAGTTTGATTCGGTTCTTTGAAGTGAGGGCTGAAGTCAGAACCTTACCGACTGGAAATGTCTTTCCTTTGGGAGACAGGTTATGTGACGAACACTGCCTAATAAAACTTACATATTAAGGTTACATTTTTAATGAAAACAGTACTTTTAAACTCTCACTTCAAGGAAGAGCATCAACAAAGTAAAGTGCAAGGGTTCAAAAAATAAATCAGATTTTTGGCAGAATCATGAATAATGGCAATACTGACAGCTTCCAGATGGTAAAAGAATTTATAGAAGTGTTAGATTTAGAAATAGTGGATATCTTAAATACGTTTCAAGTTCACCTCGTCTGTCCGTATGGCTACGCTCGCTAAAGTGCTTTGGTGCTTTGTGGTGCTACGGATCGCCTGGAGCATGTGCGATTGTGGTGTGTTTTTGGTTTTTGTTTACGTCATTTTCTCTGCCCTGTTGACCAATTTGCTCACGCTTGAAGGCCAATATGCATGAAAAGAACAAGTTTACCAACTAGAATTTCTTAATGGTTTCAGTAGTTATTTTCCGGAAGAACTCCATCACGAAACAAAAGAAAACTTTTGAGTTGTCCATTCTGTGCTAACGCCGCAGCATGAATGTTTGATTGGTGTGGCATCAGGTTCTGTCATAAAAGATTCTTTTTCAAATAAGAGATCACTAATCTGAATTCTAGATTAAATTAAAAGACAAATTTAAGAGGGTTAAAACCATCCTTTTTTCGTTCGCAACTACTTATTTTGCGAATCAGAACTCTCAGCTTATGCAGATACTAAAACAAAACACAGATCTCGTCTCATTGCGGAGCCGGCATTCAGCTCCAAAACCAACCAGATTTAGCTAAGTTGTGTAAATGAATTTGGCCCTTCTCTCTCATTAGAATATGTATATTATGTGCCAAGCAGCATTTTTGGTTTTGCAACATTAACAATGGGTTTTTGTGGTCATTATGAGGAGACATTACGTTCCCTTAACATTTTGTTTGTTTCTCTCTTTGTTTTGTAATGAATAAAGGGAATTTCGACTTGAAAATATGTTTGTGATGAAATAAACTAATAAAACTTGCCTCACGCGTCTTAACTTCTAAATTCTGAGTCTTTATCTTCTATCCGCAAATAGTATGGTCATACGATTTTAGATGAAACTTAATACTCATGATGATGATAAGCTTGGGAAACATACTACTACTTCCGTTATTATAGCTGGATTAATAAATATCTATGTTGCATTATACTGCTCTTCAACAAGGAGTGCGACAGGTTTCTATTATGCCATGGGGTGATAGGAATGTCTACCAGATGTTTCATCAATCTTATGTGGCTAGAGTGCTTATTTTAGGATGACCAGAATACAATGTTTTTTACTTTCTGTAGCATGTATGTACATATAATGTACATAGTAGCTAGAGAAGGTAATGTATTCCATCAAAAAATTCGATGTCGAAATTTCACGGGAATATGTTTTGAGATACATGTGTGTGTGTATGTGTGTGTGTGTGTGTGTGTGTGTGTGTGTGTGGACTGTATAACTCAATAATGAAAAGACCATTGAAAACCAAACTTGGTATTTATGTTTATATTTTCTAAGGATGCGTCATGAAGATTCATAGCTTCTGAAGACCTCTTTATTCTGGATTAATTTTGCAGAGTTTTCCATAACGGTTAAACCGTAAGAGATAACCGAAAACTTAATACTCAAAAAATTGAGATCTCATTAATTTATGTAGAGTTGATGACTTTTGAGATATTTCTTGTTATTGGTTTCAGTCTTAAACTTTTCTCAAACGGGACCATGCAAGATGAACCGGACCGCAATTTTTTCACGTGGCGACCAGCTTTTAAAAGATTTGACTATCGCTTTAGCATAATGTATTCCCTTATTTCCGTTCTACTTACAATAAAGCAAATAATAAGATCAATTCTGCTAATTCATGATTAGCATGCTTCAGATAAAAGATTACTCTTTAATCTTTTGTTGGAATAGTTTGTATTTGGAACAGCTAGAGAAAGTTGTGTGAAGGGACCACATCAGAGTTTTACTGTAGTGAAATACGAGTGTCATGCATGCTTCATTTAATGTTACAAAAACGTTTATTCTTTGCTCCCTCAAATCGGCTATTATAACATCGGTGATTTCTTCCTTTGGAAACGCCTGCTTGCTTTGTAGCACATAATGTAAATAGATTCCTTGAAGTTCACATCTTCCATCTCCCTTCCTGTTCAACTAGCTTGGTCACGAATTCTGAAATGAATAAACACGTGAAAACCAGTTATAATGTAGCTGTTTGCTTATGTTTATGACAAAATTTTTCATTTTGTAAAATGTGATTTATTTAAAAAGTAAATATGTTTAAATAACGCTGCATCTCTAATAACACGACAGTAATATTCTCTTGGTAACATTTTAATATGAAGCAGTTAGCACATCTCCATGTGTCATCACTAAATCTTATGCATAAAAATGAAAAGAAAATGTAATTGTAATTGTTCAGCAGTCAAAATCAAACGCGACAGATGGAAGTGTAGATGATGTGTACATTGAACCGTTGATCCTAAAGCATCCCCCCCCCCCTTAACGCTAAGAATTAACGGTGTGAATGCAATCACATGCATTTTACTATCAATGAAAAATGATATCTCTCATATTCTCGCTACGCTATTCACAATATATTTTTATCCAGAAATTGTTCCAACTTAAGCAAGAAGGATTCAACACGCAGAAACAACGACCAAATAGTAATTTCTGGTGACAAACACTTGCGATGGAAAGAAAAGAAAGGGAACAAATAAAAAGAACCTCGAATCTTTAAGCACCGCTAGGTGACGCTTAGGAAAGGTCTAAACTTGAAACATGGATTATTTTGTAAACAGTTAAATTTACGAAAACAATTATTTGGAACCTTTTGGGTAGTTTAATAAATTCTACGGTTTTTCTGGCGGGAAATTTTATCTCTGTGTTAAAACTTACTTATTACACAAAATTATAGTTTCACTCATAAAGAAGAGAGAAAGAAAAAGAAGGGTTACAGGATACTTACAGAAATTTCAAGTATTTAATTTATACTCTTCTCTGACATTTTAATCAGAAAAATGTTTGAGAAATTAGAGCGCAATAAAAATAATACGGAAGGATAATGCGTGATATAAGGTAGCATAGAATGGGGTTTATTAATATCTTCTTGACGCATTTTTGGAAGATTTCTAAAAATACACGTTTTTATTCGGCGCGTTTCCGGTGAAATATTGATGACAGACTATTAGGTAGATTATAATATTCCTACCCTGTCTACTTGTTAAAAGTAACATCTCATAATTGGACACGGTGAACTAAAGTGGGTTGTATATTGCAGGAGTTTCAGGAGTGGTACGAATTATAATGTGGCTCTGTACGTATAATCTATATGTAAATACAATATATCTATACTTCCCTGTGGCACTATAGTCTGGCTCTGCCAACCCAAATGCTGACCTCGTGCCTGCTTACGCACAGCAGAGGTGAGCAGTCATCCAACCGATACGGGAAAGTGGCGCAACCCCTAGCCGTGGCCGCGGCCGCTGCCTATCGCAATTCCTCACTTTCCTTACAACACTGAGTGCACACCGGTCCTATAGTAGTAGAACCCTGCTAGGGAGAAGCAAAGGGCCTTAATGAAAACACATAATCGAATTCTTTTTCACGCCAACTTTCTTCACTGCTATCTCTGTTTCGAGGCGCAATGTGGTGCGCCAATTCATCCTAGGTCTGTCTCTTCCTCTGCTTAACCTTGGCGATTTCATACAAATGTTATTCTTTCCCTCCTTAACAAATGACCAAACCACTTCCACTTTTTCAACTTAGTTTATTTTCTGATTTCCTTCAGATCTACTTTATTCCACAAACCTACATTTGGTATCCTCCGAGGCTCCCAAATACCCATAATATTTCTCATACCTCTGTTTATAAAAATGTGCAATTTCTTTTCGATATATTTTGTTGCTTTCCATGTTTCACACCCGTACAACAGAATGGATTTTGCGTTTCCGTTGAATAATAATCTGAGTTTGTTTTGAGGAACTTTGTTTGGATCGCCAAATAGAGTTATATGAAGGCACATCTTGCCTTCTTAATTTTTTCATCAACGTCTTCGTGTAAGCCGTCTTCTTTGCGATCATACTTCCCAGATGTGAAAATACCTCTACTTGTTCAATTATTTCCGGTTCCAACAATATCCACATGGTTATAGGTTCTCATTTCTTTCGCTTTGTGTTTATATATCACCAAATCATTCAGGCCTGTAAGTTTACTTAATTCCTGCAATTTTATGAACATCAATGGGCCAACACAACACGCCATCAACTAATTTCAAACTTTATAATCTCTTATTTAATCCCCATTGTACGTATCATACATCCGACGTCTGCTAATGTACAACTTTCTCATTAAGTCATCCAGCACTGGTGATAAGTTTATAACAACCTTGCTTGACCCCTCTTTCTGTGGTAACAGGTGGAGAGAGTTTGCCATTATGCAGTACATGATAAATGCTGTTGTACATATGTTTTATGTTAATTTAAATGGAACCCCGATCTTCTTCAACCTCCTCCAGATGAAACTTCTGTTTATCACGTCGAAAGCCTTCACAAAATCGATAAACACCAGGTACAGTGGACTGCTCCATTCCAGCGACTGTTCCATAATTATTCTTATGGTGTTATTTAAGCTCTACAGGATGTTTAGGCTCGAAACCATATTGCGTCTTCCTCAGAGTATCTTCGATTGCTTCTTTCATTCTATTCATTATTATCCTGTTAAACACTTTACTCGGGGAAGGTAGCATCTTTTCGTAGTTTGGCAGATCCCTTTTTTTGGTAATTTAACAACTATGCCCAGAGGCAAGAACTTTTGTTTTTTAATAATGATAAATGAGACAGTTGCTGAATTAAAAAAATCTTATTTGTTGCATTCAAATGTCTTTCTCTAGCTATTACACAATCTTACAAAAGATTCTTCTTCTTCTTCTTCTTCTTCTTCTTCTTCTGCATCATGCTAATCAAGATAAACTACCAAATTGATCTTATTACTTGCTTCTTTATAAGTAGAAGGGAAATTAGGGAATACAATAGACTAAAGCAATAGTCAAATCCGTTAAAAGCCGGTAGCTATGTGAAACAAACGATGAGTCAGTTAAATACTAAAGTTGGTATTTAAGTTCAACAATCTTCCAAGAATGTGAAACGAAGAATTTTACGAAAATCTCCCACATAATCAACTCTTTACATGGTCAAATTTTGGTTCTTCTTTTGTTTTCTTAAAAAGCATTGACTTTATGTTTAAAACACCATTTGTTAAGAATATTAATATGACAATTGAAACATATATATTAACATTTCTACGAATAGTTTGTGAAGTGCTCTTCATACTGAATCAATTTTGCATAATTTTAAACCGTAAGAGATAGATTGAAGTTTACTGTACTTAAAAGGCAATTCCTGTTAAATCACACAATTTATGTCAAATGCATTTTTTTTGCAATTTTAAATTTTGCCACACATTCTTTATTATTGGTTTGCATTGTCAATTACTTTATACTTTTTCAACTGCAAAGTCCCTATTTGATATTTTTTTCTCGAGATAATTAAATAGAATGGAATTTCTAAAGCATCACCTAGTGAACCGCTTTTAAAAGATTTGTTTTTCCTTTAAGCGTTTTAAATAGTTATTGTTTCGGTGTACTATATACCCCTTGTACGAAACCAACAATGTAACGCATATTGAAACCATTTCTGCAATTAATGCGTCCATTAACATGAAGTAGAAAAATAAGTTTTGTATGGAATAACAGAGATGGTTTGTGAATGTAAATTACGATGTCTAAGTATTTAATGGGGCCGAAAACACAATAAGAGAGACTGCCATTTCCCCCCTTTCTTTGACGCTTATATATTGTATTCTACTAAAAAATTCAATATAGAGATTTTACCAGAAAATGTAGTCCCAGAAAGATCTAAAAATAATTAAAATAAATTCCAGGGGAAAATACGCAAGTGTGTCTCTTTTCCTCTTTGTGAACATAGTAATTAGAAAAGAAAACGACGGATTAAACACCAAAGTGCATATCTTAGCCACAAAGCACTTAAGCAAGCCAGATGAAATTCAAGAAATACAACTATTTTCTAGTTTACACAGAAAAAATATCATTATACATTTGCTTAAAAATGGCTGTAGTAATTTGTCCAACATTGAAACGTATGCTGAAAGACCCATTGCCATTACATCTCTAGGGATTGCTCTACTCCTCTATTATTAAAGCTAAGTAGCTGCCCTATCTGGGGTTCAGATTCACATCCCCAGGTGGTTTCATTACGATTGGTCGCGGATGCAACTTGGTACGTACCAATGACACATTACAACGTGATGTGCAAATCGCGATATTATTGCAAATTCTAGTTCACTTTTAGATTTGACTCTGCCATTGGTCGATTGACCAACATGGCTGCCTATGCACCAGCAGAAAAAACGAACGGAAGGCTGTTCATTTCGCTTTGGAAAGAAGAACCGATTTTCAGAAAGTCCATTTTTACCCTTTATTTCTATCCAGTTCATTTACATACACCTAACCTAACCTAACGTAGCCCAAGCCCCTACACGCCTAGCTGCGCAGATCAGAAACGCTGTCGCAATATGAAGAAGTCAGGTGAAGGGCAAGAGACTCCCTAGGTCGCGCGCAATACATTGTTTGTAATGGGAACACAGTGAAATTTAAAACAGCTATAATTACTTTATAAGGATACCTGAATAGGAAATAATTGCGACAATACGTTTTTTATGATTGTCAGCATCTATGCACAGGGATTAGACCTGAAATGTTCCGTTGGAAGTTGAATAAAATCACTTCACTGACTAGACGGAACAATACAGAAGTAAATATTATCATTGAACTTGAATATCGCATACCTGCATTTACAAACAGGATGTAAGCATCACAGAGAGCATAATTCAAGTTTAATTCTGTTTTCTCAGTTTCTTCTCAATTATTCCATGTATACTTTTTGCTTTTTCCTTTAATGCACAAAGTCGTCAACAAGTGTTATAAAGAGGGTTTGTTAAGAGTGGCTGCAGTAAAGTGGTCAAAATGCTGAATTAAAAATGAAAAATATGCTGGGTTCGATTCTAGGCTGCTGAAACTATTCTTATTCCCCACCCTCAAGAGTCTGGAAACATGAATGCGATACTGAATGTGTGTTAAGTTAATCGAGAAATACAGTTTTAATGTACAGCTCAAATTTAAGCAGTCGCTATAGAAAGTCAAAATGGTAATACGATAAAAATACGGTATGTAAATATATAAAACAAATAAATAAAATTATTTAGCAGAAAAAAAAAACATATGCAATATTGCATTTTCAGAGATAGTATGTACCGTATAAAATTAGGTACATTACAGTGAAATTAGGTACCTGTATCTCTCTTCAGTAAACTGTATTCAAGATGTTAAGTAAACATTTTCTATCAGTATTTGTGGTATATTTGAGTTAGATAAGATAGGTATATTAATATGTGCACAACGGGAGAGTGTGGTCTGTGCTTCTTGAAATAATTTATAAACAAATCTAAAATTATAATCGATTATTAATATTCTTTATGTTCTAACGCTTTTGCAAAATTCCTTTTTGCACCCTGTGGGATTGTGATTCAGTCTGAAATTACAGATTTCAAAAATTAACTTAATCGAAATTCGGTTTTTTTAGGACAAATTATAATATCGAATCTAATATTTTGGCAGTGCCTTCTAATGCTAATGAAGCATATACAAAATAGTTATAAGAATGAAATTAGCGTTCTCATTAGCTTTGTCAGATAATAAGGGAAACTAAATATTGAAGGAACTGTGTCAGGGTTTAGCATCATCTTGCCTTTATTCTCATGGAAACAATTTTTCATTTCGATGGCACAAATTTGTTACGTCTCGGAGCAGCTGACGACTTGCTCAATAATTCTAGTGTATATATTAAGAACCTAAAATAAATTATCATTCGTTTAGTGACCGAGGAAACCCACGAGAATAAATCGGAGTGAATTTGGAACGCAAATGTTACAATTTATTCTTACCGATGGAACGTGATCTCGGAGTCATTTTTCCGGTGGTTGGTACAGTTATGCAGCATTTAAGTGCACCATGTTAATTATTAAACCCTAATACCCTTAAACCACCTCACTTTTAAAGCCTTTTAAGCGTACTGAACATACGGCAGAAAGTATGTTTGCCACTCACTTGCCGATGCGCGAGAGGTTTAAATAAGCAACAGCAGCGCCAGCGGTGAGTCTAGGTAATATATTGCAAGGTCTTTGACGTAGACTAACCTCGACGGAATCTCAAAACCTGTCGTTCACCTATCACGTAGCCATATTGTCTCCATAACCAATAGGAAAGGCTCAGGAAAGGACCTTAGTCTAAAACTGAACTAGATTTGTAATCTCGCGTGCAAATCATGACAGTCGATCCCATTTTACGTTTCCGTCACAGCAGACTTATGGAATGATAAGATTAAAATAAACTGCTCAACCAGATTTCGTACCAGATGCCACCGCGACGCATCTTTAAATAAACGACATACTTCTTGACGTTTAGGCAATGATCTGACTAAGTATAGGATAGGCAACGGATCTCGCAACATGTATATATAATTTGTGTTATATATGTTATTATTTGAGGTTGTAAGAGTTGTGGTGTAATTAAGTTTAAGTGTAACAGACAATTTATTCACATATTTTGTTATGTTTAAGGAATACGTAAATAGAAAAATACATATATTTCTCTTTTCTGTGAATAGTCTTTAAAGTCTCCTACAATTTGAATATTTTAAATATCTTACTAAATATTAAGAGAGAGATTAAATTTCTTACACGAAAAATGTAGATTTTCTTTAAAACAAACATTTCATGTAAACATTCTGGCATTAACTATTTTCGAAGTATTTGGTGCTTTAAGTGTGAATTTCCCGGTAATTTTTTTTTTTTGTGTATTTTAAATAACCAACATTTTCTGAATGGTATAGCAAATATATAGAATTGCAGAACCAGCAGAAGGGGGTCTGCTTTTTAATGGCATCAGCCTCCTGTATGATATATTCGTACATATGTGTTCAGGAATTATCAGCCGAGAACACAGCAGATGGCAAACCAACACAAAACTCCTTGCGTATAATGAATGGGATATGATTAGTAAACTATACGTTTGCCAAAAATTGTTATGACCCTGATTGAGGTCGTCTTGAAATGTTGTTCGGTATGTTGTAATCGAGATAATTACCAATGCATGCACACATTAGTTATAAAAGGAGTAGACTATTCAACGTAACATCTGAAGTCAGCCAGTCAACGGATATTTTATAGTGCTATCAGCTGAAAAAGTTAGTTTTAATTAATCCAGCTCTTCTTGTAATAGTGAGGACGATTTGTATACTACCCAAAAATTCGATATCGAGATCTAACTAATAAATGAAAAGCAGCTTAAAAGGTATATTAGAAACAAATGCACGTGTGTATGTGAACATCTTAACTCAAAAAAATCGAGCAAAAATCACACTTGAGCTTAAGTTCAGCAACTTTAATAATGCACCGAAGTTTTTCAAGAAACTCCTTCCTGTACTCAACTATTCTTTTCATGGAAAATGTTTTGTTACTTTTTGTTTTGTCAATGTTTCTAATGATTTTATTAAAATACCATGTGTTTAGTTAATCTGTATGCCAAATAAAATGTATAGCTTGAATTACTTGCGAATAGCTTGTGAAGTTCTCTTAATAGTGAATGTAGTGAACCGTCTTTTAAAGATGGTTTCAGCTGTTTGTATCTGTATTTTGTAACTGCCTTGTATCTACAACAAAATGTGTAATGAAACGATTTCTGAAATGTTCGTCTCGATTAATATGAAGTGGATAAAAGCTTTCGTGAAAAGGACTTGTGGAAGTTGGGTTAGAAAAGGTGATGCGACTGCAACGTTTCATATTTTTCTTGAAATTATAGGCTATGTGCAATTTCCAAAATATGTATTTAAATGACTGCCTTTAAAGTGACGAATCTTTGTATTGATCATCATGTTAGGAATTTCTGTGAGGTTTATTATTAAGTAATTAAGGTACCAAAGACAAGGTACAACGATTCTTAGTTGCATCTGATATCCAAAACTCCTTCAATCACTACAATGATTGTTTTATGGCCTAAAAATGCTTGCGGACCATACGAGAGTTCCCAACTGATCGGTTTTAACTTGAAATAGTCCCGCTGAGTTCTGCAATTCTTGTAACCACGAAGGGATATCCGCAATGTCAAATACAGAATAGTAGGGCCACCATGTATGACGTGTAAAAATTGGCAACGTAGAACATAGTATTCACAGGGTAGTCAGGGTTGTCATTAGTAGGCAGGACTTAGTTTTATATAATGGCATGCACTTCCAAAACTTAGCTTCTCTTGTGCCTCTTGCACTTCAAGTGTCATTCTTGCGCTTCAAGATTCTTGCTACAGTAATCGTGGAATAGCGATAATCTCGTTATCCGTTTAGTGGGATTGCAAAGGGATTAGCCGTCTAGCTGTTAGTGAGTCTCGCTAATTTAAACTATTTACTTTACTACCGAAATAAATTGTGCTCGCAACGTAAAGTTCTTAATACTAAAATTATCAGATTTATTATGACCCAGTAATAATTCCTTGTGTTTAGATTCAGAGCAATTTATTGCTCATCTTAAAACAATTGAAGCTCGTTCTATACAGAGAGTTTTAGCCTGCATTAAATATTCTCAAAATTTTAATTGGTGTTGTCAATTCTCGACACTCCCATGCAAACCCTGAGAGAAAAAGAAAGAGAGAGAGCTCACAGCATACCACTAGAGCAGCTAGCCGAAGCAGAACTCTACATTAGCATTCTCTCTCTTTCTCTCTCCCTCTCCCTGTACTTTTCCAATGTTGTTCAGTCAACCGACTACGAATAAAAGTAAAACTACCCGAAGCCTTAGCAGAGACCTGGCAGATAGAACGGCAATCATGTTATTGCAAAACTCGCTCCACCTAAAAACTGAGCGACTGAAGCACGTAAAAAAGTTTATTTCGTTAAGAGTCGGATTTCATTATTTAAATTCTGGGTCTTGAAGACAATCATAAGAGGGTAACGAAATGAAAATGTTTTACACATGTTATTATTTTCATTTCTAATGACACGAACTGAAGGTTGAATATTTCCCAGTGTGCCCTGCTTCCTTCGTTGATTGAGACAACGGTACTCTGGCAGGTTACCTGATGTTGGTGAGAAGCCGATGCACATCCCTTGAGCGATTTTTTTGTGAAATCTGATACATGGAGTTCTTATCGACCAGATCCTTAAAAGCGGCGGTTTAGAGGCCTGCTTTGCTTGAAATTTTGAAAGAGGATGAAGGAATAGCAGCACAGTGACATATCAGCTTGCATGCTTTCCTTTAAACCCGCAGATGGTGTAGGTCCTAAGTTCTGTCAACCTTACGCTAAAGAAGCAACACAGTTCGAAAGACATAGTCTTTCCTAGATACTGCATTTTTTAATGTTCTCTTATCTAATATGAAGCATAAGATTTATAATATTCTAGATAAATTCTAAAATTGCATCAATTCTACCAATAACTATTATTTTAACCCGATCTAATATAAAAATTGAATAACAATTTCCAAATTCTTCCTGTTTTCCTCTTTCATGGGAAATTGTTCTAAATTCAATATTTGTAATATGACATATTAATGCTATTTTAAATAACTTTTTTTTTACTTTCTCTATACGTACTATGTACAGAGTGTATAGAGAAGGTATTGTAATGCACCCAAAATTCGATACAGCGATTTCACTGGAATTTCATGTTTTGAGACCCCCTGGATCAAAAAATAAAAGCATTTTTAGAAAAATGTCCGTGTGTGAGTCTCTCTGTCTTTCTGTGTGTGTGTGTGTGTTTTATGTGTGTGTCTATGTATGTGTGTCTGTGGTCAGCATAGATCAAAAACGAAAAGTCCGTTAAATACCAAACTTGGTATTTAGATTTGGCATCTTCCAAGAATGCGACACGAAGATTTTCAAGAAAATATCCCCGCCCCAACTACCCTTTACATGGAACTTTTTTCGAAAATGTTTATTTTCTGAAAAATGGCTCTAACGATTTTGATTAAAATATGGTATATTAAAGATACTTACCTGACAAATAAAATGCATATCTTGAATTTTCTGGGAATAGCCTCTGAAGACTACTTTATTCTGGATGAATTTTACGGAATTTTGCACACCTGCTAAACCGTAAGAGATGGACAAAAACTTACCACATAAAAAATGTAGAGGACTTTTTACACTCGAAAATGCATCTACCTGAATTTACATTTAGTCAATTACTTTCTTGGTTACCGTTTAAATCATAATGTAGTACTAGCCGTAGAAACAGATGGACTGACTTTTGTCAAAACGAATCTTCGCATATATAGATGAGGTCGTAGCAATTTTATACTATGTTGACAACTAGAACCCGGATTTTATGTAATATCAAACTGAGAAATATGTACATAAATATGAAGTAAAATATGTAATATAAAATAAATGTAGTATAAAATAAATGTAATATAAAATAAATATATAATTATGAATATAGAACAAATAAAATAAGAACTGAAGCTTTCCTGGCGACGTGTTAATTCAAAGCCTGGCTAGAAGCCCGAGAAGATTTTGAATAGAACAAATAATTTAAATTAAATCAGAAGTCCGAAATTTAAATGAAATTGTGTTTATTTCATTCAACGGTCATTCCTTGCACCACCACATTTAAGGTCTTTATTGTTTCACACTAGTCCACAATTAGGATTTAAAAAGAAACACTTTTACAGGTTTCATAGCACATTGTAAAATTTCAAATGTTCGTTTAACACACAGGAGGGTTTCCATAAACATAACTGAAGTATTAAGTTAATTGCTTTTTCACACCATGGTGTAGGACAGTAGTTGGGTAAGTAGAGTCAGACTGAAAAATTCAATGCATAGCCGGGATTTGAACCACGGATTTTTCGGTCTCTAGCCGGTTGCTCTACCACTGAGCTACCGTGACAACCTGTCGACACGCCATTAAATTTCTCAGCTGACTCATGTTTCCCGGTAAACCACAAGATGATCTCAGATTATTTTGAGATGACAAGGCCCAATGGCGACTTATGTCGTAAGTACCTTAAGATCTGGGCTTCATAGCGTAGCCAACTATTATGATCAATTAGCGTTAATTTAATTGTTTTTTCACACCAGTCGTGTGTAGGACAGGAGTTGGATAAGTATTATATAACTGAAGTATTTAACAATGAGTACATAACCCAGATGCATTGTTTATTTCCTACCAGAAAGAACAATTATATACTTCTCACCTTTTATGGTGTAAATGACATTATTATGTCCGATAACAGGTTTTTGTATTAAGAAAATGACCTTTCGACATCGCAAGATGGCACAGAATAGTATTTGAGTCAGGCCGTCCTGGAAGTATGTCCTCAGAAAGCTGCAACTCTTTAGCATGCAGGATTTTGTTTATAATGAGGAAAGTTTAGTAGCCGGAGTTTCTATCAATTACATGCTCGAACTTTTGAAACCCGATGACTCCAAATATTTATTCTCATTTTTAAGGAAAGGAAAACTATAGGTAGACGTAGAAAGGCAATATAAATATTATAATTAAGCACATAAAGGCTAAACACTTATTGTAATGTTAGACTGTGTAAAATATATAATATACATGAAATATGTAAAACAAAAACTGATGTGTTCCATTCACATAACTTTCCCTACATATCTGCAAAAAAAAAAAAAAAAAATTGTCAAAAAGTTTATTCTTCTTTTTGCTTCACACTAATCAAGAAAAAATTAGCACAAATGTTCTTATTACTTGGTTTCTTGTAAATAGAAGGGAGGTAAGGGCTTTTAAAAGCTGTTGCTGTATCACTGAATTTCCTTTGTTTGTAAGGCCAGGAGTTGACAAATCCCCGTATGAGAAAGGTATAAGTATTTTAAAAGTGAAACCAATAACAAGGAATTTCTTAAAAAAAAAAAACAAAAAAACAACAACAACAAAAACTGAAAAATGTATATAGCATAAATTGTGTGTTTTAACAAGCTCTACATTGTTAAGTAAGTTTTTGTCTATCTCTTACGGATTACCAGTTATGCAAAATCCCGCAAAATTCATCTAGAATAAAGATGACTTCAGAAGCTATTCCCAGAAAATTAAAGATGTACATTTTACATTTCATGTAAATATCTTTAATACAGAATATTTTAATCATAATCGATAGTCATTTTATAGGAAATCAACAAATTCGAATTTTTTTCCATGTGAAGGGTAGCTGGGGGTGGGAAATTTTCTTGAAAATAATCATGTTGTATCCTTGGAGATACTGAATTTAAATGCCAAGTTTGTTATTTAACGGACTTTTGGTTTTTGAGCTATGTTGCCCACTCCCGCACACTACACACGAACATATTTCTAAAAATACATTTTTTGGATTCAGGTGATCTCAAAACACATATTTCCGGGAAAATCTCAATATCGAATATGCACTATGTACATTGTACGTGTAGAGAAAGTAATATATAAAATAAAACTTCAGTATAGCAATGTGTCTTGTGCTTCAATTAATAGACATTTTCTGTTTGCATTAAAGGAATAGACCATAGCTACATAAGAATCCTGCCTCCAATGAAAATAGATTGAGCTCAGATGTTTAAGCATTTATCACTTTCAAAATAGGCAGATAAAAAGGAAATAAAAATGAAATAAAAGACACAGTAATTTAAAAAGAGTATTATACATTTTAAGTGATCGTGACACATATCATCAAGTGATCTTATAATAATTAATGCTTATTTTATAAATAACCATAGCGACTACACATTTTTAGTTTCTGTGCACGTACTATGTATGTACATAGTATGTAGAGAAGGTATTGCATTCCACCCAAAACTTCGATACCGAGATTTCACCGGAAATAGACGTTTTAGGGTCTCCTGTATCAAAAAAAACATTTTTTAGAAAAAGGTCCATGTGTCCTCGTGTCTGTGAACAGGTTAACTTAAAAACGAAAACCGATAAAATACCAAACTCAGTATATAAGTTTAGTATCTTCCAAGGATGCGACACGAAGATTTTGAGGAAAATCCCCCCACCCCAAACTACTCTTTATGTGGAACAATGTTCGAAAACTGTGATTTTCTCAAAAATGACTTCTATGATTTTGATTAAAATATCGAATATTAAAGATATTTACACGACAAATAAAATATATATCTTGAATTTTCTGGGAATAGCCTCTGAAGACCTCTTCACTCGGGATGAATTTTGCTGGATTATGCATAACCAGTAAACCATAAGACATAGACTAAAACTTACTACACAAAATATTTAGATACCGTTAAACACACAATTTATGACATATACATTTTTTGTGAAGTTGACCATTTTTGTGGGATATTCTTTGTTATTTGTTTCATTTTTAAAATACTTAAAACTGTTCATATACAGGAATTGATCAACTCCCGGCAATGCAAAGGAACGAATTTCATCCACATGACAACCAGCTTTTAAAAGATTTGACTATCGTTTTAGCCTAGTGCAACGGTTCCCAACCGGTGTGCCCCGGCACCTTAGGGTGCCGTGTGATTGGCTAAGGGGTGCCGCGAAATATTGAGATAAACAAAAACAAAAAAAAAAAATACCTGCTACTGAAGCCTTAAGTCTTTTAAGGTCTTGAAATAAAATAAGTCAAATCAATTACTCTCATGCACGGCAGATGGTGATAGTGGTTGATTCATTTCAATAATTCAGTTATACTAGTATCCCAAGATGGCATTACAGCTTTACCCTGCCGAACATTCCCGAGACTACTCGCTTCCTCACGAACATTCCCGAGACTTCGACAGATGCATATATAAAAGTGTACGCCGCTTGGCGCTTTCAGTTGTCTTCCTCGCGTTGATTCACAGTGTTTAGCTATGGATAAGTTCATTGTTAAACGTAAACGCCAGGACAGTGAAAGTGTCGGCTCCTACTGCTTGCTTTAAGAAGCCAAATCTTACAGTTTCTCCCGGACCGTTGAATTCACCACATAAAGAAGACAAACGAAAGAAAAGAACATACCAGGACAGTTACTTAGCGTATGGATTTAAGTGGAATAACAACGAGGAAAACCCTATCCCTGTGTGTTTAGTTTGTGGCGAAACACTTAGCAACGAGGCCATGGTACCTAGCAAACTGAAGCGGCATCTTACAACAAAGCATCCTAGTGTGTCACAGAAAAGTGTAATGTACTTTTCACATATATTAGAAGGGGAGAAGAAAACAGCTGTGCGAATGGTAAAGAGAATGACCATAGGTGATACTGCTCTTGAAGCCTCATTTAAAGTACCAGAACTGATAGCTAAAAAAAAAAAGAAACCTCATACTCTTGGAGAGGAAATCATTGGCCCTGCATGTCAAGTTATAGTTTCAACAATACTTGGCGAAGGAGCAGCTAATCAAATTTCGAAAGTTCCTCTGTCCAACAACACAATCAGCCTCAGGATATCTGAAATGTCATGCAATATCAACGAACAAGTCACGGAGAAAATAAAAACTTATAGAAAATTTGCTTTGCAAGTAGATGAGAGTCTCGATATTGGTGACAAACCGCAACTCCTTGGTTTTATCAGATATATTGATGAAAAAGATATTAGTGAACAGTTTCTGTTCTGTAGACCGCTGGAGACTACAACCACAGGCCATGATATTTTCGTTTCTATTAATTCCTAACTAAATGACCATGATCTTTCATGGAAAGACTGTTGTGGTATATGTACAGATGGTGCACCATCTATGTCTGGGAAAATTAAAGGTTTTACTGCCAGAGCTCTCAATAAAAATCCATCCATTATTATAACTCACTGTTTTCTGCATAGAGAGGCATTAGTCGTGAAAGCGTGTAATGAAGATTTTGCTGAAGTGTTTAACCAAGTTGTGAAAATGGTGAACTATAAGAAGTCTCGACCTTTAAAGTGCAGAATTTTTGAACAGTTATGTCGCGCAACGGATGCCTCTCATACCTCTTTGTTACTTCACACAGAAGAAAGGTGGTTGTCGCGGGGTCGTGTATTGAACCGGTTTCTCGAACTTAAAGAACAGCTAAAAACTTTTTTTAAGGACTAAAATCAAGACACATTTCATGAGCTCTTACTAAGTGATTCTTGGTGTTTTGAACTGTCGTATCTGGCAGATATTTTTCATAAGCTGAATGAACTGAATGTTTCGATGCAGGGTCGACATGAAACAATAATCTCCTCAACCAATAAAATGAAAGGTTTTAAAAGAAAACTTAGTTCTTGGAAGTCTGCAGTTCAAAAAGGAGATTTGTCGAACTTTCCATCTCTTCTTAATGTGGCAGGAGATAAAGATCTGGGTAAACTGAAAGACCGCATTTGTGATCACTTATCAAGATTGCAAGATGCAATAGATGCGTACTTTCCAACTATTTCCACTACGAATCTCGACGGAGTTGTCTCACCATTTGATTTCGTAGATAGTGCAGAGGAAATAGATTTCACTGCTTGCGAACGAGATGAATTTATTGATCTTTGCGCTGATTCCACACTCAAAGGTAAGTTCACCAAGAGTGAGGCGTCGGTGGCTAGTTTTTGGCTTCAACGGAGAGAGGAGTACCCTAACCTAATGAAGAAAGCAATTAACGCACTTTTGGCCTTTTCAACATCCTATCTATGCGAGCAAGCCTTCTCTGCCTATGGTGACAATAAAATGCAAAGCAAGAAATAGACTGAATAACCTTGATGATGATTTGTGTGTTTCACTGTCAACTGTAAGACCCGACATCACATATCTGTGCTCTAAGCATCAATCACAAGTTTCACATTAATCATTAATCGAACAAACTTTATTGATGTATTTTTACTCAGTGATTGTAGTAAAGTTTACTGTACTATGTTATGGTGTACGTTATTATTATATAATATTTCAATAAATTAACATATTAAGCTTAATTTTCTTTTAATTCAAGGAAGGGTGCCACTGGTGTTTAATGTTATTCCCAAGGGTGCCGTGAACTCCAAAAGGTTGGGAAACACTGATATAGAGTATAGAGAAGGTATCGCATTCCACCCAAAAATTCGATACTGAAATTTCACCGGAAATAGACGCTTTAGGGTCCCCTGTATCCAATAAAAAGTATTTTTCAGAAAAGCATCCTTATGTGTGTGTGTGTGTGTGCGCGTGTGTGTGTGTGTGTATGTGTGTCTGTGAACACGATAATTCAAAAACGAAGAGTCGGTAAAATACCAAACTTGGTATTTAAGTTTAGTATCTTCCAGGGTTGCGACACGATTATTTTCAGAAATATTCCCCCATCCCAAACTACCCTTTATATGTAAAAAAATTCGAAAATGTTGATTTTCTCAAAAATGGCTCTAACGATTTTTATTAAAATACCGTATATTAAAGATATTTATATAGATATAAATAAAATGTATCTTAAATTTTCTAGGAATAGTCTCTAAAGACCTCTTTATTACTTAAAACTTTTCTCATACGGAAAGTTATAAACCGCTGGATCTGCATTAAAACGGATTTCAATCATATGGCAATCAGCTTTTAAACGAGTTGACCATAGTTTTAACCTTGTGCATTCCCTTATTTTTCTTCTACTTACAAGGAAGCAAATTAATAAGACAATTTCTGCTAATGTTTATCTCGATTATCATAAAATAGAAGCTGCTGAACTGAAATAAATATAACGTTTTGTATTTAACGGATTTTTCGTTTCTGAGTTATACTGCTCAAACAAACACACAGCGTTTTTTCTATAAAGGTTTTATTATTCAGGGAACTTCAAAAAATGTCGGTGATACCTCGGTATGGAATTTTTAGGTGGAATGCAATACATTCTGTATCTCTTATGTACATCATACACTGGTAGAGAACACACCAACTAACTAAAATAACAAAAAATCTTGTGTTACACACACATGACTTTCTCTAGCTGCTCTACAAAGTTCCTACAAAAGATTACTCTTCTTTCTACACAATGCTAATCGAGATGAGCATTGTCAGAATGTTCTTATTACTTAGTTCTCATAAATAAAAAGGAACTAAGGTAATACACTATTCTAAATGGTAGTTAAATGTTTTAAAAGCTGTCGCTATGAGATTGTCATTGCAAATAGCTTCCTTGCTTGGCCGGGAGTAGAACAAAAGAAAAACGGGCACTTCCTATCTGAGAAAAGAATAAGTACTTTACAGTTGAAACTAATAACAAGGAATATCTTGAAAACGGCAAACTCCACGTAAAAAATGTATATGGCATAAGTTGTGTATTATAACGAGATCTACATTTTTTTTTTTTTTTTTTTTTTTTTTTTTTGTGCAATAAGTATTCGTCTATCTATTAGTTATGCAAAACTCAGCAACATTCATCCAGAGTTAACAGGTGTTCAGAAGCTATATCCAGAAAATTCAAGATATACATTTTATTTGTGATGGAAATAACATTAATATATGCTATTTTAATCAAAATCATTAGAGCCATTTTTAAGAAAAACAAAATGTTCGAAAATGTATTCTTGTAAAGGGTAGTTAAGGGTGGTGGGATTTTCTTGAAAATCTTCGTGTCGCAATCTTGGAAGATACTAAACCTAAATGCCAAGTTTGGTATTTAAAGGTCTTTTCGGTTTGGGACTATGCTATCCACAGACACACATACACAGACAGACAGACAGACAGACAGACAGACAGACACACACACACACACACGGACCTTTTTTTAAAAATGCTTTTTTCGGACTCAGGGGACCCCAAAACTTATATTTCCGGTGAAATCTGGATATCGAACTTTTGGGTGCATTGCAATACCTTCTCTATCCCTATGTACATTGTACATATGGGGCTAAAGAAAGTTAAAATATCTCATATAAGGTAAATGTAAAAAAAATATGCGTTATAACGAGATCTACATTAGCTTTGCACAGGTTTTCTTCTGTCGCTTATGATTTACATATAAAGTGACACAAAAGACGAGATCTCGTAGTTGTTTTTTAATTATAAAACATTCAAGACATACAGTTTCCTTATTCAAATAATTATCTTAAGTATTAGGTGTTTTAACCAAAATCGTTAGAGCTATTTTGGGAGAGAGCGAGAGAGATAGAGAGAGAGAGAGAGAGAGAGAGAGAGAGAAGGCAAATATTTTCCTATGAAGGGTGGTTTGAGGTGACAGAATATTATTATAAATCATCTTATATCGGAAGACGTGAACTCATATACTTTCATATGAACTTATAAACATTTCACAAATCTTTCGATTCTCATACAAACACTATTGTTCATAGATACATACATGTGGAACATTTTCTAAAACATCTGCTGTGGTACACTACATTCTTTATATTCTGCAACTAAGTATTCTTGCAAAACCTTATTCTTTTTTCTGATCCATGCTAATCAAGATAAATGTTAACAGAAATACTCATATTACTCATTTGCTTGTAGGAACAGGAAGAAATAAATAAGATTAGACTGAAGGTATAGTCATTTTTACTTTCTCTACACGTACTATGTACATAGTTTATAGTTTATTGCACTCCACTCCACTCAAAAATTCTATACCGAGATTTCACTGGAAATACATATTTTAGGGTCCCCTGTATCCAAAAAAGAAAGCATTATAAGAAAAGGTCCTTGTGTGTGTCCTTGTGCCTCTGAACACGATAACTCAAAAACGAAAATGTAAAATACTAAACTTGGTATTTAAGTTTAGTATATTCCAGGGATGCGACACGAAGATTTTGACCCCAAACTACCCTTTACATGGAACATTTTTCGAAAATTTAGTTTTTCTGAAAAATGGCTTTAACGATTTTGATTAAAATATCGTATATTGAAGATATTTACCTGACAAATAAAATGTAAATTTTGAATTTTCTGAGAATAGTCTTTGAAGACCACTTTATTCTGGATGAATTTTACGGAATTTTGCATAACTGCAAAACGGTAAGAGATGGACAGAAACTTACCACACAAAAAATGTAGAGCACGTTAAAACACACGATTTGTGTAAAATACATTTTTTCGTGGAGTTGATCCTTTTTGAGATATTCCTTGTTATTGGTTTCAGCTTTGAAAAGTTATACTTTGCAGACATGTAGAGAAAGTCATGTGAATGGAGCACATCAGATTTTTTTTTTAAAACCGGTCACTAAGTGATAGCTTTGAAATTCTGTTCTCTTTGCATGGTCAGAATTAAAAAAAAAAAAAAAGAACGACTAAACATTTGAGAAAAGATAAGTATTGGAGAATTTAAACAAAAAACATGAAATATCTCGGATATTTTTAATTTAAAACAAACAAACAAAAATATATTAGATATAAATTGTGTGTTATGACAAGATCTGCATTTTCATGTAGTACGTTTTTATCTATCTCTTACGTTTTGCCAGTTATGCAAAAGTCATCCGGAACTAAGAGAACTTCAGAGGCTATTCCCAAAAAATTCAAGATGTACATTTCATTGCTATGAAAAATCTTGAACATGTGGTCTTTAATCAAAATAGTTAGTGAGTTTTGATAAAACCAACATTTTAAAAAAATATTCCATATATATATATATATATATATATATATATATATATATATATATATATATATATATATAACTTTAACCAACTTTACGTTTTGAGGGATTCTGTTCACACACGCGCACGCGTAAAAACACATACAGACATACAAGGGACCTTTTTCTAAATAACCTGGCGGAGGACGATGGTATTTTTCGGGCGTAAAAATCCTTAGCATGGCTTCCTTCAGAAGGGAAGTAAAGCCGATGGTCCTGTGTCGTAGATTTACGTCACGTAAAAGAACCTCAAGCCTGATTGTGAGGCCTCTGAGCAAAATGAAGCGCTCTTTCACGTCCTGTATAGAATGGGATGCTGAGAACCACATCAGTTAAAAAGCGTTCATAAATAAAACGCCATTTCATTTCATTTTTTTCTAAATATGTTTTTTTTTTTAATTCAGGTTTCCTTAAAGTGTGTCTTTCCAGCGAAATCTTGGTATCGAATTTTTGGGTGGAATGCAATAGTTTCTCTATTACTATGTACATTGTATGTGGTAGAGAGTTTTTTTCAGGAAATCTCAAAACGCGTTTCCGTTGAAATATCTATATCCAATTTTTGAGTCCAATACCAATATTATTGGTATTTTAATGTAACATACACTTTCATGGCGCAAAGGGAGACGTTAAAGAGCAGCTGGAGCATTAGTCAACAAAAAATTCTAGTTTTCGGTTATATGCTATAAGAAATGCAACCCATAAGCATAAAAAAGTATAACACAGTTTTAGACATGAGGTTGCTACCCAAAACATGATATTTGGGGTCTAACAGTTAGGAACAAATAAGTTTTAAAAGCACAATAAAGCATACTTTTAAAAAATCTGATGTGCCCCATTCACATGACTTTCTCTACCGCTCTGTAACAACTTATTGTTAATAAACTTATTCTTCTATCTACTTCATGCTAATCGAGATAAACATTTTCAGAAACGGTTTCATTACTTAGTTACTTATAGGAAGAAGGGAAATAAGGGGATACACTGGGCTAAACCGACGGTCAAATGCTTTAAAATGTGGTTGCTGTGGTATAGAAATCCGATTCTTTGCGTGGTCAGGTGTTGACAAATTCCCGTATGAGAAAAGTATTAAGTATTTTAAAACTGGAGTCAATAATAAGGAATATCTTAAAAACAAACAACTCCAGCAAAAAATGCATATAACATAAATTGTGTTTTAATGAGTGTATAGTAAGTTTTATCTACCTCTTACGGTTTACCAGTTGTGCAAAATTCCGCAAAATTCATTCAGAATAAAGATGTCTTCAGAGGCTATTCCCAGAAAGCTCAAGATATACATTTTATTTATGTGTAAATATCGTTAATATACAATTTTAATCAAAATCGTTAGAGCCATTTACGAGAAAATCAAAATGTTCGTGTAAAGGATAGTTGGGATGGGGGGATTTTCTTGAAATCTTCGTGTCACATCGCAAGATACTGGTATTTAACGGACTTTTCGTTTTTGAGCTATGCTATACACACACACACACACACACACACACACACACACACACACACACACGCTTCTTTTTCTAGAAATGTCTTTTTTGGATTCAGGAGGTTCCAAAACATGTGTTTATCGATATCAAATATTTGGGTGCAATAGTGCAATACAATACCTACCTTCTTTATACACTATGTGCATAATACGTGTAGAGAAAGTAAAAATAAAGCAAAAAAGCACAATATATAATATGAAACATAATTCTAAGATTTTAAGCAGGAAGTTAATTACCAACAATATATTAAATGCAGAAATGAAATTTATTTCCAGCAACAATGAAAAGTTATGAAGTTCAACAATGAACTTCTTGTGGGTGAAGTTAACGGTTTCATAGTTAGTTTACAATCTGAATCAGAGCAGTTCATAACTGTTGAATACCAGCATTCTAAAAACTGCTGTAAATGCAATTCAAAGTGGTTGTGAGTTTCCCACAGATCATTTTGTGCCTGAAAAGCGGAAAATTTTTTGTACCTTATGTTCAGAGTGCATTAATTTTGAAAAAAAGTCCATTGTGGAAAGTTTTAAACTTAGATCTCGGAAACAGAGTGATGGATGTTCCTCAACCTCAGGCAGTCCTAGCAGTATACGTACTAGCACTATATCTAAAATGTGGTAGCGTATGGAAAGTTCAAAGGATAATATGAAAGAAGTGGTCAAAGCGTTCACTTTTGCTGGTATTTCATGTCTTCCGCAACGAACGCTTTTGTCAGTGGGTAGCAACCGCTACAAATATGAAAATGGCTCCCAGTGAAGCCACTTTGAGAAGAAGGAAACCAAGTCAAAATGTAAGGGAAATTCTGTTTATCCAGTGGTTGATGAAACGATAGATATAAAGAGTCGTAAGGTGGTGAATATTCTTGTTGATCCATTGGGTGTTTTGGGCGAGAAACCCCGACTTGTGAAAACCAAAATTGTACAACATTGCAATGCTGATCTTATAGTAAAATTTATACTTGGCACACTAGATCTTATTGGAGTTCACAGGTCTAGCATGATTGCTTTTATTTCGGACAGTGCAACGTATATGCTTTCTGCTGGCAGGCGATTGGCTGGAGTTGCGCCTCAGCTTTTACACTCTACCTAATGGGCGCATGTGTTGCATCTTAGTGGTGAAGAGATTAGATTTGGGCTCAAAATTGCTGATGAATTCATTGCAGTTGTTAAAAAAGCTTTAGTAAAAATTCCAGGCAGACAAGAGAGATTACCGGAATGCTTAAAAGAATCAGAAGCATTTTATCTATCTCCAGTTCCTGAAAATGAAATGGCGTTTTATTTATGGACGCTCTTTAACTGCTGTGGTTCTCAGCGTCCCATTCTATACTGGGCGTGAAGACCGCTTAATTTTGCTCAGAGGCCTCTCTATCAGGCTTGAGGTTCTTTTACGTGCCGTAAATCTACGACACGGGATCCACGGCTTTACTTTCCTTTCGAAGGAAGCCATGCTAAGTATTTTTACGCCCGAAAAAATCCATCGTTCTCCGCCGGGTTTGAACCCACGACCTTGGTTATATGAAGTCAGCATGGTAACCTCTACACCACGGAAGGCGACCTCCAGTTCCTGTAATCACTCGTTGGGGCACATGGCTGAAGGCAGGAAAATATCACAGCATCAATTTCAATGGAGTAAAACATTGGATCGACCTAAAAATGATGAAAGTAGTGCTGCTGTAACAAATTTAAAACGACTAGTTAAAAATAAAAACCTCCAACTTCATCTCAAAGCAATATCTGACATCTGTGATGGTAAACAAATACAGGTTGGGATCAGATAATATTGATGACACTAAGACCTGGCTTATTCTGTCATCAATTCTACATATGCTTCAAAGTTCTGGTGTATCATGTAAAAAACTTGAGACATATATGAATGAACGCCATCCTGCAAAAAGCTTCTGGAGGAAAGTTCAGAATTTAGATCCAACATTAGCTGTTCCTGAGCAGATTTATTCCATCTTCACTTCTGGTGAACTGAAACGCTTCTCCAACACTGCATCCAATGAAATACTCATTGGAAGAAATATCAACATATGCATCAATGGCACAGGAAGAAAACTTATTCCACTACTGCTTTATTCTTCTGGCAGAAACATTCCACTAAGATGCCTACATTAAATAAGCCTGCAATGAAGGAATAATGGTACCCTCATCATCTGCTTCAGTTGAGAGAAACTTTTTTAAGTTCAACTGGATTTTAAATTCTAAACGGTCGTGACTCATAAAAGAAAATCTTGAATTTCACCTATAACTTGCAATTAATCAACCTCAAGAATGTGGTCCAGAGACTGAGAGTGTAGACTCATAGATGACTAGATTTTCATTCTTTAGCATTGTTCTCTTATTGTAGTGTGTTCTCGTATAACTTTATGTACGAAACTTGCTTTACTGTTACGAAAAAAAATCATTTAAGATACTGAAGTTTATTTGTATGAAAGAAACACATTATAAAATAATAAAGCATAACCATAAAAAATATAAAGCATAATTATAAACGAAATAAAGCATAATATGTGTTTCTTATTTATAAGACACCCAAATAAAGCACAATAAAGGCATAATTTTCTTCAACTAACTGTAGTTAAGCACAGTAAACAGTAAAATTGATGAGTTTTTGAGTATGTCCATACTGTCAACAAAATTAATTTTAAAATTGTTCAAAATATTGTGTATATTTTATATTCCAATATAACAAAGAGTGTAGACTCGTAGATTAGGAGTAGAATTATCATGGATGAGACTCTAACTACTGGAGCACAACACTGCACATAGGTTATTGTGGCTCTTTGCGACTTATGTGTCCCCTGGGAGGGAGGAATGAAGCGAAAACCCGAAGGGCGACCAGATCCGGATGAAGACGAGCATAAGTATGGCCGGGGTCCCTAACCTTTCCAGATAAAACGTATCCGATATCCCTCGGCACACTCCCACAAACACTTAACTCCCGGTGGCACTTTGAGGGAGCACTTCACCCGAAGGATCCCGGAGGCAGGTCCTGGCTGGAGGGCCTCCGCAACGACACCAGAAAGAAGCTTTGCAGAGTGCAATCCGCCGAACACCGACAGCTGTTCCAACAACCCTGAAACAGACAAGTACAGGAAAGTCGTGATAGAACATGAAACACCTCAGCATTTAACTGTCAAATGGAGGAAATCACGAAAAACCCACGTTTGAGAGTGAGCGATCGCCGCTGATCGAACCCGGGATCTCCCAATTGCGGATTGTAATCATTACCACCTGAACCAAGCTAAATGTAGATTTAGAAGATCTATGGCAGGCTGTTTCATGTCTGCTCGTCTGAGTATAAGTACTCGTACTTACTCAGCCACAAATCTCTGAATCCGGGTAGAGAGGAAGGTGGTAACCAATACGTCACGAGGCGAAGGTCACAGCTTGCATTCCAACATTTAATTCAACCGTGATGATAGATTGCCCTCAGTAATGAGGCATATGGCATACTGAAATAAGTAAGTGCAGCCAAGTTGAAACTTCAGTGTATCACTTCTTTGTTGGTATATTACTTTTTCTACCGAGCACATAGTACAAAGGTAGAGAAAGTATTACATTCCACCCAAAAATGTGTGTCATCTTTAAGGCACTTTGTATTTTAAATAACGGATCACCCTAAGAGTCCAACTGCACAACTTATTCAAATATATTTTTTGTGGTATCAGTATTTGTGAGGTGTCAGTTATTATTCGTTTGATTTTCCGAATGCTTTTATCATTTTTAAGTGCTGCTGTATTCAGTTCTTTCTCGCGATGACATTGAAAGACTGGGAATTTTAAGGCCAGCAGACAGCGTCCTGCTTTTAAATATCTGACTATCGCTTACATTTTCTCAATCGCCCTTGTTCTTACAACAAGACGTGTAATGAAACTATTTATGCATACGATTTACATGAAGCAGATGGAAAAATAAGCTTTCAGTCGGTTATCAGTGGGCGAACAAACTATTATTACGAACCTTTACTCTCTATTTTAATTGATATTAGCCTTTTCAGAAATAGCTACATTAAACATTTCGTCGTCTATACATAGAGAATAAAGATATTAAAAAATTTAAATAACTGTATGCTACGTACTTTTCTTAAAATGCCATGCTTTTTGCAAGCAATCGTGAGAACCAGCTGAATATCGGAAGGCTTGAAAAGAATGAAAGAGTATTGTACAATTAAACCATTAATATTGGATAGCTGGGAAATGGCACAAAAAAGGTATTTAAAATGAATTGTGTTTTAAAGAGATCTAATATTTATGTGTAGAACGTTTTCGCTTATCGCTTAACAAATTTTATCACTTACTTTACAAGAGTGCGCAAAATTCTTTTCCAATGAAGAAGTTATTATTTCCAGAAAACGCATGAAATACGTTTAATTTTCGAATAAATATCTTTAATATTGTTTTAATCAAAATCGTTAGCCATTTTTGAGAAATTCGCAAATTTTGAGCTTCTCATGTAAAGGGTAGTTTGGATCAGGATATTTTCTTGAGAACCTCATGATGCATCCTTGGAAGATACTGAAATTAAATACCAAATTTATATACTTGGTATATCACTTCCTTGTCATCTGTTTCAGGGTTGAAAAAACATGTGACAGTTTTTTTTTTGGGTAGTGTTTAACGCCCGCTTTAACTACTTCTTTAACTGCTTTGGTTCTCAGCGTCCCATTCTATATTGGGCGTGAAAGATCGCTTAATTTTGCTCAGAGGCCTCTCTTATCAGGCTTGAGGCTCTTTTACGTGCCGTAATCTACGACACGGGACTCACAGCTTTACTTCCCTTCCGAAGGAAGCCATGCTAAGGATTTTTACGCCCGAAAAAATCCATCGTCCTCCGCCGGTTTTGAACCCGCGACCTTGGGTATATGAAGTTAGCATGGTAAGCATTACACCACGGAGGGCGACTGCAGCGGGGGAGCAGTGTCGTTTAAAGTCATCATGTTTTGGAGAAAACTATACACGCTCTGTAAAGATAGTGCTCGACCGAGGAACCAAACTAACCGGAGCAAATATGAATAGTATATTGAAAACATAATTAATTATTCAAAAAATAGTTCAGAGGTAACGAAGAGTAGGGAGGATGCCGCAAAACATTGAGAAAAATCTTCACTCAAATGCAATATCAATTCTTTGAATATTATTTCCTCCCCAGTTTCTGTACCAGATTGTTTAACCCTTCTCAGCTCATGCGGAGCGTGACTCTCAAGGATTTTACTTTTAATTTTTACAGAAGAGATTGTATGTGTTTCCTTCATCCAAATCACTTTCAAGTTGAGCTAAAGAAAGTCGTATCTTTATAGAAATCCCAACCAGTCAGGCGCCTGATAGCATTCCCTTCTGCTTGGCGTGTCACACACCAGTGAGTCATTGCGTAACTACACATATACAAGCAAGAAATATTCACAAGGAAATAATCGTATTTTGTCATCTGTAAAACCTTACCCAAGGCTTCTCAGAAGGAGGCTCGACTTCAACATCTCACGGCTGTAACCCGAGAAACTCTAGTTAATAATCAAATCATACGCTCGCCTTTACTATAGTCATATGTACATAGTGTATAGAGAAGGTATTGTATTCCATCCAAAAATTCGATACCGAGATATCACCGGAAATACATTTAAGACTTCCTGAATCAAAAAAAAAAAAAAAAAAAAAAGCATTTTTAGAAAAATGTCTATGCATGTGTCTGTCTTGTCAGTCTGTCAGTGTGTGTGTCTAAAGACAGCATAGCTCAAAAACCGAAAAGACCTGCTGAATACCAAACTTGGTATTTAAGTTTGTGATCTTCCAATGATGAGACACGAAGATTTTCAAGAAAATCCCCCACCCCAACTACCCTTTACATGGAACTTTTTTTCGAAAATTTTGATCTTCTCAAAAATGGCTCTAACGGTTTTGATTAAAACATAGTATATTAAAGATGTTTACCTGACAAATAAAATGTATATCTTGAACTTTCTGGGAATAGCCTCTGAACACTACTTTACTCTGGATAAATTTTACGGAATTTTGCATAAGCATAAGAGATGGACAAAACTTACCACAAAAAATGTAGAGCACATTAAAAGGCAATTTATGTTATATACATTTTTTTCGTGCAGTTCATCGTTTTTGAGATATTTTCTTGTTGTTGATTTCAGCTTTAAAAAGCTTATACTTTTCTCATACAGGCATTTGTCATCTCCTGCCTATAGAAACAAAGGAACTTCACTCACATAGCAACCATCTTGTGACTATCACTTTAACCAATGGTACTCCCTTATTTCGCTTCTACTTACAAGGAAGCAAGTAATAAGACTATTTCTGCTAATGTTTTATCGATTACCATGAAGTAAATAAAAGAATAAGCTTCTTAACAATAATTTGTTGCAGAGAAGTAGAGAAAGTCATGTGAATGGAACACATCAAATTTTTACTTTCTCTACACGTACTATGTACATACTGTATACAGAAGGTAAAAATTCGATACCGAGATTTCACCGAAAATACGTGTTTTGAGTCCCCCTGAATCCAAAAAAAAAATTCAGAAAAACGCCGTGTGTATGTGTGTGTGTCTGTGGACAGCGTAGCTCATAAACGAAAAGACCGTTGAATACCAAACTTGGTATTTAAGTTTGGTATCTTTCAAGCAAGCGATGCGAAGATTTTAAAGAAAATTCACCTACCCCCAACTACCCTTTACATGGAACGTTTTTTTCGGAAATTTTGGTTTTCTCGAAAATGCCTCTAACGATTTTGATTAAAATATTTTATACTAAAGATATTTACCTGACAAATAAAATGTATATCTTGAATTTTCTGGGAATAGCTTCTGAAGGTTACTTTACTCTGGATGAGTTTTATGGAATTTTGCGTAACTGCTAAACCGTAAGAGATGGACAAAAACTTAACACACAGAAAATGTAGAGCACTTTAAAACACACAATTTATGTTATATACATTTTTTTTCATAGAGTTGATTGTTTTTTTAGATATTCCTTGTTTTTTGTTTCAGGTTTAAAAAACTTGTACTTTTCTCATACAGGAATTTGTTAATTCGTGTCCATCAAACAAAGAAACTTCAGTCACCTAGTAATCAGCTTTTGACTTCACTTTAACCTATGATACTCCCATATTTCGCTTCTACTTACAAGGAAGCAAGTAATGAGACTATTTCTGCTAATTTTTTCTCGATTAACCTGAAATAAATAGAAGCATAAACTTTCTAACAATAATTTGTTGCAGAGATGTAGAGAAAGGCATGTGAATGGAGCACATCAGATTTTATTCACTTCATTTGTAATGTGCAGCGAATGTGAAGAGAAATTTTGGTGCCCAAAATGTATTTTTTATTTCAATGAAATTACGAGGAATTAATAAAATAATCACTATCAAGCTATTCAAGGATTAACGGTACTATTTTATTAGGTTTTACTTGGTTTAAATATAAATATTTATAAAAGACATTTTAAGATTCGGCTAATGATATGGTATAAGAAGAACTAGAAGTTGCTAGAGAGAAAATAAATAAATAAATAAATTATATATGTATGTAATTTATTAACGACGCTGTCAATTGCCAGCATCGGCACCGCCGGGATATTGGAGTTTCGTCACGCAGGAGTTCTTTAACTCGCCAGAAAATCTACTGACATGATGTCGCTCATAAGCACACTTAAAAAGGACTGGTCTGGGCCAGGTTGGACCCCGCGATTTTGGAAGCAGAAGGCCAGCCCTAATTGAGTCTCCCTGAAACTACTAGGGAAGTTATAGTATTTTAGATGCTGAACAAATACTGAAATACCAGATAATTAGAACAAGATTTTTATGGACTATCAAAGCGCCATTGATCACAACTCTTCCGTCTGAGGAAATTTTTCCTTTTAATGGAAACTGATGGATTGCAGCTCGGAAATGAGTCATTCTCTCCTTGTTACTTTTTACCATGTAGTAAAACGAGCTAAATCTGGAGATTCCATGACCACGATCTTTGGAACAGAAACAAATCAGATGTGTACCATTCACATGACTTTCTCTTCATCTCTGCAACAACAAATTGTTGTTAAAAAGCTTATGCCTCTATTTACTTCATGCTAATTGAGAAAAAAATAGCCGAAAGTCTTATTACTTGTTTCCTTGTAAGTAGGAGCGAAATAAGGGAGTACCATAGGTTAAAGTGATAGTCAAAAGCTGGTTACAATGTGACTGAAGTTTTTTTGTTTGTATGGATAGGAGTTGACAAATTCCTGAATGATTTTGAAAGCTGAAACTAAAAACAAGAAATATCTTAAAAACGATCAACTCCTCGTAAAAAATGTATATGGCATAAATTGTGTGTTTTAAAGTGCTCCACATTTTTTATGTGGTAAGCTTTTGTCCATCTCTTACGATTTAGCAGTTATGCAAAATTCCGTAAAATTGCTCCAGAATAAAGTAGTCTTAAGAGGCTATTCCCAGAAAATTCAAGATATACATTTTATTTGTCAGCTAAATATCTTTAACATACGATATTTTAATCAAAATCGTTAGAGCCATTTTTAAGAAATCAAAATTTTCGAAAAAAGTTCCATGTAAAAGGTAGTTTGGGTTGGGAGGATTTTTCTCAAAATCTTCGTGTCGTATCCCTGAAAGATACTAAACTTAAATACCAAGTTTGGTATTTTACCGACTTTTCGTTTTTGAGTTATCGTGTTCACAGACACACGGACACACACACACGGACCTTTTTGTGAAAATGCTTTTTTTTTTTGGATATAAGGGACCCTAAAACATATATTTCCGGTGAAACCTCGGTATTGAATTTTTGGGTGGAGTGCAATACCTTCTCTATACACTATGCACATAGTGCATGTAGAGAAAGTAAAAATGAATGCATATAGTGCAATGAAATTTTATGTATTAATTTATCTCTTACATAACTTATGCAAGTGAAAGAAAGCCATATTAAGATGCCACTGTATGGTCAAAATGATCAAGTACATGTCTAGGATTCAATGTCATCATCTCAGTATGTTTAAACATGTTTAATATTTCTCTTATTATTACTTTAACTATGCATAAAGATGAAATAGCTTTTTATTTAACATTTATTTTTGTATTATGAATCCATATTAATTGTATTCTGTAGTAATTACAGGCAGCTATGATTTTTGTTCGTATACAATTGTGCTAGTTGTAGAACAGCCATTATAGATGATAGTTACCAATTGCTTATGTTAACAAAATATATGGCGTGCGTTCACACCCCACATGAGTCCTAATATATTTTTTTGAAACCTGAGTCCCAAGGGTATTCTTCAGCGCATTGCATGCCCATCATGGGGAGATTATTCACTACCTGTAGACTTTTTATAATTTGAATGCATGGCTAGGTAACAGAGTGGACACCTTGCACTTCGACCCAACGCACATCGTGTGCTTGCCACCACCAGGAGGAACAGATGAGGTGAAAGGGTTGACGTAGGCTATATAAGCCGCAGGCAGGCCGACCGACGCAGAGGTACCTAATGACTACTAGCTTGAAAATCCGGGGTCTCCGGCTCAGAGAAGGATTTTCTCTGGCGGAACCGGGGTGAGCCATCTACAAAATTTGACAAAAAATTGTGAAAAATTAATAATTATGTTTTCTATAATAAAATAATATGGATTATAAACTTTAAATATATAACTTTTTTCACTTGCCGCACGTAACTACCAGCTAATTGAAGTTATAAATCGACAGCCTCACGCTCATTAATAGGCACGAGCAACTTTAAACCTTTTCTCGCAAACTTTTTTCCAACACTTTTCTATATTTAAAATGCTTCACACGATGCAATTTTCTTTAACAATTTTATACTGCCTTTCAAAAAGTACATTAAAGAAAATAGTCATATAATTTTTCGAAGTAATTATCCAATTTTGAGAAATAAGTTATTACATTTTGAAAAAAATCAAGAGTTTTAAAGAATACAAAAAGTAAGCTTTTTTCCTACAATAATTAGGGTTAATATGAAAATTATTATATGATAAATATATTTGTAAACTCATTTACCGTAAAACTTAAATTTTTAATGTCAATATTTTTAAAAATGCATCACGTGACTCATTTTTATTAGAATAAACTTAGAAAATAAATATTATTATTTAAAGAGCTATGCAAGCTAGAATTTTGATACATGGTTAAAATATCACTAATATTGTGTATAATAATAACTGGTATAAATTGTAATAAGATATTTTGTATGCTGTGGATCTTCCAAACTTGACAGATGCATTATCTTAATGAGAGCACTTGCAACTGATGATAAGGATTCCTGGACTCCAGGAACGAGTAAAAAAGAGCTGATCAAATTTTAAATTTCTGGTTTTCTTTTCCTCTGCACATTATTCCATTTTGTGCATATTATACTCATTGCTGTAAAGATTATTCTAGGAGGCTGTGAGATGAAACAGCCGCTAGAGCCCACTCCAGCCGCAATTTTTTCAGTTTAACGTTAGCTAATCCACATTTTATGGGACAGATGTAACAATATCAAGGTCAGTTAAAAACAAATAAAATCTTAATGAATGTACAAAATCAACTTTCCACTTTGAGACCGATATAGTTATAGATGCACATTTCCCTTCTCATTACTGGGTTGTTGTGAACCAAAAATTGTGTCCTGCCATGCTTCCTCTGGTTTCCGTTCTCGTGTTATTGTGAACCAACCTTTAGAGAAGGCGGTCATCTTGAAGGGCCGAGATGTTCTTTCCAACGAGCAAGCATCTGCCCAATTGCCCGATACCAACTACATTACACAGCCCTATGCCTACCGAGCGGGATGGTTCAGGCGCTTTCGCCTGTGGCCCACATTCGAGAGGTCCGGGTTCGCTTCCCGTGGCCGACATACCTGATTCGTGGTTTCTTTTTGGGGTATTTCCGGGTCACCAGGCCAATGCTGCGTAAGTTTCTTTCATTCCCCCAATTTCCTGTCCCTCGTTTCCATTGTCGTTTCATTTATCCTATATCTCGTTGGCTTCTTTCAGGGTTGTAAGTGTCGGCGATGATACTTGATGAAGTATGGCCCCGGTCTACCTATCCGACTGTCGGGATGCTTCAATCTGAAACTATAGCGAACGTGTCATTGCTGTGCCGTCGCTCCTAGTTCCGGCCGCTCGGTGTATCCTCTCACATTTTCCTCCCTCCTGGGGGCGCCCCCTCAGGCAAAGGAGGTGTAGGTACAATAACCTCAGGTTCGGTGCCCAGGCCCCTCCGACTAGTTTCTTGTCCTATTCCTAAGTCCACCTCAAACTTGAAAGGGGAAGCGAAATGAAACGAAATGGCGTTTTATTTAGACGCTCTTTAACTGCTGTGGTTCTCAGCGTCCCATTCTATACTGGGCGTGAAAGACCGCTTAATTTTGCTCAGAGGCCTCTCCTTGGGGTTCTTCTAAGTGCCATAAATCTACGACACGGTCCAACGACTTTACTTCCTTGCCGAAATAAGCCATGCCAAGTATTTCTACGCCCGAAAAAAATCCATCGTCCTCCGTCGGGCTTGAACCCGCGACCTTAGGTATGTGAAGCTAGCTTGGTAACCATTACACCACGGAGGGCGACTGGGGAAGCGGAATGACACGAGGTGAAGAAGGAAATGTATGGTAGAAGATAAACCAGTATTCGCCTTTACAACCAGGGAAAGCACGAAAAGCCTAAGGTCAGAGTGGTTGGCCCCAGGAACAGAACTCAACATCTTGCGAATTCAAACCTCGCACGTTATCGCGGATTTTATGTCGTGAAGCAAGAATTGATAAGGTATTGTACCTTGGAGCTAATGCACTGTATCTTGCACCATTACGTTTCAGATGTTGACGCTGTTCTCTTTGTCCGCCCCCCCCCTTCGACCAAAGCAATTTAGTGTGACCTCCATGTTTAGTGAAACCTAAACTCCTACGTAAACTAGAACTGATGTTTTGCACCTGTCTCCGTACGGGGGAGGCACAAGAGTAGTACTTCTAAAAGATTGTTTTTCCGCTGCTTTCGATCTGTTTATTTGAATTGTATTTGAATTAAGATACGTTAAGGATGTCCATGTTTTCAGAAACGTTTTGTGAGAGAATCGAGCGCAAGGTTTAATCAAGATTTTAAATGTTCACCTAAGTTAATATTACATCCTATTTACAATTTCTCTTCCAAAATGTAAATGGCGTATTATTTATGGACGCTCTTTAACTACTGTGGTTCTCAGCTTGAGGTTCTTTTACGTGCCGTAAATCTACGACACGGGACCAACGGCTTTACTTCCTTTCCGTAGGAAGTCATACTAAGGCTTTTTACACCCGAAAAAACCCATCGTCCTCCGCCGGGTTTGAAGTTTGCATGGTAACCATTACACCACGGATGTCGACAATTTCTCTTCCGTTTACGTATGTATTATGTTCCACTAATAATGCTTTATTGATATTTCACTGGAACTAAACGTTTTAGGTTCCTTATACATTACTAGGATCACATGCGGTATTGAAATCGATCTTGATTAATTTTCCATGTTCGGTATATGTATATGAACGCAAGCGTACAATATCGAATCGAATTGCGCATACAGTTTTTCTCATGCAAATGTAGATTTTACTCAAGCCGTGTTCAAACCACGCAACCATTAAAGAACAAATACGATTTTTTTCACACTGTGGACAATAGTAAATAGTTAAATTTGTAAAAAGATTAAGCTAGATACCAGTACGCCTTGTAATGTAGCCCTTGTTTTCCTGTCTATCTTTTATTTTATGTATCTCCGTGATTAGCACTACCTAAAAACGAAACTGTAAAAAAAACACCCAGCTCGATATTTATGTCGGGGAGGGTCTGATTTTTGGTAAAATATACTGGGCTTGAGGTATAAGCATGATGAATAAAATTTAAGTAATGCATTTTCTGTGAATAACCTGTAACGAGCTCTTGATTTTTCTATAAAATTAAAATCATCAAATATACGACGAATTATTGGTATAAAAACGTGGGATTAATTAACTTATCCAAAATATACCTTATGGAGCATTAACCTCTTCTAAGATATTAGTTTAAGGTTTGAATGTTTCAACACGCATAAGCAAATATAAAATATTATGTGCTCTTTTATTTCTCAAGAACACTGAGAATATGTTTTATTGAATAGTAATAGCAAGGCTTTTTAAATAATAATAATTAATAATAATAACAACAATAATAATGCAATATTAAAATACGTAACGAAAAAAGTGGGAAAATTCTACATACGTCTATGAATATATTGGAAAATATCATTGCTGCGAAAAAAGTTGAGATAGTTGTGTGTTTTAATTATAATTGGTCCGTGTACATGCGTTGGCTTCTATAGAGAATCTATTGGAGTTGGTTTGTCTTTTGTCCATCAATGACTCAATTCTATCAACCACGCACTGTATGCTGCAGCAGATTTGGTATGTGTTTAAAGAGTTTGAGGGGCATCTGTCCATGCGTTTAACACTTGGTTAAAACATGTGCAAAATGAAACTTAAAGAATTTGGGGTATTGTAGTCCATTTGAAGGAAGCCAATAAATAGTTTACGCTGAAACTTATTATTTAATATTTCAACACCTGCAAATCATAATGCTAATTATAATGCTTCGGAATTATTTCCACCACAAAACGAAAAAGTTTTAAATTTAATGCAATGTATACATTTCTATCCTTACTGTCTTGTATATAATTAAATGGGAATGAAGTATTTCCCGGCTCTTTTTAGCAAATTAGTAGGTACATTTTATTCGCCATGCCAATGTCTGATATACACAATACTATCAACATTTCTTTCGAGAACAGAAAATAAATACAAACAGGTTTTCGGTTAAAGGGATGTTTATTTGGAAGAGGAGGAGGCTCGAAGGAACTCAGTGAAACATGTTGGCACAACGGAAACAAGGAAATACATAAACTAAAGTAATAGTCAGTTCTGTTTAAGTTGGTTGTTATGTCATGAACTATGATACTGAAATTCCTTTCCGTTTGTAAGGCCAGGAGTTAAAAAGAGAGAAAAAGAAAAAACAACATTAATTTGCCACACCATTTTCCCATTTGAGAAAAGTATAAGTATGGAAAATGTAAACCAATAGCAAGGAATATCTCGGAAAATATAAAACTCAAAAAAAAAAAAAAAAAGAAAGAAAGAAAGAAACAAAAAAACCTGACAATGTTTTTAATGACTTCTGCATATTTCAGGTACTAAGATTTTTGTCTAACCCTTACGGTTTACCGGATATGCAAAAGTCAATTCAGATGAAGAGGACCTCAGAAAATATAAGATATACATTTCATTGACCATGAAAACATCTTAAACATCTATAGGACAATTTTTGAGAAAATAAAAATTTTCGAAAAATATTCCATGCGAAGTGTAGTTTGAGGTGCGGGGGAAGGGAATTTTCTTGAACATCTTCGTGCCACATCCTAGAAATGATGCACTTAAACACAAAGTTAGGTATTTAACGGGCTTTTCGTTATCTCTTTCATACTCATATACACGCGAGCACAGATGTTTCTAAAAGGTTTCTTTTTTCTTCAGAAGACGTCAAAATATGTATTTTTGGTGAAATCGAATTTTTGGATGGAATACAATAACTTCTCTACCTACTATGTACATCGGATATGGTAGAGAAAGTAATAACTTTATTTCATTTCAGTTCGAAGAACGCAAACTAGGGGACGAAAAGAGAAGCTAGAAAATTGGGTTCTCTATATCTGTGATTCACACTTGGCGGTTTGGACCTTCGTATACCAGCCAATTTTCCCGTGGCGCTCCAGCCTTCGTCGGGGGTGGTACAAAATTCAAAAAGAGACATCTGTTGAATACTTCAGTAACTGTGAGTGAGTTAGAGTTTGTACATAGGAGCGGGAAGCCCGAAATCTTATCATGACAGTGGGCTTCCTCAATTTTGCTTTCTATTCATTGCTAAGTGAAAAGGAAGCAATACATTCCACCCAAATATCCATATAAAGATTTCACTATTTGTAGAAATGCATGTTTTTTACATATGCATCATTTAAAGTAAAATTTTCTCTTGTGTTGAGTACATTAAAAGGCGCCAAAGTTTATTTAAGCCTGCCTCCTGTAGATTTAAAGCACAAGAACACAGTAAAAAATCTGATGTGTTCCATTCACATGACTTTCTCTTCATCTCTGAAACAAATTATTGTTAAAAAGCTTATGCTTCTATTTACTTTATGCTAACCGAGAAACATTTAGCAGAAATATTACTTGCTTCCGCATATCTGTAAGTATTATTACTAGGGAGTAAGCGAGAATGCCTAGTAATAAAAATCTGTTGTGTTCCATTCACATGACTTTCTCTACATATATGGAACAAATTATTGTTAAAAAGCTTATGCTTCTATTTACTTCATGCTAATCGAGAAAATAATAGCAGAAATAGTTTTATTACTTGCTTCCTTGTAAGTAGAAGCGAAATAAGAGTACTATAGGTTAAAGTGATAGTCAAAAGCTGGTTGCTATGCGACTGAAGTTCCTTTGTTTGTATGGACAGGAGTTTGCATATTCCTGTATGAGAAAAGTTCGTTTTTTAAAAGGTGAAACCCAAAACAAGGAGTATCTAAAAAACGATTAACTCCAAAAAAAAAAAAAAAAAATGTATATGACATAAACTGTGTGTTTTAATGAGATCTTCATTTTTGTGTTGTTAGTTTTGTCTATCTGTTACAGTTTACTAGTTATGCAAAATTAAAATATATATATATATAAATCACCCAGAATAATGAGGCCTTCAGAGGCTATTCATAGAAAATTCAAGATATACATCTTATTTGTCATGTAAATATCTTAAATATAAGAGCTTTTAATCAAAATCATTAGAGCCACGTAAAGAGTAGTTGGGGGTGGGGGATTTTCTTGAAAACCTTTGTGTCGCATCCATGGAAAATATCAAACGTAACACCAAGTTTGGTATTTAACGGACTTTTCATTTTTGAGCTATGCTGCCAACAGACACACATACACACACAGACATTTTTCAAAAAATGCCTTTTTCGTATTCAGGGGTCTCAAAACATATATTTCCGGTGAAATCTCGGGATCAAATTTTTGGGTGCATTACAATACCTTCTCTATACACTATATATATAGTACGTGTAGAGAATGTTAAAATGTATTCAAGAAAATCCTTTCACGACAACCATCTATTTACTTGAAAAATATTCAGTCTTTATTATATGTTTTCTCAGTAGTAAATGCGAGTAGGAAGGTATTTATTTCATTTGTATTTTCTACATTTAATGAGTTTCCCGACAACAACATGTACATAACTATTATTACTGAATCCTACAAAAACTTAGCTTAGGATGCTTAAATCATAATAAGGTTAAACATCCTAAAGACTATTACAATTATTCGTATTTATGTGTGTAACTAGGTATAATCTGACTGTCAGTGACACGAGTATAATATGCTTAGCGCGTGAGCTTTCGTAATATGCTACTTTTTATGATATTACACATGCTACTTACTATATATTTTGCAATTTTAGCATTAAAATATGTAAAAATAATTAATATATTCGTTAAATGAAAAATTATAATGTATCAGAGATCACAGATGTATGACGTACTAATTACTGCTGCTAAGCAGATAATTTTTCTGTTTGAGGGCTTCTCGGGTGATCTGCCGTGTTATGTTTATAAAATTCTCCAAGCTTTCGGCCATGGTGCTCTATGGCCTTCATCAGGAAGTGATATTTTTTCATTTGTTTCAATACTCATAGAGGAAACTGAAAGGTAATGATAAAACTACCTTACTTCACATAGTCTCCATTGAAATCTAGCGCCGTACGCTATCCAGATGTCAGATTGTGTATGCCGGTTCAGTATGGCCGATCTCGTTCTCCAACGTGTGGGAGTTCTGAGTCGCCCTACCTCGCTCTGCCTCTGACACTATGCTAACCCAACGACTGATTACGGGTTCATGCTTTATTTCCATAAATGTTTTGCAAGGGTCATGTTTCAAATGGTCTCCTACTCCGCAAAAGATATTGAGTCACAGTTCGCTGCTTTGTCCGAGTTTCATGATTTTAAAACTAAACCATATCACAACTATCTGAAAACAATGAAACTTCGTGATAAAGGAAGGATTGAAGTTACGTTCTCGAAAGTTTCATTCATTTCCGAAGAAAGGTTGACGAGAATAACAATACGGGCATTACTTATTGAACGACATGTAAAATAATATTATATATCGTGACTACCTTTACCGGGCTGTAATCGCCCCACATGTGTGAACGGCTCACTTTAGTTTGTGCCTGATTTTTGCACGTGTGAGGTCGACTTCTTTTACGTAGCCGCACTCATTGTCCCACGGACTGTAAATTTAACACCTGAAGAGCGGCCGCAGTACCTCAAATCCTTGGAATGCCGCTTGTGTGTGGACACATACTAGAATAATCTCTGCTCATGGAAATTTCTGGACACTCATCGTCAGCTATAAAAGGAAGAGAAACGAGTCCCGCGAGTTGAATTTCAGCTGTGAGCTCTGGGCGTATAATAAAGAGACAGCGAATCCAGTAGTCAACTGTCTATAAACGTTGTAGCGAAAAGATATATATATATATATATATATATATATATATATATATATATATATATATATATATATATATATATATATGCGTATCACTTTCGAACGACTGCACCAATTTGAACAATTTTTTTTTTTGTAGTGTTCGTTATTAGCACGACAAGGTTTATGGAAAAGAAAATGTTTAAAAAACGAACGGGAAAGTTTTTAAAATCTCATAATATGAATAAAAACAGTACCAAGGTAACGCATTTCGGTTAATAGCCGCCAGATGGCAGTGGTACGATTATTTGTTGCTAAATGGTCGTAGTACTGCTATATATTTCCATTCCCATTGAATGTTAAGGCAACGCACCACTTTATCGAGACAATGATGCAACGCAACAGTGAAATTCAAATACATTTTTATGTATTAACTGTCTTTTTCTTACTCCTATTATTTAAAATAAAAAAGCAAAGAAGCTTTCCTGGTCACGATACCTACAGTATTTATTTATTTGCTGCTAGATAGCCGCAATACTGCTATATTTTTCCTCCCCATCCCATGTTAAGGTAACTCAACAGTTTATCGAGATAATGACACAATGCAGCAGTGAAATTCAAATACATTTTTTGTATTAACTGTCCTTTCCTTACTCTTATCGTTTAAAATAAAGAAGCAAAGAAGCTTTGCTGATGACTAACACCTAAAGTAAGTAGGTAGTTATTTATTTGCTGCTAGATGGCAGTAGTAGTATTTTTCCATCCCATCCAACGTTAAGGCAACGCAACAGTTTATCGAGATAATGACACAACGCAGCAGTGAAATTCAAATACATTTTTAACTGTCCTTTCCTTACTTCTATCATTTATAATAAAAAAGCAAAGAAGCTTTCCTGGCGACAAACCTAAAATGCGTACTTATTTATTTGCCACCAGATGGCCGTAGTACCTATCAATACTGCTCTATTTTTCTTCGCCATTCAATACTAAGGGAATGCACCCGGTTATAGAGACAATGACTCAAGATAACTGTGAAAATCAAATATATTTCTTATGTATTACCTAACGTTTGCTTGCTCACATCGTTTAATTAAAGAAATAGGTATATTTTTGTAGCAATTCTTTAAAATGAACAAGTTTAAAATAATCTGAAAATGGTAGAGAAATGACGGGATCCGTTTTAGCTTAACTTCCTGTTGCAGATGGTTATTGACGTTATGCGGTACATGAGCTAGCTAAAAAACATGAAGCTACCCGCGTCGCCATCATACTGCGGTGCCCTTAATACATTTGATCAAGTAATATTTTGGGTTAAATGGAGAAATTTAATACACAAAGCTATCATCAAATAAAAGCTTATCAATTGCCCAACAAGATCTACTTGCGCTTTAGTTATGCCATTGTTAGCCTTAAAATGGCAGTTTTGACATGGGGAAAATAAAGAAAGAGGTGGAAAACATTAGAAGTGAAGGAAAGAGATTCAGAAGAAGCATGAATGTTTCTTTGTGACTTTCTCCTTAATGTAATTCATTACCTATGTCAGTGTTTAGGTACCCATCACACTATGGAAGAGCTGCCATTATTGTTATTATGCCAACGAATGCCTTGGTTGCCCGCGATGTTAACTGCATATTCCTTTCCACAATACCTTATAGGTGCGCTGACTTCGTCCTTCTCGCAATACCAACTATACATGCTACATTGCGCAGAGAATTACGCTTTTCAGATGCAAAGGCATTATTAGACATTGGCAATGGGAAACTTCCTGTTGACACTTCTACTGTCCTCATTTCGTTTTCATCAAATTGTTGTCACTTCATACCGTCAAAGGGAGAATTAATATCGAAGATGTTCCCAAATATTGGTGCAAACTATAAAAATTATGCTTGGTTGAGCGAACGAGCCATTTTAGCAGCAAATATTAAGAATGTAGATGATTTGAATATCAACATTCAGAGTAAAATTGATGGACAAACGCATTCATTTAAGTAGTTCGATTCCATTACCAATCCAAATAAAGTCGTCAGTTATCTGAATTCCTAAATTTATTGGATTTGCCAGGAGTACCGCCACACACCTCAAATCCTTGGAATGTCGTACGTGTGAGGACACATGCTAGAATAATGGAAATTTCTGGGCACTCATCATCAGCTATAAAAGGAAGAGAAACGAGTCCCGCGAGTTGGGTTTCAGCTTGAGCTCTGGGTGTATAATAGAGAGACAGCGAATCCAGCAGTCAACTGTCTAAAAACGTTGTAGCGAAAAGAAAAATTGTTCTAGATATTTGTAATAAACACAAATATTTGCAATGAATTCGAAGGAATAAATATTTTCGTTATTGTGGTATTAGGAGTGAGATCTAATGCCAAGGTAGAAAGATAATGAATCAAAAAGTTACATACGAAAATGGAATCCGATATGGATAAAATGAAATCCGGAATGGAATACGGCATGGAGAAGATGGAAGAGAAAATGAAATTATAAATGGATGAAATGAAATTCGAAATGGAGAAGATGATGGAGGAGAAGGTGGAAATTGACATGGGGAAGATGAAAGAGAAAATGAAATCAGGAATGGAGAAAATGGAAGAAATGAAGACAGATGTGAAATCCGGGATGGAGAAAATGGAGTCCGCAGATAATGGAATGAAGACGGAGATATCGAATAAAATCGACGAACTACTGACTGATGTGGAGAAAGACATGGAAGAACTCGGCGGAAAGATGAAGGAACTGAACCAACAGTTAACGACCAGAGCATCCCGGAGGACGTCCAGAACGACTTAATGCACTGTAGAGAATAGTCTACGGCAGCGCTTTGGAGCTGTATACTATGATGGAAAAATTCTCGACGGAAGGCCGAAAGACTGGAAGAGTTCGACGGAACATCCGCCTTCGAAGTCTTCCACTGACAGATCGCCGCTGTTGCCGCCCACAATCGACGGTCAGCAGAAGAGGAAGTCGACGGCAGAAATATGAATGCGAGCCCTACGTTAGCGGTTAGGCCCTCAAGAACAGGTTTGGGGGACTATATCTTGGCTGCAGCCTACCATATCCAGTTCAAGTCGAAGCTGCAGCATTCAGGGGAGACGATGCAAGAGTTCGTCATCGCAATAGAACAGCTGGTGAGCTACCACCTAGTTAGGTGTTCCTGGAAGCTGGCTTCTCCGTCGTCAACAGGGTGCATAATGCTGCACCTGATGCTCAGCGATTATAAGACAATCTACGTGGCGTTAACGTCAGCACTGAGGTTGGAGGTTGTTGCTGCCTCAATAGGTCAAGGTTTATAGGTAACTAAATGGTAAGGATGATAGGCTTCTCTAGAATATAGTGTTCTTAGGACTGCAAATACATATGATTGAATAATGGCTACTGCAGATTCTAAGTTTCGGCCAAAATAACAGCTGCGCCCACCTTGAAGCAAAGCGACAGGAAAAGCAAAATAACCCAGAGATGACGATGACCTTCAAGTGGTATATGCTGCAGATGTTGTGGGACAAGCCATCTAGCAGTTTGTAAATCTATTGAGGAGATTTTTCTCTTTTGCCAGATTAATTTAGAGCCATATATTCATTTAAATATAGATTAAATATTATTTTGATATACTTAAATATTATAGAATAATTATTTTTTCAGGTTCTATATGATTTATACATTTAATTTAATACACTAGCAACGATAAAACTGACCAGCAAGTGGGAAACAATGGAGGAACAAGGGGTACGACGGGGCCATCATTGCCAACGACTCGAGTGACGCTATGTGCCTTGGGTAGAAGAGTGGACGACAGCCTCGTTGGAGATAGCTGAACACAAGAAAAACTGTGCCGGATACAAGTAGACACATATGCAACCGTGATTGTAATTGGACCTGACGTGGCGAACGGCTTGCCGACACGAACACACAGTCGGCCCTACCAACTAGTTACGGCGCGGGCGGCATCTTTCATGTGGAGAAGTAGGCCTTGCTGAAGCATTATGAGCATGGCTGAGGAATTGATACTAGGACTGTCTGCCCTCAGGAGCCATGAAGCAACGATCGACGTCGGCCGAGACGAGATGTTGCTCCGGAGCCCCCATAAATATACGAGGATCTGCAGGGTGATCCTGAAGGACAATGTAGTTGCGCCCACAAGCTGGGAGGCCCACTTGGAGGACCAGAGTTCAAGAACCTTGTTTTGGACCGGAAGACACCACTGAACAGAGTATGCGTATCCGGGCATTGTTGCCTTGTCGGAATGAAGTGCCCGTGAGAGTGATGAAGCCAATGAACGATCAGGGTATCTAAGCACGAACGGAGTTTGGGAAGTGCAAGCTAGCAACGAGAGTGTCCTCATGGGTAGAGCCAATTTTAACGCAGCGTCCCGGTCTTTCAGCCGGGAAGAGGAGGTCGGCCACATGACCGCCTCACAACTGGAAAGCGTCCGGCGTCTACTGAGACGATATCAGTCTGCCTTGAGCAAAGGGACGGTGATTACGGCCGCACTGACCGAGTGCTCTCATCACAACATCGAAGACGCCAGCACCAAGACGCGCTCCTCTGGTGAAACAGCGGAGATGCGGTGCATGTTGTAGGATATGAGATCTAGGGAAATCACTGAAGAGTCCATAGCCCTTGGTATCCCCGTAACAGTGAACTACGCGTCTGCGTGGACCACAGGAAGCTGAAATATCATTACCCCTTACCCCGGATCTACAACACTCTGGACACACCTACTGGTGGTTTTTCTTGAATTTGGATTTGAAATGGATATTGGCAAGAGAACCTAGTAGAGAAGGCCACATTCTCGATAGGCCAAGGGCTTTGACAATTTACCGTTATGTCCTTTACTCTCTGTAACGCGCAGCCACCTTTCAACGCCTCACGTAATCTGTGTTGAGGGAGTTGATTTAAGATGCCTGCCTGCTATATCTAGACGATATCATCGTTGCTGACAGCAACTTGGAAGAGCATCTCGAGAATCTGACAAGATACTGCAAAGACTATAGGCAGCTAAATGAAAATGAATGTGAAGAAGTACCATCTCTTCTGCAAGGAACAGCAGTACTTGGGTCACACAGTCTCATTACCTGGGGGACCATGGAGCTGGGGAAGGCGCGAGCATGAGAACTGCGAAGTTTACTGGGCCTATGCAGTTACTATCATCGGTTTGTCAGAGAAACCCCTCACTTGTTTGACGGAAGAGTACCGGCCTTAACATGTGGTCAGAAGAAGAAGCTGAGTGTGTACCAAGTGCTTAAATAAGCCTATGCAGTACGCTTATTTTACAACCTAGGGGCGACATTATTGTGGAAACCGAGACTGGCAACACCGGTATTGGAGGCATTCTATCCCAGATCCAGGATGGCTAGGAGTGGATAATAACCCACAACGGCAAGATTTTCTCCAATACAAAAAAGGAAGTACTGTGTTACCCGCGAGAGTTCCTGGCAGCAGTTAAGGTACTGGAACACTTTCACAAATACCAGCACGATCAATTATGCCATCTGAATGGAATGGTTCCTGCCCTCACCTGGCTGTTGAGTTTTAAGAACCTGGAGGGCCTGACAGTCCATTGAGTCCAGAGGCTCCAAGAGTACAACTTTACATCGGGACATTGGAAAGGAAGAAGCCACTCCAATGCGGTTGCCAAGCCTAGACAACCCTGTACAGTGGAGTGTGGCCATGGCATTGAGATTGAGGAGAACAAGGGTGCAATAACTCTTGTATGTGTGTGTGTGTGTGTGGGTGGATGTGGGTATGGGTATGAGTGTACAATCTTACTGGGCCCAATGGGAATCGTTGAAGACCAATGAGGGTATACCTACTATTTAAAGTAAGACGTCACTGATGGAGGACTTAGAGAGAGAGAGAGAGAGAGAGAGAGAGAGAGAGAGAGAGAGAGAGAGAGAGAGAGCAGCTGATTCTCCCTCGCAATAAAGTCACAGAAATCCTAGAGGAAGTACATTTGGGGACTTTGGGAACATATCTGGGATCCAATCAAACAATTGACAAGTTCCAACAATGGTATTACTGCCGAAGCTACAGACAGATTCTGAGAGATGGTGCTGCCAATGTTGTATGTGTGTGTAGCAAATCTCGGCCCACGGACCAGGAGCTGGGAGCATCCTTTGAACATGTAGCCATTGTTGTAGCTGGGCCATTCCCATTGTCAGATAGCGGCAATCAGCATTTGCTGGTAGCCATGGATTGCTTCACCAAGTAGCTGGAGGTGTACACCATCCCTAACTAGGAGGCCAACACTATCACAAACTGCCTTGTAGAATAACTATTTTGTTGCTATGGGCTATAGTTGGAATTACTCACTGATTTGGGTTCCAAATTTTGGGTCCAACCATTTGAGGGAAACACTAGAGTAACTTGGAGTGCACAAGACAGGCACACCTCTTTACCCAGAGTCAAATGGCATAGTTGAGCAGTACATCAAGGCTCTAAAAGAACATTTGAGAGTTTGGGATGTAGGATGCCACCCATAGTACCACCAGTATGATACCAGTCAGTTTGGTCTTTGGCAGAGAGCTGCATGTACAATGCAACCTAATGTTTGGGCATTGACTTCATTGAGAATCTTGTAGAATCACTTCACGTCACGCATGAGATGGCTCATCATCTCATCCAGATAGTGAGAGACTGGCTAAAGAAGGAAGGTCAGCAGCCAAGGTTTCCAGCAGTGTGATCTTGTGTATCTGTTTCATCCTACCTGGACCAAGGGATGTTGCACCGAGTAGTGAAGAGAATAAATTATGTCTGACGCATCCAAAAGCTGCACCATTGGATCATCTAGCCCACTTTGGTAGTTCTGACTGGGACAACCAGGAGCAATGTGGCTTTGCCTTGGTTGCCTGTAATTATTGTAGATGTGACAAGGGATCACTTTCCATAACTTATAAATAAAAAATTAATTTTTATAAATATATTCAAAGATAATAATTATCTCAATTATAGTAGAGGTAATAAATACATAGTAGAGTCCATAAATTTATCATATGAAGAGCAGCTGTAACAACTCAAAGCCTTGGAATGTCACACCTGGGGTGTGGAACATGTGCTAGAATGATCTCTACTTTTGGTAGTTTGTGGCCATGTCATTGACAACTATAAAATGGAAGCAGCAAGCTCTGTGAGTTGAATTTCAACCATATGTTCTGAACATGAAGTAAAGGAACAACTTAGCAATCAAGCAGCCAACTGTCTATAAGCATCATAGCAAAGGAAAAATGAAAGAAAAAAAAAATACTAGACATTTTCAATAAAAAAAATATTTATAATCGTTTGAAACAATAAAGAGTTATGTTACAATATTATAACACATGGTGACTTCTGGCCTATTGGTTGATTCTCTGACAGTTTTATTGCATCATTGTGTTAGTTAACCACTTTCTGCCTCCACTGCAGAACTTTACTTGCCTTGGCCAGTTTATAACAAACTATTCTTATAAAAACTTATTCTTCTATCTACTTCATGCCGATTAAGATAAATATTAACAGAAATATCTTATTACTTAGTTCCTTATAAGTAGAAGGGAATGGGAATATGGACATAGGCTAAAGTGATAGTCAAATCTTTTAAAACCTGGTTATATTTGATTGACAATTGGTTCTCTTTGCAATGCCAGGAGTAAAACAAAAGAAAAGGAATGACAAATTCCCATTAGAGAATAATTTAAGTTGAAACCAATAGCAAGCAACATCTTGGAAAATGGTTAACCCCACAAAAAATATATAACTATATTAATTTTTCATATGATGCAGTTGTAATCTTTCTGATCCTCTGAATTAGTTTTTGCATCATGTTAGTGCTTCTGTTGGTTTTTCTATTCTCATTCTTTCTTCCCATTCCAATCTCTAATTCTATTTACTTTGTACCTAAGTATTTATATAATGTATCATTTATTACAATAAATAATTTTGATGCCCTTGTAGTACTCTTGTTTCTTATATTTTGGACATTCAGAAAAAGAATGTGCTCAGGTTTTCCTGTTACTTGACAACTTTAACTATATTACAATAAATTTTGTATGGACTATGCTCAATTAAATAATGTATTAAGTCCTTTTGTTGATTGAATATTTAAAACACAATCTTTTTCCAGTGATCGAAAAATATCATACTTCCTCTTCCCTGCCTTTGTTTCATTCCATTCATTTTGACAATCAGTTATCAAAATGTTTTTAATTTCTCTTAAATATACATAAGCATCTTTTTGTGCGATTTCTTTTATTTTTCTAATTTTCCTTTTCAAACCAAAATATTGCTCCTCTTGATTTAATTTTATAATCATTTGGTAGAATTCCTGTTACAGTCAACAATACCCTTGTAGGGCTGTATTAAGGAACCATATATCTGAATAGCATTTTTCTCTGCATTCTTCTTGAAAGTCTTTTAATTTGTACATTTCTCCATACTTTTTGCCCACACCCTGCCAAATAGGTATAATTGATGAAATGATACAGTTCTGGTATGTTATAATGGTTCAAGGATATATGGCATTTTTATACAGTGAGTTCCCTGAGCATCTGAACTGTTTTGCAGCGGCCAGTCCTCACTTCACGGTGACCGGCCCTTACCCGTTACAGTGCAGCCATGGGGCGGTTTGGTCGCTCAGGGAATGCACTATATTATTATAGCCTAAATTGCCATTGTTAATTCAGTTAATTGCAAAGGCATTCAGTCTGTCTTCCAAGGTTCAAGTTTTCATTCAAATAGATTCCAAGGTATTTAGCTTCTTTTTGGCTGCACATATTTGTGTTTTTGTATTTAATTATTGGCTATCTAATTAATTTTCGTTTTAATAACATGTAACTGGATTGCTTCTAGCTTTATTAGAGCATTCATCAATCTCTTTTCTTTTTGTCCTTCTATTGTAAATAATAATATATGCAATGGTTTTTCTTATGTTTGGTTCATTTCATAGATTGTCCAATAATGGTTTGAAAATAATGTCCCAAGTTCCAGTCCAAGGACTGAGCGCTGGGTATCAACCAGATGATTTACATGCTTTATTTGCTTCTTTACCATTGTTATTATTATTATTATTATTATTATTATTATTATTATTGTTGTTGTTGTTGTTGTTGTTGTTGTTGTAATTGCTCTATTTATTGTGTCTTTAAGTGCTCTTATTTAAATTCTCCCAGCCAGGAATGGAACACTGGACCTCCAGGTGAGAAGTCAGTCTTCTACTGTTTCTTTGCTGTTGTAAATTACAATAGCATAATACCCTAATTTTTAAAACATGTTGATAATGATAAATAAAATTGTCTTTCTTTTTTACAGCCAAGATATTTGCACTCACCACCAACTGTGCTGGAAAGACAGAAAGGTCATAGTTTTGAATACAGTACTGTATTATGCTCATTCCTCATTGGTACTGGTTACAATGCATTTGTTGTTTCTGGTTATGCTGACAGAGAGTTTTGCCTAAATGATCAAAGTAAAAAAATCTGCCCTTACATTGAAAGCAAGGAAATTGTAAGTATACAGAGCCAATAAGTTCAAAGTGTACTGTTTCTACTTATATGCTCTCTTTTTCCTCTCTTCTACTTTTTGTTTAGAGATGTTTAGAACATCTTATTATCTCACAGATTAATTTAGTAGATTAATGTTCTCAAAATATGTATAAAGGTATTTATGTATGTTCATTTAGGTTACTTAGTTTATAGCCAAATTTTAGATTTCTCTTGGCAGCCACCAAGTTCAACAAATATTGGGTTTCAAATTTAATGATCTCATTCATGGACCTATGAAGGGCAACAGCATTTGCAGTTCAGTCTAATGTAGTTAAGCACAGTGCATAGTGAAAATAATATATGAAGCTTTCTGTTGAAAGTTATCATGTTGTATACTAAGGACTGCATCTATTCATTAAGTTTTACTCAAATGAGTAACATATGTATTGTCTGTGTGGATTTACTAAAATTCCCTGGTGTCATCATTCCTTATAAATTTACAATTTATAGGTTGTAGAAAAGTATACACAATTATATACAGAATTTGACAGAAAAATCACTGCTTATTTTTGTGAGCAAAACTGATTGTAATCAAAATAAGAACTGAAGCTTTCCTGTAATCAGTTTATTTTTTATATTTGTTGTGGTAATGATTCCCATCGCACTCACTCCGTGGTGTGATGGTTACCATGCTAACTTCACATACCCAAGGTTGCGGGTTCAAACCCGGTGGAGGACAATAGATTTTTTCGGGTGTAAAAATCCTTAGCATAGCTTCCTTTGGAGGGAAGGTAAAGCCGTTGGTCCCGTGTCGTAGATTTACGGCACGTAAAAGAACCTCAAGCCTGATAGAGAGGCCTCTGAGCAAAATTAAGCAGTCTTTCACGCCCTTTTAGAATGGGATGCTGAGAACCACAGCAGTTAAAGAGTGTCCATAAATAACACAACATTTTTCATTTATAGCACTCACTCAACTGTTGCCTGTGCTGCATTCCCAGCGAAAATTGCAAGTGGGCAGAGCTTTGTTGCCCTTTTTAAATATGTTGGTCAAGCGACTGGAAACTTCTAGAAAATTCACATTTGCAGAACCCCACAGCTGACACAAACTCACTCAGGCTTAATAATGCACGCCTTTGATGTCAAAGAATCTTTTGACAGAACAAATGTCCACTTCTGTGGTACAAGTGGTCACTAACACAGTGTAACAAGGGATGCCAACAATCAGTAAAGACGTATAAAGCATTATTTGGCAATTATGGCCACAGGGCAAGTCACAATCCTGTTTTGATACTTGCATTATGAAAGTCATTGAGTTTAACTTATGCTAGATAAGGAATAAAAGGGATTGAGACTTTATATTATTGGCTCATGTGTGGTGGTATAGTTATTGTTAGACCTTGACTGCATTCCCTGTGGGTGAATGAATGGAACATTCTACTACAGATTCTTTTGTACAAATTAAAGCATGCAAAACAATGGGGGAAAGGAGTAGGAATTCTCATGTAACATGTAGCATTAACTGAGTTGTGAATGAAGTTGATCTAGTAAACAAACTAAATCACATTTCTGCAGTAGCTTGACATCGTAACTCACTCTTAGCCATTACATTTTCTACTAAGATGACCAAATTCAGTGAATCTAGCAGAAACAAATCAGAACTTAAGACACATAAGGTAACACAGGCATGGAGATATTTGTTATTTATTTCTATCTATTTGTTTATGTTTATGCAATCTTGGGTCACGAATGCAGCTTACAGATATGCCATACTACCAATTTCCATAAATACTTTGTTTTACCAATGTATAACAGTGATATTGAACGAAACCAGGTGAAGTCAGAACTATTTTGGAGTGGAACTAATAAAAACAAAGCTTGTGTAAAATATACGTAAAATATTTTTGTGTGATGGTAAGTTACACAATACAACAAATTTAAATAAAAATGTTACACCATGTGAAGTTTATCAAGTCACTATTAAAAAAACCCATATATAAGTCTCCCATTGCTGTCAGAATATAATGCCATGACATCTAAAAATTATGAACAAAACAAGTATATTTATAAGCAAATTGTGCAGTTTCAACATCCAGCCACATAAAATAAATCAAATTCATCAAAATTGGTTACTAATAAGACAATAATTTAGTGAATAAGCCCTCACCTTTAAAGTTGTTTAAAATAGGAGTATTAGATATCAATGCTCAAAATATTATCACTATCTGGTATCAAGTACTGAGAAGTATTGTCCCATCACTGGTCGCTAATAATCATTATTGTGTTTGCTTTACATTTGATTCTGAAGCTATTAACGTATTTGGTGCAGAATAATTTTCTGTAATGAATTTTACAGTGTGCTTTATGAATTTAGAGATGGCCTGAAAAATTTTCTATTATATATAGAATGAAAAGGGATATACATATCCCTTTTCATATGCTTTAAGTTTTAAGTGCATGTGAAAAGTCAAATTAATATTCCTTGATGCTTAATTAACTAAATTTATATATATGACACAAATTAACTACAGTGCTTACCAGGGGAGTTCAATAGTCCTTAGAAAATCCAAAAATTATACTTATAGTTTGTATTTAGAAACCATCACCTCTTACTAGAGGCAGTTAAAGTTTCAGCTATTTCATCATGTGGTTTTATTGGCATTGGTGATTGAATCAACAATCTTGTGCTTATTTACAAAGATGGGGGGGAAAAAGTGTGTCTGTGGTGATTAAATATTTCTATTTAAAAGTCAAAAGAGATAAAAGCCAAGTTGGATGAAGTTCAAGGCACATCTGTTCCTGCATTTGCAACAATTTAGAATGGGATAAAAGAATTTAAACATTGCCATACATCCACAAATGGTGAACATTATTCCAGAAGTCCAGCAGAAATGACTTCCTCTGAAATTATTGACAAAAACCAGGATATGGTTTTGAAAGATCGATGGATCAAAGTTCGCGAAATAGTAGAGACCACAGACATATCACAAAGTACAGTGTTCTCAATTTTGCACAAAAACTTAGGTCTGACAAAGGTTTTGTCTAGATGAGTGTAACCTTTGCTCTGAAAGAATAAAAGCAATCGTATGATTGAGTCAGAAGTTGGTTTGGCACTTTTCTGTCGCAATCTTGATGAGGTGCTGTGGATGAAACATGGATACACTACTGCACTCCAGAGACAAGAGTAGGGTCGAAACAATGAATTTTTAAAGGCAAACCAGCACTGAAGAAAGCACTGAGAGTGACAATACGATGATCACTAGACAAGTATTGACACAACAAATAATGAATACTCATAGACTACACTCATAGACAACTACTCTTTGTAACAGCTTCTTTAGGGCTAGAAAATCGATGACCTCCAAGCCAATTTTTTCTCTAGGGAAAGGAAGAAACCACAAGGTGCCAGATTGGGACAATAAGATGGATGAGTCATTGGTTTTGCCTCGGTTCTCTGTAGAAACTCTATTGTTATGTTAGTGGTGTGAGCTGATGCATTGTCATAATGCAACAAAATGTCTCTTAGTCCTGTCTTTGGAAGCTTTCTTGGATTTTATAAAACATTTTCGAAAGGTAAACTTCTGTGTTCTATTTTGCAGTAACAATTTTCTGATTTTTGAACACAACTGTTGCCAAGTGACCACTTCTGAAAAAGATGCAAGCAACTATTTTCTTTCCAGCACTCCTTGCTCTCTTGACCTTGATGGGTGGTTGCTCCTCTGGGAACAACCAAAAGGGGGACTGACATTTTATTTCTGGGTCAAACTGTTTCATCACTACTAACAATATCTGAAGCAGGGTAAGGCTTTCCATAACAAAAATCTTTGCAGCATTTCTTGACACCATTCTGACTTCAGATAAATTATGGGTACCCATCTTGAAGAATTTTTTTCCATGAAGGACAGTTGAAACACTCTCTACACTAATTGCTAATGCCAACTCAATGTCCTTGTTGATTAGTCTTGGATCTTCGTAATCTCTGTTTCCACAGTGGTGCTGTTTTTCTCAGTCACTACTGTTGTTGGTCTGCCACTCTTCAATTCATCTTTGCGAGATTGTGCCGCCTCTTGAATTCTCCAAACCACCAGAATACATGGCATGTATGATGAAAGTACCCAAAAGCCTCCCTAAAATGCTCAAGTGACTGTATTTCATTTAAGCCACATTGCACAAAAATGCTCTCTCTGAATCTTCATTGCACTTGTAAGAACATTCACAGTTTCTAAACTTCAAGCATAAAATGAGATAAAATGAATGAGGCAACAATGCTCTGAGTGCCTCCATGGTCAAGTGGTTAGTGAGCTGACTTCTCACCCAGAAGGAGGTCCAGGGTTCGACTCTTGGCTGGGGTGGAGACTTTTTCTTTATCCAGAATTATTCCCTATGTCCCACAGAGTCTGACAGTATGAATGAACATGTGCTATAATGATATAAAATGATTAATCTATGTCAATAACCTCTAGTTAATATAAAGTTGTTTCACATGTTAAAAGCCCCTGATATGACCATAACAGTTAAAGCTCTGCCTACTGCCTTTACATTATCAATGAGACAGCAATTTCAACACAGCAACAATGCTTTCCACTAGGAGGCCGATGTTCTGTATCTCAATACTTATCTAGTGATCCTCATAGAAGGAGAATGAGGAAACTTAATAGTTTCTACATGGGTACTAAACCACATAGGGCTTTGGGTATACTTCATAAGCCAGTCAGAGGTAACTTAAAATTACAATACCATTCGGAAAATCAAACCACTCACCCTCAGTACAAGAATTGTGAGAGAAAGTAGGTACCTCCTGAGCTATGTTAGCACCCATTTTGTTTTTACTGTTAGAACTTGTAGGAACCACTATTTCTCACTGTTTGATTTTGTTCTTTTTATAACTCGCAAGCATTAAATTCATTACAATTTATATAAATAACTGCAAAGTATCTTTAAAGAATATACTGATATGTTTACAGGCAACAGAAAAGAAGGAAGATACTGGAATACCTAAATATCAAATGAAAGAACCTCCACCTCTTCAGAGCCAGTTTCTAATTGATATGGACTTGAAAGAAAAGGCCAGGATAGAGGAGGAAGAAAATGAAGCCAAAGAGAAAGAATGCAAACGTATTGAGGTCAGTTATTCATTTTTGCTCAGGTATATAATTTGTAAATATTCTACCTTCTCTATGTGTAAAATAGTAACTGTAGCACTAACTTCTTACTGCAAACTTCTATGTGAACTATGCAATAACTTAATGACTTCACAGTATATCATCTCAAAGAAACATATAATCTAATCTCTGCACTCATTAAATACTCATAATTGCTGTTTTATCAGATTACTGTGTAACGTCTTATATTGCATGATGAGTTTGTAGCAAAATGTGATTAAATGGGACATTTTGAATTTAAGAAAAATAACTCATTCAAAAGAATACGTTATGTATAAAACACTTATCAAATCCTTACTTATATTACATAAATGTAAGCAGTTTAGAACTAGGAAATCTAAGAACACTATAAAGGATAAAGAGGAAGATTAGGAAAAATTTAGGGAGATGGTATGACATGAATGTATGAAATGCATTTTACCTTATTAGAACATCCATCCTGCTTGGTTAAGTGACAGTGTCAACAAGCAAAATAAGTCTGGTTGTTATATTCACATGAACTTCTCCAGCCACAAGCATTTATTTTTATATCTCTTTCATGAATCAGAAAAGCTTATTACTTTCTCTATACACACTATGTACATAGTGTACAGAGAAAGTATTGCACTCCACCCAAAAATTTGATACTGAGATTTCACCGGAAATATATGTTTTAGGGTCCCCTATATCCAAAAAAAGCATTTTCACAAAAAGGTCCATGTGTGTGTGTGTGTGTGTGTGTGTGTGTGTGTGTGTGTGTGTGTGTGTGTCCGTGAGTCTGTGAACACGATAACTCAAAAACGAAAAGTAGATAAAATACCAAACTTGGTATATAAGTTTAGTATCTTCCAGGAATGCGACACAAAGATTTTGAAAAAAATTCCCCCATCCCAAACTACCCTTTACATGGAACTTTTTTCGAAAATTTCGATTTTCTCAAAATGGCTCTAATGATTTTGATTAAAATATCATATATTAAAGACCTGTCAAATTAAATGTATATCTTGAATTTTCTGGTAATAGCCTTTGAAAAATAGTTTATTCTGGATGAATTTTACGGAATTTTGAATAACTACTAAACCATAAGAGATAGACAAAAACTTACTACACAAAAATATAGAGCACGTTAAAACACACAATTTATGTTATATATATTTTCTTAGTGAAGTTTATGTTTTTGAGACATTCGTTGTTTTTGGTTTCTGCTATGAAAAACACTTTTCTCATATAGGAATTTGTCAACTGCTGTCCATACAAACAAAGGAACTTCAGTGGCATAGCAACCAGCTTTTGAATAACACTTTAACCTATGGTAGTCCCTTATTTTGCTTCTACTTACAAGAAAGTAAGTAATAAGACTATTTCTGCTAATTTTTTTTTGCTTAGCATGAAGTAAATAGAAGCATAAGCTTTTTAACAATAATTTGTTGCAGAGATGTAGAGAAAGACATGTGAATGGAACACATCAGATTTTTTTATATTTACTTGAAGGCTGAATCAATATATGATGTGCTGATTTTGAAATTTCATATCCTTTCCTAGTCAAAAAATAATCACCTTGGGTTATTACTAGAGTCCAAATGTTAGGCAAAATACATTTTTTAACCGAAGAGTATATATGAAAGACCTATTAGGGATAAACTCGTTGCCACACATTTGGGGATGATAGGTGCAATTTTTAGTTTGCCTTTTTTGGCTATTTTTAGCTCCCACTGCCTACTTTAAAGTTAACTGCCTATTTTAAAGTTAACTGCCTTCTGAACTATGCAGGTTTTCCCAACAGTTTTTAAGTGTGTTTAAAAGTGACAGCCCCATGTCAGTAGATTTACTGGCATGTTAAAGAAGTCCTGCGGAATGAAATTCTGCACGCAATTCTGATGGTGTTGATATGATTCTGGCTATTGACAGCATCGTTAACAAACAAAATTAAAAATAAAATTGTCCCAGGAACAGTGTATTCTCACCTTTGCATGTAATTATCTTGCATGGAATAAGTGGTGGAGAAAATTTTTATCTGTAGGCATTTATATGTGTTTAGTACAAAATATTAAATTCTGATAATTATGACCTTTAGGTTATGAAAGTGATATTAAATTAGAGTTTGAAAATGCCAAAATATAAATTTGAAATAGTTAATGTGCTAAATTGCATGTTTACTAATTTTATATGCATGTATGCACACACACAAAATTAATTCCAAAGGCAAAAGCAGTCTACTATTGAAGTTGTAATATTTAATAAATGGGTTCAGATTTTAAAATTGATAGGAAAGAAAGAGTGAGGTGGCCCTGTACTCCAAAAAATTGTTGTCAGGGTTTGCCATAACTAGATCTAAATTTAATATTGCCCTTCACAGTTAGTATGTGCCTTTTCCTTGTAAATGTGCTACCATTAGTAAACCTACTGTTATTTAATAAAAAATTAAATATTGGTTTGTTATGAATTTCGATAAATATGTTTCAGAAGTTTTGGAGATTTTAACTCTAATTAGCCCCCTCTAAATATGGCCCTGGGGCCAATGCATCTCATAGGTTTCCAGGGTTGAAACACATGGCTCCGTAACTCATGCCCTGATGCATGTTGTAATACTTTTTTTCCTGCATTAAACTAAACGTTAATTAATCTCTGAAATTCTGTTATCCTGTTATTTCTGACCACAACCATATGTTGTAAAGCCAATGTCCATTTCACTTATGTTAATGCTTATTTTTAATATTTACAATGAAAGTAGTTCTCTAAATTAAATAACATATTAATGAAGAAACAATTGTAACTGTATTACTGGTATCATGTTACAGAAATTTATTTAGGGTTTTAATTCTATTTTCATAATAAATAAGTCCAGTGTAATTAATTGAAACATTCAGTTTTCGAGCAATATTATTTTATTCTTATTACTAATAAAATGAGTAAAGATTAGAAAGCCTGTTATTGCTTCAAATACTATTAATGTTATAACAGTACTCAATCTGATTTCTAATCTTTTTTTTTTTTTTGAAAAAGAATAGTCTTCATCCGTGCAAACAAAGAAAAGAAAGAAAAGCTATTGTAAAAAGTGAGGTGCAATAATACAACTAAAGAAAAAAAAATTCTTCAGTTCCAAATTTAATGGCTGGTCTCCTTCAGCCATTCACATTGAACAGTACATTAAATCTTCTTGGAACAGAATTGGTATGTGATTCACACTAATGAGGTTGCATTCAGTCTTTGTCACTTCCTGAAAGTATTTCCTGAGGTTTTCAAGAGCTCTTTCTGTTCTGTAAGCCCACTCTTTGACCATAATAACCCAAATTACTTCTACTGATTAAGAAGGCAATTGAGAAAAGAAATTTCTGGATGCCCTTCCATCCAAAGTTAATAATGCTCTGTGGGATATCTGCTTGAACACTTTGTAGCTTGGAAGCCTCATATTAATATGCAGATGACACCTTGATAATATTGCATAGTGGACATCCAGTCCCAGAGAGTGACGCTGATCCTGCCATTACTGATCTGTGCTGAAGTATGTCAAAGTATTAGATAAGCACCCTTTTCAAATGGTTCATATTACAGTGTCTCAGTTTCCTTTGATACTGGAAGTAGGTGATTTTGATGATGATGATGATGATGATGATGATGATGATTAAGATAATGCTGGTGATGATGAACATTGTTTAAGAGCTCTCAACTACTAGGTCATTAGCACCCTTATAAAATAAATTGTTGCACAAGCCAGATAAAAATCATTAAAACAGCCATAGATGAATCTGAAAAACTATTGGAACTAAAAAGGTATAACTAAAACTAAATCCTCATTCTAAAAGTCAAATGCATTAAAAATTTGAAAACTACTGCTCCATGATTGTGTGAGGATAAACAAAACTAAAACTAAATACTGAATGCAGAAGTCACTGTTAATAAAAATTAAAAATTTATTTTACCGGTCTGTTACCATCGCCAGGACCTCCGCAAGAGATTGGCAGCTGCAAAGAGGCTTTATCATGCCCTAGCACACTATAGTAACACATGATGGATTGACAGTTCTTCCTGCAGAGTGGACAGATAAACAGGTAGCTGTGTGTATAAATGCCAACATGTAATCAAGCCAAAATCACCTCTCATGAAAAGATACATGAGAGGAAGTTACCCAGTGCATTGGGAGTTCCTTCACTATTCTAGGCTTGTTTGTGCAGAGAGCAGATCACTCTTCATGCCAGCACAAAAGCACTTCACAACAAGCCAAAAGTCTTTAGCTGTTACACAAGTAATTGCAACACTGGGTTCTGTGGTTGTCAACTTTGTGGCCAAATTTTCCAGTTCATCCCCCAACAAGCCAATTTAGCCAGGACCATGCACACTCCACATTAATGTTAGAAACTTGTATAATATGGTGGCATCCTAAATGCACTTCACGGTAGGAAGGTAGTTGTACAGCTTACAAACACTCTGAAGCTCACTAAGGGAATCACTCAGAATAAAGAAGTCACCCAAATATGATGGCAAACATAGATAATGGCTCGGTAAATGGTGTGCAGCTCTGCAGTATAAATGGATGTGCTATTATGCAAACTGAAAGTATATTATTAAGTTCCAGAAACAAAAGCAATTCCAACACAATTAGTGCACAGCCTTCCATCAGTGTATATACAAATGCGGTTAGTGTGATGTGATAAAAATTCTAAAAAACCAGCACGGGCACTAGACACATGCATCATAGACTTTCTGTATGCCATCATCCCAAGATCTACATGGGATGCAACATGTAACTAAGGTAGGTGAACCCTCTCCAACTAGGGAAGCATGCTAGGCATTTCAATTTTGTGCTTCTGAAGAAGCTCTCAGAAACGAAAACCTGCAGGGCTTGGAATATTGAGAAATTTCTAAAATGTTCATCCAGCTTGGTATAGAAAGATGTTGTGTAGGCAGAATTTATTAACAGGAGATCATGCTGACATTGCAGAGGGGGTTCTGCCAATGCAGTATAAAATCTCACAAACTGGGCTGGTTGTACAAGTTCCAATAGCCCTGATTATGGAGAGTGTCTAATCTTCTCGGCACAGTTGGTTGTACTGAAAAATAAATAATGTCTCCATAATTTAACTTGATTGAATTAGTGTGCAATACAGACACAGAAACATTGTCCGGTTTGCTCCCCAAGATTGGCTACTTAGTATCCATAAGATATTGAGAGAAGGGTCACATCATGCTCTCAGTTGTGCTACATGTGGTGAACAGCAAAGTTTTCTATCGAATATCAACCCAAGGAATCCCGCTTCATCTGCAATTGACAGGAAATCTGGAAATTGGAGTGAAGGTTGATTACCTCCTGCGGCACCAAAGTTAATGTAGAGGTACTTCTTGGTTGAGAAACAAAAGCCATTTTTAGAACTCCAATATGAAAAATTCTCTAAACAATGTTCCAAAAACAATGCATTCTGAGAACTACAAATTACAGTAAAATCGTCTATGAATGAATAGGATGATACACCTGGGGGAACACAATTGGGAAAATTAATTACAGTGGCAAACAGCATAATGCTTAGTACCAAGTCCTGTGGCACTCCATTCTCTTGAACAAAAGGATTAAAAAAAAACTGAGCTGAGCCGACTCTTACTCGGAAAAGTGGTCCCTCATAAACTTCTGAATGAACAACGGTAGGCATCTACGTACATATATTCCAGTTGTACAGGGAAGGAACGTAATGTCCCTGCTCGCTAACACATATCATAAGCCTTCTCGAGGTGAAAAAATATTTCAACTGTTTGACAGTTCTTGAATCCCTTCATGATCTATGTTGATAGCGATATAAGATGATCAGAAGCTGACCGATATTGTCAAAAATCACACCGGGTGGTCAGTAGGTGATGAGTTTCTAATCACCATACCAACCATCCACTGGGTCATACATTCCATCCCTTGCAAACGCAATTGGTGAGGAAAATAGGATGGCAGCCTTTCCAGGTTTCAAAATGGGCATCCCACCACTTTTTGGGAAACATAATCATAGATTTTGAATAGGAAAATCTTACCTTTAGAAGAGAAATATTGCAACATTTGGACGCAGATTCCATCTGGGCCTCAGATAGAGTTTTATACAGATGAAATTACATGGTTTAACTCTGCCATGGTGAAAAGGCAATTGCTAGACACTTAGGCGAAAGCACTGTCAAAAGTGTTAGTCACTCCAAAAATATTAGTAACAGCACCTGCAGATGTTTTAGACTGGCAATCGGCATATGGGTCGATTTTCCGACTATATGCCTTAACTTATCCCATACAACAGAGGAAGATATGTTGATTAAATGAAGCTACAAACTTGCTCCATGATGTCTGTTTGTTATCCTTAATAACTTATCTGTCTGGTACACATTTTCTTATATGTATCAGGTTATCCATGAAAACCCTTGAGAGCACGCCTGTGAGCGTGAATGACATTCTGGCATTTATCTGTCCACCAAGGTGCAGAAATCAACAGGGTTGGATAGTTAACCATGGAATAGACTGCTCAGCAGTGGAAAGATTTGTCTCTGTGAGATGTTCAACTAAAAAATTCAGAGAGTCGTGCTCGTTGCAGTTAAAAACATCTAAAGCAAAAGTGAAAGTCCCAGTTGGCTTGATATAAGCACCATCTAGGTAAACTTGTGGGACATACATCTTATGTAAATAGACTAATAATTTAAAGTGGCTACCAGAATGTAAATCAGAGATGATATTGTACTAAAAGGGAACTGTTGACTGTGGTTACCAAGCTGCTATATCCAAGTATGCAAAACTGTCAGAAAGAAATGCAGGCTCTCTGGTGTGCAGGAGAGCCAAGTTATGATTTTTCAAGTAATTGGCAATTAGTTTACCTCTTTCACAAGCCCGAGATAAGCCCCAAAGTGGAGGGTGGGTATTCATATCTCCTACCAACAGTAAAGGTGTTGGTAGCCGGGAAACAGGTCTTCTAAATCAATGAGCAAGAGATTATCAGAAGGAGACAGATATATACAAAAGTGGTGAATCTGGTGGATAACAGCTTCTTGTATGAAATCAATGAAAAAGCAATATAACTAAAGTATTCCTTCATTTGAAATCATTTACAGAATATATCTCTTCATCATGTTTAGGAAAAATGTATATAAAATGCTTTTTCGTTTAATATGTATGAGAGATCTATGGAATTTTTAATGGGTGGAGGAAGTTGTGAATGTTATAATACTGTAAATTATAATGCTCCATCTTGTCTAAGTAACACTCCTATCTTCCATATGGATAAGAGTGTATTAATAGTATAGGTTTATTTTGAATTTTTCTATAGTTACCTACAGTAGGTAAGAGAAATATTGTATTCCACCCAAAATTTGATGCTAAGATTTTACTGGAAATACATGCTTTGAGGTTCCCAAAATTAATTAAAAAAAAAAGGAAAGGGTTTTCAAAAAAGGTCTGTGTATATGCATTTAAGAGAGAGGGAGAGAGAGGGAGAAAGAGAGAGAATAAATTGTAAGACTATTTCAGGGTAAATACTAAATTTGATGCTGGATTTAAGATTCCCAAATGGAAATTTTGATAGACTCCTACCACACAAAGGTCAAACTTATTGAAAAAAAGCTATAGAGGTCATAAAAATAATAAGCTTGCCTTTTCAGAAATCCACAACAAAATGATTTAATATGGTTTCATTGACAATACATATAAAAAAGACAAAGAGTAAACACAATCATTTTAGTTACTAATAATTTTGGGAAGATTTCATAAACTTGTTCTATTTGGCGGTAAACAATTACATTTAATTTATTACAGTGCCATATAGTTAATACACTTTTTAGGTATGTAGCATACCATAATTAGAACTATGCTATTATTATGGTAATGCTTCTCTCTGTTATATATATACTCCCTGTACGTTTGCTCTGAACATTGAGCTACTGTGACAACTTGCCGGTATGATTATCAGTTGGAACATTGAATGCCATACCGGCAAGTTGTCACTATAGCTCAATGGCTAGAGAGCGGGAGTACTGTGTTCAATTCCTGGCTGTGGCATTGAATTTTTCAACTGGTTTTAATTTACTAATTATGATCCCAGTGCACCTTTCAGGATATATATAAGAGAGAGAAAAATTGCCATTATAATAAAATAGCCAGTATGTTGGTGTGAACATAGTAAATACTACCCGATACTAAGTACATACGATGGCAAGTCGCCATTCTGGTGGTTCTCTGAAGTGAGACATATTGGTTGGTTGAACTGGGTAAAACACACATAATCAATTGGAAGATGAATGCCATACTGACAAGTTATCACAGTAGTTCAATGGTCAGAGCAACTGCACAAAGTGGGAGAACCTATGTTCAATTCCTGGCTGAGGCATTGAATTTTTCAATTGGTTCTAATTTAAGAATTATGCTAAATTGAACCATTATTTATGTAATGGGTGGAAAGAATTTCAACACATTTTATAACAAGTGCATATAGTATTTTTACTTTCTCTACATGTACTATGCACATAGTGTATAGAGAAGGTATTTTGATGCACCCAAAAATTGGATACTGAGATTTCACCAGAAATATATGATTTGAGACACACTGAATCCAAAAAAAAGATTTTTAGAAAAATGTCCATGTGTGTGTGTGTGTGTGTGTGTGTGTGTGTGTGTGTGTGTGTCTGTCTGTCTGTCTGTCTGTCTGTCTGTCTGTCTGTCTGTCTGTCTGTCTGTCAATGTGTGTGTCTATGTGTGTGTCTGTGGGCAGCATAGCTCAAAAACGAAAAATCTTTTAAATACCAAACTTGGTAATTAAGGTCTAAGGATGCAACACAAAGATTTTCAAGAAAATTCTCCAACCCCCAACTACCCTTTACATTGAAAAATTTTCGAAAATTTTGATTTGGCTCTAACAATTTTAATTTTAATTAAAATATTGTATATTAAAGATATTTACATGACAAACAAAACTGTATATCTTCAATTTTTGGGAATAGCCCTTGCAGACATCTTTATTCTGGATGAATTTTACAGGATTTTGCATAACTGATAGACCAAAAACTTATTTAACAAAAAATGTAGAGCTCGTCAAAACACACAATTTATGTTATATACATTTTTTTTTTTTTGTGGATTTGAGCATTTTTGAGATATTTCTTGTTTTTGGTTTCAGCTTTAAAATACTTATACTTTTCTCATACTGGAATTTGTCAACTGCTGGCCATACAAACAAAGGAACTTCAGTCACATAGCAACCAGCGTTTAAAAGAATTTACTATTGCTTTAGACTATGGTACTCCCTTATTTCCCTTCTACTTACAAGGAAGCAAATAATAAGACCGTTTCTAATAATTTTTTTCTCGATTAGCTTGAAATAAATAGAAGAATAAGCTTTTTAATAATAATTTATCGCAGATATGTAGAGAAAGTCATGTGAATGGAACACTTCAGATTTTTATTCAACAGCTACATTGAATAATCAAATATCAACTCATTATGTTGCAGGATTAAAAAAAAAATTCAAGAGAGAATTTAAAGAAGTTTACAATGACAAACCTTTAAGTTCTGTCTTGAATGTTAGAAAGTATATTAAGACATTGAGTACAAATTTCTGATACTAATAGGGATTGAAAGACTGCATATTAAGTTTGTTTCATACCACATGTAAAATCTGAATATTAAAATTTATCTCCTACTGACAATTATAGAACATATCTCTTCATCATTCTTTTACAATATATTAGGAACAATTTTCATGCCTATGGAGAGTTTTTACCCATCTTTAATAGCAATTAAGAGATCTATGATGTGATACAGCAGGATCTGAAGCAATAGGGCATAAAATTATACAGAATTATATTTGAAACTTCATTGACTACTTCTCTAAAACACATGCTAAACTCTGTGATTTTATTAGTGGTAGCATATTAGCATTGCTATACTGTGTAAACTACCATTATTTCATATCATTGTATTTCTTTATTTCATAAGGAATTAGAACTTCCTCCTCCTGATGAGTTGTATGGTTTGCGATTACACAGTTGGGTGTTAGTACTTCCACCAAACAAGGATGTTACAGAGCCATTTTTTATTGAGCCCAGCTGTGGAGATCGGTACAAGCTGGACAGCAAGCATTATTTAGGAATAGAGAGCATTTGGAATCACATAAACTACTGGGTGAATATGCAGAGCTGTGAGCAAGGATGTAAGGTAATGTCACTAACTGCTGCTTGTGTACATTTAGTAGTTATATTAAGGTGTAAAATTAAATATTTTTTGTTTAATGCTTCCACAGCAGAACTGTTTATTGAGGTTTGAAAAATACAAAGAATACTGAACCATAGTTTATTTTACTTGGCCTCTCTAGTAGCTAGCAACAGTACAAGAACAGCATATTAACTGCATAAAAAAATGAAGACAAATGACCTGAACAAACAAAGACATAATACTTGAACATCTTTCTTACATTATCTTCTTCATAGTGTGGGTTAACACCATCATAGCATTCACATTTGTCTTAATGAAATTGACAACCTTCTCTTTGTGTTCTTTACATTGACCAGCCATTGCATGTTAACTAAATTGACAGGTTTAACCAAGGTTGTCTGGACAGCCTCAAAAGCACCAGGATGGGAATGTAACACAAAACCAACCCTATACTACAGAGACCAATTATTCTCACCTGCTAAAGGCTTGACTTGGATTTTGGTTACCTCCATTTCAATGGCAATCAATAAGTGAACAGGAATCTTAACCTCAACAAGCAACTTCAAATTGTTTCCCATAAAACAATAAACTGCACTTGACTTTGCACTACAATTCGAACACACACAAGGTCCATACTTACTAAAGTGTAAAATTAAATATAATTTGCTGAATGTTTCCACAAAATACTCTTTTATTGGGTTTTCTAAACACATTGTATGGTGAACAATAGTTCATCTACATGGCTTCTCTAGTACTCTGCAATGGTACAAAAATAGCATATCAGCTGCATAAAAAAGTAACGACAAATGTCCCATATAAGAAACAAAGATAGGTACTTGAACTATTTTATTTGACATACTTCATAAGTTATGTGTTTATTGTACGAACTGTATTTCAAATTTTTGGGATGTGAGGTACAACAAAATATATTAACTACCTCTGTGGTTAAATATTTTGTAAGCTGATCTATCAATTCTGATATAGATTTAGGCTTAAATAGTAATGTTTTTCTTTACTCAATATCTAGAAGTATGAATGTGAGAGAGAACAGAGTGTATTTCAAAGGAACAAATATAAAGCATAGAATAAAAGCAAACAAGAAAGGCTTAAAATTATAATTTTAAGCTCAAAAACTCCTAATAAACATAGTTATTTAGCATTTGTATGTAATATATCACACACACCCTGTTTCTTAAAGTAGGTAACAAAGTAAGACTTTCAGTTTATTAAATTTGACAGCAACTGATTTCTTTTATGCTTTAATCTCTGCTCAAAATGATGTATTTAGGGATAACTTCTGTTACCCTATTACAGGCTTCAATTATCAAACCTCTCCCCCCCCCCCCACCCAATATTTTCTGGTGGCCTTCTCCCATTTTGCCAATTCATCAATTGTGAAATATAACCTAAAGTATTTAAAATTTGACTGCTACTATCATAGCTACCAAATTTGAAGTCCATGGTAATTATTTTCTCTACACATACTATGTACTTAGTATATAGAAAAGGTATTGCATTCCACCCAAAAATTTGATACCGAGATTTCACCGGAAGTACATGTTTTGTCATTTTTGGGAAAAGGTCTGTGCATGTGCGTGTGTGTGTGTGTGTGTGTGTGTGGACAGCATAGTTCAAAAATGAAAAGACCGTTAAATACCAAACTTGGTATTTAAGTTTGGTATCTTGCAAAGATGCAACACAAAGATTTTCAAGAAAATCCCCCCCCCCCCCAAACTATCCTTTACATGAAAAAAATTTTCAAAAATGTTAATTTTCTTAAAAATGACTAATGATTTTGATTAAAATTTCTTATATTTAAGATATTTACATGCCAAATAAAATTTATATATTGAATTTTCTGGGAATAGCCTCTAAAGACCTTTTTATTCTGAATGATTTTTATTGAATTTTGCATAACAGGTAAATCGTAAGAGATAGACGAAAACATACTACACAAAAAATGTACATCACGATAAAACACACAATTTATGTTGTATACATTTTTTTCACGAAGTTAATCGTTTTTGAGATACTTCTTGTTATTGATTTCAGCTTTAAAAAATGTATACTTTTCTCATACAGGAATTAGTCAACTCCTGTTCATACAAACAAATGAACTTCAGTCACATAGCAACCAGCTTTTGACTATCACTTTAACCTATGATACTCCCTTTCTTCACTTCTACTTACAAGGAAGGAAGTAATAAGACTATTTCTGCTGATTTGTTTCGATTAGCATGAAGGCTAAACTTGAATATTTATACTGTAGTTAATTATGTGAGAACACACATATGAGCTGGATTATAGACAGGACATACATACACATAATACCAGAAATAGAAATCAAATTAATGTCCCATATCATAGACTCACAACAACAGCAAAGAGCTTTAAAGTGATAGGGTTAAAACTATACAACAATCTACCACAGACAATAACAATGCTATCTGCAACAAAATTTAAACAAAAGACATATGACTGGTTAGTTGCTACACCATATTGTTCTGTTCAAGTGTTTTTAGAGGTTAATAAGAATAATAATTTCAACAAATAAAAAATATATTAATTGCTACTATTTATTCCACGTTGTTATCCAATATGTTAATTTAACTTGGTAACAGAATACAGGATTTATAATTTGACAATCATTGTTGTAGCCCAATGTATGTATTTTAATTTGTTGTACATAGTACTGCATTTCTCTTGACGTCTATTGCTGTACATAGCCTAATGACAATAAAAATCTAATATATTATTATTATTATAGCAAAAGCTTTTTAACAATAATTTGTTGCAGATATGTAGAAAAAGTCATGTGAATGAAACACATAAGGCTTTTTTGTAATACTTTTCATAATTGACAGAGTGGAACCAAGGCCTTTTGACATTGAGCCCTTTATTTTAATTGGTATTATATGACATATGTATTTGAAAATGCATGCAAGCTTTAAATTTTGAGAAGTTTAATTTTAGCAGAAATAATCTGAAAATATGTTATTTGAGAGTTATCAATAGTTTTCACTGTCAACTACCATTAATTTTGTATTAGTTTAAACCAAATTTGAAAGATTCAAAACATATTTTTCAATTTCTTAAATAAGTATGCCTATAGTAGGATATCTAAGTGTAGTACATTTTTGGAAGCCCTCAATAACTTAGCTTTGTATAGATTCAACCAAATTCACCTCTTCTTAAAGTCATACAGATACACAACATTTCAAATTTGTATGTGCAGTAGTTAACATCCTTGGAAGATACTAAACCTAAATACCAAGTTTGGTATTTAACAGTTTTTTGCTATAGCTGTCCACACACATACATGGACCTTTTTCTAAAAATGCTTTTTAGACTCAGGGACCTCAAAACATATATTTCCAGTGAAATCTCAACATTAAATTTTTTAGTAGAATACAATCCTTCTCTATCCACTATGTACATAGTACATGCAGGCTAGAGAAAGTAAAAAGGATAACTAAATATCCATGGCACAATATCATTTGGTAAGGAATATGAAGTCATTGATGTTTGGACGGTCAAATTATATGTGGCATCAATTTGTTGAGTTGGTTTTTTAACACTACGTCACTTAAATTTTTATTATGAGGGACTAGTTTCGGAAGCCTATGCTTCCATTAATACTACATATAATATGAAGTCATTTCTGATAGGAACTATTCAAATTGTTGAAGTAGGTAGTTAAAAACTTGATGATAGAAGAGGGTTGTGTGCAGATTTGATTCCAATGTTGTAGAACCACGTTGCAGTGTAACAAAACTATTTTTATAATTAGTATTTGAAAACTCCCTATAACAAGAGACATTGCTGAGAATATACTGTTTAAAGTCTGAACTTCTGGAAATACTATTTAAACACCTCATTTGATCTCCAAAATTGTATTCAACATATATCTGTTTTCATCTCTAGGATCTTAAATTTGACCTGAAGGATGTAGACTGCTGGGAACACTTACTTATTGGAGAACCGTGGGACTTTCGAGAATTTTCAGATACAGTGGAAGATGACAGTGTAGATCATATACTTGCTGAGAAACATCTTGACATGCCTGCTTCTTGGGTAAAACCTCTAACTATTTCAAATACACGTAAGTTACTGTAATATAAATTTACGTACTGTAAATTTAACATAAAGTTAAGAGTCGGGGTTGAAACACATACATCAGTGTGGTGGTTGGTTGTTTATGTTGACATCTCATGGTGGAGTGAAGTACTGACAAAATTGACTTGGTGGCAGCAATTCAAAATTTGTCAATTGATGTTTATGTTTTATAATGAATGGCTTTTCCCAAGTATCCAATTCTGCTGTATGTTTTGTATATTTAAGTAATGTAATGTTCGGTATGATGTTGTGATTGATGGTCCAAAAGTGGTGTGAAACTTCAGATTTATCTGTCTGCTTGTTCTTGATGTGTCTCACGTGTTCTTTCAATCTGATTGCCAGGTTTGTTTTCGTTTTTCCTATATAGATTTTGTCACATTCTGTACAATTGATTTGATAAATTCCTTCCTTTTGTTGCAGAGTAATTTCTCTATGCTGTATTTATTTTGTGTAGCCAAGCAAATGTGTTTTTTGAAGATATTGTAGAATTTATAATGTGTATTCAGGTGGAAAGCAAATTTTTTTAATATCGTATTGGTTTTTCTGTTGGATAAGTTTAATAGTATCTTTGTTGTGCTTTTGTTTTTGAATTTTGTTATTTTTTTATCAATGATTTGTTTGGTGAAGCCATTTGATGTAGCTGTGTTGACTATATGCCGATATTCCTGTTTATATTCATCATTTGTTAATGGGGTGCACACCAATCTATGGGTTAAATTGTTTAAGACAGCATGTTTGTGTGAGATCAGGTTGAAACTATTGTTTTTTGTGTAATTTTTAGAATGTGTAGGTCTCCTGTAGATCCCAAAGCTTATGTTGTTTTAGGATCTAATAACTCTCACATCTAGGAATGGTAATGTGCTTTCATTTTCAATTTCCATCGTAAACTCTATTGCTCTGTTCTGTAAATTGAGTAGCTTGAGAGAGTCTTGGATTAACTCTTTTGGTACTATTGCAAATATGTCATCTACATACCTATGCCAAACTTTGTAGATTCTGGGAAGGAGGTAGTTAAATGTATTTCTATATTTCTATGTTGCTCATGAAGAAATCCGCCAAGAATGGAGAAAGCAGGTTGTCCAAGGCTAAGCCTGAAGTTTGTTGGTAGTATCTGTTGTTGAATGTAATGGTATTCTGTAAGATGCAGAGGTGTGTCAGACTTATCAAGTCATCTATTTCATCCTGTGTTAAATGGTTGTGCACAAACCATTTTTAAGTTGGCAAAGGAGATCAATTGTCAGGATGCTTGGGAAGAACGATGTGACATCAAAAAATACTAATTTGTCATCTGGTTTTAGTTCTGTATGTTCTAAGTTTTTGATTCCTGATGCTTAAACTGTTGGATTTTGTAGTGATGTGAATATATGTGTTAAAAATTTTGCCAAGCTGTAAGTGGGTGAATCAATATTATTTATTATGGCTTTCATTTTGTTGCCTGGTTTATGAATTTTTGGTAGTATATACATTCTTGGTAAGGTGGGATGCTTCGGTTTGATTTTTGAATATTCCTTTAGAGTTAAGGTTTTGACTTCATTCAAGGCCACATTGACGGCTTTTAACTTGGAGTTTAGAGGATCTGTTTTAACTTCCATGTATATTTCTTCCTGTAATAAGTTTTCCAACCTGAAAACGTAATCTTCTTTGTTCAAAATAACTAACCTACCACCTTTGTCTGCCTTTGTGTATATTACAGGTTTAGTGATTTGATGACTTGTTTGTCCAGGATATTATTCTGCTTTTTGGATTGTATTTCTTCCAAGATATTTGTGTATTCTTTTTGGCTAGTTGATTTGGTATTTTCATCTAAGTGATTTTTGGCGATCTCTATATCAGCAATTCAATCGTCTAATGTATTTATGAAACTTACATGCATTTTAAGACCTTTATTTAATATATTAAGTCTGTAGAAAGTCTGTTTGATAAGTTGACTATTTCTTGGTTATTGGTATTTTGGTTTTTTGAGGTTAGGATATTGCTGTTGTCCTTATCTTCAGAGTAGTCTGATTGGATGTTGGCATTGGCATCCTTAGTGTGATGGTTGTTTGTGTTGACATCTGGTGGTGGAGTGACGTATTGCAGTTTCACACCACTTTTGGACCACCAATCATATCTTACCAAATATTACAATACTTAAATTGACAAAACACACAGCAGAATTGGATACTTGGGATAAGATATTCATTATTAAACATAAACATTGATTGATGAATTTTGAATTGCCGCCACAAGTCAACTTTGACAGTGTCACTCCACCACCAGATGTCAACACAAACAACCACCATGCCAACAACAACACCCAGTCGGACTCCTCTGAAAATAAGAGCAACAGCTCTTGAAACCAGTCAGGTACAAATAGTGTAAGTGATGTATGCGTTTCAACAAAGGCTCTGAACTTTACGTTAAATTCAAATTTCACATCACTGTTATTTAGCTTTTTCAAGTATTAGGTTTACAAATTATATACTATATATAATATAATTAATTATATTATAAATTATATACAAATTATACTGTATTTAGAACATTACATTAGACATCACCACGTACCCACTCTTACATGTTCAGCGTACTTGAGGGTCTATACCCTTTTATCATTAGAAGTATACAGGTTATTAGATGTAAAAGATGTAAAAGAGTAATCAATATTAGCTTCATTTGCTAATAGTTTTAATTATTAGAGTCTTGTTTATTAGTGCCTACCTCCAAGCATGCATGATATCCACAAGCTTTACTGTTTATTTTCTAAAAAAATATGAGTCGGGTTGTTGGGAGAGGTAAAGTATTGTAGGTATGCTTCACAATATTGAAGTCACTTGCAACCAATAACAAATGGAGGAATCAGCCTTGGTTCTTACATACCCAAATATTCATTATTTGTGTTATACAAAACTTGTACTTTCATAGAGAAATGAGGATGGAAATTTAAGCGTTTGATTATGGATTTAAAGCTTGTCCTTTCATTTCTAACATATTCATATCTTATTTTAATGAATAATTAAGTTTGAATGCTTTCTGCAAATCTAATGACCTAGGCCAGCTGTCAGTAACTGAAGTGTGATTATATGGCAGCAAAATGGATAATCCATACTGAAAAGCATTTTTCATGCAGCACAGTCAAAACTGGTAAGAAACATTGTGATGTATTTGTAGATAATCTGTTAGACAAAGAGAAAAATCAACCATCACACTGAAGTGAATATTAAGGTATCCAATATCAAAATATATGTATTTATAGCCCTAACACCCTGTATATATGCTCATATAATAGATATGCATAATATATTGTATCCTGGAAGTCTCCTTCACAACAGTAAACAAATGCACAAAAATATACCTAACCTATATCTCATAATTAACAGGGCCCATGTTTGAATCCAATTGCTTTGACTTACCTAGACAAAGTTTTTCTAGAATGCAACTGTTTATAAACTCTATGCAGCCAGACACATTTAAGCATTCATTCACCATCTACATGCTCATTACACACACACATGCATACCAAAACACACATTATACATTAAGGATTTCTCCCTTCTTTTCAGTTTTTGTACTCCCACAGGATATATTGCACAATTTGTTCACTACTTATATGTGTAGTGAACATGTAAAATCAGAACAAAATATCTTGCAAGTGTGCAAAATCCTGAAAAATAAGAACTAATTAAAAGTGTAGTTAGATCCGGTGAGCAATGGCCAATGGAGAGCTATGAACTCTTAAAAATATTTAATTACAATCAGTATAATTTGTAAACAGTTTACATTTTGATAATTTACAGCTCAATATATTAGTAAAAGTCAAATCTTTAAACAAGTGATCACCATGTGATGGCTTTGAAATTCTATTCTCTTTGCTTGACCAATAGAAAGAAATATGAATAATAATTTCCCATTTGAGAAAAGTGCAAGTATAGAAAATTGAAATCATTAACAAAGAATATCTTGGAAATAGTTAAGAAAAAGAAAGTTTTTACATAAATTGAACATTTACATTAATGCAAAAGTAATCGAGAATGAAGTGGACTTCAGAGGTTATTTTACTTTTCATAAAAATACTTTAAACATGTAATAGTATAATCAAAATTGTAAAAGCCATTTTTGAGAAAATCAAAATGCTTAAAAAATGTTTAATGAAAAGTGTAGTTGGGAATGGGGAATTTATTGATAATCTTCATATTGCATCCTTGGAAGATGCAGAATTAAATACTAAGTTTGATATATAACTACCACCCCTCCACACATACAGGATCTTTGTTTCTATTTTCCTTATTTAGGTCCTCAAAACACGTATTTCTGGTGAAATTTCGTTATCAAATTGTTGGATGGAATACAATACATTCTTTATCAACTAGTAAATTGCACATTCATGCTAGAGAAAGTAAAAATTCAAAGCAATCGGAGGAAAGCACATATGCACTGATTTAAAATTGTGCTGATCTTTACATAATTGGTGAAAAACAATTTTCCATGGGTTGTATACTATAAGAGTAAATCTATCCAGATAGTTCAGTTAGTATTTATTCAAAGGTAAAAGGCTGAATAAAATAAGAATAAGAAAAGTTTTTGGAAATTGTGGGGCATATCATTTTTTTCAACTCCTAAAATCAACTTCCAAAGTTTTATTCCATTTATTCCAAAAATGAATTGGTTGAGTTGGTTAGTAGTTTCTGAACAAATTGCCATACACCATATAAGGTATGTAATTAACATTATTTTGTGTGTTATTTTCTATCTTAAATTTTTCTGTTGTAAAGTAATCAGAGTAAGTTTTACATTTACAATTTATAAAGTTACAAATTTACATATAGTTTTAGCTCCAAGATAGCAAATAGAATATACTTATATATTATTCATTGTAATATCATATTTCAGAGTTTGAACAGCGTTATCCTGGAGGACACAAGACTGTATTTTACAAGAAGGTTAAGTTGGATCTTTATGCACCATACAAAAATTCTGATGGCTTAGTGACTGTAGTTTCTCAGTATGCTGATTATGACTGGCAGCAATTAGAATTTATATTTGAGTATTATAAATATCGCGCAGATTGCCTCTTCAAGAGAAAAAAAACTTTGGCCACAGAAGAAACTATAAATTACTTTAAAATTGGAAGAGATGATGCTCTCAAAGGTTTGTATATGAGCAAATACACTCAGCAGAAAGGCACAAAATGTAATATTTTGCAGATACTTAAATACAGCATTGTATAGTGAAGAAAAATTGACTTGGAGTATACACTATAAGAAAGAACCATAACCAAACTTACTGATAATTTTCAGTATTAGATAAATAATTGAATTAACATGAATTTTAGGCTAACCTGGCCCATCCTCCCCCCTAAATTTTTATATGTTTGTGTGATTTATATAATAAATAAATAACAATAATAATATTTATTTAAGTACTAAGTTATTGCATATGTTAGACTGCACCATAAATTTGGCCATGGCATCATTTTAGATAGACTTATAAACTGTGATTCCATTCCATTTTTACAGCCCATTTTCATTTGTTTTTTATTTTTTGCAAATATTTCCCTGTTTTTATAATTCTTTCTCTAGCCCATATGTACAGTAGATAGAGAAAGTATTGTATTCCACCCAAAAATTTGATGTCAAGATTTCACAATATATATGTTTTGAGGTCCCCATGAGTCCGAAAAAAAACTTTTTAAGAAAAGATCTGTGTGTGTGTGTGTGTGTGTGTGTGTGTGTGTGTGTGTGTGTGTGTGTGTGTGTGTGTGTGTGTGTGTGTGCATGCGTGTATGTGTGCATGCATGCATGTGGCTCAAAAATGAAGAGGCCATTAATAACAAAATTGGTATTTATCTTTAGTATATTCCAAGGATGTGACACAAAGATTTTAAAGAAAATCCTGTACCCGCAAAAAAAACCCTTTACATGGAAAATGTCTTAAACATTTTTTTCTTCTCAAAAATGACTGTAATGATTTTGATTAAAATACTACATATTAAAGGTATTTACATCATAAATAATTTGAATTTTCTAGAAATAGCCTCTGAAGACTTCTTTATTCTGGATGGGTTTTGCAGAATTTTTCATAGCATTTAAACCATAAGAGATAGACAAAAAACTTATGGTATAAAAAGGTAGATCTCATTAAAGCATATAATTTATGTCATACACATTTTGTATATACAGTTGACCATTTCTGAGATATTTCTGGTTATTGGTTTCCATTATAAACTAAAATGTTTCTCAAACTGGAAGTGACATTCCATTTCATCTCTCTCGTTTTACTGCAGGTCATGCAAAGCGAACCTAACTTCAAATGTTCCACATAAGACCAGCTTTTAAATCATTGACTATCAATTTAGCTTTGTGTATCTCCTTATATCCCTTCTACTTACCAGGAAGCAAATAATAAGAAAATTTTGCTAATGTTTACGTTGATTAGCATGTTGTAGATAAAAGAATAATCTTTTGTAAGGAAAGTTATTTGTGAACAGCCAGAGAAAAGCATGTGAATGGAGTGCATCAGATTTTTTGTTTAAAATGTTATTTACATTAGTAAAAGCATTATTCACTCTAGACATATACACTTTCTTCTCTCCAAAACTCTGTTTCCCTGCACTCAAATAATATGTGTTGTATAACAGGAATTGGATAGGTAGAGTCAGACTGAAGAATTCAATGTCACAGCTGGGATTTGAACCACGGATATCCCGGTCTCTAACCAGTTACTCTACCACTGAGCTACAACTTGCCGGTGCAGTATTAAACTTCTCAAGTGACTCGCATGTTTCCCGGTAAACTGCAAGGTGATCTCAAATTATTTTGAGATGACAAACCCCCCAATGGCAACTTATAATGTCATAAGTACTTCAAGACCCAGGATTCATAGAATAGCCAACTATTATGGACAATTGTGATAATTTAATTGTTTTCTCACAGAAACTGTGTGTAGAACAGGAGTTGGATAGGTAGAGTCAGACTAAAAAATTCTATGCCAAAGCTGGGATTTGAACCTCAGATCTTCCAGGCTCTAGCCAGTTGTTCTACCACTGGCTACCATGTCAACTTTCCAGTATGGCATTGAACTTCTCAACTGACTCGCATATTTCCCTGTAAATCATAAAGGTGATCTCAAATTATTTTGAGATGATAAACCCCCAATGGCAACTTACAATGTTGTAAGTACTTTAAGACTGAGGGTTCATAGTTTAGCCAACTATTATAGACAATTATGATAATTGCCAGTGACAGTGTAACTAGCATATTCAATTTTTTGTTCATATACAATTCCTTTATAGGAGATGGAAGAGAATTAAACAAAATGATACTATAATAAAACAAAATACTATAAGCTCAAATTATTTTCATATTGCAATTAACCATTGTAATTTCTGTTGAAATATTCATTATATAGTCTGAACAACAATTTATTTAAATTTAATTTAATTTAAACCAAAAAATGTATTAACTGAGATGTTGAGGGGAGGGGACTTAAATCTGGTCTTGCATTTTAGGTTTCATCCCCCTCACCTCCAGCCACCTGCACTATGTAATTATAATTGGCATCCCTATATTTTTATACTTACAAATTAAAACATTTGCAATTGTTTATTCATCTCAATCATTTATTTTACATCTTTTACCTGCCAACCTGACATATAACACAATTTTTTTGAGATAAATTAAATGTTCAACATTTTTTGCTAAACAATAATACATTCTATTTTGGAATTCCTCATAGACTTTCTGATGTGCTTCATTACTACATTCTGATTACATTCTTGGGTTTTTCTACTTCTCAGCTAATGAATATCCTTAGGTGGAGGAGTACAAACAACTGATTTTAAATGACCTCATAGGAAGAAGTCAAGCAGCATCAGGTTAGAGAATTTGCCAGTCATTTTACAGCATCACTACTAGTAATCCATTTTCCTGAAAATGTTCTATCCAGTCATTGTCATATGGGCAGGTTTCATCCTGTTGAAAATGCAAATTTTCTTTGCCTAACCCCATAATTCCTTCATTGACTTGGTTATCTAGCGATAGTGTGACAGTTAAGTGAATGAATTATAATTTTTAATAGCATATGCCCAGATACAATTCTCCAGTCAGGTTTTCTTAATGAAAGTCAGCCCAACAATATTATTCAGTGGCGTGCATTCAGAGAAAGCAACCAAAACACCACTTTGGTAATAACTGCAGTAAGTGTGAGAATTGAACAGGGAATTTTTGTCAGAAGCCTAGCATACTAACACAACCGAACAGCATGGAGACACACAATATCCAGATGTATTCATAATAAATGTCATTATAAGCACTTAGTTATTGAATAATATCTAGATAAATCGTAACACTTCTCCTAAACACAAAGATCTAATACCTTGCATTACCAACAATTATTGTGAGCCAGCTGAAGCAACTTCCCTCTTGCTTCTTTTGAGCAGCAAGAACTTGTGCGCACACCTCTGAAGGTCATGTGCGCACACCTTGAAGGTCATGGACCATATGTGTGCTTCACTGCTCCAAAGAAGCAAACTTTGGAGGAGTTAACAGTAATAACGTAACGTAGAGTATCAGTGTAGGTAAACGCATTTGAGAAATCCGGTGACCAGCAGTTGAATTGAATATGGACTGTCTATCAAGCATCTAAGGCCATCTGTACCTATAGCTGCTTTTAGGGATAACAGAATAGAAATTGCACTTGATGATCAGATTGAAATGAAATATATGCAATAAAAAAAATCTGATGTGTACCAATCACATGACTTTCTCTATATCCCTGCAACAAATTATTCTAAAAAGCTTATACTTCTATTTACTTAATGCTAATCAGAAAAAATCTGATGTGTACCATTCACATGACTTTCTCGATATCCCTGCAACAAATAATTCTTAAAAAGCTTATACTTCTATTTACTTTATGCTAATCAGAAAAAAATAGCAGAAATAGTCTAATTACTTGCTTCCTTGTCAGTAGAAGCGAAATAAGGGGCAACTGTAGGTTAAACTGATAGTCAAAAGCTGGTTGCTGTCAATGAAGTTCCTTTGTCTATATGGATAGGAGTTGATAAGTTCCTGTATGAGAAAAGTATACATTTTTCATAGCAGAAACCAAAAATAAGGAATGTCACAAAAACGACGAACTCCACGAAAAAATGTATATAACATAAATTGTGTGTTTTAATGTGCTCTACACTTTTTGTGTAGTAAGTTTTTGTCCATCTCTTACAGTTTAGCAGTTATTCAAAATTTAGTAAAATTCATCCAGGATAAACTACTCTTCAGAGGCTATTCCCAGAAAATTCAAGATATACATTTTAGTTACAGGTAAATATGTTTAATATACAAAATTTTAATCAAAATCGTTAGAGCTATTTTTGAGAAAATCAAAATTTTCGAAAAAATGTTCCATGTAAAGGGTAGTTGGGGGTGGGGGTATTTTTCTCAAAATCTTCGTGTCGCATCCCTAAACTTAAATACCAAGTTTTGTATTTTACCGACTTTTCGTTTTTGAGTTATCGTGATCACAGACACACGAACACACGGACACACACACACACACACACACACACACACACACACACACACACACGGACCTTTTTGTGAAAATGCTTTTTTTAGATATTGGGGACCCTAAAACATATATTTCCGGTGAAATCTCGGTATCAAATTTTTTGGTGGAGTGCAATACTTTCTCTATACACTATGTACATAGTGTGTATGGAGAAAGTAAAAATTAGTAGAAATAGTCTTATTATTTGCATCCTTGTAAGCAGAAGCGAAAAAAGGGACTACCATAGGTTAAAGTGATAGTCAAAAGCTGGTTGCTATGTCAATGAAGTTCCTTTGTTTATATGGATAGGAGTTGACAAGTTCCTGTATGAGAAAAGTATACCTTTTTCATAGCAGAAACCAAAAATAAGGAATGTCTCAAAAACGACAAACTCCACGAAAAAAATGTATATAACATAAATTTTGTGTTTTAATGTGCTCTACATTTTTTTTGTAGTAAGTTTATGTCCATCTGTTATGGTTTAGCAGTTATTCAAAATTCAGTAAAATTCATCCAGAATAAACTGGTCTTCAGAGGCTATTCCCAAAAAATTCAAGATATACATTTTATTTGTCAGGTAAATTCCTTTAATATACTAAATTTTAATCAAAATCGTTAGAGCCATTTTTGAGAAAATCAAAATTTTCGAAAAATGTTCCATGTAAAGGGTAGTTAGGTGTGGGGGGGATTTTTCTCAAAATCTTCGTGTCGCATCCCTGGAAGATACTAAACTTAAATACCAAGTTTGGTATTTTATCGACTCTTCGTTTTTGAATTATCGTGTTCACAGACACGCGGACACACGGACACACACACACACACAGACCTTTTTGTGAAAATGCTTTTTTTGGATATTGGGGACCCTAAAACATATATTTCCGGTGAAATCTCGGTATCAAATTTTTTGGTGGAGTGTAATACCTTCTCTATACACTATGTACATAGTGCGTATGGAGAAAGTAAAAAAGGGTTATTTCTAAAAGTGTGCAATAGGTTGTCTGAAAACCAAGATTATTGTGTTTAAAGGATTTTATAATGGAATTCAAAATAACAATACAAACTGTGGTTTTGAACAGTTTAGCCAACTTTAAACCTGACTTGCAGACATTCCTTTTGTTCAGCTCAATAGAATTACTTGTTAAGGTTGGCAAATACTGCGAGTAGGAAAATCACTCAAGTTTGTTAATGTTTTCAGTGCTATGTTAGAACACCCTCCTGAAACTGATTCAGCTATTTTGTACCAGTAGGAGATTTCAAACTTTTTCTCTTTGAAATTTGCTTTTCTCTTAAAAAATATTTGACAAAATATTCATTTTCATTGATGTGTTGTGTAACATACTTTAAAAAAAAGTCAATAGAACATTCAAAAAACTTGCCACTAAATAGCAGCATTACATAATAACTGAGAGTGGATCTTTTCAATAAACCGTGTTTAATTAGAAGTCTTCCAAGAGGAAAATATTGAATATAAATTTCCATACTTTAAAGTATTTGATAATGTTGATAACTGTTTGGATGCAGGATTTTAACAGTGTTCCTCCACCCCTAACTATCCTTTACATGGAAAATTTGTCAGAATTTTGGTTTTCTAAAAACTGTCTATAAAGATTTTAATTAAAATACCATATATTAAAGATATATATATATATATGACTGCTTCTGTGGTCGCGTGATCAGCAAGCTGACTTCTCACCTAGATGTCCCGGGTTCAATTCCAGGCTGGGGTGGGGAATTTTTGTTTGACCAGAATTAATCTCTATCCCCTACAGAGTCTGGTAGTATGTATGTGAGAGTAAATGTGTGTATATTTGAAGAAAAGAAAACTATTAATAACCCAATGTTAAAGATTCTACAATCAACGAGTACTTTCTAAAACAAAGTTCCCAATATAAGCTTAGATGTTAAAGGGAGTCATATAAATAAATAATTAAAAAAAGCAAATTTAGAAATAAAACCACAAATGAACTTTAACTATCACTAATGCTTTAAAAAAAAAAAAAAAAAAAGTGGTTTAAAATGTTAGTGTCATTATGTGTAAGTACAATTCCTGGGCATACATTTTCAGTAGAAAGCTCATTTTCAGCACTGAACAGAATCAAAAGCTGCTCAGAATTCTACTACAGAAAAGACTAAGAAACTTTCTCATTTTGTAATAATTTTAACTGAAGCTTGCTAACCAAGAAAAAGTAAGGAAAAGGAACAGTTCAAAAGAAACAGAAAATTAATAAATCTGCTTCCCAGAAGAGAAGAATGTATTTTCTATCACCTTGATCTTTACCAAAGTTTCAAAAGTGAATTTAAATCCAGAAATTTGCTCTATTCTTTAAATTTAAACTTTTCCAGTTGCAATTTTATTACTTTCTCTGCACGTACTATGTACACCAAGAGCTGGAGAGAAAGAAGAGAAGGATAAAAGGAAGATAATCTGCTTTTTGGCCATATTGTAGCAGGGAGGTCATTAATACAAACTCATTCTATAAACATAACTTTTCCATTTCCTCTTTCATCCACTCTTTGTCATTCTTTCCATAATAGTTTTGTCTCTTCTCCAATTTGATTACAATCATATCAAGAACCATGATATTTGAATATATAAAGTAGATGCATGCAAATTGTGAGGTTTTGTTTGTGCTTCATTTTTTGAGCACATACTTCTGTATTACATACACATACACACTCCTAATATAATGTCTCTTTATCTCTTCTAGAATATACACATTATGCAGAAAATTGTGGACCAGAGGATAAATTTATAATGTATTTTTATGAAAATGCACGTCTTGATGGCTTACAAAAATTAGAAATGGATCCAGTTTGTATGAAGCAATACTTCAAGTTGCGATTTGATCATCTTTATTTTCGTAAAGTGGACTATGAACCAAGACAACCTGGTAAAGATGAAGGGCTAAAGAGAAATGTCCAAGTATGTACAAGGTCTTATGATTGGTAAAAAGATAATAGTTGAAAGAATTTTATATGAATAGAAAAATATTTCATTAGGTTAGTTTTTATAAGAATTATATAATTTAGTTTTCTCTTTAGTTTATATAAATGATTTTATGAACTTATATTTGTATATTAGAATCATTTTAGCTTGTTTGGTTAAAATTCCAATATGTTTTGTATCTTAAAATTTAGAGGCACTCTAAGTAAATTTATCAGCATTTTTGCTTATGTTAGAATTTTATGAGAGATTTGTAACTCACTATGTGCATATTTTGGCACAACAAAAGTAATGTGCAGTATCTTAAAACTGGTAATTTCACATTTCAAAGTTTTATAACTCTGAAATAACAGTCATACTAAGGACTCTCACAGTTCTTTATTGACAGGTATAACAAAGATTAAAATTATTGAGTGATAAGATGAAATGTTTGGATAAAAAGGGACATTTCTTGAATGCTGAATATATGATAAGTAAAATGGCAGGCAGAATTTTGTATTATTTATGCTGTAATAGTAAAATGATGTAACAACTACAAACAAATATGTAAATTTAATTAATTTGGAATTATGCTGAATCTCACTTGTTTGCACTCACCTTCACTTATATTGTTGAAAAATATTGAAATGTTTTCAAGTTACATTCATCCTCTCTTCAGCAGTTTGATGACTGATGCTCCTTTTCTGCTTCCTGCTCTCTTCCTGTTGCTTTTGATCCTGTTGCCATCTGGTATTGGGGATGCAAAGTTTTAACACTTCATTCAGTGGTGGTTTCAAAGTTTATTATATAATGGCTGTTTTTCATTATGTGTGTTTTTTCCCAGATGTCCAATTCTATTGCTTATGCTAGTGGTTTTAACAACTTTATATTTTGCCCAATGTTGTGGTTTTTCTGTTCAAAAATGGTGTGACACAGTGTGGATTTGTCTATTTGCTATAGTGTATGTTTCTCTCGTGTTCCCTTATCTAATTTCCAAGTTTCTTTTCATTTTGCCAGTGTAAAATTTCTCATAATCTGCACAATTAATCTGGCAGATTCGGATTTTAATGTGCTCTGAATTGTATTCTAAAGAGGTTTATTTAGAAAATTCTTTAAGCTGAATTTGTTTTGTGGAGCTAGTCTGATGCTGATTTTGTTGAAGATTTTTTCAAATTTTCTAAAGGCCCAAGGGTGGTAGAATTCTTTATATTTTCAGTTTGTGTTTAATACTGGTGTTAATGTTGTAGTTTGCAAAATTCCCTTAAGTTTTTCTCTCTTTTTTAGCATTTAATTTGTGAGATCAGGGTTAAATCCATTTCCACTTCTGTTTCTAATATATGTTGTTATTTTTTAAATTCCACCCTGCTCAATAGGACACTGTAAAAATGATGGATTAAGATTCTGAAAACTAAAAAATCCAAAAACTAAAAGAAGGTTCTCTGAAGCTACTGATCCTACAAGATAACATCAATTTTACAATGGAAGCATAAAAAAACAACATATAAATCTCAAAATAATTAAAGATCCAAATACTTCAGATTTAGAATACACAGGAAACCCACACACTTGGACAATTACATTAAGAAAAATGGTTGTAACCCAACTTCACATCAACTTCAGAAGCTTGATCCACCGTTTAAACAGTGTCCCATTGAGCAAGGAGAAATTTCAAGTTAGCAACAATATATATTGGAAATAGCAGTGGAAAATGGATTTAACCCTGATCTCATAAAGAAAATACTAAAAAAGAACGAAAAACTCAAGGCAATTTTGCTAACTCAACATTAACATCACTATCAAACACAAACTGGAAGTACAAAACATGCACCTACCACCTTTAGACCTTTAGAAAATTTGAACAAATCTTCAACACATTCAATATAAGACTAGCTTTACAAAGCAAATTCAGTTTGAAGAACATTATAAATAAACCTCTTAAGAATACAATTCAGAGCACATTAAAATCTGGAAAATTCTGTATTCTACCACTAACTTGTGTTTACATTTTGGAGACTGTTATTTTCATTCATAAGAATATATCATATTTTAGCAGGAATTCTGACTACCATTCCTATAATACCAGGATATCGCAAAACTTGCACTGCAATCATCAAAGCAGTAAAACCTGTCAGCAGAGTATACTACATCAAGAGCTGTCTCTTTATAACAAGCTACCAGGTAACTGGAAACTCTTAAATCAGAAACAACTCAAACATAAAGTTAAAAACCATCTTTTAACCCACATGTTCTACAGTATAAATTATTTCATGACTACTGCATTTTCCTAAACTTGTATTAACCATTGTGTAAGTTATTAATATCTTGTTTAAGTTTCTTTAAATTATACATACTAGTTGTAAGTTGTATTACAGAAATGTAAATTGTAATTTGTTACCTGACGAAGCCTTTGAATTCATGTTATTCTTTTGGAGAATAAATATCTTATCTTATCTACTAGATTAGTTGTGAAAATTATGAGAAATATTACATAGGCAAAACTAAGAGAAACTTGAAAATCAGATTATGCGAACACCACAGAAACATAAAACTATAGCAAATAGACAATTCCACACTGTGTCACACCATTTTTGCATAAAAAATCACAATATTGGGCCAAATATAAAATTGTTAAAACCACTAGCATCACCAGATTTGGTCATCTGAGAAAAATACATATAATAAAAAACAGAAGCTATGTAATAAATTTTCAAATCCCACCACCAAATGAAGTGTTAAAGACTTTGCATCCCTAACACCAGATGTTAACAGAATCAAAAACAACAGTAAGAAGAGGATGCGGGAGCAGAAACGGAGTGTCTGTCACCAAATTGCTGAAGACAAGGACGAATGTTCTTGAAAACATTTCAAGTTAACATTTCATGTTAATGATGAATACTTCACTATTTATGGTGCTTCTGTTTTTAATATTTAACATAAATATAACCTGTTAACTATATTAAGGTTATAATTAATAAAGGTAAAAATATTTGCAGTCTTAGTCTAAATCTACAAATACATGTGGTTTATATTCATAATTACATTCTCACAACATTTCTAAGTTTGTCCTTGTAAGATTTGTTCTCTGACTTTTAAGCACACAAGAAAAGTGGAAGTAAATACCTTTGAAGCTTCTTAAACAGCTAGTTGTTCTCCATGGCAATAAGGTTTCAGTTGTTTCAGTTTTACACAGAGTTATCTTGTAATTCAGCTGTAACCAACTAGAAATTGGCAGTTTGCAAGAATAGGACAACTGAAATAAACTCATATTCTTCGTACAGAGATGTCAAGTTCTAATTTCAGAAATTTCTCATAGAAAACATTTGTAGACAACCACTTGCTTATAGCTGTTGATTTCTTCTTGTTGTTCTTATTCTTCTCCTTTCAGATATTACAGCCTTGATCTCATACTTGAATTTTCAATCTGGTGTTTCCTTGTATGATCTAAAAATATTGTAATGTACCTCAGTGGTGGTCGGCCTTAAAGGGCACAGGGGCACATGCCCTTCCTACAAATATCAGATAGTAATTTCTCCATTATATAATCAAGTAAAATGTTATAATCTATAACAACCTTTTGTATAAATTTAGACCTACTGTAAATTCTTTGAGCATTTCACAGATGTAGGGAAGATGACTGTCAAAAATAGTAACCAGCCGCATTTCTCGGACACAAGTGATTTTGTGGTTATCTTGTGTGCACGCGCACAAGAATTCAGTACTTTCAGATGTAGTTAATTTGTGGGTGTGGCATATAACAGGCTGAGAGGGGAAGCTTCCCTTCAGACGTGAGAGTCTCTGTGGTCGTTTGATGTGCATGTGCAAAGAGAAAATAAAAACCGACAACAAGCAAAACTTAAGTTTGAATCAAATCCTGAACAAAAATATTTAGATAAAGATCTCTTCATTAGTAAGATTAAATAATGAGAAACAAATCTTAAGTTTCAATGACTTTTTATATGAAAACAAGGTTGATATATAAACCTCCCAAACAAAGCATACAAAAAGACGCTTATTGGTAAAAAGTTACAATGTTGGTACTTGGTAAACCTAGCAGAAGATGATGTGTGCCATTGTTCAGTGCAAAGAAGCAGTGTGTTGTAACTATTGTAATTTGAGAGGCGAAATAGATTCATAATTTTTTATTGCTTTCTCTATATGTACTATGTACATTGTGTATAGAGAAGGAATTTTTAATGCACCCAAAGCTTTGATACCGAGATTTCACCGGATATACATGTTTTGGGTCCCCCTGAATCCAAAAAAAGCATGATCATGGGGTGAAATACTTGCTAGTTGACGTTGGTAGGTGTCAAGGCGATGTTGTTCGAGTCCAGCTTTTACAAGACATGTTAATCCATTAAGTTTTCGACGCAGCCAAGGGTACCTTTCCTGTTGCCATTGCCGACGAACACTGTTCTTTTCACAAACAAGACATATGATGGCAGCTGGTAAGGAAGGGGCTAACTTACACCGCTTTGAATAGCTAGTGGAAATGCGCACACAGTGGCTTACAGTGTCGGTGAAGTGCTGAACTGCAGCATCGTATCGGCTGTAGTGGCAAAAGAATAAGCTGTATGTAATGTTGAATTTAAATGAGTATGAAATAGATCCCAGTTTGCATAACCATTAATAAGTCGTGGAGTTGTGGGTAGTATATTGGGAGTGAGTTGAAAAATAATCAGGACTGGACAATGATCCGAATCAAGTTCTGCTAAGGCTTTTACAAATGCTGGAATGTGTAAATTTCTGTGAATCCCAATATCAAGAATGCCGGGAGCAGACAGTGGATTGTTGGGAAAATAAGTAGGTTCTGTAGGAGCTAAAATGGATAATCCGCTTGTATTCAATATACTGTAGAGACGTCGGCCATTGGGATTAGTAGAGCGGCAACCCCATGAGGAGTGCTTACAGTTAAGATCTCCAAGTAGAAGAGTGCTGCTATTGGCCGGAAAAAGTAGTGAAAAATAGTCACTGCTAAGCTTCCTGTTGGGAGACTTGTAGGCACTGATAATAGTAGGGACCGATACCATCTGATGTAGGTAGTTTGATTCCCACCACTTCAAGGTCAGGGATGCCTGGTAAAAATATGGCGTATTGAATAAGCTTATGCCGGATTAGAAGAGCCACACCTCCAGATGCTTTTGTAGTTGCTCGATCTTGGCGATAAATATTGTAGCCAGGAACGGTAAAAGTTTCATTTGGAAGCAGATGGCTTTCACTGATACAAGCGATGTCAATGCTATGCATTGTGAGAAAGCTAATAAAAGAAGCACGCTTAGCGCGTGTGCCATTAGCATTCCAGTTAAGGATAGTGAGTTTTTTAAGAGTGAGAAGATTATGTGCTGCCATTGTAAAGCACTGAGGAAAGAAGAAAACGAATGGACTGTGTTATTTGTGACAGAAATGGAGATAAAATGGGATGGAGAAACGAAAACAATTGTGCAAATAGATCAACAAAAGAGCTCCAAGAAGAGGTTGAGGTAGTATCAGCAAGTGTTTCATTCTGTGGATGTGATGGAGGAGAAGGTGAAGAAGAGAATGAAGATCTCAGTGTATGAGAATAGAGATGCTAGGTTGTGGTGCGAGATGTATTCTGTTGAGATGACTGTTGTTGACAGTCTTGTAGTGGAGGGGTTGTGTTTCCGCTGCCATGGTTGTTGTGGTTACAGTAGCTGGATTTGGAGTTGTGGGTGTATGTCGCTGCTGAGATTGCTGTGAGATGCTTGGTTCTTTGAGTTCTACATAATGAGAACAGCCCCGAAAATTTGTGGCATGATCTTGTCCACAGTTTACACATTAAGCTGGTGTAGTGGATGGTTTATTATACTTGGAGAAATGATGATCGCCGAGACATTGGGGGGCCAGCTGGCAATAATTCTTAGTGTGTCCATAATGCTGACAATGAGTGCACTGTGGTAGTTCTGCATTATGGTGTCGATGTTCAACTTTTACAACACTATACAGCAATTGTGTGAGATTAAGAATAGCTCTACCTTCGTCATTGTTGGCAAGCTCAATATCACATATAGGAATGGGTTGCTTGTTTCTGCCTAGAAGGCATGTAACCTTTTTAACTGGATATTTTAAAGAAAATAGTTCTTCGTATATTTCTTGGTTGCTGAGAGAGCATGGGAGGTTGTGAATGATAGCAGAGAAAAGTTTATCAACAGGGTTTCTGTAGGTATAGTACTCTTGGTTTATGGAGTTAAAGTAAGGCAGCTAAAGTTGGCTGACATGGAGGGATGAACTTTTTTAAGTGCCCCACAGAGCTCTGTATGGAAGTCAGAAGTGACAGACTTTTTTATGTCCAGCAGAAACAACTGATAATTTCCTACATTACATATGCAAATGGGTGGGATTTTCTCTTTAGATGTGGTAGCAGAATCAGACATTTCCTGGTCACAATCATTGTTATTAGAAAGTGGATGGAAACGGTTAGTTGTCGGAATAGAGTAAGCATAACACGAACCGCTGGGTTGTTGTGATGGTGGTGCTGTACAAATGCGTTTGTTTTGACTCCCGGAGTGTGAGGTCAGAGAATGCTGTTCTCGTACACTATGGCATTTACTGCGGACAAAATCTGCCATGTTGTCATCATCTCCCTGAACACTATTGTCAAATGAATTAGATGGCTGTGTTAACTGTAATTGAGCAGGCCTGAGTATTTGTTTACTTACATTAGTATCAGCAGTTGTACCAGAGGTAGAGTTGTGTGAAGAAGCTTACTGCAAAGTATACGATGGCTGTTGAGGTATGTAGTATTGAGCTGATGAAGCTGTATTGTGTGAGTTAGAATTATTTTCTGAAGCAGTGTCGTTATACAGCACATTAAGTATGATGTGGCCAGTATCTTCTGGCTGGAGATCCATCACAGATGTGATTTAAAAAAAAAGTTGAATACACACAATAATAAACAATGCTGAGTTTAGTTACAAAGCGATATGAGAAACACACGCAAAATTGTAGAAATGAGCAATGCAGAATGCTGCAAAGACTGATAAATGTTGCACACCAATGAAATGTAGTATGAATATTTCACTAATACTAATAAAACTATGAAATACTTCGGATAACCTTCAAATATTAACACAGGTATAGAGCATATTTTAATGTCGACTAGAAGCTAAATTATTTTGCCTCACAAATTATTTTGAGATGACAACCCCAATGGCAACTTACAATGTAGTAAGTACTTTAGGTCCAGAATTCATAGTATGGTCAACTATTATGGTCAAGGGTATTGGTTTAATTGTTTTTTTTTTCACACAAGCCGTGTGTAGGACAGGATTTGGAAAGGTAGAGTCAGTTAGTTACTCTTCTCATAAAATATTAAAACTACCTACATTGTTGTATACATAGTTACAATACTGCACTGTAGAGAAAGAAGATAGAAATTAAAAGTTCTAACCCTCTGGACCCCTTTATGACAGACCATCCAAGACTTTGCCTCTCAGTAAAAGTTCTAACCCTCTGGATGCCTTTATGACAGAGCATCCAAGACTTTGCCTCTCAGTTTTAACTACTCAATTGGAATTAAGAAGAACATTAATTGTTCATACATTTAATTATTTTTTATTATTATGCATCAAGTATGTTAAAAATATGTTTGCTCTTGTTGGAAATAGCATAATTTAATTCAATAGCATAATATTAAATATTAATATTTTTAGTCATTATGTCAGCTTTATATTGTGGAATGAATTTTTGAATGTAGTGTGTAATTTCCATGTTTCCATATTTAAGGTTTTGCTTGTTTAAAATAGTCTGAGCTTTTATTCTTGTTTCTTTCCCCCCCTTTTTTTTTTCTTTTTTATTATTTAATTTTCGTACATAAAAAATGCTGTTATTACACATAGCATAATACACTACACATAAAACATTGTATGTTAAGAGATCTAAATGTTAGAAGTTCATTTAGACACTGACTGATATCTATATTTTCTTTAGATGTTTATGGAAGAGTATGATAGAAATTTAGATGAACCCCCTGAAGATGATATTGCAAGAAAAATTTTTGCAATCAAAGATAACTATGTTTCACTGAGGTATCATTATGGAAAGAACAGAATAAGCCAAAAAACACGTGAATTTACAAAGCCACCCATTCAAGAAAGAGGTGACAGATTGAAATTTGATCCTAACTTGACAACAGGATATGAGGTTAGTGTATGGTAAATGAACTTAAGCTTGAGAATTGAAAATAACAGATATACAAGTTGATAGAAGTAAGTTTAAACTAACTACCCAAAATGAGAGTCAGAATTAAATCTTTTTAAAATAAATCATCATATTATATTCATCATTGTAATCCTTAATTCTTAAAGATTAAGTATATGAAATAAGTACCTAGTTAGTGACTGCTCCTATGTTTAAAGATAGAATACAAACTTCAGAATCAATATGTGAATCTAAACCTAGCCCAGAAGATAATTTTTAAGCATGTTTAAAAGTGACAACACCATGATAGTAGACTTACTGGTATGCAAAAGAACTCCTATAGAATGACATTTTGGCACATCGACAGCACTGATATGACTCTGGAAATTGGCGCATCATTAACAAACATTTGTTTGTTTTTTCAAACCAAGAAGATTCAGGTTTGATTTCTGTGAAGTACACATAATGCAGCCACTGCTGTTCTTTCCTTTACTCCTTGATTATTATTATTATTATTATTATTATTATTATTATTATTATTATTATTATTATTATTATTATTATTATTATTATTATTATTATTATTATTATTATTATTACTATTATTATCATCATCATTATTATTACTATTATTAATTATTATTTATTATTAATACTTCTTCTGATTATTACTATTATTATTGTTGTTGTTGTTCTTATTAAATTATTATTGTTCTTATTATTATTATGATTATTATTATGATTATTATTATTCATTAATTATTATTAATTATTATTTATTATTATTTATTATGGTTCTTCTTCTTATTATTGTTGTTCTTATTAAATTATTATTTATTATTATTATTATTATAATAATAGTTATTATTATTATTATTATTATTATTATTATTATTATTATTATTATTATTATTATTATTATTATTATTATTATTATTATTATATTATTATTTGTAAATATTTTTCCTGCTCTAATCAATGTGAAGTTGCTTCTCACATCATATTTTTAAGACAGGCATATACAACAATGTTGTCTTGATTAACTAATGTAATTAATAAACAGACGTTATTAGAATAGAATTAGAATAGAATCTTTCACCACATACAACAATTTGTAATATGTACATTTCTTATAAGTGAGATGGTAATGGGTTCCATTACTGTAAATGGTCTAAAATTGCCTAAGAAATAGATAATTACTGTATAGAATGGGGACTAAATATAAACATAAAAAAACCCAAATAATAGTGTTTAAAAGGATTTAAATTGAGTAAATATGAGAAATGGTAAAAGGAAGTAAAGTACATAAAACAGTGTGTGATTACACTTATTTAGGAATAAAAATAGATACAGGAGGTAAATGGGAGAAACAAAAGAAAGTAGCATAAGCAAAAGAAAAAGCAGCAATGATGGTAGTGAGAGGTTATTTATATAAAAGATCAGAAATGGAAGTGAAATGGTTAGAAAGAGTATAATAATGCTAGGATGTTATATGGTATTGAAATATAGGATCTTGAACATGGATGGGAAGTTGTTTTGTAAAGATGTTTTGGGGTTGCCAAGAGCAACAGCAAATGAAGTAGCCCAAATTGAAATGAGGAGAGTGGCAAGAAAAGGATTAGTTATGGAGAGGACTTTGGTATAGGATCCTAAATTTAGAAGATGGTAGTTTGCTTGAACAATGTTTGAAATACCAAGAAACAAGTTTACAAAGTACAAGTTGAGCAAGTAATTTAAGAAATAATGAAATAGAAAATAATGGCTTACATGATATTTGGAGGAAAAGAGCAACAAACTATAAAGGTTTTTAGAAGGAAGCAAGAAAAGCATTTGAAGATACAGAAATTCAATACTTGTTTAGACAGCTATCAGACAAGCTATCACTTGTATTTTATATATATATATATTCAGATACAATGTTTCATCTTTCCTTATGAACAAACATTAATAAGTGCATAATATTATTTGCAAGATATATTGTAGCTCCTTTATTATATCTATAGGTATGCATCCACACATTAAATACTTCAAAATTAATTTTTAATCACTCTGGCTCTATTTCTTCACTTTCTCTACCAAGTATTATGTACATACATAGTAGATAGAAAAGATATTGTATTCCACCAAAAAATTCCATATCAAGATTTCAATGGAAATTCATGCTTTGAGACTTCTGAATCCAAGAAAGGCATTTTTAGAAAAAGGTTCTTATGTGCATGCCTGCATGTGCACATAATTCAAAAACAAAAAGTTTGTTAAATACTAAGCTTGGTATTTAAGTTTAGTATCTTTCAAGGATGCAACACAAGATTTTCAGAAAAATTTACCTACTCCAAATTAGTTTTACATGGAAGATTTTTCAAAATTGTTCATCTTCTCAAAATTGGCTCTAATGATTTTGATTAAAATGCTGTTTATTAAAGATATTTACGTGGCAAATAAAAGGTATATCTTGAATGTTTTGGAAATAGCCTCTGAAGTGCTCTCATTCTTAATGGCTTTTGCATAACTGCTAAACTATAACACATAAAAAGAAACTTTTTATGCAAAATATGTACATAGATCTCATTAAAACATTCCATTCATGTCATATACATTTTTTTTTGTACTGCTAACCCTTTCCCAAATACTTCTTTTTATTAGTTTTAAAATTTAATACTTAAGATTTTTTTTTCAAATGGAAAGCTGTTATTTACTTATTTCATCTGCTCAGGCATAAAGAAGGGAATTTTAATTGCATCACATAATGACCAGCTTTAAAAATTTTGACTACTGCTTTAGTTTAGTGTATTTCCCTTGCACTTAGAAGGAACTAAATATTAAAACCATTTCTGCTACTTTTTATTTCGATGCACGCAAAATAGAGAGAAGAATAGCCTTTTGTAAGTATAATTTGTTGCAGAATTGGTAGAGAAATATGTGAACAGAACACTCAGAATTTTGTGCTTTTGTGGTCAAGATGCTTTTCACATCAGTCTGGTGTGCAGCCAATGTGATGCTATTAACATAATTTAATTCCACTAATTCTTAAGAATGGCTTAAGGCATTAAATACTTTAATAATTGCTGAATATCAGGAGTAATGAACATTGATACTGCAAAGTAACCAATAACATAATCTGTGATAGGGATTCTTTTGCAAAACTAGTTCATGTTTCTCTGCTCAATTTTATGTTGGTCTTTGGAAGCAAGCCAATTGGGATATGTTGTCAAGTTGAAGTGGGGACCCAAATGTTGAGAGGCTGCAGCTAAGATCCATTTCTAGGGTGTACCTATTTGTTTTCATTTGATTGTTCTTTCTCCTGTTTCCACAAATCTATCATATGCTGCATATCTACTAGACTGAGTTTATCAATCGTAGCACCACAATATCTCTGATGATTGAAGTGAGAAATCCTTTGTTGTGATTTAACAAACAAGATTCTATGTTTTATAAGTTTAATATGCTTCTGTGCCATATTATTATTTTTATTTTTGTTCAAGTAGTATGTACTCATATTTTGAAACTTTCTCCCAAATTTATAGTGTAGCTTGAAAGTCTAAAAAGTCACTCTCTACAGATGATTCAATCAAGATGCCTTGTTGTGTCTTCAGATTCTTTCTCACCTCTGGAAATATTTTCGGTGAAGATTAATTCTTTTGCCTTTTCAAACTTGAAACTTTTTAGAACTTCAATGAGTAAATTACTACTTTACAAGTCTTCAAGATAGTATTTGCACTTCAACAGATAAAAGAACTTCAATCAGCCTATGTCTTGAAAGTAACCTGACAAATTAAATATTATCAGAAAATTCTTAGTGTATAAATTTACTTTCAGATAAATTGAAATTCAAATTATTGATATTATATACTATGTGCAAACCTTTCCTTGGTGCCAGTTTTACTGGGGAGTGAGGGCCTGGAGGAAGAAGTGAGAGCCCACTCATTTATCTTTCCACAGTGTTGTCAACAAAAAAAGTAGCTTTCTTTGAAAGCCTCAGTCATTATGATAAATAGATTGGCTAACTTACTGTGAACTAGCTAAATGGTTAAAATAAATACAGCGCACTGCATGTGTGTGAACTCTGGGATCTACAGACAGAATAAAACCTTAGCATTGAAGCCACTGATATCAGGGTATATAGTGTACTTCATCTTTCAATGTTGATGCTCTGCTCTGTTTCCAAAATTGCATGAAACCTATTGAACGAAGACTAGGAAGCTGAGAACTCGAGCATACTTAATATATACGGAAGTTAAACACATTAACTGTTTCAGAATGAGAGGTAACGCAATGTCACTTTAACAGGAAAATCAATCATGCAGTTTCTATCTTGAAAAGATTTTACTGCTTCTACTGCTTTACTGAATGTTAGTATGTCAATTATAGTGAAATGCAAGAAGGGTTCAAAACAATACAGCCCTTGTCACATTTTATGAATTTTGCAATTATGGTGCATTCTGATGGTCATGGTTAAGATGCACATCTTGATGGTACAAATACTTTAAAAAACGGCCCATATCGTGAGATATGACACAGTGAAAAATACCTGGTTCTACAAAACAACCCTTGTCATGGCCTTTTCTCACAAGAATAGCCTTTGTCAAGTGACTAGAGCTATTTTTGTGTTCCTGTTGGCAGGATTGTTATTCTCAGGCTTCAACATGACCATGTCGTATTATTATTGTTGTGTTATCCTGAAACCATTGCTTAGTGTACACTGACGAGAAAATGGCTTTGAATAATAATTCAAGCAGTGATACTTGTAGTTCTGAGTGGTCAAAGAAGAGAAAAAGGAAAGATAGGAAAGGAAATGTGTTAAAGAAATCGAAGATGATGGGACTGGAACACATAAATCATGTTAGAAAGAAGGTTGAAAATAAACATATTGGTGACGATTGCAGGTTAGTAGACCTACTGAATTCAAAGTTTCTCTGAGGATAGTTTCTTTTCCAGTCATTATTATTGTTACATACAACTTTTGTTGTAATTATCGTTCTGTTTATGTCATGGTTATTTATAGCGGTCCTAACCTTGATTTCAGATACAAGTGATACAGATGTTTTGAGGCAGTAAATGAAGAACAATGAAATAAGACTTTTTTCTGCTTTTACAACCTGTCAAGCAAAGATATTCAAGACTCTGATCTTGCAGGCCTAATAAGTATGGAGCTTGTCAAGCAAAGATCACGCAAAGCTACTGCTGTGATGATTCTTCAGAATTAGGTAACTGGTATATGCACAATGTATCATATTACTATAAACTTTGTGTGAAGGAGGGAGATGCAGCACCTATTGAAATCACAGTGTGTTGTAATGCATTAAGCATTCAAGGAATCACAAGAAGCCAATTGTGTTCTGTTCACAGGTCACTTTGAACAATCAAAGTTCATGTAAAGATAAGCGAGGTAGGCATGAGAACAGACCAAGTGCAGTACCTAAACCTTTAGCATCTTTAGTGGAACATCATATACAGATGTTCCAGCCAAGGCAGTCACATTATTCTTTTCAAAATACCTTCCAGCATCACTCTCCGTTAAGCAGATACACAAAATGTTTCTAGCTGAATTCCAAATTAACATTTCATATAAATCTTACTGGAAAATCTTTGATTCTTTCAACATATCCTTTGGATGTCCTCGATCAGACACATCTCATTTTATGATGTTTATCAATAAAAATTAGCAGCTGTTTTAGATGAAAAAGAATAGAATAGGCTTTCTACAGAGAGGGAGCTGCACTTGCGAAGGGCAGAAGCATTTGATGAGATGAAGAGGAAACATAAAATGCTTGCAAGAGAGGGTTCAGCTACAATAATCGGCTTTGATTACATGCAAAATTTGCCACTTCCTCACCTTATAACTAATGCCATATTTTACTCTTGACAACTACAGTACTACATATTTGGTGTGCATGATCTTGGAAACATGATACAACAATCCATGTCTATCACGAAGGTATAGCCAGAAAAGGACAAAATGAAGTAACCTCATTGTTGTTACATTATTTATGTAACAAGCAAGACTTGCAAAATGAACTTATTTTCATATTCGATGGTTGCGCAGGGCAGAATAAGAAGTTTATGATGTTGCATTTTCTGTATTTATTGGTACTCACTCAAGATTTTCATAAAGATAACCTACCTTTTTCCCATTTGTGGGCATTCTTATCTGCCAAATGTCAAGATTTCTCCTTGATAGAAAAAAAGAAAAGAAAAGCAATAGTTGAGACATCAGAAGAATGGGATGAAATCATAAGAACCTGTCAGAGTAGTCCTGCTCCTTTCAACCATATCAGAGTTGAACAAACTGGTATGCTTTTTAATGTTAAACAGGTACTTCAACCATACTTCAAAAAATCTGCCAGCGCTCTCATCAAATTAAAGAAGGTTCAAATGTACAAGAAACCATTACTTTTTGTCTGTGATACTACTCAGGTCCATGGAGAAAAGTTGTGGTTCGTAATAAAACAAAGATGCCCACTGCAGTGACTTTCGAATTACAGAGATATTCGCATCCATTCAGAAAAAATGAAAGATTTGAGGAATCTATTTGCTTATTTGAAGCCAGAGAGTCAGACATTTTATAATAATCTTGCCTTTAGAGAAGACAAGCATGAAGCAGGGATTTAGTTGATGCAGTCTGTAATAGCAGTGGAGAAGAAGACTTTTTGACATCTTAACTCCAGTGTCTATTTTGAATAGTGAGTGTTTACTGTGATATGCTTACTTGGAAGAGAGCCATGAAAATGAAAAAGCGTTTGCCATATAAAGACATAATTTTTTATGTAACACAAAGACTGAAACAATGCCAATAGTATAGTTGCAACATTGTTATGTTGTCAATAAAATTCAACCTTTTTCATTTCCCACCCTTAAATGCTTTCAATCAAAAACAACCTTTGTCATGACATACCGAACTTTATGCTTTATTTTGATGCAGTTTCACGAGGATATAAATACAGAAAATTTCAACAATTATTATGTTATATCCTTAATATTTGGTGAAAAAAAAATTAAATCCTTTGAATAAAAACTAACGGTGCCAGACAGTTTTTTCACTCTCCTGAAAAATTCATAAAATTGACAGGGGTTGTTTTTGTTATGAACCCCTCTCAAATGGTTACACTTTTAAGGCTTTGATTACAGAAAAAGAATTGAAATTCACTCTACATTTGATGGAATGAGAATCAACCTGCTCCCTATTTGGCTTACTACCTATGCAAGCAAACATAATTGCAGAGAGGATTCTGGAGCACTTATATGTGTTATTTACTGTAGTCTATTGGGCAAAAGCTGAGGCCTTTGTCTAGTTTTAAAATGTTTCATTTAAAAGTCCACAAGCAAAACTGTGGCATCAACCTTTCCTTGTTGCCATCAGATATTGAATGTTTACAGACCTTTAAATGCCATTTACCTTTTTATGGATTTTCTGAGAAGCTACTTATGTGGTATAAAGAGTATTATTTATCTTATTTACACTTACCTTAACATTATTAACACAAATATAATATTTTGTTTATATTGAAATATGACAGTGATGCTTGTGAGGTATTTATTTAATAAATGTATTTGATCTGTGTCTTAATAGCCTGATCCTTTAGCCACACCACCAAAGAAAGTGAACCTATACTGTCTTCTTAGAAATCTTTTAAATGAAGAAGAAGTTGCTTTGCACAGCATTAGAGAGTTGGAAGATGAGGTAAATGTTACTCTTTTTCTTTATTTCACTTCTTATGTTAGAATGTCTGAATGGATTTCTAAGTCTAAGAAAGCTTATCCTTTAGAGAAAAAGTTGTGTGTATGTACGATCATGTTAATGTGTGTGTGTGTGTGGGGGGGGGTGCATGCATGTGTGCATGGATTTTTTCATCGTTTTCAAGAAATGTTCTTTGGTGAATGATATGGCTATAAAACACCTAATTTTAAGTCATTAATTACTAAAGGAATAAAACGAATTTACAAAGCCTATGTACTAACATACATTGGGCTATAAAAGAACATAATAGTGAAGAAGGCTTTGAGTTTTTGCTGACTATGCCACAGGATAAACAATGGTTGCTTTACTCCAAGAAAATGCATGTAAAACTAAATCAAAATTCATGGATATTTATTCCAAGCAATATACATACATAGATGGCCTTGATTTAGCAACTGAAGATCACACGAGAAATGGGAGACAAGTCAATATTGGCCCAAATGAATTAACAACATTTATGTAGTGTGGGTGATGTAGATTGTATAAACTAAAGGGAGAAATTTCAATGAGAAATTTACTCTTCAGATCTCAACTACAGAGAAAGAAGAGGCAAGTTGCTTGTTTACAATGGTAAAGAGAAGAAAGCCATTTTGTGGAAGTAAAACAATATTATAATAGAGGAGACCTTAATCCTTTGTCAGGCACAATATCTATTGTGCATGGTCTAAGTATTTCAGAGAATCTGTTTACCTGCTTGGCTTGCTGTTGTCTGAAAACCTTTCTAAATGTGAAATGTGTATTTTTTTTAAGTTTTATTTATATTTTAATATCCCATATATTATTGCTTTCTATACACCAGTGGTGTGCAGTGTAATTTTAGATGGGGGAAGCAATAACAAAAATCTGATGTGCTCCATTCACATATCTCTGTAACAAATTATTGTTAATAAGCTTATTCTTCTTTCTATTTCTATGCTAAAACATTGGCAGAAACAGTATTAGTTCCTTTATAAGTAGAAGGGAAATAAGGGCATATGCTAGGCTAAACTGACAGACAAATGTTTTAAAATTGGTTGGTATGGGATTGAAATCCATTTCTTTGCGTGGCCAGGAGTTGACAAGTTCTCTGAGAAAAGTTTAAGTATTTTAAAACTGAAATCAACTGCCTCCGTGGTTCAAGTGGTCAGCGAGCTGACTTCTCACCCAGAGGTCCTGAATTTGATTCCCGGCTGAGGTGGGGAATTTTTCTTTAGCCAGAATTATTCCCTATCCCCCAGAGTCTGAAAGTATGTATATGAGGGTGAATGTGTGTGTGTGAATGATTTAAATCAAACATAAAAGAACTCACAGACAATGTGCTGTTTCAAGTGCAAAGCCCCCTATATGACCTTAGATGTTAAAGGGGGCTATATAAATGAAACCAAAAAAAAAAAAAAAAAATCTCGAAAACAGCAAACTCCATGAAAAAAATGTATATGACATAAATTGTGTGTTTTATCGTGATCTACATTTTTGTGCAGTAAGTTTAGTTTTTGTCTATCTCATACGGTTTACTAGTTATGCAAAATTTAATAAAAATTATCCAGAATAAAGAGGTCTTTAGAGGCTATTCCCATAAAATTTAAGATATACATTTTATTTGGAATGTAAATATCTTAAATATAAGGAATTTTAATCAAAATCGCTAGAGCCATTTTTGAGATAATCAAAATTTTCAAAATGTTTTCTATGAAAAGGGTAGTTTGGGGTGGGGGGATTTTCTTGAATGTTGCAGATTATATTGTTCTTACATAATTAAGTTAGACATCACTTTACCACATATGGAAACTGTAAAATAGAGAAAGCTATTATATACTTAACTCAGTCATTTAATGTTTCTGGATAAGTGTTATTTTGCTATCACTTTTATATTTGGTTATGGACTCTGCTTTATTTGTGATTGCTTTGTGGTTAATAAATGACTCTAAATATATTTATTTTTTCTTAACAAATTGCATTTTAATTCAGCTACAATGATGTTTCAGTTGGCACATATGTTGAAAAAACGATACACGGAACTTACTAAACCAGAACTTGTAGCTTCTATCTTCAACATATCAAGAAATCAAGAAGCTTTACAAAAAATGAGAGAAAATGTAAGTACATGTTTGAAAATCAATTATTTTTATTGTAGAAAAATGTTTCTTGGCATATATTTTGACTTCTTTCTTTCTCTCTTTTAGTCTGTGGCCACATATGTGTCATTGTTCATATATAGGATAAAAGATAAATTATGAAGCTGTCATCATTTTTGCTCCTCATGAAATACTATATCTGAAAGAAAATCTGTAAACAGCAAAAATTAGGAGGATTATGTTACTAATTTCAAAGGTTTTATATCTCAGAAGTTATTAATTGTAGAATTCAAGCTAACTTTATCTTTGTTTCAAGATAAGAAATATCAAAATACTCAGGTAACATTCATAGATATTATGTTATATGTTGCTCTCCAGTTTGTTAGTGCTCTCTATGGACTCCAGCATAATGACCAATATTTTCTGAACTAAAGATTTTACCACTACCTTGTGTTTATATTTTAGAGACAGTATCATTTATACATGCAAACAAGCACATGTTTATGCTTAATAAAGATTACCATTTATACAGTACCAGAACATCCAACTCTGTACATCTGCAACAACATAGGCTCCATAAGAGCATCAATTCTGCATCTCACAAAGGTATTAATCTTTATAACAACTTTCCTAATTAAATTAAAACTTTAAAAGCTAATCTTTTCAGGAAAAAAGTTAAAAATCTACTTTTAAAACACATGTTTAATGCAGTTGATGAGTACATGAACATGTCTTTTTAACTTTTGCTTTTGTTTCTTTACATAGTTTTATCATTAATCATGTAATATAGTATCTTAGATATTTCTTGTTTGTACATAATTTATTAGGATTAAAAAATTGACGAAACCTTGTATACATGTAATACTTATGGTGAATAAATATCTATCTATTAAAATCAACACAGACATAAATTCAACCACACAGTTACATATCTTTGACTTAAAGAGTTCCTTGGACAAAGATCTTAAAAGTCTTAATTGTTAAGCATCTTTTGTGGAGCTAAACTGCAAATATGTTGTAAATTACAACAAAGTGCTCAAAATGTCTTAGTTGTTTATTAAGACATAATTTCTTAAAATTTAAATTGATTACTTTATACAGTAAAAATAAAAAAATGAGCAGAACTGCAATATTAAATAAAAAGATTACTTTTTAGGCTAACCCCTTGTCTCTCTTGGATGTTGTGGTGTAACACCAATGCTGTAGGGACAATGAACAAAGTAGTATACCTACTCTTCTTGCTGTTCAGTGTCGGCTATAGCAGCTTCACTTATCTTCGATCTCTCAGAATGAGATATTTTAGGAGGATCTCATTGATGTGCTCCTCTTCATGATTGATGACCATATCAAGAATAGCATTGTCAATCAGCTGCATTTGTTGATCTTGGTTACACCACTTAAAGACGCCTCTGTTTTTTTTATTGGCATTTCTACTGGTAGTCCATAATTAGCTATGGTACTATTCAACTTTGTTGACAAATGCTACCTAGTTCCACACCAATAAAAAAAATGTGTATGTTTATTTTCTAATAGCTACCTCAGTTAACCTAGAGTCTTGAGACTTGATTAACTGGTATTGGGACTAGTTAACCACAAATCTACTGTACCTGTACATCACTATTCTTGATTGGGACCCATAACACAGGACTATTTTTTGGAATAATCCCAGCCATTTATGTACAAATGTCAAAACTTAGACATATTATTAGCATAAAGGTAGAAAAAGTGATAACATATACCGTTGGCACTGAATCTTTGCTCTCTACAATTTGGGTGGCTTCATGTAATGTTGGCTGTGTTGTGGTTGCGATGTTGCCAGAGTTGCTAGTAAACAATAACAGCTGATTATGAACATTTCTATTGTGGCTAAACTTGTATCAAACAGTGTACATAGTAGTTAGTGAATGCTGATGAATAATAACTAATTTATTATTATTGTTGTTGTTGTTGTTGTTGTTGTTGATGTTATTGTTATTAATTCAAAATAACTCATGCTTAATATGTTGCAATGCATGTAGAATACATTACATGCTTTTGTCAAATTAATATGAACTTGCTTGTTACAAAGAGAGAAATGAAACAGATACAAGCAGGGTATAACAAAGTACTTTGAAATATTGTAAAGGCTCAATTTCTTCCAAATGTCTGTCACCATAATGCTTGGAAGAGTTCTCATCATCATTGTTGCCATTATGTTTCACTCTCTTGCTATTAGCAAGTTGTTAATAACAGTTCTAGTGTTTGGTTCAAGAGCCTGCTGCAGTTTGCTGTAAGGTGTTAAGGGATGTCATTAACCTTCGCATACCAACAGAGACAATCAAACTAAAAGAGCAAATGAGAGACATGTATGCTTTGTATAAAAGTACTTCTCTGGAATATTATAAAAACAAATATAAGAACGTAAAAAGAAATTACTTAAATAGCTTACGTAATACAAAAATTAATGCATTCAGAGAGAAAATGGGTAATACTGAAAATGTTTGCAAAACTGCATGGAGCCTGATTAATGAAACCAGAAAGCAATCTCCATCATATCAAAATATTACACTAAAAATAAATGGGGTAATTACAGATGATCCTATTATTGTCAGTCAAAAATTCAATGATTTCTTTCTAAGTGTCCCCTCTCAAATAACAAACTTGACAAATTATATGAATACCAGTTCCTCAGCAGTTTCTTCGTTTTTTATCAAGCCGACAACAGAAAATGAAATAGGTCAAATAATTGATAATCTACCCAATAAAACAGGTAGTGGATGGGATGAAATTAGTCCTAAGTTGTTAAAAAGGTGTAAAAGTGCTATCCTAAAGCCAATAACATATTTAATTAATAATTCAGTGGAACAGGGTCGATTTCCAGAAATTCTAAAATTGGGTGTGGTAAGACCAATATTAAAAGGGGGAGATGAACAACATACTGATAACTATAGACCTATTACTCTAACATCTGAAATTGCCAAACTATTTGAAAGAGTTTTATTGTCAAGGCTAAATAGTTATCTAAATAAATACAATATGCTAAAAAATTTTCAACACGGTTTTAGAGAAGGACGATCCACTATTACTGCCATTAATCAATATATACATGAAGTAATTGGTAAACTAGAAAACAATGAGAAGGTCAGCACTCTATTCTTAGATTTATCTAAAGCTTTTGATTGTGTTGACCACAATATCCTAATTAGTAAGCTTGAAAATTATGGCATTAGGGGACTACCACAAGAATTAATTTGTAGTTACTTGATTGGAAGACGACAGTATACAGAAATATCATGTAAAAAGGGGAATAAAATTCAATGGGTAAAATCAAATTTGGAAATTGTGAAGTATGGTGTACCACAAGGTTCAGTATTAGGTCCACTGTTATTTATTATGTACATCAATGATATAAAATGTTTGCAAAACACTTCTGTTATGACATATGCAGATGACACTACTGCGGTGTGCTGGAATAAAACCATAGAGGGCCTAAATGCAACCCTCAATAAAACGACTTCTGTGCTGTTAAATGATTTTAAATCCATAAATCTACAGTGTAACATGCGTAAAACTACTGTAATGCATTATAGTATGTTGAATAAAAGTAGCAATCTAACTCTAAAAGTTAATAACAACATTGTACAAGAAGTGAAAATACAAAAATTTTTAGGTATTATTGTAGATAACCGGTTAACGTGGGCACAACATATTGAGTCTATATGTAATAAAATCAGCAAGTCAGTATACTTAATAAGATATTTTAGCAGTTATAAAAATTCTAACATTTTAAAACTCATTTATTATGGATGTATTTACCCACATTTAATCTATGGGATTGAAATATGGGGCGCTGCTGCAAAAACACATATGGACAAATTACTTCTATATCAAAAGAAAAGTGTTAGAATCATGTTTAATTTAAAATTCAGGGAATCATGCAGGGAGACATTTATTAATAAAAGGATACTAACCATCTACTCTCTATATACTTATAGAGCAATAATGTTTGTAATTGACAAGTGTGAACAAATAAAAAATAAACAAATGTATGAATACAATACAAGAGGCAACATGAACTATTATAGATGTAATGTAAATAAAACTGTATCAGTGAAAGATGTACAATATCTAGGAATTAAGCTTTTTAACAAGTTACCCCCAGAAATTAAAGCAATCGCAGAGGTGTCAAAAAGACAATTTAACTTAAAATTGAAGGCATATCTGTTAAATAGATGTTTATATGATTTGGATGAGCTATAAATTATGATTTTGTACAAATGTATATATGAAATGACGTGTCTAAAATCAATGTATTGATAAACTGGACGAAATAAATATTATTATATTATTATTATTATTATTATTAACCCTCTTCCCATTCAAAAAATTACCAAGTCCTTCTTAAAAATGTCAATGCCTGGCTATTAAATGGCACACCTTTATGTTTTCACTTTCAAATCATCACTCATTGATTGGGGTCATTTTTGAGACATTGTTGCACTTCAAATTTTGAATAAGTAATATTATAGTTGACCTCACAGAATAGAAACCAAGTTACACTCTGCCCTGATGAAGACCACAGAGTCAAGATGGTCAAAAGCTTGGATTTCTCCATTTTCCAATGTAACTCGGTTGCTATCCCATGAAGTCATATGTAGTAAAATTATCAACACTGAGAAAGCTTCAATCTTTATATATAAATAGGTAATTAAATACAAATATATATAAACACCAACATAATATCAGCAATAATAACAAACATAAATAGCAACGAATAATATATAGCCTGCAAAGAACAACTTGATGGACATGTTAGACTTCACAAGCTGAAGCATATAGTTAGAAATAGACAGATCTGACAATGTAGTAGTTTCCATATCTATTTCCATTTTATAACCGACAGACCAGAATGCTGCAGGAAGTCTAATAGGTAAAGCTTTTTAATTGGTTTTTTTATGAGTGTATCAGCTTAACTGCTGTCTTTAAAGTGCAAAGATTCAGTGGTGGAGGTATTGTCACATGGCTGTTATAAAGCAGATATTTTTATGCTTAGTCATTTATGCAGAAATATCTTATTTATAAATAAAAATCATTATAAAAGAGTGTACATTTTATATGAATAAAGAAGCTTATTCAAATGTTGAGAAAAAAATTTATGGTAAGTAATAAATAATGTAATACTGCTGTGCTGTTTTTGTACTAAGGTAGTTATTTAAAGTAGTAATTTATAAACAAATATTTACACCATTCATTTTATTTTTTTAAAATGTATTTAACTAATGTATTTCCATTTATTTAAATTATAAAAGAATTTCAATGAGCCAGCACTCATGATAGGGATAATGGTTACATATAAACTATAAAATATTGTCATACAAAGTAGAACAGAACCAAAATGGGTAAAAGTAACCTATTTGGGATTAATTTTCTTAATTTAATAACACTGAGTGAGTTGATAAAATAAGATATAAATATAATTTTACTGTAGGAAAATGTAAATAATAGGTAAAATATTTCTTTTTGCAGATGACATTTTGGTATTTTATGAAAACAATGTATATATGTATGTATATATAAAGGTAATGAAAAATATGCAAACTGATCATGGTTCCCAAATAATAACAATGCTTAATGCCAAAAAAACTAATTATATGCTTTTTCACAAACCCTCTAGACCAATTACAAGTAATATGTTAATTAAGATAAAAAATAATGCTATAGAAAGAGTAAACAGATTCACATAATTGGGCTTACGTTAGACTCATCTTTGACATGGACATATCATATGAACACATTGTCAGCAAAACAAACTCTGTTATTCACAGAGTAAAAGAAGTCTTCATTTTGCACTCCTGCACCCCAATTTTCATATCTAAATGCAGTATTGTCCAATAATAATACTTTTTAGAAATCTTACAAAAGTGAGCTCTTAAAATACTTTATGGATTTAATATTTTAAAACCTTCCATAGAAATATTTAAGGGAAAGAAATACGCTGACAGTTTCCTTTCTCTGTACATACAGTGAATCTCTAATCACGTACAAAACTGAAAATAACTTCCTTGGTAATCAAACACAAAAATAGACCACAACATGGCTGAGTTGTTAGACCATTTTCCTCTAACCTAGGCAGCCTGGGTTCAATCATAAATGACGGCTTGTGGGATTTGTGGTGCACAAAGCAGCACAGGGCTAGGTTTTCTCCTGGTTCTCCAGTTTCCCCTGCCATTGCGTTCTGACAGTGCTCCATCTCCATTTCATGTATCCACAGTGTCAACAACTGTGGTGCCATAAATAGTAAAAGGGGGAGTTAAACTCTATAAATAAAAATAAAAACACGCACGCACATACGCACGCACCCGCACGCGCACATGCATACCCACGCACGCACACACAATCTTGTTCATTCTTACAAAACAAGATCAGCCAATCAAATTTTCATAGAATCAGTTAACCCTACCAAATATGAAGTAAAAAGTATATTACATAGTGCCACCAAAACATATCCCAGTCTCTCACTTAACATCAAAGAATTACTCAACTTATCCCAATTTAAAAACAAACTCTTTAAATACTTACTTGAGCAGTACTGTAATTCTCAACAATTTGACAACAGAAAATCCTTATGGTATTTGTTGAAATATTGCATTAAGGTTAATCACACACTCAGAAAAAATAGGTGTAGAAAAAAAAAATTATATATAGGGTCATTAAATATGAGAAACGAGAATTGCCAGCAAAGTTGTGCTGACAGAGATGCATTAAAATCTTCACCTTATAGCAAATGCTGGAACTGCATCTACCAAATGTTAGATATGTCATCAAACAGGCAGCATATCTTGAAAAATATTCCCATTCACTCACCTAAGTGTGTAGTGTACATGTACACAAGTAAGTTCCTGTAGTGTACATGAGTTAGAACGATATACTTTTTGTTTCAAAGAACCCCATAAAGAAAACTCATAACTAGTTAGGTTGCAGGAAGGATGGGTCACAAATCAATACTTATCCTTCTGTCATGACCCACCTCATGTATCATTCTAACCTTGTACATAACAAGAACTTAGTGATTGATAGCATCATGCAAGAAATCATAAGGGTTCCTGCTGCAACGCTTAGGTGAATGAGCAAAATAATTTTTACAAGATATGCCACCTGTTTGAGAGCAGAAAGTCAATGTTTCCAGCATTTACTATAAGATAAGGTTTTTAATATGTCTCTACTGGCACAACTTTCCTAGCGACTCTTGGTTCACTCAACCAATGTTGAAAGGCCATGAGAAAGATTACCTTTTACTTTAACAACCCTTCTTTTTATTGTTATATACCCTTCTTTTTATTATTTTATTCTTTGTATTTTGCTTACTACCTCACTAAAGGGCAGTTCATATCTAGTGCTCATTGTGACATTCTTTGTAAATAAATAAAGTAAAACAAAAAAATAATGGACACTAAACAGGAGTATAAAACTATAAGAACAAATAAGAAATCATGTGTTAAAAATCATTTACCAAAGAGGAAAAACTTTGATTCCTTTCTGAATACTGGATTTCTTATTTAAATCTCATTTCATGAAATAAATTGTAGTCTAAGGTGGTAATTAATTTTATAATATTTTGTGATACTTATTTGGACATATTAATAATTAGTGTTAATTAGTTCTTCTGGTCCTATGGTTACATTTAATTGTTTATCAGATCTAACTGGGAATGTGTTCTCCATTTAAACAGTTGTCTACAAAGATCACAGAATGTAATTTATAATTATGCAAACTGCAAACTGAGAGCAACATAATTTTTATACTGAGGTATGAATATGTAAATCTAAGGAAAATATTAAATCAGAATACCAAAAATATTCTTCGCAACAATGCTGCTGTAATAAAATCATATATATGTCATCCGGAACTCTTTTTATTCTGCTTTGTCTGTTGCTCTAATGTACAATTTTTCCAAACCCAGCTGTACATTTAGTGGCAGAAATGGAATTTAAAATCACTTCTACTGAATTCTGGCTGATGATTCTTGTAGTGAATTTTATGATGTTGGATGAACATATGGTTAGCATTTTTCATGTTCAAGGTACAACTTTTGCTCCTGTATTAAAAATGGTTCTTAATAAAAAGATAAATAAATTAATATACGAGGTACATCCAGAAAGTAAGTTCCGTTTCAATTTATCTCCGCTGCAGCGCTGTGATCGCAGTTTCGCACATGCGCGGTGGAAGCTCTCTATCAAGGAGAAGAAACGTGCGCCATTTTGAAATCGCTGTCAGCCACATACGCTTTGTTGTGCTTGTTTACAATGTCGGTGTTGATTGAAAATCCCGCCGCTTGTGAAATTGGATCTGTGATTCGTTTTCTGAATGCTAGGAAAGTGAAACCAATTGAAATTTATCGGCAAATTTGCGAAGTTTACGGACAAAATGCGATGAGTGATTCAATGAATGGAGTGCACGATGAAGAACGAAGTGGGCGTCCATCTTTGGTTACGCGATTGATGACAAGATCCAGGAAAACCGCAAGTTTACAATTAGTGCTCTCGCTATGATATTTCCCCAATCACTAATTCATGAAATTGTTACCGAAAAACTGAAATTTCGTAAACTTTGCTCACGTTGGGTACCAAAGATTCTTACTGAGCAACACAAAACAAAACGGATGGGTAGTGCACTTCAGTTTTTAACCCGTTATGATGAAGACGGCAAAGAATTTCTGACACAGATAGTCACAGAGATGAGACTTGGGTTTCTTATGACACCCCTGAAAGTAAGCGGCAATCAATGGAATGGAGGCACACTTCATCCCCAGCAAAGGTTAAGCGGAAACAAATCTTGACACCTCGAAAAATGATGTGCACAGTGTTCTGGGAATGGAAAGGCATCTTACTCATTGATTTCTTACCGCATGGTCAAACAATCAAAGCAGATGTTTATTGCGAGACACTTAGGAAATTGCATCGCGCAATACAGAATAAGCGCCGAGGATTGCTGTCAAAAGGTGTTGTTTTTCTTCACGACAACACACGACCACACTCTGCAAATGTGACGAAAAACCTCCTACAGAGATTTGGCTGGTACGTGTTTGACCATCCTCCGTACAGCTCTGACCTCACTCCTAGCGACTTTCATCTGTTCTTACATCTCAAGTCTTTCCTTGGCGGTCAACACTTAAACAATGACGAAGAGCTGAAAGAAAATGTTTCCAACTTTTTGAAGACACAGGCGGCAAACTTCTATGAAGAAGGTATACAAAAACTTGTGCCACACTATGACAAATGCCTGCAAAATTTCAGCAGTTATGTGGAAAAGTAGTTTAAGAGTTGTAGAATTTTGTGCAATAAATAATTATTCTGTATCTGTACACAATTTAATTTTATTACCAAACGGAACTTACTTTCTGGACGTACCTCGTAAATAAACAAAGATGTGAAAAATTTAAAGATCTTCACTAGATAATCCTGCCTCCTTAATTTTACAGATGAAGAACACCATGGTTTTGGAAAATAAGAAAAAAGACCTAATCAATGCTACTAAATATTCAAATATCCGTAATAATCCATACCCTCTTAATTTAAGTAAAACTCCTGCTAATTTTCATCTATTAATCATATCGGAATAATCCGTCACCATAATTGAGAGATCAAATCTATGATTGATATATTTTCTTATTTACAACATAAATACATTAATATGGTTTTCCTATCTCTTATTGTCTATCAATTTTAAAAATCTTCAACACAGAGAAGACCTCAGAGCTATTCCCTACAAATTCAAGTAATACTTTTTCTTTGTTGTGTAAGTATCTTATGCCATTTATATCAAAATTGAATGAGCCATTCTTTAACAAAAATCAACATAAAAAAAAACAAATTTTCCATGTAAAGGGTAGTTAGGTGTGGGGGAATTTTTTTTTAAAATCTTGTAACATATTTGGAAGATATTACACTTACATAATTATCATATACATACTTAGATTGGTTTTATCAGACATTTGGTTTTTGAGCTATTCAGCTCACGCACAAATGTGCATGCATATATGTGCATGCAACACACAGACACACACACACACAGCTGGTTAGACCACTTGCCTATAACCAAGGTGGCTTGGGTTCAATCCCAGGCGACTGCAATTCGGATTAGTGGTGGACAAAGTGTTATTGACTTTGGTGCCATATGCAGTAAACACTACAAAAATAAATAATGCACACACAACCTTTCCATATAGCTTTTTACTTTCTCTATTAAGTACTATGTACATACATGGTAGGTTGAGAAGGTGAGAAACAGATTTCACTAGAAGTATATTTTGAGGACCCCTGAATAAAAATAAAGAAGCATTTTTGAAAAAGGCCCCTGTGTGTGTGTGTGTGTGTGTGTGTGTGTGTGTGTGTGTGTGCTTGCGTGTGTGTGTGTGTGTGTGTGTGTGTGTGTGGTTTCTCTCTTTCTCTAGGCAAGATATTTTTAGCAGTATAAGAGAGAAAATATCCAGAGTATACATAGAGAAATAAAAATAGTCTGGGAGAGAAAAAGTACATAGAGATAAGCAATAAACTGGAGAGAGAAGGATTTGCATGGGTGAGAACAGGGGTTAAAAATTTGAAAGGCGAAAGGCACAATGAAGATGTAAAAAATGTCCAAGACTTTCATTGCATACTATATTGTAATCAAAGATGTGGAGAGATCAAATTTGGCAATGAAAATGGTATAAATTGCATGGGGAAATAGTAATCAGGAGGGTTCTTTCCGCAAAAGGAGTGACAAATATAAAAGGTATAGAGAGAAATGCATAAGAATGTGCAACAAGAAGAGGGAAGAAATTAGAAAATAAAATAGCCTCTTTTTATAGAATAGTATTTGGGTCAAATTTGTACTTCATTATTCTTTATTTATAGAACATGTCTGTGGCTCAAGTCATGTTAAGTCATATTTATGCATTTATTGCTCTTTCTGTTTGATTGAGCAGATTTTATTAAGTAGATAATCATATTCATCTCAGTTTACCTCCTTTAAGAAGTAGACATTTTCTCTGAGTTTCTTTCTTTTGTGTTCATTTGAGTTGTTAACTTTCTAAAATTGCATGTAACATTTTGTTTCCTGGAAAATGGAAGAAAGCATCTTCCTTCCTCTCCTGTTCCATTTGAATTACGAAATGGACTTTTACCCTTGCATACAGAGAGTGTATAGCCTATTGTTGCAGTGCTAGTAGGTAACTATTTAAGCCTGTTTTTTTTTAATCTTGAAGTAGTATAAAGTAGAAATAAATCCCTGAAACAAAGCAAAGAATAAAGGGGAAAGAATAGTTGCATGATGTAGAGCAAGGTCCATGGTGTTAAGGTGTATGTTGGACCAAGGGAAAAATAAAAATAGCAAGTCTAAGAAAAGTATAAGAAGACTGTAAGAATATGTGTACAATGCTATGGTTAATAAAGATATTCTACATTCTAAAGCAGCTAAGTAATAAGATAATTTTAAAAATGTTTATCTCGATTAGCACGAAGTAGAAAAAAGAAGCTTTTTTAAGAAGTTTGCTGATTAGCAGGTAGAAAAAGTTATGTAATTTTTTATAAGAGACTCTTTTTTCCTCCTACTAGGCTGAAAAGAAACGTCTTCAAGCAATCAGAGAAGTAGAAACTGAAGTGGACTATTTACTACCATACTTATCTCAAATTGGTAATCCTGAACATCTGGGTCTTGATCAAGCTTTGCAAATACGTGATACTTGTCTTGCAGATTATAAGCAATATCTAGTTGACAAACAGAATGAAATGCAAAATACTTTTGAGAAGGTAAGTGGATACAAGATAATAAAATGCATCCTATAAAAATGCTGAAGCATATAAACATATTCAAACCCCTGCATTCTAAGTTTCATAAAAAGGTTTTTTTTATGTAAGAAAAATCCAAGGGAAAAGCAAAAGAATATTCATTACCAATTTAACCCCATTTCTATGGTGTGGGTTTAGCATGACTACCCTACATTCAACGAGTTCAAATCTCAGTTGTGTATCCGAGGTTATCGCTCATTCTGATTAGACATGTCAAGCAACTCTAAGCTCATTTGAGCATCATTTTGTTCATTCACTGTTCAGTATGGCCTCACAGTTAAAGGACATGAAGCTTCAAACTGAATAATGAAAAAGAAAGACAGAGAAAGTTGCAAGAGATATTTTCAAAACCTAATGGTGACAGTGGTGGTGGTGGTGGTGGTGGTGGTAACACTGGTTTTACAGAAGCTCAAACGTGTAAGTATGTATGCCATAAGTAGAAAACAAATCTATTTTCCAAGTTTATTTAATGCAATCAAATGTTGAATCGCAAAAGCAATATAAAGCTTATTAACTTATTATATTCCTTATACTACCATATTTTTTTTGCAAAATGAACATAGAACTGAGGTTATGACTTGCTTTTACTTCCTTGATTTCAGCCTAATATTCAGCTCCATATATTTTCACTTGATTTCTTTTTACTAAATATACAAAGCACTTTATACAGTTTGTAATAAGCATTGAGCAATTACAGAAACACAGTTGTAGGCATAGCACTATGCATAAAACATATAATAAGAGAAATGTATAAGGAGATGGTTAAAGTGTGATGGGTTTTAAGAGCAAGTAGTTCTGCATTGACTATATATTTATAATAGCACTAAAAACAAGCTGAGAAAAATTCAATTTAAACAAATAGGACAGGTAGGTTTCTATTGTTACAAAAAAGAAAGCATAATTATTACAATAACCACAAAACACTATAGTGGATTAAACTTAAAATGTACTTGGTTATACAAAAACAGTTAAAGAAAGACTTTTTTAGTGTTATATCTATAACAAATCATTTTCGTCTACCTTAGTAGAGTGGAGGTAACATATCTGCCTCATATTCAAGGTGTCACAAATTTGAATTATGCTTAGGATGAGTTACCTGGATAAGATTTTTTTTTTCAGTATTTTCCCTTATCCTTAGAAGACAAATATTGAGTAACTTTAGCTCCATGGGCCAGAAATCATTTGAGGATCATTCATTGTTTGATATGACCAATCATGTTAAAGCACATTAAACTACCATAAATAATAAATAAATAATTAAAATAATAATAATAATAATAATAATAATAATAATAAAAACATCAGTTCCAAATGTATGGAATATATTTATTTTCTTCTTGATATAAACATATTTACAGTGCCTATAACCAGTGAGGAATACAATCGCTTACTAACTGGTTACTATCAGTATAAGACTATAATCAGTTATGCTATGTTCATTGTTTGTGAATTCCATTATTGTGTGCTTTAAACACATAAATTAGACTAGTATCATCTTATCAGGCCACGCCTAACCAAGTGGTTAGACACTCACCTCTTAGCAAGATGGCCCGGGTTCTATCCGAGGTGGCCTCATGTGGGACTTGTGGTGGACAAAGCAGCACAGGGATGGGCTTTTTCCGGTTTTCCAGTTTCCCCTGCTATCGCATTCCACCAGTGCTCCGTCTTCATTCCATGTATCACCAGTATCATCACTTGTGGTGCCATATGTAGTAAAAACTATAAAAAAAAATCCTCTCATCACTGTAGGCAAATAAGAAATTTTAATCCTATTATCCTTATTATCCTTCCAACTCTTTCGAAGACAGTTCCCAGACATGTTTCTGTTTTAGAAATTTTCAATTTTCCTTTTCATAGTTGGTGAAAGCAATACTAATTGCTTCCAATAATGAAAATACATTTTCAAAATAGAGTAACATATGCTTAATTGATGACCAGGTGTGTACGCACAGACCTTTTACACGTGTTTTGATCCATTATAATATAGCATTTATAATTCCAAGCTTCTTGTAGTATAAATGTTTTCTAGAAATCATTCATATTCTATCTATCTTATATTCATATTCTTAATCTATCTTAGGGCAGAAAAACTTGGGTTATGATCCTGTAGAGAGAATTCTATTATGAAGTTTTCAACAAAAAGTGGGACACTGAGAGGTCTGTGACACAGGAACTTTCTGCTCTGGCTAGAAACATTACTTCAGCAATTTTATACCTTCCAGAAGATATAACTCTATATTAATATAGAATAGGGCATAATAAAATTATTAAATGAATTTAAAATTTATTATTAATTTAGGTATGTAAAAATTTAATTATTATTGTTTGAGATTTTTAATTATTATATATATTATATATAAATAAATTTATTAACTAATCATAGTGAATATGCTTGTAATCCAAAGAATAAAATTATAAGAGTATAGGTGCTGAATTAAGAACTGCAAAAGATAAAAAAAAAATGTTATATACAATTCTCTATTTATTATAACCGAATAATAATATAAAATAATAAATAAAATCAAAACAATAAATTCTAACCTTAATAAAGTTGATTTTTTAACCTATTCAGTTGTATACAAAAAATGAATAGAATTGCCAATAGTTCTTCTAACACTTAAATTACATAGAAATTTGTTTTACTCTGTCACCAAAATCTCAGAAATTATCTATGCCTCCTTCAATGTCAATTCAGGAAAATGTAATTCCTAAGGAAAATTGATGATTTTGGTTAAAATACAAGAATACCCTTCTCAAAAGTCCAAATATGTAATTTAAAACTTCCAGAGCCAAAGTCTCTTTATCATTAATTGCCGAGTAATCAAGAAGTAATAGACACATTCTTCAAGATCTAAATAGTAAATTTTATTTCCAAAGTTAAAAGCATTGCCAAAAAAATTATTTATTTTTGTTTATGGTTCATATTAACCTTATTAATTTCAGTATTCATTTTCAGCTGAGGTCAGAATTACAAGAGAAGACTGTATGGTATGAACAGAATCAGGAAAAAATGAAGAAGGTTGAAGAAGATGATTTTTTTGAATATCGGGAACATACACAATTTATTTTACATATCTTGGAGTTACGTCTAAAACGTTTCAAAGAAATAGCCCCAACCAAATATATGTCAATGGAATCTCATCTGCGTAGAGATAGGAGGCTTGGCAGTATATACTGGTAAATGGTAACAGGTTAACATACTTTTGTTATAACAAAGATCCCTTTAGCAAATAGGTATCTAGGTCTATAGCTATAAATTACTAATAGTTGCTTAAATTTATGCAGACATGGATTCAGTGATCTTAGTATATTCTTTGAAAATGAGATGCAATGTTATATTAATAGTGTTTACATGTTAAGCATGTTGTGGAATTAAATTGTATGATTGTAATAGTTTATAAAATGACTATAATAAACCTTTTCTAAACTAATTGTGCTTTAATGAACTATTACAGTGCTTAGTTCTAATTTATTATTATTTAATATTTTTTAATAATTTAATTTTTGTTTTTCATTAAAATCATTTATATGCAGAGGAATATGGAACCCTGCTAGTAATATGGAACCCCCAATTATCTGAACAACAACAAACTAGAATCTAGCAGTGACAGCTGAAACACATTGTTTGGTTGCATAACAGTTGATAGAAGCGTATGTTCGCAGCAGTTGAGTTAAGTGACTCGGCCAAGTACTTTTTGATTCATTATAAAACTTTGTAAGGTATGAAAAGTATTGGGTATATTTTACTATCTATGTTTTGCACGATCTTTAAATGTTAAGAATTGTTATATATGCTTTTAGCAATCTCATTATATAATTTCAAACATTATAGTAGTATTTATTGAGGCGATATATATTGTTGATTTCAATGTCCCTATGTGAACAATATGGAACCCTACAGTACTTGTAATATGGAACCCAGGTTCCAAATTACATGCATGCCACAAGTTATGCAGTTTGACCCTGAAAGGAGCTCTTATTGTATTTTTAGATGTCACTAAGTTCACTTGAGATGAAATCTTGTAGAAACAGAAACTTATGGGATAAAGAGGACATGATACAAGCTGTTTTGAGTGTATAGGATAAGAAAATGGGCCTTGAGAGTGGCAAAGAATTTTTGTGTCCTGAAAACAACAATAAGAGGACTGGCCCTTGATACTGTGCTTTCTCCTGATAATGTGGTAGTAAAGAAGCTAGGAAGGAAGCCAATACTTCCAGAGTGCTTTGAAAATGAACTGATATATTATCTCCTTCTGTTGGAGGCTAAATTCTATGGCTTTACTCGTATGGATGTTCGTAAAATGGCATTCCAATCAGCTGTAAAAAATACCATGAAGAATCCATTTGGAGGAGAATCAGCTGGTAGGCCCTGGTTAGATCATTTCATGCAACGTCGCCATGAAAAGCTGGCTATTTGGAAACCAACTGGAAGTTGTATACACTAGTTAAGGGTTTTACCCATCAAAATATTTCAGCATTTTATGATTTACTGGAGGCACAATATAATCAGTACAGGTATCCCTCTGACAGAATATGAAGAGTGAATGAAACAGGATTGAATATAGTGCAAAATATAATTTCTCAAATTTTTGGACTGAAAGGAAAACGACAGGTATATGCTCTGACGGCTGCTGAGTGAGGATCTTTTGTTACAGTGATCTGTTTGATGAGACTCATATGTGCCACCGATGATGACTTTCCCCAGAAAAAATGTGACAGAAACATGATGAGAGGTATCCCCCCTGGATCTATTGGGAGAGCTCATCCTTCTCATCAGGATGGGTACAGAATCACCTTCTCACTGCTTCGCTAGAACTTTTTATTGAGAAGACTGCCCCATTGGAGATGCCCCCGATTCTACTGATCCTGATGGTGTATTAACTTCAACTTGTTTGTGAAGCTCGTAATTCAAATACTATTTTGCAAATTAACAATCATTTAAAATATAATTGGGTTTTAATTCCTAATTTCCTGGTGAGCATCTTGGGGGTCCATATTACCCACACCATAACTTTGACAGCGAGTTTTCATAAAATAAAATAAATACTAGTTTTCTCGCTTGATACAGAAATAAATTAACTAAGGGGTTAGAGGTCAATATATAGGGGATATGAAATTTGGTAATTGGTATGAATCAAATTGATAGTTTAAGATATATATCTTAAAAAAAAATGGGGTTCCATATTCCCACCTCTTCCTCTATGCTTTTAGATATAGTACTTATATATAAAAATCAAACTTCTTATTCCTAGTTCAGAGAAATGTTAGTAATTCATGTTTCAAATCCAGAAAACTTAAATTCATCTCTGTTCATTAGCAAGGCAAAAATTAATGTTACAAAACATATGAAACATATATGTTATGAAGGTAAAAAATTAAGTTAATAAGTAATTGTATAATTGTTCTTATTCATACAGACCATGAGTGATTCAAACTACTTTAAAACCACTAAAATCACCTAATTCATAAGAAAGGAGAAAGGGTCAAGGTTGAAAATTACAGGTGAATAGCAGTTCTGTCCTCCATATAAAAATACTGAATTTGTGAAAAAATCTGATGTGTTGCATTCACATCATTTCTCTGCATTTTCTTCAGCAAAATGTTCTTACAAAAGCCTATTCTTCTATGTTTATTCATGTTAATTGAAATAAGCACCAGCAGAAATTATTTTATTACATATTTCCTTGAATGTACAGGGGAATAAGGGAATACACTAGACTAAAGCTACGGTCAAATATTTTAAGAACAGGTCTCTATGTGATGACTACATGACGAGGAGAGAAAAAAGAACAATTAATTTACAAATCCAATGTGTGAGTTCATGTAATATTCTCTATCTATTCTTCAATAAACCATTCTTACAAAAGCATACTTTTCTATCTACTTCATACTAATCAAGATAAAAGTGAGCAAAAATTATCTTATTATTTTGTTTTTTTTAAGTACAACGGAAAGAAGGGAATACACTGTCTAAATGATAGTCGCATCTTTTAATTTCTAGTCACCATGACATTCAAATTATATTCTCTTTGCATGGCCTATAATAATAATAAAAAAAAAAAAACAATGAGGACTTCTAATATGAGAAAAGTATTAAGTACTGGAAAGTTTTATCTAATGATGGGGTACATTTCTGAAATGGTTGAACCTTCTTCTTTCAAGGAATATTTTTTTATGAGCAATTAAACATTATATGGTACCACTGGCTTTACTTTTCTAAGTCCACAAAAAATGTATAAATAATGTATGTATTAATTATTGTATATTTTAAAGTGATCTAGGTTTTTGTGTAGTAAAATTTCGTCTATCCTTTATGGTTTACCAAATATACAAAAGTCATTCAAAATGAAGAGGACTTCAGAGGCTATTTCCAAAAAATTCAAGATATGCATTTAATTGATGATGAAAATATTTAAACATACAGTGTTTTAATCCAAATCGTTATAGCCATTTTTGAGAAATCAAAATTTTAAAAAAAATGTTCCATATAAAGGATATGGGGTGGGGAGATTTTTCTGAAAATCTTATCATGGTAGGCTATTACCCACTCTTGGCCATCATGGACCTGGAATACAATGCCTCCAACACTGGTTTCACTAGCTTCAGTGTTCATAATAAAGTTGCCACTAGGTTGTGGAAATTCTAAAAATAGATGCACTGTAGAGTGTTGACTTCAGCGTCTGGAAAGGGCTCTCTGCCTCTTCTGACCACTTGTAAGACTGGTGTTCTTCAGTAGGGGTTTCATAATGTTGGAGAAACCTCTGATGAATAGGCATAAACCCAGGAAAATTTGCAGCTCTCATTTGTCTTTTGGGCAAGGCCAATCTCTCACTGCTCGAACCTTTTCTGGGTACAGGGCCATCCCAGAAGGTGAGACTGTTTTACCCAAGAGTTGGCACTTCTTTGCATTCAGTTTTAGTTTTGCTGCCTGAATCCTTTGTAATAGCTTGGTTAGGTTCTCGAGATGGTCTTTGAAGATGTTGTCAACAATGATGATATAGCAGGCAGGCCTCATAAGTTAGCCCTCTTATCACTGAAGCACTGAAAGGTAACTGGCACATTTCAGAGGCTAAAGGGCATAACCATAAATTACAAAGCCCTTGGCTGGTCGGGAATATGGTCCTTTCCTTATCTCTGGGATTTAGGGCCATTTGCCAGTATTCTCATTTCTAGTCAAAAATCAAGAACCACTAGGCACTACCAAATGTATTCAGGGTGTCGTCAGTCATAAAGGGAAACAGTCTTTTCTGGTGACATAATTCTGCTTCCTGTAACAAAATTGTAGCATGCTATTCTTCTTTACCAAGGCTGCAGGGAGCACCAAGAGCTTTTGGACTCTTCAATGATTCTTCGTTCTCAAGTTCTCCAACTTATTCTGCTCCTCCACCTGTTTCACCAGAGGAACATGTGTGGTGGTTGTGGGTTGGTCAGGTGCCTTCAGTGTCAATTTGATGGAATATTCAATCAGTGTGGGCATAATCTCCATTCCCTTGGTTGAATATCGACATTTGCAATTAATTAAGATCAATCAAAAAAGTTTTTATACATTCTTGTAAAATTTTGCAGATTGGCTATTATAGTAGAGCTTGGTATGCTCTTTTTTCATATAAATGACATACTCCAAAAGGGTATGCAATCATATGTTACTTTGCTGTTGACCACAATGCAAACTTATATCTTGAAGTCTTGAGTTAAGACAAGGTCTGGTTAAAGAAGAATGTTTGAGATATACTATTTATAGCAATTCAACCACAGTTTCTTCAGAAAATCCATAAAGTGAATCTTAATGGGCTGTACAACAAAACATTGATACAACTTGTGCTTTATTGAGTCTTCAAGCACTTGATAGATTCAGTGAGATGAATTTGATTTAATCTACTACGAGTGGGCAGAATATCGTGCACTATTTCAAACCATAAGGATAATTTTCTAGCTGGAGATGTTTCAAGGAGATATTGTGAAATAAATCTGAAAAAATGAATGTGCAGAAGCAAAACCTTCATTATTCTCATCTCAGCAGCTTTATAGGACAGTTGTATCAACAAGTCTGCAGATCCTCTGATGGTGCTGACACTTCAGATAGATTACATACAATACTGACTAGCCCTTTCCTAACTCCGTCCTAGTCCAATAGGTACAGGAACCTCATCAGCACTTCCTCCCAACAAGGCAACAACACATAATCTGTTCAATGGTGTTTTCTGGTCAAATACAAGGTTCTTGGACCATTGGCCCTCCTTGCATGCCTTGACCACCACCTCACTTCTTGTTGGATAACACAATGTTCTTCGGGATCACCCTGCAGATCTGCAGATGTTCATGGGGAGCATGGTGTTCGGAGCATCAACTCAATTCAGTTGAGTCGCAAGGCCATGTGGCTGACCTTGACCATCACCTAATGGCTTCTGAGGGCATCCAGTCCCAGTATCACATATTCAGATACTCATGCTCTCAATGAACACTCACAAGCTTACAGTGCTCTGTTCCACTGTAAACCCCAGCAGGGCCTTCTTCTCCACAGGTAAGATGTCGCCTGATGCTGTCACTAGTTGGTAGGCTTGACTGGGTTCTTGTGTCGCAAGCCCTTCTGTGTCTACTAGAGTCTGGTACAGTTTTCCCTACATCCAGCCATCTGTGATGAGGCTATCGTCCTCTCTTCCGGGGTGGTGAAGACATGCTCCTTGCAATGGTGATCATTACTCATTTTCCACCTGCTTATCAGCTTGGTGTGAATAGTCCTTCACTAGCTGACTGGCTCACTGTACTCCCAGCACAAACCACTTTAAGGTCACTGTCAGCTGTGAGATATCTCTCTCTCCCTCTCATAGCAAATACTCCTGTTCTTCAAGGTGGCGTTGCTGTTATTTTGGTCGCCTCCATCTTCAGTGCTGCTTTCAATGCATCATGGATTTTCTTATAGTAGTGGAGTATCAGTCACTATCTTATCTCAGCTTTGTGCACTCCATCAATGAAGAGATTGTTCAGTAGCTGTTCTATAGCCAAATGAACTCCTGCATCATCTCCCTGGTTTCTGCAACCTTGACTTGAGTTGACTGTGGTAGACTGCAGCCAAGCAATGGTTTCATAGGCTATTCCCAGAAAATTCAAGTTATACATTTTATTTATCGTTCAAATATATTTACTGTAAGTATGTTAATTACAATTGTCAGTACCTTTTTGAGAAAACAAAAAAAAAATTTAAAAATGTTCCTTGTGAAGGGTTAGTTCATTGGTGAAGGGAGTTTCTTGAAGAAGAAGAAGAAGAAGAAGAAGAAGAAGAAGAACTACAACAATAATAACAATCACAACTTCTGTTACCACAGAAATTCAATTGGGGCTGTGAGCTCTGTTTGTGCATAACAAAACTGTACTTTTTTATGGCAATTTTGAATGAATAATAATCTATTCAATACCAATTATACTAATTGATCTTGGAGCATGATGTGGCATTTTAGAAACATAAACATCAATTTTGTTACATATTTTATTATATAATTTAATTTCATTACTTAATTTCAGTTGGATGAATATTTAAGAAGTTGTAGCAATAATTGTTGTGTTATTATTATTATTTGTGAATATAAACTGATTACCATAAGAAGTAGCATAGTTTCAATTGCATTGCATACTTAGGCAAAATACCTAAGTTTGCGCACTGATAAAATTTTACTTACATTTTATTTATTATTCATACCCCAGAAAAAGAATGTTATCATTGGTTTTCAAAACATAACATGTAAAATGCACAGAGATAGGAAGATGTAGACAATGAAAAGGGATATTTATTATCATCATCATCCTCATCCTCGTCCTCGCCATCATCATTGTCATCGTCATCGTCATCATCATCGTCATCATCATCGTCATCATCAGCAGCTTTTTGTTGTGAGATTGTCAGCTTCTGTAGAGAACATTAACAATCATATTAAATTTCCAGTACAAGTAGTGTTTAAAATTAGTTCAATAAGTGTATTATAAAGGATTACCAAATCTAATATCCTCTAAACCTCTTATTTAAAATAGAAAACTTATGCCCATTATAAATAGAACTTTTCAGACATTAATTACCCATAAGAGTAAATGATAAAAGACCTTAAGCCAGAATTAATATGAATGAGACTTAACATGATGGATTGTACAGTGAAGTTATGAAATGCTACTAAATTTAAGGTCTAATTAGGATACACTTGACACAATGGGAATGATTCTTGAGCTTTGGAGGTTAGAAGACCATCCTAAACATATGTAAGAAGTAGTAGTTTTAATTCCAATTGCAGCATTTAATATTTGAATATATAAGCAATTTGTTTCAGGATTCTTTAGAACATGTGACTTGAGTCGGCGATGAAAAGCTAAGACTGAAGGTTTGGCAATACGCATGTGCAAGCAGATAGAGGCAACTGAAGATGTGAGCCTTAATGTATCTCACATGGCAGCCAACCTGCACATCATTTGTAAGTGTGTCGCCCTCCGTGGTGTAATGGTCACCATGCTAACTTCATATACCCAAGGTTGCGGGTTCAAACCCGGCAAGGCCGATGGATTTTTTGAGTGTAAAAATCCTCAGCATGTCTTCCTTCGGAAGGGAAGTAAAGCCGTGGGTCCCGTGTTGTAGATTTACAGCACATAAAAGAACCTCAAGCCTGATAGAGAGGCCTCTGAGCAAAATTAAGTGGTCTTTCGTGCCCAATATAGAAAGGGACACTGAGAACCACAGCAGTTAAAGAGCGTCCATAAATAACACGCCATGTACATTTTTTTTGTAACAGTCTTAGCCAACATATGAAAAACATCCAGATATATGCACAACAAACTGTGTAGCACCATCTGGACGCGATTAATAACCAGTCAATTTTTAAAAGTTCTGATATTTTCTGGGGTTTTATTGCTTTAAAAACATGGGATGCAATCTAGCAGAATTTATTGTAATGCAAGAAGGAAAGGTCATATGTTACAGTCACGTACCATTTTTTTGATAAATGAAATGTTTACATTCTTTAGCCTATATGAGCAATGTACATAGTGGACAGAGAAGGTATTTATTGCACCCAAAAATTAAATATTGAGATTTTACCAAAAATGCATGTTTTGAGATTCCCTGAATAAGAAAAAAAAGCATTTATAGAAAAAGATCCATGTGTGTGCATGTGCGTGTGTGTGTGCGCGTGCGCGTATGCATACATGTGTCTGTTAAATACTAAACTGATGAAGACCACAGAATCAAGATGATTGAAAGCTTTTATTTTTCTGATTCCAATCTAACTCAGTTGCTCTCCCATGAAGTCATCTGTAATAATCAACATCAAAAAGCTTCAAATATTTAAAAATGTCATATGTTTAAGATATTTTCGTGACAAACGAAATGTATATCTTGAATTTTCTGGCTATAGCCTCTGAAGACCTCTTCATTCTGGATGTCTTTTCTATAAACTATGTGTAACTGGTAGCCATAACAGATAGGCAAAAACTTGCTACAGAAAAATGTAGATCTCAATTAAAACACACAATTTATGTCTTATACAGTTTATTTATTTCTTCATTTAATTTTTTTTTTAGAATTAACTGTTTTTGAAATATTCTGAGTTATCATTTTCAGTTTTAAAGTATTTCAACTTTTCTCAAAAGGGAGACATCTTACAAGCAAGCATAGAGAGAACTGAATTTCAATTGTTTAATTTAGTGACCGACTTTTAAAAGATCTGACTATCGTTTTATCCTAGTGTATGCCCTTATTTCCCTCCTACTTACAAAGAAGCAAGTAATAAGACCAATTCTGGCAATGTTTATTTTTTTTTTTTGGTAGTGTTTAATGCCCGCTTATACTACTTGTAGCACCGCAGGCAAGGCAATGTTTATCTTGATTAGCATGACATATATAAATGTAATCTTTTATAAGGAAAGCTTATAGAACAGCAAGAGAAAGTCAATATCAAGATTTTTAAATTAGAGATTAGATGCACGTCACTTACTCATCTTTACTGTGTATTCTCAAAACATAATCATAAGGAAACAGAGCTGTTTGTTATCGTAACATGAACTATTTGCTGACCTGTTTACCAAGGGTAGGCTACTTCACTGTGTCTCCGCTAAAGGTCTTTCGACTAGAAGGAACGAGGAGCCTCTACTTGTGATATTCTTACAGATTCTAGTAGTTTTAGAAATGGCACGTCCGATTAATAAGACATATCTTCAGTTTACCTCAATGATTCAGAGGCTGTCTACAATTATTACTTGATGAGGGTTTGCTGAGAACAAGAATGTTGTGTTCTGAATGTAATGTGGTCTTGCACCCCATTAAGAGACGGGACTGTAGGTATCCTGAGTTATGCTGCAGATAGGAGAATGTTCAAATAGAGCCCTACTCTTGTGACTTTTGTTATTCATAATATCTAGTAATCTCTATTATTAACTAGTAAATTTATTAATTATTTAGTAAACTTTATTATCATCATCACCATTATTAATTTTTTTCTTGTAATTTTAGAACAGGACATGAGAAAGTCATGTGTGCAAAGGAATGTGATTCGAGTGGGTCAAGCTAATGCCTGGGCAAATTTTTCTCCTCATACACTGCTTTGAATACAAGCAGTCATACAAGACTATAATGGAGTGTTCAGTTGGAAACCAATGTGTGAGTTCACAGAGAGTATTTGATTGGTTCGGTTACTGCAGCAAAGTCTGCATGGTCTCTAACGTTACCAAATACATGTCGAGAGGGAAAATTGGAGGTCTTATCATTCACATCAACAAATTCTTTTGCGGGCATATCATAGAGAGCAACTGGATCCTTAGGATGATAGATGTAGAAACAAATTAGGTGCGGATGACGATAAGTACACATAATAATAAGGATATAAACATACTCTACAATTTAATTATAGAGCATGTAGAATTCACTAGCACAACACATACAGATGCCTGGAGGTGCTACAATGGGTTGATGCCTGGAGGATTTGCTGCCCACCTGACAGTTAATCATTCTATGCATTTTGTAGATCCAGTATCAAATGTGCACACAATTAATATTGAATCTCGCTGGTGAGCTCTATGGCATCGCCTATCCAGGGGTGGCATTGTGCAAAAATTTAGACGCTCACTTATGTAAGTATCAGTAGCATACTGACACTAAAAATTGTTTAGCAGATCCTTTTCTTGACCTTGTGGAAGACATTTGGCAGGTGCATCCTGTGGAGCTTAGGTGTAGGCTAGGCTTAGCTAATGGGTGAGTTAAGTGTTTAGTGTACATAGCAGCAATTTAGGGACAAACAGCATATATTAGGTTTAGGCTAGGCTTAGTTAATGAGTGACTTAATGTGTTCAGTGTACACAGCTAGTAATAGGGACAAACAGTGTGCATGATGTTGCTTACTTGCCTATTTGAAAATAATTATTTATAATTTCCATAAGAGATCTCTTTTTTCCAAAAATCATACTAAACTGAACTGAAAAAAAATGAAGTTTTGTTTCACTCATGAATGTAACTACAACGTAAATAAAATCTTTTAAAACTATACCTATATAGAGTATTTTCATTTATAATCTTATGGCATTTGGGATTACTAAAATTAAAAAAAATTAGTATTTGCAGTTATGGCCATCCAGGCAATGGGTTTGGGGAAGGGAATTTGGGAAGAATAGCATTTGAGCTGTTAGATTTGGGTTTATGTATATGTGGGATTCCTGAAAAACTATTGTGTATGTGGTACATAAAATAGTTTTTATTAAAAGTTTTTTAAATTATTAAATAAAATCAATTTAACATAAGTACTATAATAATTAAAAAAAGAAATTTGTTGATAAACAGGTTTAAACATTTTGAACCAAATGTTTGAAAGCCTGAACAAGAAGAACAGAAATACCTAGTATATGCAATAAAAGACAGTAACCTAAAGTAGAAGCATTTTCTTAAAATTTTAATGAAAGAACTTAATAAACGTTGCCCAGAGAAAACATAAAAGATTGTAAAAGGGATGACCAGCACATAATGATGTTCGGGTTAAAGATAGTCAAGTGTATAATATCAGAATGCAAAACAATTACTATAGAGATAGTGTTAATAAAAAAAGATATGGAAAGAGATCCCCTTATAACGGGCAAAATATTGTACAATAAGCTACCAAATGATATAAACATCCTAAATGGTGGCATACTCCAAAGGAAATAATGATGGTATTATTATAATAATAATAATAATTAATAATAACACTAACAACAATAATAATAATAATATTATAATCATTCGATTCCCGGCTGGGGCGGGGAATTTTTCTTTAGCCAGAATTATTCCCTATCCCGCACACAGTCTGGAAGTTTGTATGAGTGTGAATGTGTGCTAAATGATTTAAACTAACGTAAAAGTACCTACAGACGAGTTGTTTCAAGTGGAAAGCACCCGATATTAAAGGGGGCTATATAAATGAAACAATAAAAAGAAAAGAAAAGAAAAGAAAAAGAAAAAGAAAAAAAAAAACCACGGATGTGTTACACTCACATGACTTTCTCTAGTTGCTCTCCAAACTTACAAAAGATTCTTCTTCTTTCCACATGCTAATCAAGATAAACATTAGGAGAATGTCCTTATTACTTAGTTCTTTATAAGTAGAAGAGAACTAAAGGAAAGCACTATGCTAAAGCAATAGTAAAATGTTTTAAAAGCTATCATTATGCGATTGTCAATGCAAATCACTTCTTTGCTTGGCCAGAAGTAGAACAAAAGAAAAATTCACGCTTCCTGTCTGAGAAAAGTATAAATACTTTACAATTGAAACCAATATCAAGGAATATCTTGGAAACGATTACCTCCACAAAAAAAAATGTAAAGGACATAAATTGTGTGTTTTGACAAAATATACATTTTTCTGTAGTGCGTTTATGTCTATCCCTTATGCTTTGGCAGTAAAGCAAAATTCGGCAAAATTCATCCAGAATAAAGGGGTCTTCAGAGGCAATTCCCAGAAAATTTAAAAAATACATTTTATTTGGGATGTAAATAGCTATCTTTAATGTATGGTATTTTAATCAAAATTGTTAGAGCCATTTTTATAAAAATCACAATTTTGGAACATTTTTCCCTTAAAGGGTAGTTTGTGGTGGGGGATTTCCTTGAAAATATTTGTGTTGCATCCTTGGAAGATACCAAACCTAAATACCAAGTTTGGTATTTAACAGTCTTTTTGTTTTTGAGCTATGCTGTCCCCCCCCACACACACGCATGCATGCAAGCACTCACGCACACTCACTTACTCACACACTCACACACACACACACACATGCACGCACACACACACACACACTTTTCTAAAAATGCTTTTTTTGGACTCAGGGGACTCCAAAACATATATTTCTGGTGAAAATTTGACATTGAATTTTTGGGTGGAATACAATACCTTCTCTATCCCTATGTACATTGTACATACGGGGATAAAGAAAGTAATAGAAGAGGGCCTAATTTTGACTGCTGTGGAACTCCAGATGTTACATTTCTTTTGTCCGAGTGTGTTTTGGTAATTTTATTATTTCTTAAGTCTTTGACTGAGTTCAACCAGTTGTTCTCTATCTTCTAAATAGCTCTTAAACTAATTAAATAGAATACGCCTTACCCCTCGTTCCACAGTTTATCTAACAGTATCTTACGGTCCATTATGTCAAAAGCCTTTGATAGATTTAGAAACATTCCTACCCCGACTTTGCTTTCATCTAGTGTATAATAAATGTTATCCATAACATTTGTTACTACTAGGTTGGTGGACTTGTCTATCTGAAGGTCATATTGACATTTGGTGATAATGTTATATATTCAGCAATTTCACAAATTGTTTATATGAATGTTTATTTCAATACTTTTGAAAACCTGAAATAATAGGTATGGGTTTATAATTATTTACTTCATTCCTCTCTCCCTTCTTAAAAATAGATTTAATTTTGGCTACCTTAAATTGCTTTGGAAATTTCCCACTTTCCAGTGATGTATTAATAATGTGACAAAGAGATATAATAATGGACTTGCCACACATTTTAGTAATATCATCTCATGTAATGTTCATGATTTTTTACTTTTTAATTTAGTTGTTATGTCTAGCAGTTCATTCTCAGAGATAGGATTTAGGTACAGTGATTTTTCATTAACTATTTATAGTCATTAATATGTGGAAATAATGTGTTATTAAACTACTGTGCATGTTTGGTTAAAGTTGAGAAGTATAGGCTCATTAAATTATAGGTAATCCCTGTTGCAGCCTTACTGCACTGCGCAAGATTTGAAAGTCGCCAGTCGCAGTAAAGGCACACTAAAATACATATCTTAAGATAAATTACAGAAGTGTTGACCTTCTGCTCACATACGGGCAGCACAATCTGTGAAGATATTCTTGCTCACTTGTCTAAGCTTAGCAGCAGACATCCTTGTGATTTCTTGCATGGTGGTATTTCAAAGTTTCTGTAGTTTACACAGAGATTTCTGCTGCTGAGCTTAGATGAATGAGCAAGAACATCTTTAACTTGTTATACTGCCTGTTTGGGAGCAAAGGATCAATATTTTCAGCATTTATTTTAGATAAGAACTCCAGAGCGCCGTGCAACTCTTGGATTTCTCGTGCATTGGAAGAGGCCACAACAGGGGTTTACCTTATAATTTAATGACCCTATATATGTTTGCAACTTGCTTGAACTCTAATATTGTTCCCATCATGCTTGAAATTGAGGTTCTTTAAAGTGAATTTATTTTCGTTTGTTTCACTTTTTGTCACTTCTCACATTAGTTTTGGTTTATTTTATTTATAAACTTTATGTTATTTTTAAGCTTTTTGGCTGCTGTAAGTACTTGCCTAATTTTTATACTTTTTGTGCTACACGCACAATTCCTCGGTTTTCCACTTTTTATCAGATTCCAGAAAGCTTTAATTTACTTTGCAAGGTTCTATTCCCTAAGAAGACACATCAAGACACAGGTCGTGGAAGCCTACGCATCTATTCCCTAAGATGTTTCTATTGCAAGGTTCTTCCTAGTTTTATCATTTACTTTTATTTTGGCAATGGCGAATGCAATATCATAATAATATTTAAATGTATTTATAAAGGAAACATATTTGGCATCCAGTGTTGGTTCTTAGTAAACTCCCTCCCAATTTTTGTTTTCAAGCAAATGACAAAAATATTTTATGTTATCCTGTTTCTGCAGCAAATTTTGCATACATTGTACTTATTCTCTTTTCCTTTTTGGAGGTGCCAGTGGATTGAGGTTGATTAAGCAAAATAATAAATAGATGAGTTTCCAATATACTTGTTTTATGATAATTAATTACCTCAGTAATAGCTGTTTTATCTAGGATGCTTTTTGATGATTTAATGATTCTATTTGGCACATCAATCATTGATTTCAGTCCATACAGATTAAATACAATTATATTTTAACTTTTCATTGTTATTTTTCAGAAACTCAATATTCCAGTCCCCAAGTAAGATTATACTTTTCAGTTGCTTGTAAAAGTAGTGTAAGCTGGCCTCTAACTTATCCAATAGTATATTTAGGTCACTTTTACAGTTTCTTTATACCCATTCTTAATATGGAAATGGAAATTGCAAATATTGTATAGCAAGACTTGTAATATACCATTATGACTATATTGGCCCGAGTATAGGAAACTCTCTTGGCAGTGCCAAGAGAAACTATGACTTCCTTGGAGCCAGTTCCATGCAGCTGAATTTGTTGGAAATTGGGCAAAATTAAATGACAGGTGCACAGCCAAGGACACTCCTGGACCTTTGAAAGAGGGGTTGGCTGGCAGGGAGAATGAAAAGGGTATCTTCCAGTGGCAGTCAATGAGTATACACATTAAGTGATGTCACCCTCCATTGTGCAATGGTTACCATGCTAACTTCATATACCCAAGGTTGCGGGTTCAAACCCGGCGGAGGATGATGGACTTTTTCGGGCATAAAAATCCTTAGCATGGCTTTCTTCGGAAGGGAAGTGAAGTAAAGCCGTGGGTCCCGTAGATTTATGGCACGTAAAAGAACCTCTAGCCTGATAGAGAGGCCTCTTTCACGCCCAGTATAGAATGGGACGCTGAGAACCACAGCAGTTAAAGAGCATCCATAAATAAAATGCCATTTCATTTACATTAAGTGATTGCATAACTATGACCATGCCTAGTGCGAGCAATTTTCAGCTTTCAAAATTCTTTATCCACCTTCTTTGTGCATTTAACTTGGCAAAATTTGGTAACCTAGCTTGCATTCAGACAACATTGTTTATATAGTTCAACCAGCTAGAACTACTTTAATAGCAGGATGCAAAAATATAAATGGACTTATACTGTGCAAGCATTATTATTTATGTCTTAAGCTATCTTGGATTCTTTTAATTAATGGGGAGTTTTTCACTTTGTAAATCTATTGTAAACTTGAATTGCTTAATTAAAGTTAAAGGGGTTGAATTTGTGCTACAACTTTAATTTAGAAAATGTTTACCATTTTAAGAGACTTTCATTCCTGTTCGAATCTTGCCTCTGGTAATTATCTATTTTGTATTTTCCACAAATTTTACCTATGCTACAATCCATCATAACATAGTGAAGAGGCTTCAAGTTTGTATAGCTCTATAAGAGAAAATGATTTATCATTGTCATCATAATAATAATAATAATCATAATAATGATAATGAAAATAATATTCTCATAGCTGCCTGAATTCTATACTAAGAACCTTACCAATGCTTCCTTGATCATAGCAATATGAAATTAATATGCATGAGGGCTGTCCCAGAAGTACCTGACCTAACAAAGAAAGTACAAAAATTTTGGGGGGAAACATCTTTATTTCTCTATATAGTCTCCTTTCAGCTCAATATACTTTTTCCAGTGATGTTCAATAACTTTGATACCCTGTTTATAGAATTATTAATATGCAAAATAGCCATCAACTGCAGACTCCACCTCTTCATTGTTGACAAATCTACCACTAAACCATTTCTTCAAGTTTGGAAACAGAAAATAATCAGAGGGGCTAAATGTGGTGAATAGGGCACATGAGGAAGCATTTCAAACTTGAACTCATTGATTTGGTGCATTGACTTGATGAAACAAAACTTTCTTTTTCACTAAATACAGCCATTTTTGCTCGATTACATCACTCAAACATTGTAACAGGTTCACATAATATTCACCATTGATTACTTTTTCTTTTTTGAGATAATCAATGAAAATTATCTTGTGTGCATCCCAGAAAACTGACGCCATGACTTTGCTAATGATGGCTGCCAAACAAATGCTAAACAATGTAAAATTGTTAAACTTAAGCTTCTAACTTTTTACATTGTTTTTTTTATGGAAAATATTAATATATTAAAAACATTGAACCAATGCTGCCAGCAAAATCTCAGCACTAATATGGAAAAGAACACTTCCATGTTTTGAAATAAATCTTTCATTTTGCTGAATGGTTTCTGATAAACAATAAAATGATGTTAACATCTATTTGTTTTTAAATTACTGATTTTTTGTGAAAAAGTTGGAAAAGTTTATGAATAACATAAAAAAAAAAAAGCAATTGGCTTATATTTCTTGTTGTATAATCTGTTATATTTTGTGTAAAGCTCTGTTAAAGTTGGAATAATTGATTACCAACATCTGGATTTTGTTTAATATGTAATTAAAGGTTTTCATTATGATTTTAGCACCCTAGATTAGCAAAATAATATTTTATAACATATTAGCTGTCCAACAAGCAGTTGTTTTATTAGCAAGTTCTAAAACCTTTTTGTGCTAGGTCTGTTTTAACTATATACATAGTACAAATTTCAAATAATTCTTTAGACAAGTATGCATTTTTAGGTTTTCAGATACACAAGGGATAGCTGTATCAAGAGTCAAAATTAGTAAATTTGGGATATGTTTAGGAGTTTGTGGTGACGTATCTACACCAGCAAAATGGAATCCTCTTAGTATGTCACTCAGCTGAATTACTGACACTTAGCAGACGCCTGTGAACATACTAAGGAAATGGCAACTTCATTTGAAAAAAGAATTTTACTTTTGCTTGATTCTAACTAAAAGGTTATCTTTGAATACTCCTTTCTGTGATATGCAAACATTTTTAAAGGTTGGAGTGCAATTAGGTACAATGCATAACAATAGCAAGTGTAAGTCTTTGAAAATAATGTTTTCATAACTGAAAACTGTAACTGTTAGCATATTGTGATCCCAGCAGCTGTAGTCCAAGCTTATTAAGAGGTTAACATTGGCCCATTGAACAGTTAGAGAGATAAACAGAGATAAGTGGACATGGCAGAGCTCTTGTCCAACATAAATACTGAAAGACAACAGAGATAACAAGAATATTCTGAAAGTTTCCCTTTTCTTCATTTCCAAAATGTTCTGTGGAAATATTCACTGGCTATATAAGACAGCAAGTCTATCAGTTAGTGTGAGTAAATAAGTTGCCAAATATGCTGCTACATCAAGGGCAGTTCTAGGAGTGTATCTGTGATAAGTCGTAATGAATAGTGATTAACTCTGAGGGATTAAGAGACATCTTGTGTTCAACTCTCTTACAGATGAATCATCTGAAGAAGCTGTTCATGTGTACTTCATTATGTTGTCACATAATAAAGAAAGGGTCGTCTCCTTAGCGCAGTGGTAGTGCAGCTGCTTCCCAAGCGGGAGACCTAGGTTCAATTCCTGGTACTGGCGTGGGGATTTTCCCCCACTGGGAGATCTGGTCTGGGGTGCACTCAACCTCGTGAGGTCCCTAGTGCCTACTTGAGGAGCTACTTGATGGAGGTCATGAGGACCACATTAACTGGCTGGGGGGGTGGGGTTCAAGGTACTGACCATGTCTCACCCTCCAATACTGCACCCCATCCATGACATCTGTGATGGACTGAGATGGAGGATGCAGCGACCGGGCAGTAGGCCAAAGTTCGTTATAAGATGTTGTGCCACAGAGTTATCATTAGTATTATTATTATTATTATTATTATTATTATTATTATTATTATTATTATTATTATTATTATTATTATTATTATTATTATTATTATAAAGAAAGCGAAGTCACAATGAAATTTGAATTAGATCACATAAGTAAAGTGGCAGTGAGACCTTAGTGAAGTGACAGCTAAAAACTGGACAGTTTCATACTGGTTAATCTCTTGGAGTCCTCATGACACTTTCTGCATAACATTCTGGAAGTTGAGAGAAGAAAACTTCCAGAAGATGCCGGTTGTCTGTTGATTAGCACTTCCAGTGTTTATATTGGGTGAGAGAGCTGCCACTTATCTCTGTTTATCTCTCCTATTTTCCAGCACTGAACTCCTGATAAGCTTGGACCATAATCACTGTGTCTCAATATCATCGGAATTATCATCTGTTATTTTGAATCAGAAATCACTGTTTTTATTTGTTGTATACAGTTTTATCCTATAAAATTCTGAATTGTCATCCACATTCTGGGTATGATCATGTTGCTATTAGATGTTGAATACTTTTTTTTTTAATTGGGTTAGGTATTATTATACACTACTAGGTAATAAGCAAATATTTTGTATTCTATTATGACAGGAGTCTGACATCAAACATTTATGAGAGTCTTATATACAATAGTATTGTAAAAGAAACAATAATCCAAAAACAACTTTTATTTTACTGGAAACAGTTATCAAAATCAGTATAAATATACAGAATGTTTTGATATAGCTTTGATTTTTATAAATAAGTTTGTGATTTTTAATTTTAAAAGTAATTAAAAAACCTTACCAAGTCAGATCTTATACTGCATTTATATAAAACAAATTAAGGTAATGGTAGGAACATAAGAAATGATATTTTTTTGTCCAGTAAATTTGAAGTTAGCATGTTGTCAGTAATAATCTGGATAGTTCATTTCATCCAGTACATTGTCCTCATAATGTACTGGAGGCTGAAAGTTGCCACAGCGAGGAAAGCCTGGAGGTGGAGGGGGCCAATCCCTGGGACCCCCTACTTGAATCACTACAGCCATACCAGTTGCCAGGTGATACATGAAATGGCAGTGAAAAAACCACATACCTATAATCATTAAAAGGAATAAATTATTACAAACTATGTTTATAAAGAAGTTATATAATTTGATTAGAATACTTCTCAATGAAGTGCACAGTTCAACTTAAAAGTAATAAAATTGAGTCACACATATTCATAAACTCATAAAACAACTTATTAGTTAAAATGTGTTTCACATGTACATTGTGAACAGTGTCAGTTGTTTGACTACTCCTATAATTAATTACTCTTCCACAAATGCCTTATGTAGGCTAAAGTTGGAACAGCAGAATCAGATGGAAAAATGTATTGCCATAGTTGGGATTTGAATCCTATATTTTATTGTGCCACTGTTTTCTAATCTACATGACAGCATGAGCCCAGTTGGTTAGTGCAGGTATACTTTTCCTTGCTGTTGTTGATTATCCAGTTATAAAAAATTATGGTGTTTAAGAAATATAATAATTTGCAAAAATATGAAAACTGGTTTATGGCAGACAAAGAAATTGAGGTTGTTGATGTGCTCACATATTTAGGTATAGAGTTGAGTAGTAATGGAGGATGGGAGAAACAGAAAAAACTGTGCTGGCTAAGGAAGAATGACAGCAATATGGAAATGTTTATGTATGATGCCAGGAATGAGTATTAGATGGTTTGAAAGGCTTTATTCTGCCTTAGTTGAATCTCGATGGGTTTATGGTGGGGAAATTTGGGGAGTAGCTGAAGAATATTGGTATAATATGGATTTGATACTAAGAAGCTTCTGCAAACTAATCTTGGGAGTTCCCAATAATACTGCAAATGCAGCAGTTTTAATAGAAGTAGGAAAGGTAGGTGTCAGGGGGTTAATGATGGAGAAAGTATTGAAATATTTATTTCGGATCCAAGAGGTACCTGGTATTGACTTAATGAAAATATTCCTGATGATATATCAAGAAGAAAATGTGGGACTTTACCCGATATCTGGATGAAGAAAATCAGGGGACAGTTAACCAAAAATGGCCTAGGAGATTTTTGGGCTAACATAGGATATTTTGGAAGAGGTTCTTGGAAGGAAGTGAAATCCAGGATGGAAGACATGGAAAGAAATTTTATTTTCTCAAATGAGAGAGAAAAGTTTACTGGAATTTTACAGGGAGCTAAAAGATGACCCAGAGAAAGAGAAGTATATTTTCCTCTGTAAAACATAATTAAACAGAAGGGATTGCCTGGTTTAGATTAGGCATTTGGAAATTAAGGGAAAAGAGGGGAGAGGTTATCCTGGGAGTATGTCCAATCTCTGGGGAGAAAAAAGATGAAGTTCACATTATCTTTCAGTGCAGGGCCAGAAATAACTGAAGGGAAAATTTAATAAGTAGGGAGTGGCCGTGCCATGGCCGAGTGGGTAGACCACTTGCCTCTCACCTAGATGGCCGGGGTTCGATCCCAAGTGACCGCATGTGAGATTTGTGGTAGGCAAAGTGGCGCTGGGACAGGTTTTCTCTGGGTACTCTGGTTTCCCACGCCATCACATTCCACCGGTGCTCCATCATTCATGTATCATCAGTATCACCACCTGCGGTGCCATAAGTAGTTAAAGTGGGCGTTATACACTACAAAAAAAAAAATAATAAGTAGGAAATGGCTACTGAGGAACAATCAAATTGCACTTAGAAAGATTTTTGAGCATCATAAACAGATACATAAATCAGGGGAGTTTTTATGTAAGGTAAGGATGAAATGAAAAATAAGGAAACTAGATTAATTTTAGAGGATAAAGGATATTCAGCGATACCTTGAAATTTATACATTTAATATTTATAGCCTGGCCAAGGTTAAGGTTGGTCCATAATCATGTATACATTTAGCACTATAAATAAATAAACAGTCACTTTGTGATTAATTTGAATGTGAAGTTTGACTTGAAATTCAATGATGCTGATGACATCATGTGCAACTAATATGCATTTCATTGCATCTCAAGCGTCAAATTCACATTAGAGTTTCTTGGGGTACAACATTCTATTGCAATGCAACAATCAACACTCCTAAGGTTTCTTTCCATATTATCAATTGTTTCCAAAATATTACATGGTTTCCATTATAAAGCAATATATGTGTACATTGAAAATTGCATTTGCATACATTTTTGAATGGTTTAAATCATCATCATTAATGAACCACCTGTGCATCATTTTGCAATTTAGATACTACTATATATTTTTTTACTGAGATATTTGCAATCAACCTTATAGGTGGCTCACTCAGTGTAATTAACAATATCAGACATCCAGAAGTGAGATAGTTATTTATCACATTTTAAACTCAAAACTGTTTAAATTCATTAATCATTTTAATTTTTAGATATATAGTAATGCTCTAATGTACTCTATACTCTAAGAATATATATTGTGCAGATAGGTTATTACATTTAGAAATGAATACATTAGATTTAAAAGAGTATTTACATATTATGTTGGTTCTTGTTAGGTATTGCTATCTATATTGTTATCAGGAATGAAGCATCATGGGAAACAGGGTAGATAGTATCCACCCAAAATATCTTGTGAATTGCATTATTACTCCAGTTTATTACTCTTTGCTTTATATTTCCTACTTAGCAAGTCTCTCCTTGAGAATTTGCACATCGCTGACATGAACATAAAAATCATGAACTATTGTGGTAGACATTCACCCATCATTATGTATTTTAACAGGGTTTCCAAATGAGGAAAATGGACATGTCATGTGACTGGGGTGGTTTCTTGCCCCCTAGACAGACTGGCCAGCATCTCCTTTAACTGTAATTGATTGAGGGACTTGAATTCTGCTGGAGCCAGGTATGTGTAGGATTGTGGGACATCCAAAAATCCTAAACATTTCCTACATATTTATCTTCTACTGATTTCTGGGGAGAGTTTCTGAAAAATTTGGAATATCCTACACTTTGAGAAACATAAAAGTTCTTTGGTTTCAACTTGATTAACAAATCAAGACAGCACTTATGTTGAGAGAGTCTCCACCCCCCACCCTGCCCCTTGGTATCAACAAGTAGACACATGACAGAAAAAATCAGGTCAATTGACTGACTGAGACAAAAATTTTGTGCTTGTAAAACATTACTTTAAACATTTAAGTTGTGTGGAATATTAAGACTATACACCAAAGCCAGTTATTTTGTATAAAATCTGTCCTACAAACCAGTATAATTATAATTATTGTTAAGATTCTTTGATAGCTGTTACTTCTTTTTATTTAAGTGAAAACAAAAGAAAATATGAAACCATGTAGGTACATGTTTTGGGTAGCCATTAATTAGGAACCTCTTAGGTATATTTTAACAATTAATTTGAATCAATTGACAATTTTAAAGCATATCACAAACAAAATTATATACTACTACATGAATATGAAGATTACAATGAACAAACTCTTAAGTTCTGAAAGTATGTACCCTGTGTCATGTTCACCAGATTCCACAGTCTGCTTCGTGACAAAACAGGAGGAGTAAGAGGAGGAGGGGCAGAAGGATATGAATGTCTAGCTTATTATTTAATTCACACTTTGCCACTAAGTGTTATGTATTATATTATATCCCTAAATATATCACTGCCATTTGTGTAATACATGCATTACATGTCCCTCTTTATGAGTCCAAAGGTTCCTTGGGACCTTTATGCAAATAAAACAAAGGGCATTCTAAAAGTTCCCTACCTGAAGATGATCAGATTACTATGATGGCTGTTATACATGGTATGCTGTAAAGTTTCAGATGTGTCAATGTATTCACTTGTTTATAAAGATTGTGTAAGCAAACTAGTTTTAATATTTTCTACAAAATGAATGACATTGAAATATGAGCTATGAAAAAGTGCTTTGTTTTGAAGTTTTTAAGCCAAACAGAAATATAGGAAGCATTAGGTTCAACATTAAAGGACTCTTCCCCTTCATTTTCAATGGTTAAAAAGTGGGTTTTTTTTAATCTAAGTATAGTTTAAATTTTTTCAAGATGAGTGCTCAAACAAACCTTCACAATGCTGGATGATCACTGGTTAAAGGGATGAGCTAAACAACATTACAAAGCCCACAATAGACCATGTTCATTGAGTTTTTTGCAAAGTGAAAGGTATGAGAAAGCTTTCTGCTTGATGGGTACTGTGTTTTTTTTAACAATGCATCAAAAACACATTCAAATGCATTTTCATGAGTGTTTAGAATTGTTTAAATGAAGCGCCATTTCTTATCACTAGATGAAACAGATTCATCACTTATGCAAGAGGCGAAGGAGCAGTCCAAACACTGTTGGCAACAGATGAAAATGCTCCAAAGAAAGAAAAGAGGATTCCATCTGCAGGAAAATCATAGCTATGGTTTCCTGAGATTTTTATGGTGTGTTACTCATACATCCCCTCCTGTATCACAAGGAGTATTACAGTTCTCTGCTGGATCAATTGAAGGATACTAATTGGGCTAAATGCCACACCTTGTAAAAGAAAGTTGTCTTTCATGATGATTAATATACCCTCACAGTCATCTAGGATTGTGCTACAAAACTGCATGACTTCCATTTCCAAGTGCTTCCATACAAGGGGTGTTCAATAAGTGCTTAGGAAATCCAAGAAATTCACTCAAAGCATCAAAAAAGTTTGTATTTAGTAACCATCGTTCTCTTACTAGAGGACAGTTAAATTCAGCTATACCCATCATCTAGTTTTGTTGCCATAGGCAATTGAATCAACAATCTTGTGCTTATTTAGAAAGTTTCATGCTGTGATTAAACACCTCTATATAAAAGGCTTAACATTGAAAGAGATAAAAGCCAAGTTGGATGAAGTTCATGACACATCTGCTACTGCATTTGCAACAGTTTACAATTAGATAAATGAATTTAAACATGCATCCTGCAACTGTACATGCATCCATGATTCCAGTAGAAGTCTAGTTAGGACTGACAAAGATCTCAGTAAGATTGGTATCGCATTTGCCTTAATAGAGAATAAACACAATCATGTGATTGATTGAGAAGCTGGTTTGGCACTTTTCTCATACCTTTCACTTTGCAAAAAAGTCAATGAACATGGTCTATTGTGGGCTTTGTAATGTTGTTTAGCTCATCCCTTTAACCAGTGATCATCCAGCATTGTGAAGGTTTGTTTGAGCACTCATCTTGAAAAAATTTAAACTATACTTAAATTAAAAAACCCACTTTTTAACCATTGAAAATGAAGGGGCAGAGTCCTTTAATGTCTGACAAAGATCTCAGTAAGATGGGTACCGCATTTGCCTTAATAGAGAATAAACACAATCATGTGATTGATTCAGAAGCTGGTTTGGCACTTTTCCGTTGCAACCCTGACAAGTTTCTGCAGCAATATATAACTGTGGATGAAACATGGATTATACTATAACCTCCAAACACAAAAATACAGTCAAAACAGTAGGTTTTTAAAGGCAAACAACTCTGAAGAAGGCAAAAGTGGTGAAATCTGCAGACATGGTGATGGCCTTGGTTTTTTGAAATGCACAAAAAATCATTTACATTGACTACTTGCGAAAAGGAAAAATGATAAATAGAGAGTATTATGCATGATTATTGCACCACTTGAATGGAGAAATCAAGAAAGAATGCCCACATCTGGCAAAGAAAAAGGAATCTCTTTCTTTGACACAGTGCAAGGGTGCACATCTATGCAGTTTTAATGCGAAAATTGTAGAATTAAGGTTTTAATGACAACATCTACTGCATTCACCAGATTTAGCCCACAATGACATTTTTTATTTCCAAACTTGAAAAAGTGGCTTGGCAGATAACGGTTCATGTCTATCAAAGAGGTTATCTCCCAAACAGATGCCTATTATGAGGACCGTCTAAAATCCTATATTTTGAAAGGTTTAAAACAGTTGGAGAAATGCTGTGAAAAGCGTAACGAGCTAAAAGGAGATTATGTTGAAAAAAAAAAAATTGTTCTATCTTTTTCTAAGGACTTATTGAATGCCCCTCGTATCTATACTGTTTGCCTAAGTTGGCTTCTGATTAGTTTTTGCTCAAAATTTTGAAGAAAATGACTGGATTGATGAAGATTCACATCAAATGATGAGGTTGAAGATAAGGCAGATTCTTATTTTGCAGTTGAACATTATTTTATGAAGGTTTACAAAGTCATTGGATAAATACAAGGTCATTATATTGAAAATTAAATTTTCTCTTAAAACCTGCAGTTTCTTGGATCAAGAACTCTTAGAACACCTATTATAGTTATTTCTCAACATAACTGTATATTGTAAAATTGGAATACTTGCAACAGAAATGAAATTGAACAACATATCTACCACAGGAATTGGAATATGTATTTCGTCAATTTTTAGTCTCTATTAGTAGAATTCAAATTTAGTTTTATTTATGGATGTTCTTGAACTACTGTGGTTTTATGTGCTGTAAATCTATGAAATGGGACCAACAGCTTTATTTCCCTTTAGAAGGAAGCCATGCCTGAATTTTTACATCCAAAATAATCCATTACCCCCTGCCAAATTTGAACCCATAACCTTGGGAGCTAGAGGCAACAAGTTACCCCTAGACCATGGAGGATAACTCTATTAATAGAATTAATAGAATACAAATTTTATTTGGTTATCGGTTCTTTTAGTGATGAGTAAAGAATATGTAAGTTGGATATTTTTTGTTGCTACAGCAATTAAATTATATTATTTGTTCAAGTTAGTAGCTATATAGGGTTACTTACAACACCTCAGACTATTTATTTAATATCTGGACAGAAGTATTCAATAAACCATTCAAAATTTAGTGCTTTTTCTAGAAAAAATATCCAAAACAATAGATACACATGAAGAAAAAATGTTCAGTAAAATCAACCTCATTTTACTTGCACATAAAAAGTGTTTTGGAATATGTGTATTCCTCTTACTATTTTTGGATCTGGTAAAACGCCTGTAATCATTGCCTCATTACCTTCAGACTGGGTTCTCCACCTTATTGCTTTTACGCAGAAAAGAGCAATGCTCTGTCAAATATAAGTTTTTCCAAAAAGAAATCACCAATCTTAATGTTGAAGTTTACATCATTACTAGATGATCATTTTCTTAAGACATATATATCTGAACAACAATTGTTTTGTAAGATAATGTTCCCCAAATGATTTTAGTGTAAAACTGATTCTTAGATGTAAAAACACACACACACACACACGCACACAAACATGCACGCACACACACAAACATGCATGCATACACACACACACACACACACACAAACATGCACGCACACAAACACACACACACACACACACGTACACAGCTGAAGATAAACAGAACTTGATTTTTCATCATTTTTGAAACAGTTTTTCTTGCCACAGTCTCATATAAATTATGAAAACCAGTTGAAATTACAGTTAGAAGAATACATTTTGCCAAACAAATTAGCTTACAAAACGTCAAAGATTATAGATAAATATGTTGACTAACCTAAAAAGAAAGCAATATATTTTCACTTTGTTGCAAGTAACCACACTGTTGCAAGTGCGTTTATCCTTCTATAGTAATAAGCTGTAAACTATGATAGAGATGCTTTACATTTTTGAGATTTTCTTTCTGAGACTTTTCATATCCAGTCTCTAACTATTCTTACAAAAGCTTATTCTTATACCTACCTATTGTGAATCATCTGTGTACATACAGAAATAGTTTTATGACACATTTCATTGTAAGTAAAAGAAACTGAAACAACATAGGTATTTTTAAAATGTGGGTCTCAATATGTTCACTCTTTGCATCATTAACATTTAAAAAATGGAAATAATACTCATTGCTTGAAACAAATGTATAAGTATATGAAAATTAAAACCTGTCAAAAAAGAATATCTCAGAAGTAGTTAATGCCACAAAAACTTATTTGGCATGTGTTGCACATTTTAACAAAATCTACATTTTTTTGTATATGCCTTTGTCTATCTCTTAAGCTTTACCATATACAAAATTCTTTTAGAATGAAGAGGTCTTAACAGGTTGTTCAAAGAAAATTCAAGATGCACATTTTATTTGTGATGTAAGTATCTTAAGTATACAGTATTTTAATCATAATAGTTGAGCATAATTTTTTGGAAACAAAAAATGTTCACATAAAAGATAAATAAAATCAAGCAACACTTTTCCACATAAAGAGTAGTTTGGAATGAGGTGTTTTATTGAGAATCTTCATATTGCATCTATGGAGGTTGCTGAGTTTAAACATTAAGCAAGTATTTATCCAATTTTATGTCTGTTCACAGACTGACATGCATACCCAGACCTTTGTCTAAGTTTTTTTTATTCAGGAACCTAATAACCCATATTTTTTTGTAAAATCTGGATATCACATTTTTGGCTGGAATGCAACACTTTCTTTATGCACTAAGTAGGATAAATAATAGGGAAAGTAAAATTACCAATAATAGTTTTCCTTTGATTACCTACTTGGGTTATGCAATGAAACTGTAGTGTTATTTTGTTATTGAATGAGTAACAATCATAGGTACCTGGATTATCTGTGTAAAATCTGATGACAGCATATCCATTGGAAGGCACAGCTACAGCATCCTTTAAGCCTGGGTTTCTAGTAGTTCTTATTGATCCAGATTTCACAGCAGCAAAGATGTCTTGTATGGTTTGACCAGTTTTAAATTGTCCCAGGGCCAAAACATTAAATGCATATCCATGCAAATGAAATGGATGGTGGAGATCTGCAGTGGGCGCTGTAAGCAAATAATTTTTAAGCCTTTTTTGTCTTTCTTCATTTTTTCTTTTGTTTACTGAGCAGCTCTTGTTACACATCAGTGGTGGCTGTTCAGTTGAAGCTATATTTCACTCATTTTTAATAAATCTAAATAAATATGTCTAATTTTTTGTATGCTCAAGTATCCAAACAACCAAATATGACTAGAATACTAACAACCAGTTATGAACATATCTATGAGCAAAGAAGAAAGGGGTTGGAGCTGCTTGCCTTCTGGGGAAGGAGGGACAAAGGGAATAATGGAAGGGATGGCCAATCCTCTTTGGGTGTGTAGCTATTTTTGTCAATGGATATATAGCTGCATGTTTATTATCTGCTTATATCATTATATGTTTATACCATAAACACAAAACAGAACTTAAGGTTTCAAGTATTACCAAAAAGATCTAATTTGAGGCTAAGGTGTAGCTAACAGCACAAGAATTTAGCAAATCAGTCAGCCCCTTGCAGAGGCTAATCCATTGGTTTATTGCCATCATGAAAGAAAGGCAAATTCCGCAAAATACCCGCTTCCCTAGAGATATTTCTGACATCCATAACAAGTAAAAAAAAAATCTGATGTGTTCCATTCACACGGCGTTCTCTACATTATTACTATTATTATCATCATTATATAATATTATATTAACATAAATAATATTAATATTAAATAATATAAATATAATAACAATAACAATAATAATGATAAAAATAACAACAATAATTAATAATAATAATAATAATAATAATAATAATAATAATAATAATAATAAATAACCTGCCTCCATAGTGCAGGGGGGGTAGCATGTCTGCCTTACATTCAAGAAGTCCTAAGTTTAATTCTTGATTAGAGTGAGTTACCAGTATAAGATTTTTTCGGGGTGTTCCTTTAACCTGAGAAGCCAAATATCATGTTACTTTAAATTCCATGTACCATGAGTTCATTTAAGCATAATTTCACTCATTGATTCATCGTCCGATATGATCTTCTAGGTAAAAGGACGTTAAACCTTGTAGTAGTAGTAGTAGTAATAATAATAATAACAACAACAACAACAACAATTCTGTGGCAGCTATGCAAGGGCAGCATTCAATGGAAATATTTAGATGCTCACATTTGTGAATATTTAAGGCATAGTGACACCAAAAATCATTCAGGCGATCATTTCCAGGAAATTGTGGAAGAGAGCGATTAGGTTTAGGCTAGGCTTAGTTAACACAAAGTACACAGCTAGCTATCTTAATTTAGAGACAGTGTATATAGAGTTTGTGTAGTTTATTGATGAAAAAAGACTGTTGACAGCATTGCATTGTGTGATAGAAAATGGATAATTTGGCTGTGCCTCATTTGAAGATTGATACTCATACATTTTTGCACATATATGGCTACTTGAGCAGAAATTAAATAAATAAAGGACTATAAATCTTAAGTTATATTTAAGAAAACATTCTTCAGCATGAAATCATAGTTAACGGTGATTTTAAATACATATTAGATAAAAAGTCTAAAACTATATTTAAAAAAATATTTTGTTCACATTAGACTTAGAAAAAATTGTGCATCACTTTCGAACATGTGAAGCAAAACTTTAGGGTTTAGAAAAATTGCCTGCCTCTTCATGTCACATGTTCAAAAATATCTCCACTTATTCTACATTACAAGTCTTTTAATGCATTTTAATTTAGATGGAGGAATGTTTTAAAGGGAGGTAAGTAAAAGCAAAATAAGTTGGTTTGTAATTTATGAATCTAAGTTATGATCATAATATGCTACCTGGAACATACTAACACATTAGTGCAGTGTATGACTTTTAAGCAATAGTGTTCGCTATGTTTTTGAAACTTTGTATGTTGCCCACAAAGCATACTGTGATGACAGTAAAATAATTGCTATCTTTCTGCATACCTACAAAACACAGTAAAAGGCAGTATTTATTTAGCCTTTTGTTGAATGCGTGGTACCTATGCTTATTTTTAAATCGTATAGTACAATCAGTGGCAGCCGGTGAATAAATTTCTAGGGGTTGCATATACTAATGATGATCTTTAATGGTGATTTTGATTGTAAAATATCAACATTGCTGGTGTGCTGGAATTTTGATTGAATAACTGATTCCTCAAGAACTATGCACTTGCATGGTAGGAGGCTGGACTATCATATTAATCTGCAATTCACATAAAATTGCACTTTAAAGAAAATAAATCACTAATCGATTGCATTTTCTGTCTGCCTGAGCCTGCATCTGATTGGATTGCATTGTTGCATTTGGGTGTGTTAATTCACTCCAATTACATTATTCTTGTTCTTGATATCATGCCTGCCAAGAACATATAAAATAAAACTAACCTTATTTGTCTCATCTTCTATCCCTACTTCGTCTTTCTTAAATCACTGTTAAAAATCCCAGACATATTGTATTTAATCTACTGACTTTCTACCTGATAAGTGGATTTTTCATAGGTCAACTACAGTGAAGTATTACAGAGAAAAAGAAGTAGCAAGAAATATAAATTAAAAGTACAATGCCTGTCAATAGCTTTTAACTTGAGGTTCCAGGCTTAATTTCTGGTGGGGACATGGAGAATGATCTACTTTCAGGAAACTTTCCATGCGCTTCCCAGATCTGGATGCTGTGTCTATTGAAAAGAAATCTCTATATTCTGTATTAAAATCTGTATATCTATAATTAATGCCAAAATACCATGGAACTAAGGTTAAATTCGTGGAATTGGAAGACTGTGAATGAATGCTGTAAAGCTACCTACTAATCAAAAACTTTAATTTCAACACTGAGGGGGGGGGGGTCATAAAGTATTGAGGTAAATTGAAACTTGAAGCCTAAGAAATACTGTGATATTTCAGACATTCCATTCTGCAGATAATCACTAACATTTAAACAAATAAAGGTGAACATCCCAGAAAAGGTAATGTTATGAAATTGCATAAATGTGGGGTTTTTACAAGATTTATAGAGGTCTGCCATTTTCTTAAATATGATGTTCCCTATTATTTACTGTTTTTGAAATAGTTAAAAACTCTTATGGTCCACCTTGGTAGTGTGTCTGCCTCATATTCAACAGGTCACAAGTTCAAATCTTGCTTATGGTGAGTTACCCAGATAAGGTTTTTTTCAAGGTTTTCCCTTATCCTGAGAAGACGAATGTTGAGTAACTTTAATCTCCATGGGCACCGAGAATATTTAAGCATCATTTCACCAATTTCATTCATCGTCCAATGTGACTAATCAGGTTAAAGGAAGTTTAAAAAAATGCAAAACACAAAAGTTAATATCACAGAAATGGTTAAAGCTACAAAAAAACTTACATAATATTCTTGTGTATGTTACCAAGCTCTACATTTTTCCTTCAGTAGGGTTTCCCCTATTGTGTACCTTTTTATAATAATATATTATACAAAATTATTACACTGAAAAAGTTTACATTCCTAGAAATCTTAATCCCCCAGGGGCCTACTGCAGTAGGTACGGGTTTAGTACATGCCAACCCAGATTCCCTCGTGTGGGCAACCTCTAAGTGGTGAGGGAGTCAGTCCATCAAATCGCCCACCCACATGTAGGCCATGCCTGGAGACCTGTGTTGAGGGTTGGTTGAGGGTTATATAAATGAGCCTGGGCTTCTGACTTTCAATGACTGGGGAGGGTACACATCCTAATACACCACTTTGGTTTCTGCTTCACCTAAATGGGAGTCTAGGGACTAACCCACCCCTAGTCAATCAACCAGGACTAGGAACTATACCGAACTCCAGGATGAGTGGGATGACAAGCCTGCTATATCCCCTGTGTAGTCCTTCACCCCAGTGGGGTGACCCCTTGTTGGGCTTCGTGGTGGGTGGAGAGCATTGGGGGATGACATTACACCATTATCTTATGGCAACCAAAAACATACCAAAAGTCAGTTTTGTTATCGGAAAAGAAGTATTAGAATCCAATAGTTCTCGCTACTTAGTAATTAGGAGAACTGAGGAAGGTAGGACATTTTAGCCAGTTAACCCATTTTAATTCAACAGGACCTAGATAAGATAAATAGCTGGCCCAGTGAAGTCCTGTTTTGCTCTCGCAATGGCATGCTCCTGGTTGAAGCACTATCAGCATCCCAGGCAACCAAACTGTTGAGAGCCAGTATGGGTAGCTACCCAATTATGATCGAGATGCAAAAGACACTGAACTCCTTGCATGGCATTATCACACCTGTGCCTTGATGGTTTGTCCAATGAGGAGATTCAGGAGAATCTTTCAGTGCAAAGAGTTGCTGTTGTGTACAAGTTTCAGTGGAGAGTCAATGGTGAATTTGTGCCTACCCATACCCTGTCCCTTACCTTTGATTGGGTAGATCTACCCCAAGGAATTAAGGCATGGTATAAGGCCTTAGAGGTCTTTTTTTTTTTTTATCTTTTATTTATGGATACCCTCTTTAACGGCTGTGGTTCTCAGCGTCCCATTCTATGTTGGGCGTGAAATACTGATTAATTTAGCTCAGAGGCCTCTCTATCAGTTTTGAGGTTCTTTTACGTGCCGTAAATCTACGACACGGGAAGGAAACCATGTTAAGGACTTTTATGCCCGAAAAAATCCATCGTCCTCCGCCGGGTTTGAACCCTCGACCTTGGGTATATGAAGTTAGCATGGTAACCAATACACAACGGAGGGCGACCCATAGAGGTCAGGCCATATATTCCGAACCCTCTCCGATGCTACAAATGTCAGCGCTTTGGGCACACTAGCGAGTATTGCCGTGGTCAGTCTACCTGTGTCAACTATGCACGATGGCGGTTGCACGTCAACTCCATCTTACGCCAACTGCAATGGTGAACATCCATCTAGTTTCCGGGACTTCCCCCGTTTTGCAGGGAAAAAAAATGTAAATGGCGATTTATTTATTGACGTTCTTCAACTGCTGTGGTTCTCAGTATCCCATTCTATACTGGGCGTGAAAGACCGCTTAATTTTCCTCAGAGGCTTCTCTATCAGGCTTAAGGTTCTTTTACGTGCCGTAAATCTACGGCACGGGACCAAAGGCTTTACTTCCCTTCCGAAGGAAGCCATGCTAAGGATTTTTACGCCCAAAAAAATCCGTCGTCCGCCGCTGGGTTTGAACCCGCGACCTTGGGTATATGAAGTCAGCATGGTAACCATTAAACCACGGAGGGCGATCCCGTTTTGCAGAGGAGGGAGCCATCCAGGAGATAAGGGTGAACGAGAAAGTGTCCTTCTCTGAAGCCCGGAAGCTACTGCGCATCCGCACACCCTCTGTCCCGCGGTCCGGTTCTTATAGCTCTGTTGCAGCTAAACCGGTACCCCGGTTCTGTGTGATGTATCACCGGTAGAGGGTGTTCCTGCACATGGGGGGGGGCACTATGATGCTCGTTTGAGATATGTTTGCTGTCTCCGTATCCTTAGTCTGACATTCAGTCTGCTACAAGGATTAAGCGCCAACCATAATTTATTCTGTATATTTGCCGCCGTCCAACGACCTCTCATGCACTGATTTGGCAGACCTAGTTTCTGAACTACCTACACCGTTTCTGTTGGTAGGCGACGTGAACGCCCACCACTCACTTTGGGGGCTCGCCTCGAGCCTGCGCGAGAGGTAAGTTAGCTGCCAATTTCCTGGACAATAACAATTTAGCTTTCCTGAACACCGGAGAGCCTACATTTCTATCCGACGCATTTCATAATTTTTCTCACCATGATATAGCTTTTTGTTCTCCACAGCAGTTTGGTTATGCTGGAATATCATCTCTGACTAACATTCTAGTGACCACTTTCCTTGCCTTATTAGTCTCGTAACACATGATGTATGTCCCACCCCTAAGGCTGCGCCGCCTCTACCTAGATGGCCCGGGTTCGGTCCCAAGTGACTGCATGTGAGATTTTTGGTGGACAAAGTGACGCAGGAGCAGGTTTTCTCCGGTTTCCCTGGTCATCACATTCCACGTGTGCCTCATCTTCATTCCGTGTACCACCAGCGTCATCGCCTGCGGCGATACAAGTAGTAAAAGCGGGCGTTAAAAACTGTCAAAATAAAAAGTTCCACCCGCTTACCTAGATCAAGTCAACTGAGCACTTTACCCCCGCTCGGCTGTCTTTACCTACAATGAGCGCGAATTTGTGGATTTTTTAGTTGAAAAGTTCAGAGACAATTCTTTCTGCTGCTGAGCAATTATTCCGCAGATTCTGGTGCATTGATGGACCGATGAATGCCGGGATGCCATTCATGCTCGCAGATGAGCTCTCAGGGTTTTCCAGGTCGTCCTACACTGGATAGCCTGATACAATATAAGAAGATGCGTGCCAAATCCAGACAAGTCATTATGGATAGCAGCAAAAAGTCATCACGGAGCAAGTTTATAGCTTCATTTCATCAATATACACCTTCCTCAGTAGTATGGGATAAGTTGAGGCGCATTGCCGAAAGTCGACCCATATGTCAATCACCGGTCTCAAAACTCCTGCCGATGTTGTAAATCCGTTTGACGTGGCTAACGCTTTAGGCAGTGCTTTCACTCAGACCATTTTCCGCCTGAGTTTCTTCTCGTTAAGGCTCAGGTGGAATCTCAAGGTTTCTCTTGCCGTTCCGGATACCTTGAAGACTACAATCGTCTTTTCACCATGGTGGAGTTAGACCATCCCATTTCTTCTTCACGAAACTCTGCACCAGGTCCAGATGGAAACAGTTGAGATATCTTTTGTCCTCGAGAAGGCTTAGATATGACACGTGTTGGCGAGCGGGGATATTACATGCCCTCCAAAACTGGAATATATGTGGACGCCTACCGTTATGCATTGAGCTTATCTGGGACAACGTTTTCAGAGTGGTATCGGCTCAGATTTTTCTAATCATTTTATTCAAAAGAACGGAGTGCCACAGGGCTTGGTACTAAGCTTGACGCTGTTTGCTATAGCGATTAATTCCATATCGAAAACTTTCCTAGTCACCACATATAGCACAGCTAAAAGCACGATGTGACCATTCTCTGAATATTATACGGATACTAAGTGGGAAATCTTGGGGATCGGATCGGACAATGTTCCTTCGTCTCTATCGTGCACTACTTCGATTCAAGTTAGACTATGGATGCATTGTTTATTCACTACCACAACCATCTTGCTGAGGAGTTTAGATACTGTCCATAGTCAGGGCATTCGTGTGGCTGTGGAAGTTTTTCTAACCAGCCCAGTTCTGAGCTTCTACTCTAAATCGGCGGATCCTCCTCTGCGTTGTGGGCGTGATGCCCTTCTAGGTAATTATGGTTGTGCACTTAAGTACCCGCCTTCGCATCCAACTTTTACCTTTTTTTTTTCTTTTTTCCTCTCATTCAGAGTGGTCGAACGTTATAGAAACCTCTCGCTTAGTCCAAGGCCTACAGGTTTTCGTTTTCGAAGCTACTATTGTAATATAGTATTAGTATTGAAATGCCTAGCCTGTCCCAAGAGGGAGAGGGTGAAGAGTGGTTACATGCTATATCTCATGTAGATCTAGGGATGACGGCTTATGGGAAATCTGTTGCGCCATGTCTTTTATAAGTGGCCGAAGGCATATACACACTGATGGCAGTAAGTGTACCGATGGTGTTGGTTGTGCCTTTGTTATTGGGACTGAACCTTATACTTTCAGGTTATCTGGTGACTCGTCCATTTACTCTGCGGAGCTCTATGCCAAATACTGAGACATTCTTTATGTTCATCGTCGAAATCTGGGTGACTATCTTGTAATGGGTGATTCCCTTAGCGCACTTCAGAGCCTTCATGAGCTGTACAACAACCATTTAGGGTATGCACCACTTTTTGCATGCGTCTGGCGTGAAAGTGGACTGCGCTTGGATTCCTAGTCACGTTGGCTTGCCAGGAAATGAACTGGCGGATTTGGCGGCAAAGACGGCGGCTGCAGAGCCAGTACTGAAATTCATGTTGTGAAATCTGTATACTTTAGTCTTGTTGTGTGGAGAGCGGTACTTTCGAGCTGGTATGCCGAGTGGTCAGCTCTCTGTGACAACAAGCTACGAGAAGTGAAGGACCTGCCTGTAAACTGGATCACCTCTTCTTGTTTGTCTTGCTGAGAGAAGGTGAATTTGGCTCACTTGCGCATTGGCCACTGTAATTTTATGCACAGCTACCATTCTATGAGAGACCCTCCTCCTACCTATCCACGGTGCGAAATCTGTTGATAGAGTGCACTGCTCTTGCAACACTATGGGCCACTCTATAACTACCGGATAACCTCCCCGACATTTTAGGGATGATACTTGCTTCCAATTCTGCTCCCGCTATACTTTTATATTTATTTAGTTACTCTGAGACAGAAACAGTAATTACAGTTTTTTAAATTTTAATCACAGATGCCTTCTGCTGTTTTGTTTTAGCTCTCCAGCCACGTTCCATTGATAGTTTCAGTGTTCATTTTTATACTGATTATATCTCTTGTTTTAGGTGTTTTCATTGCGATTCTCTTTAGTATGCTTTTATCTCTGGCGTTTTAACTCCACTGTTTTATTTTAAAGGTGCTAATAAGCTAGCAGTTGAGTGCACTTAAACCCCAATCATCATCATTATCATCACCCATAAATCTTAAGATATACATTTTGTGGTCTTAACACTTGTAATATATCGTAATATAATACAAACCTTATGGGTGTTTTCAGAAAAATATTTTTTCTGTATAAAGAGTAGTGCTAGTTGGTAGATTTATTTGAAAATATTAGCCTTGTACCTATAGAGGGATACCTAACTTAAGTATGAGATTTGGTATTCCTGTGACTTTTGAAAATTTTCTCTGTAATGGTTGTGAGGATTTATCTGTAAATCTTCATACTGCAGTCGTTATTTCTGTGACTTTTAAATTTTAAGTTATTCTGTTAACACTCGCAAGAATGTGCACACATAGAAATTTTTCCAAAAATACTTTTATTATTTAGGGGGCCACAAAACATATACCTTCTAAAATCTTGACATAGAATTTTGTTCAAATGTAACACTTCTTTTGCCTATGGTCCATTTGGAACAGAGCAGAGAAAGTAAAATAAAATTTATTGAAACCTTGAATGCCAATATTCCAGTTTTAATCCACACTAACCTTCCTAACAATTTTGAATCAACAAATAAAATAAATGTTCTTTAGATATGGAGATATTTCACTTTGAAAGTTATGTTCTTCATGTTCTACTTTAATTATTATTATTATTAATTATCAATTATCATTTATCAATTATCATTATTATATTCCTACTTAATGAAGTCACAACACAAAACCAGCTTGATGCATAGAGTAAAACTGCATAAACATTTTTATGAACCTTTTTTCATGATGCTTTTTTCAATGGAATTATAAAGACTGCCAAAAGAGGCATTACTGAATGCCGAAACTTTGATGGTGCTACACTGGAGAATCACAAATCTCCATTGTGGGTGTTAAGTGTTAATTGCAAAATTAAAAAGTAACAGAATTGAGAATTCTACTGCTACACAAAGAGTATAAGACATCCATATGCCTTATCCCCATTTTTATATCCTTGGACAAATATCTGATTTAAATAGATACATTGCATTAGTTGACAGTTGTGCTATTATAATGGTATCAATGGTTGGTTTGGCAACAGTGGCACGGTTTATTGCAAAGAGAGTTTGGCACACCTTCCTTGCTCCTGCCCTCAACATGGCTATTGCATACCTTAATGAGCTCCCTCAAGAGTTTGATCATGGTTGCAAACCAATAACCCTGTAGGTGCTCAAAACTGTCACCCGCAGATAATGGTGCACAAAATTGTAATATAATGTTGAAAATATAATTGGCGGTTTGGAAAAAGTGTTGGGGGGTTGTACAAACCTGCAATCTCCTTGAGGAGCTGCCCTTGAATACAATTACTAATGGAAATACATAAAAAGTGATTTTTAAATATGTATTAGATAAAAAAATTTAAAGCCATACTTTGAAAAAATATTCCACTCATGTTGGACTTAGAAAAAATTACACTCACATGTTCGAAAGAAGAGCTACCATTGTGTTCTTTACTTTACTAAAGTTAGCTCTGCTGCAACTTCTTAATTCTATTTATTATTTTGTTCAGTTAAAATTAAAGGAGAAATAAATCTATAAAATGATATAGTGTGTAGTATATTGCACACACCATTTTTGCAGTGGACTGATTTTGATAAAAGGGATGTTTTATAAACCCAATTCTTAATTTTCAGTACAAAAAGGGAACAAAAAGATGAAAAATGTTACAAAAAGCACTTTAAACGTTCTTGCTACAATTAACATAAGTGGCTGTGTGGTACTTATTATAAAGTCTTATTAAATGACCTAGAGAAGAAGTGCCATTTCAGGGTGACATAAATACATCAATAGAAAGGACAGAAGAATCAACTTAATATATAAGTTGCATGTGATTTTTATGTGATAAGAGCTTCACCTATAGTTTATGTCATAAGCCACCACTGTTACATAGTGAGACCAGGGATTTATTGCAATGTGTTACTCAATATTCACTTAATATTCATCTGAACAATAAAATCAAATTCTGGAAATCTTGGCAGATATCTTACATCTTTATCACCTTGGTGGCTGGTTGTGGAATTTGTTTTTGCACATTTTGCAACAGTGAATGTATAATTTATCTGGAAGTTAGCAAACCAATCACTTTAGAATTTCAAGAACATTGTATTTTATGTGTAAAGAAGAATTCTAAATATCAATAAATGAAACAATAGTTTATTTATTGTAAATACCTTAAAAGCCACAGGATTCATACGAGAAGTTAAAAATTTTATGTGATGCATTCATATAGCTTTCTTTGCTTACTCTTCTAAAAACTGTTCTTGCAAAATCTTATTCTTTTGTCTAGCTCTTGTAAATTACACTTTCATGACACATCGTTATAACATTCAGTGGGCTAAAGCAATAGACTTTTAAACAAGGATTGTTATGTAATGGCTTTGAAATTCTATACTGCTTGCCTGATTATATGAAAAGAGAAATAGAATCTTACCACTGGTAAGATATATAAGTATTTGAACATTCAAAACAATAGAAAGAAAAACTCAGAAATAGTTAATAAAACATTTTATGTAGTATAAATTTTATGCCTTAAGAATATTTACCCCTTCTGTGCAGTATGATTTTTTTTGATTTTTTTTTGGTTTACCAGTTATACTAAAGTCATTCATATTAAAAAGGACATTATATGCTATTCTCAGAAAATTCACTTTATATCTAATACAAGAATATTAAAATATAACATTTTTATTTGTTTTTGGTTTTTAGCTTTATGTTCTTTAACCTTTTTGGTCATGTTGAATGAAATTGATAAATGATGTTCAAATGATTTTGGGGTTCATATAGCTTAAAATAACTCAACATTTGTTTTCTCAGGATAAGGTAAAACCGTGATGAAAAGCTTATCTGGGTAACACACCCTAAGTGAGATTTGAATTTGTAACCTTTCCAATGTGAGGCAGACACTTTACCCCCATATTACCAAGGTGTACAACATATGATGTAATCAAAATTGTTAGAGCAATTTTTGCAAAAATAAAAACCCACAATCATTTTTCCAAGTAAAGAGTTGTTTGGGGTGGGGGGATTAACTTGAAAATCTTAACATCACATCTTTGAAATATTAAGAACTTATTTAGTTTGCTATTTAACCAACTTTTCATTTTGAGTTATGATGTTCATAGACAGAAAGCCAGTAACCCATACAGACCTTTTTGCCTGTAATTTGTTTTTCTTTTTAATGTGCCTCTCTTTGTCTATCTTCTTCTACTTATTAATTTCCCAAAGACATTATTGTTTCTTTCTTATTTTTTCCACACATTTCCCATTCCTACTCTCTTATAGTTTGCTCTATACTTGTCCACCAACTATTTGTGTTTACCAAACTTTTTGCTGAAGTTGCATATCTGTAACATTTCTTCCTCTTCTTTTATCATATATCTGAATCGACAGTGTTATAATTCTTTCCACAAATATCATTTCCCTCTCATTCTTCCTAGTTCTACTAAAGCTACTCCCTTGGAGTTCTTGGTAAAACTAATATTTCTTTACAGAACATTCTGTTTATATGCTTGAATCTCCCCTCCCAAATTTATCATTCTTGATTCTTCTAATGTTTCATACATTCTCTGTAGTCACTTGGTTGATATTCTAGTTTGTATTTACATAATCTTATTCTTTAAATTGCAGACTCTCTTTTCCTTTCATGTTTTAACTATGAGCACCCATCAAATTCCTTGATCACTTCCAGCTTTTGCCCATTCAAATATGCTTTTTCATCTTATCTTAAGTTATTTTGTTTTTTGAAAACCAAAACTTCTAACTTATTTGTATTTATTCAAGTTCTACATTCTTTCAAAAATTCATGTTTTTGATTGCCCTTTGTAACCCAATAAATTTCACGGATGCTACCATTAGATAATCCACATATACATAGTGATCTTTTAAGCCTTTAGTCACTATTTTGGGACAGTAATGGTTTCTTTTTCTCACCCTTTCCATTATGTTGTCTATAAATAAATCTTACAGGCTGACGAGTAATGTATCTACCAATTTCGGTTGAGAAATAGAACTACTAAATAAAAGTGAAATTACTCTTTTTGTGAAAAAGTGAAACAATATACATTTGCATTAATGAATATTACACTTACATCAACACTACTTGAATATGATGTCAGCTCAGTGGCCTCCATCTGCATTTATGCATTCTTGAAGACAGAGCAGAAATGCCTCCATTGCACGTTGCACTATTTCCCATGGAAAGACATTGATTTCCTGGCTGAGGGTATTTTTCAACTCCTAATGGTTTGCAAATGGTGCAAGAATACTTTTTTTTTCAATTATCCCCACAGAAATTATTCCTGAACTGTTAAATCTGAAGATTGGACTGGCCAAAATAAATCTCCAAAGAGGGAAATCAGTATATTAGGGAATACTCAGAGAAAAACCATGCTTTGAAGTGCAGTATGTGGCATAGTACTATGCTGCTAAAACCAAATATTGTTCAACTGTCATTCCTGGAGTGCTGACAACTCCAAGGTGGTTGGAATTTACAGTTAGTGCATGACCAGCACAATTCTTGGAAAAAAATCCCACACATTCCAATTGCACACCACACCACAGTCTTGGCTCATAAACTATGCAAGGATTTTGTTTGTTTCTCAAACTCTCTGAAGAAGAAGCTCGCTTCATCTGACTTGAACAGTGCTGACACCAGCAGAGCTGCATTTCAGTTAGGGAACGTGTGACAATGATGGCTTCTAGAGCTGCAATCCTTATCTGTATGAGCCAATAATCCATAGCATACCAGCTGTGAACATTGTAGCCGTATAATCATATCTGATTCATGTACATGCATACCTCAAGTTGAACAGGAATACCAAGCAAAATTGGTAAATACATTACGCGTCACCCTGTTTAAAATGGGATTCAGTTTGTACTCTTGTCTTAATCTTATTTTTGTTCTGTCACCTTCATTAATTCATTTTTTTTACAAAATATATAGTATTAAGCTCCATTATAAATGTTTCCAATTTCTTTTATGAAATTTCACTTATCTCTTTATCTTATTTTTGTTCTGTCACCTTCATTAACTCATTTTTTTTTTTTTACAAAATATATATAGTATTAAGCTCCATTATAAATGCTTCCAATTTCTTTTATGAAATTTCACTTATCTCTTTATCTTAATTGCATGACAAAGTTTCTCCATTAATGTATTTAAATGCTTTCTCAAAATCAGAAAAAAGTATATAATTTTCTTCTTTTCTTGCTCAAATTTTTACCAATTATTTATTTGACTACATTATCCATGTTTTCATTTCTCTAAGTAGGCCTGAAATTCAGCCAGCTTTTTTGTTCTGCCCATTCTATTAGTCTTTCTGATAATATTCTTGTGAAGATTTTTCTTCATTTAAGATAGTAGATTTATTCCCTGCAATTCCCTGATTTGTTTGCTTCTCACTTCCCTTTAAAAACTGGAATTGTCATACTTATTTTCCATATTTCTGGTATATCTACACTTTCTTTAGCTTTGTATATTACCATACATTTTCCAGCATTCTCTTGGTATTCAATCCGACCAACTACCTTGTCCTTTTTACTTTCTCTGCTGCTTACTTATATAATGAGCAGGCAAAATATTTTATCCACTCAAAAATTCAATATGAGATTTCATCAGAAATATGTGTTTTGAGATTCCCTGAATCCAGAAAATAATTTTTTCTAAAAAGTCATACACAAACCTCCTTTTGTATATGTGTGTGTGTGTGTGTGTGTGTTTTTTTTTTTTTAAGGTTCAGTATCTTCCAAGGATTTAAACACAAAGATTTTCAGGTAAGTTACCACACTAAACTAATATTTACATGAACATTTTTAAAAATGTTTGATTTTCTAAACAACTGGCTCTAATGACTTCAATAAAAAATAGTTACATGGATAATAAAATGCATATTCTGACTTTTTTGGGAGTATCTCTGAATCCAAAAAATGTACTTTTATAAAAAGGACAGAGAGAGAGAGAGAGAGTGTGTGTGTGTGTGTACGTGCGCGTGAGTGCGTGCCTGCATGCATGCGTGTGTGCTTGCGTTACATAATTCAAAAACAAAAATTTAAGTTTGGTATCATCCAAGGATATGACATTAATTTTCATTAAAATATCCTCACCCCATCTTACCCTTATGGAAAAGTTTTTGAAATTTTTAATTTGCTCATAAAACGGCTCTAACAATTTAGATTATATTACCACATATTAATGATATTTACTCACATATGAAATGTATATCTTGAATTTTCTGGGAATAGCTTCTAAAGCCCCCTTCAATCTGGATCACTTTTGCATAACTAGTGAACCATAAGAGATAGACAAATGTTTATGACACTAAAACTTACATCACATAAGAACACACATTTTATATTCATAAATAATGTTTTTTCTTTCTATCTATTTTTGAGTTAACCATTTCTGAGCTATTCCTTGCTATTGGTTTCAATTTTGAAATAGGTACTTTCCTCAAATGGGATGCCATTATTCGTTTTTCTTGTTCCTGCTAAAGCAAAGAGTAAAAGCTATTATATAGTAACCAGCTTGTAAAAGCTTTGACAATTATTTAAGCCCAGTGTATTCCTTTGTATCTAAGGAAATATGTAATAAAAGCATTTATACAAATATTTATCTGGATTAATGTGAGGAGTTAGAAGAAATCAATTTTTTAAGATTAGTTTGCTGAAGATTGGGTAGATAAAGTCATATGTATGTATTATTTCTTAAATATATATAAGTAAAATTTTGCAGCACTAAATCTGCTGTAGAACCTCAAGTTAATGGGCTGCCCCTTGGTATTGCATTTGGAAACTTCTGGTATTTATTTATACGCTTTGGAGGTACTGGTAATGATACCAGTTAAACTACACCTATCCCTATATATTAATAATTAAATGTGTGGAAAGGGCCAAAGCCTAAAGACCATGTTTTGTTCTGAATTTAGTAATATTTATTACTAAAAAAATTAAATACAATCTTTCATTGACTAATATGTGTAATATATTGATTGGTTTACAGTATACTCAGTCAAATCTGTAACCTAAGTAATATATCCACAAAGAGTACTTATTACTGAGGGAGTGCAATATACTTACTCGAATCAGTGCAGATGAAACAAATTTTTTTGTGCAGAGGTACTTTTATAACATGAGTGCATTCACAGCTGTCTCCTTCTTTTGTGTCACGTGGACAAGAAGGTAAACCATTTACACCATCTCTGCACCGCTGTGACATACTTTCTCTATACTGAGACAGAAGTGGAGAACTTGGAGCAACATGTGATATATTATTCATCCAGCTTGACAGTAATGAGCCATCAGGAACAACTGTAAAAGTGAAACATACAACCAAAAATACAGTTTGAAGACATCATTACATTAAAATAAGAATTATAGCTTTCCTGGCGACGTGTTAATTCAAAATCTTCTCGGGCTTCTAGCCAGGTAATAACTTGGCTTGACACCAAGAAGAAGTGCATCTTCCTCGTCTTCAGGGTGAATCAGAACTGGCTAGAAGCCCGAGAAGATTTTGAATCATTACATTGTTTTAAATTTTTTGTAGATTTTACATATGATGAGAATATTGGATTTTAATGCAGTAATTATTTAATTTATTTATTTATGGTATCTGGCTCTTTACTATTCATACTCATGTTTTCCAATAATTCCTTAATTTTAGTTTGTCTCATTTATAAATGGAAATGGCGTTTTATTTATGGACGCTCTTTAACTGCTGTGGTTCTCAGCGTCCCATTCTATTTTGGGCGTGAAAGATCGCATAATTTTGCTCAGAGACCTCTCTATCAGGCTTGAGGTTCTTTTATGTGCCGCAAATCTATGACACGGGACCCACTGCTTTACTTCCCTTCCGAAGAAAGCCATGCTTAGGATTTTTACTCCCGAAAAAATCCATCGTCCTCCGCCAGGTTTGAACCCGCGACCTTGGGAATATGAGGTTAGCATGGTAAGCATTGCACCACGGAGGGCGACTTGTCTCATTTATACTGTCCATATCCATTTATTTTTCACTTTATTTAGGAATTTTCCTATCTTTTACCATATTTTTTAAACATTTCCATCTGTCCTAAATGGTTTATTTACTAATGAACTCTTTTCTCCAAATTTCAGTTCTTTTACATTTAAATATTGTGTGTTCCGCATTTTCATTTCTACTACATAACTATTAGATAGATACAAAAATTCAGAAGCTTGGGTTTTGTGTCGTAATCAAACAATTTTAATATGTGATTTACAGTATAACATTTTCAATATAACAATGAGGGCAAATATTACAGCTAAAACATTAGTTCAGTATGCCAGTGACACAAATATATTAATTGAAAGCAATAAGCTATGAATCTTAGTAGTAAAATGTCGAGCGATATCTCTAAATGGTTCAACAATAACAATTTAGTCGTAAACTTAGATAAGACACGTAATACATTTTCACTTTTCCCAGAATAAATGTTCCATACAAACACAAACAAAAATATGCAGATACTATTAAAGTTCTTGTTCTTTGGATACAAAGAAATCTAAAATGGTATAAACATATCAATCAACTGAATAAAAAAATGAGTACACACAACTGGTACACATTGTCAATGTAGAAACACTCAGAAGTTTGTATTTTGCATGTGCTCACTCCATTTTAAAATATGGTATAACATTGTGGGGCTATTCACCATATTGCAACTTGCTATTCATAGTAGAGAAACAAATTCTAAGAATAATGGGAGGAGGTAAACCAAGATCCAAGTCTTACCTCTCCCCTGTATTTTTATTTCTGAAATTTTAAAATTTGCGAAATTAAATTTAAGAATGAAAAGGGTTATTATACCTTCAATGAAACAGTTCATAATCACAATACTAGACAGAGAATGTATATTCATGTGCAGAGAAGTAACACAAGTACTCATCAAACATTTGCAAATGTATATTGTTTAAAAAGGCAGTTTTGACATACTTGCTTAATCACTGCTTTTATTCTGTTAATGAATTTTTGGAAAGTTTTCAATAATGTAATATTTCTGAATTAAATTATATATATTATAATATTGCCTGTTCGATTGTAAATAATTATAAGTTTTTATAAACCCTAACTTGTCTTTATTGGATGTTTCATTTAATTTATAAATAATTACTGTAATCAACTATAATTATAAGTTATCTTGACTTGTTTTATATCATGTACAATGTATGATTTACAAGATGAATAAATTATCTATCTGTCTAACTGTCAGTCTGTCTGTCTAACTGACTTCCAATCAAACATACAGAATATTCAGAGATATCTCCATTTATGTTTTTTATCTCAAATTATTATTCAGTAACCCCAACATGCACACAAAAGTATGCATGCATGCGCACATGTAGACGCACGCGCATGCACGCCCACACACACACACACACACACACACACACACACAATATTTGCTTCTTCTCAATACCTGAGTTGAAAAGTTCTAAAGAAAATGGAGTGTATTATTTAGCTCCACTTCTATCTGGAAAACAGTGATGATTGTAGACATTATCAAATATAATTTACTTAGCTGTATCTTTCTGAAAATATCCTCCCCGTAGAGGTTTGCGATGTAAATTCCCCACGGCCATGGTCTAATATACTGGTGGCTGCTTCCATTGTTGTATTTAGCTCATGTTTTCACCAACACCAGAAGCATCCACCAGTATATAATTTACTTAGTTTACAGTAAAAGTATGGGCAATTCTGTGGCCTAGTGGTCAGACCACTCGCCTCTCACCAAGTTGGCCCAGGTTCGATCCTAGGTGACTACAGGTAGGATTTGTGGTGGACAAAACAGCGCAGGGGCAGGTTTTCTCTAGTTTCCCCCACCATCGCATTCCATGTATCATCAGTTGTCATTGTTTGCGATGCCATATATAGTAAAGTGGGTGTAAAACACTATAAAATAAAAGTATTCTCTGAAAATTCACTAAATAAAAATGTCTATACAGGAAAAGCAATCTCATATTAAACTAATTAACACATATTATTTAACATGATAATTAAATCTGATTCAGTAAGAGTATTGCTTTCTGCTTATATAAGAATTTGCATGAATCTACACACTGTGTTAATCGTTTACATTGTTTAGCAGTAAGGTCAAAAGCAGACTCCAGATAATTGACATAGTTCCAGCAAAATAAATTGTAAATTTTGCTGCACATCCTTCATTACTATTTTTTCCTTGCCAAGAAACTGTATTAATGTTATTTGTTCCTTCAAATATATATATATATATATATATATATATAAGTATGTAAGTATAAGTACAATAACTCCTAAATATTTTCTCAAAGCTGAGTAAATGTGTAAATTAAGAAAGATTGACATGAAGTAAAATCTTTTGCAGACATGTTTTAAAGATAAGTGTTATATGCTCAGCTTAATGCCTATTCAACTTACCATAAAATAGTTCATATTTATTGGGAACAAAGAGATCCTCTGCTTCATATTCATGAAAGCCAAAGGTAAGAGGAATTATAAAGTCACAATCAGGTGAATTAGTATTAGATTGCTCAGTGCTCTGAAGATCTGTCACACATACGTTATCATTTCCTCTTCCACACGTTGCATTTTCTGGATTTAGTACCTGTAAAAAACAGCTGTGTTTTAAATGGTGATTATGTGTTTTACCATTAAAACTTGAAAACTCTGAACTGTTTTAATCAGGAAAGATGGTTTAAACAAATGCTTCTGGTTATAATTTCTTATAACAGCTACTCTTTACAAGTCAGTTTTAGCAAAAGTCATTTTGAAAGTTTTTTTTTAAACTAGCTTTAATTAACAGGTATTGAATTAATTGAAAATAAATTCTGACTAACATTAATATGTGTAATTAACTTAAAATAGATTTGAAAATTGTGTTTAGTTCTCTGGATGGCTGTCCTACTCTAATGAGAGAGCAATGGATAGGAAAGTTCAGGACTTCAGGAGTCTTGGAGTCTTAACAGCACATACAATAGAACTTTATAAAACCATCAGCATGTGAACTATTTATTAAACTACTGTCTTATTTAAAAATAAGCATCCAGAGTGAATGTTTAAAAAATAACTTAAGTGTAATAACGGTACCTCTGTAATGCTTCTAACTTTTTAATATGTGTTTATTATTTTCATTGTTTTGTGCTTGCAGACAACACTAATATATTATAAACAAGGTAATTTAACAACAAAAAGTCCATCCAAATTAGAACAATTAAAAATAGAGTTCCTCAAGCCTTGGTGCTAGATCACAGATGTGAATGATATCCCTCTGTTAAACAACATTAATTATTAAATGCAGATGATCAAAATGCAGTATGTGAGGGTTACTATGGAAGATGACCTGAAAAATACTATGGCTCAAACCACTAATTAATTTTTTAATTTGTTGAAGGAAGTAATCTGAAATGAATACGTCCAATGCTACGTTAATTCACTTCAAATTAGAGAATAAAAGTTATGTACATAATACTTAGCAAATCAGGGGCTTTACAGTGTTTTGTTTGAGTTCATGAACATTGAATTGCTTTCTGATTTCTTGAAGACATTAGTATTCTCTCACAGTACTATCAAAAGGACAGTGCTGCTATTCTCCCAGCATATAGGGCAATTACGAGGTCAATAAGTCACTAAACAAATGAAAGAAATCCCAGGTGCTTACATGAAGGAAGCACAGAAAGCATTTCAGAAGGGCATTTCAAACATTTTCACTGGTTCGCAGATGAGAATGACTACCCAAATTAATAGGAAATAGTTGTGTCAGAACCTTAGCGAATCTGAGGCAAAGGCTAAATTCCAATGACAATGAAGAATTCAAATCTTTCATGGACGATACTGATATTTTAGACAGTAAAAACTGATTCAATGGCCATAAGGGGAGAAAAATGTAAGAAAACTTTGTGATAATTTTATTCTTTCTGTTCCAGATGTAGGAGGAGGTTTCAGAGATTATATAGACAGTGGTGGAGAGAATATTCCTGAAAACATGAAATCAGTTTTTGTGTTCATACGCTCTCTTTAAGCACTTTCACACTCTTTGAGCACATTCACTCTCTTTGTGAAAAAGGCTTCAGCAGAATGAACTAGTTATGACAACATTGTGGAATTCACTTTCTGTTTGCCATCTCTCATCTTTAATGTTTAGTCAAATCTCCACTACATCTATGGAATTCCAAGCATTACATCTAAACATGAAACTAAAACTTTGGCATACCAAGGACAACCAATCCAAGAAAGCTAATCTATAGATGCAGCAGCCTGAGTGATACTCAAACTTACGGAATCTTCTTTGAGTCCTCCCCCCAACAATTTTTGTTAGGAATACTGCATTGGACAGAGGGTTGCAAATTTTTTCTTCTGACAAACCAAGTTCTTATGATGTTTGGCACATACAATAAAAGAGGAAACAAAGCACAGTAATGGAAAATATAGTTTATTACTAAAACATGCATAAAATATGTGCTAATAACTAAATTATGGAAAATATTTAATTATATATTTTTAATTACAATAATGTACTTCTATGTGAAGCAAATTTTTATTGTGATAGTGAGGTCATTTTAAAATTTTTACTTATTTTCTTGTCTGTAACTGCAGGCACAAAATATATTTATCTATCTAGTAATCCATTCCTTAATAATAATAATAATAATAATAATAATAATAATAATAATAATAATAATAATAATAGCAATAATAATAATAATAATTATTATTATTATTATTATGAAATTAATCCTTTGTCATTTGGCAGACACAGTGAAATTATTAAATAAAAGTTTGTGCAAAGACAAAGTTTATTGAACTTGCTTCAAGGAGTTTCTTCGCTAGTGAGTCTTACAATGGCTCCTTGGCAGAGTGGTTAGACCTCACACCTTATACCTAGGCTGCTTGGGCCCATTCCCAAGGGACCCCATTTGGGATCTGAGGTGAAAAATGTGGAGTCTGGGGAGGTTTTCTCCAAACCCTCCAAGTTCCCCAACCATCATTTCACCAATTGCTCCACTGCCATGTTTCCTATCATCCATTTCACCTACATTTCCTATTGCCTATTTCCTTATGTTCATACTAGACATTGGACTGATCTCCCATCCCTGGATACCCTTTTTGATCCACAGAAAGCTTGCTCCTCAACAGGCATCTGATCCCAGGCATTAGCTTGTAAGATTGCAAGTACTTTATATTAGGAGGGTAAGCTGGTGGAGGAGTGATTCTTACAAGCACCAACAGAGGAGCAAGTAGTGAATGACCTGTGATCACGTACTGGCTATCAAATGCAGCAACTGACAATGATTTAACTATTCCTTGAAACTTGTCCTGAGTTATATACCTAATTTAATGAAATCTGATGTGTATGCACACAACTGGAATTTTTTATGAATACATCACTTTATAATCTTATTTTTAATAAGCCTATTCAAATTATAGGATCTTGGTGCCATTACTCTGATATAGCTTAAATTTTAAAAGCTATAAATTATGCTAACTTTCTACCCTTCAAGAATTATTCTCTACCTGGGGTCCTACCTATATACCAGCCTTCCAATTAATAAGTGACTTATTTGTCCCTCATCCCTATGCACATCTATCTCCAGTCATTTTCTACATTATTCATTTATCTCGGACCTTTGCTAAATATTCTCCTAGTTTTACTAAAAAACTGTTTTCTACTGGATGTTTCACATGATAATTCAAATAACCGCCCGCCTGGGTAGTGTGGTGGTAGTGTGTCTGCCTCACATTCAAAAGGTCATGAGTTCGAATCTCGCTTAGGGTGAGTTACCCGGATAAGGTTTTTTTTAGGGGTTTTCCCTTATCCTGAGAAGACGAATGTTGGGTAACTTTAAGCTCCATAGCCCCGAGATCATTTGAGCATCATTTCACCAATTTCTTTCATCATCCAATATGACCAACCAGGTTAAAGGACGTTAAATTAAAAAAAAAAAAAAAAAATTCACTTAACCTTGAAAAAAATCTAAATACATCATAAATTATCTGAGAAATGTTTTATATATAAATAAATAGTATAATTGCACAATTATTGAGTAAACAAGAGATGTAATTTATAGTCAGTATTGTTTAATGTATAATTAATTATAACCTAAATGGAATAAAATAGCAGCTTCCAACAATGGATAGTTTGGCAGAAGCACTCCATTTACACCTAATTTGAGGAAGACAATATGAGTTGACAAAATTATTCTGTGAATAATATTAAATGGGTTAAACAGAAATTTGACTTTATTCAAACAGAATATAAAACTGATTATGGCAGCTTTTTACTACAACTTTTGAACACTCACCTATGTTCTGTCTACAGATGCCAGCAACTAATTGCTCTCATAATGGTATCAATATTTTTAATGTATCATACTTTGCCTGAATTAGTCATCAGAAATAATTATGCACTGTAGTTAAAAATAATTGTGATATATTCCCATACTGAAAACTAAATCTCACAACCTGACCAATAAACTAATGCTAAATTTCTTTCCTACCATAAATATTAAAGCATTTATAATGCTTAACAGACACTTCTGAAAGGGCCTATTCTATATATTTCCTATATGTTATCACTAAAAGTTAAGTATATAATTTATAACATATAATTACATGTCTTCTTATACGATTATTATTAATTAATATTTTTCACATTACACACTTTAGAGAGATCCATGCAAAACTTGGGCATTCAAGTTTATACATACTACTGAATTTATCATTAACTATTAATCATACAAATTGATATGAAATCAACAACTGTTCATAGAAGAGAAATCATTACCTTCCCAACATTTGTAGGGAATCCATCATAGCCTGGTGCTTTACTATTGAATACTCCAGGAGGTGCATTTTCATATTTCAGTATAGCTAAGCCAAATACTCTATTTTCAGCACAAAGTGATAGACCTTTCATATGTATCCAGTAATTTCTTGCTGGTTGGTTTGCTGTTAACACCACATCATATCTTTCTCCTGTGAAAAATAATATTAATTTATTTTCATGTCTAATTGCCTCCTTTAATATTTATTATAATACCAATTGTAATTGTAATATTAATTCATTTGAGGGTGGCCCCATAGCTCAGTAGGTATAACCCCTGTCTGCTCTACAAGGTTCTCCCAGATTCGATTCCTGGCTGGGAAGTTGGAATTTTTCTCTAGCCAAGATGATTTCCTATCCTCCCAAATCTGGGAGTATGAATGAAAGTGTGAATGTGTGTGTGTAAGGTAATACATAAAAAACCAAAGAAATACAATGACGCCTTACAGTATCCATTGCCAATAGGCAAATATGTTCCATAGATGATATGACTTTTGCAGTTAAGGGTAGGACTAATGGAACAAAAAGAAGTCATTTGAATTCTGACAATTTTTGGGCAAGTGCATCATATGTATATTCAGAGTGATGTGTTTAACAAATCAGAAGTTGCAAATTTGAATCAAATTTGAGAAATGAAATGAAATGACATTTTAGTTATGGACACTCTTTAACTGCTGTGGTTCTCAGCATCCCATATTATACTGGGCTTGAAAGGAGCTCAGAGGCCTCTCTATCAGGCTTGAGGTTCTTTTAAGTGCTGTAAATGTACAACATGGGACTCACAGCTTTACTTCCCTTCCAAAGGAAGTCATGCTAAGGATTTTTACTCCTGAAAAAATCCACCGTCCTCTGCCAGGTTTGAACTCATGACCTTGGCTATATGGAGTTAGCATGGTAATCATTACACCATGGAGGGCGACTATCAGATTTGAGAGACTTATTGTCATGGCTGGGATTTATATCCTGGAATTGTTACTCCATCAATGACAGCAGAAAGCTAAAGATTCATGCTTTGAGTCCTGGTAATGGTTTTTAAAATTTAATTCAGCTTTTCAACCAATATGAAATACCAATTATTACATTAACCTGAGGCTATTTGTTTCATATTGGAAGAGTTTCTGAAATTTCAGAGATTTATCTTTGCATCATTCTGTGGCATAAAACATAATTATAATATTTCACCTTACCATACTAAAATCTTCTATCAGTTACAATGATATACAGTGTGCCCAGGATATCCATATATACCCTTATCATATTCTTGTTTGTATTATTTTTACTTGCTTGAATTATCGTAGCATCACAGCATCACTGAAACAAATCTAATGGTTGATGAACACTTAGTATCACCGAACACTATTGTTTTGATGAGTATTGTATGTATCCATATCTATTGATTATGTCTACAGTACAACCTGTTGCATTTGTTTTGTTATGTACTCTATGTGTGTTCAGTTCTGCAATAAAAAGGAAAAATATTAAATATGTGTTTCAGAGAACTAATTTCAGCATAACAATATAGCAAACACTTCCACAGGAAAAGTAAAGTAAAAAGAGACAAGAAAGTTTTAAACCCAAAATATGTGAAATTGTGAAAGTGGAAAATGATGAACAAAGATAAGTTTAAACTTGCCTTGGTATAACAACTTAAATAACTGAAAATTTTGACTTGTGAAAAAGTGTGCATATAATGGAAGAGGATGGCTGGACATTATTAGGTACATTTTTTAAAATTGAAGTTTAACTGTCCAATGCCTTTCTATTAAAGATTTGAAATAAAAAAAAAAAAAAAAAAAAAAAAAAAAAACACACACAATAGTGAAAGAAATGTTGATACAACTAAAGAATACATTTGTGTAAAAGAGCAAATTCAATAAATTGCAATTAAAGAGAAAAATAACACTTCTAAGGTGTGGACTGAATGAAAACCTTCAGGATTGTTTCCTAAAATATGAAAGCTTAATGAGTGAAATAACAACAGCAGGATGTACAGTTAATGAGATGAACAAAGTATGCTACCAGAGGCGTATGCTGCAACTAAGTTCTGGGCTACCTCTTTTTTTTTTACTTGGCAAATTATGTATGCACTTTTGTTCAGGATTTAATGAAAATTACCCTTAACAATGTGAATAATTGCAATGAAGTTTAATACATAGAGCAAATAATAATAATAATAATAATAATAGAACAAGAACAAGAAGAATATAGCAATTGTAATTACTCATTAGTTAGACATTTAAATAAAAACTAATCACCTCCATCTTACTTTGTTCTGTTTTAAATGGATAACTTTTGATTTCATGTCCATTAGGCAAATTGAAAATCCCTATCTTCGGTAGTAAAATCACTAGACTGGCTATAAAAGACATATCAGTTTGCTTTTGCTGTTCTCGAGACTTGAAGATTAGGCTTTGTATGGCAAGAGTGAATGTCTGAGAGATTTGTTGTACCCCCTTCTCGTCTCTCTCTGCTAATATGCCCATTACCATGTTGGTCAATCATGCTACTCCCACCTGAGAAGACAGGCTACAATATACTGCAAAGCGAATTGTATTTTATTGCAAAAAGTCCATTTTATGCTGTAACAATAGGCTAGAATACAAACAGCCAACAGATTAGAAATAAATTCTTTGTTATTTATAAATTTAATAAAAATTCTTTCTCCAAAGTTTACCAGGCATCACAGCTAATCTAGCTAGGCTGCAGAATACACCCCTGTATGCTATCAAAATATGACAATGTTATAACCAGCATTGAAACAATGATCACAGAAAATAGCATTGAAATCAAAGTAAGGCTGCTGATGCAGAAGTGAATGAAAAGATCTTTATTAGTGAACAACAGCATTCCTACGTGTTTTAAATGTGGAACATGGACACAAAGTAATCTGGAGGGTGAGGTAGACATCAGGCAATACTGAAGGGATACAACTATACAAGAGGACCAAGACACTCAAGAGTATAGAAGTGTACAAGAGGTCAAGGACAAGCCAAAGGAAATCTGAAACTGGACCAGGTGAAGAGTATGAACATGGTGAAGCACAGTAAGCATGTTGATGGAAAGTTTTGGAGAGTATAATTGAACACTAGCATCGGTTACCAAGAAAGATTGTCATGTATGGTAGGATGTTTGATTATATATGGAGTAAATCTAAAACTAAATTTTTAAACAATGAAAAAGAGGATCTGGCACATGAAGATAGCCCATGACACACACACACATACACAAACACACTTTTTCAAAAATCATTTTTGGGGGTATTCAGGTGCCTCAAAACAGGAATTCCAGTGAAATCTTCTTATCAAAATTTTAGGTGCAATGCAATATTTTCTCTACCAACGATGTATGTGGCAGAGAAGGCAAAACCATACATAGTTAAATCTGATAGTATGAAGATTTAGATACCTGTGAAAAATAATTCCACATTTGTTTTCCATATAACTTACACTTTCTCCTCTAACATTTATAGTAATACAGCTAACAATCATTTGGATCTTGAAAGGAACCCAGTTACAGAGTTACCTATAGTAAATGTATTTGGATTCTGATATGAAAAGTTATTGCTAAGGAATAAGATGAAATTACAGAGCGACCCAATGAACTATGAACCAACATACAGTGCTTAACCTATGTGCAATAGCAGTGCTTGTTATCATCTATTGAAATCATAGAATGGTGATGCAACCATACCCATACAACAATTATTTAAAAGGCTTCAATCACCAGCTTTATGCAAGCAGATCCATGTATTTTGGCACCTCTTGAATGAACTATCACTTACCATATTTCATATTAAATAACACTGTAATTATTTCTGCGGAATATTTTGTTTCATATATTCCAGATTGTGTGGATTTGTCCTTTAATAAATACACTATCATTTTTAACTTGAGATAAAAGTCATAGAGGTTAGGTCCTGAGATACTGAAGGGGATATTAATCTCTACTATAATTTTGTCCTCCAATAACAAATTTCAACTGTTCTCATTGAATAAAACTATAGCCTTTGTGAGCAGGTTAAAAAAGAGAGGAAAAAGGCGAGCAAAATTATTTTCAGATATATGGGGACATTTCATCATGGAAGGGTTAATTCATAAATAAAATCAGCCTTAGCCAGCCTTGGTAGTGTGGGGGTAGAGTGTATGCCTCACATTCAAGAGGTTGTGAGTTTGAATTTTGCTTAGGGTGAGTTACCCAGATAAGGTTTTTTGGGGAGTTTTCCCTTATCCTAAAAAGACAAATGTTTCATTCATTGTCTGATATGACCAAGCAACCAAGCAAGTTAATGGACGTTAAGCTAAAAAAAAAGTCAGGCTTCTCAGATATTCAATAATGATTACGTTGTGTATCCACCAGGGGTGTATGCAGGACCTGAAATCTTAATAGTGAGTGCTGTGGTCTCAATTTTGTTTTATACAACTCTTGTAAATTATCTAAATGCTTAGTATAACACATTATACCTGTTAATAAACAAGAAAATAAAAATACTCTAGCATTAAAATGTGCTAAATATAGGGGGATGATAGGGAATTAAAGTTGTTCTTTAAGTAAATTATTATTCCATTCATTGGTTTAAAACAATCATTAAATGGTCTGTACTACTCATTTTATTATTCATACACCTTTAGTCGTATATAGTTAGTATTAGATTGTTAAAAGGCGCATTAAAACAATGGGATTACTGCAATATACAACTATTTATTGTGAAGTAAAAGCAAAATGTCACATTGCTATGGCAGCCTGAAGGAACAATGTGATATAAAGAATACCTCCTTAAGCATCATTACCAACATAACTGTATGTATGTAGGTCAAAGATATCTGACCTACATTTTTGTGAGTATAAGCTGACATTTCATCACTTGGCATAAAATATTTTTTCAGCTCAACAGCTTCTGCTAGTTCTCTTACATAGTGATATTTAATGAAATAATGAAATGTCAACACATTTTGTTCTGTTATGGAACACTAAATTTTCCAATAATTTAGTTACTCCTGGGTTATCATTACGAAGGTGGTTTGAAAAGTTCTTGGCCTCACCCAGAGGTCGCTGCACTACTTGCATGAATTTTTTTCCTTAAGTTGGTACACATGTTAATAGACCCTATGTAAAATTACAAGTCATTCCAGGCAATAGTTGACTGCAGGCAGTTGTTTGAAGCAGTGGAAGTGCACATTGTTTTGAAAATGGAGATATTTGAGATTCGTACTGTGATAAATTTCTTCATAAACAAAGGTTTAACACCTACAGAAATTCATTTGTGGATTGTAAATGTGTGTGGTGACTCTTTATATTCAGGTTCCACTGTGAAGAAATGGGCGACCAATTTTAAAGGTGGCCGTGAAAGCGTCCAAGACGATCCACGCGAAGGACGTCCAATAACAGTAACCACACCAGAAATCATTGAAAAAGTGCATGACATGATTTCAGAAGATTGGCGCACAAAGATGCATAAAATTGCTAATGCTCTTGGAATTTCAAAAGAAAGTATTGGTCACATCAGGAATTAAACATGAAAAAGCTTTGTGCAAGATGGGTGCTGCGCATCCTCACTGTGGTAAACAAATGCATTTGCATGACACTTTCTGAAAGTACTTGGCGCATTTTCAGAAGAACAGAAGTGACTTTATGTGCCAATATGTCACAACGGATGAAATGTGGATTCACCACTACACACCCACATCCAAGCAACAGTCGAGGCAGTGGACAGAGAAGGTGAGGATGGTGCCATCAGTGGGAAAGATCATGGCATCAGTGTTTTGGGATGCCAAAGGAATTTTATTGATTGACTATCTCAAAAAAGGTAAAACCATTACTGGAGAATACTACTCTCAACTTCTAACTAAACTGAATGCAAACATTCATGAAAACAGACCCGGGTTAAAAAAGAACAAAATTGTTTTCCATCAGGACAATATACCTGCCCACAAAAGTGTTTTAGCAATGGGGAAATTGAGAGATCTGCACTATGAAGTGCTGGAACATCCACCCTATTGCCCAAAATTTGGCTCCCTCAGATTTATATTTGTTTCCAAAACTGAAGAAATTCCTCGCTAATAGGGACTTTTCATCCAATGAAGACGCATTGTAACTGTAAATGGGTACTTTGCAGCACTTCCAGAGGAACACTACTCAGAGGGGATAATGGCATTGGAACACCACTGGAAAAAATGTATTGATATTAGAGGACATTAAGTTAAAAATAAAACTACTTTGAAGGTATGAAATGTTGTATTTTTACTATCAGGTCGAGAGTTTTTCAGACCTTTACTAACCAGGGCTCATTAATATCTCACATATTAAACCCTTAAGACACAAACATGTTCTTTGCCACGTTCACATAAAACTATATATTCCTTCAGTTGACTTATCTAATGCAGATCTTTGTTTTTTTTAAAAAAACAACTAATTGGCCTTTCACCAAAACTTAATATTACACCAGAATATGAATGACTGACAATTGCACAGGCCTGCCCAGTCAACATCTGCATTTAAAATTGCACTACACTTTTTGTATAGAAGACAAAGAAAACTAGTACCTTTTAAGTATTTCAACACCCATTTTATCCCTTTTATACCAACATTAATCTGGCAAAATGTCATATCACACAGAGCATACATTTTTCAGGAGAAGGAAAAGACTGTTTGGTGGGATTCATTTTATTAAACAGAACAAACAGTAATTAAATAATGTGCCTAATTCCTCTACCAAACAGGTATTTTATAGGTTTAGTGCAATTATACAGTTATAAAATATCAGAATTCTTAATTATTAAATTTAATTGCAATTTTAATATACTGTCAATTAGAAATCAAAGTAATGGTGTGCTGCCAAAAGGTTGTATTTCTCAAAAGATGTTTCTTAGGAGCATAAAAAGGATGATTTGATGTTGTTATTTAAAGATGGTGCAGATTAATGCAAAACAAATTTGGATATGTTACATCTCAGTAACTTTCTCTACTTATTCTTCAAATAAAACTATATCTACAAAAGCTTGTTCTTCTATTTAATTTATGCTAATGGAGATAAACAGCAAAAATGCTCTTATTATGTATTTCCTGTTGGGCACAAAAGGAATGAGGGATACACAAAGGGAAAGCAACAGTCAAATCATTGAATAGCTGGTCACTAGGTATAAACTTCCATTTTATGAATGATGACTTCCCATTTGAAAAAAGTAAAAGTATTAAAAATTGAAACCAATAACTAGGAATATCTCAGAAATTATTAACTCAACAATAAAAATATATTTAACATAAATTAAGTGCTTTAACAAGATCTACATTATTGTGCAGCAACACATATGCATGCGCACACACACACACACACACACACACACACACAAAGGCATTTTTCTAAAGGTGCTTCTTTTTTTATTCAGGTTACCTCAAAATATATATTTCCACTGAAATCTCAGTATCAAAATGTTGGTTGGAATACAAAACCTTCTCTGCCTACTTTGTCTGTCGTAGAGTAACTAATATGTATAATTTTAGCAGACTATTGTTTCATTTTGTGACCAATTACACAATTATATAGTTATTAATCTAAGTGATTATTATTGGGGATACAATGCCAAACTGAAATTAAGAGTACTATTTAGCACTGTACTACCAAGTGAATAATAAAAAAGTGAAGTTTCTCTTTGGTAAATAATTCAACAAAATATTTAGTATCTCAAATATAATTTTATTCATTAATTCAGCCAGTCTATATATTTTATTCAATAGATCTGTCATCTTTAATTACTCGCAGGAAGAATACCTAGTACTGTGCCACTATAAGATTTGTAGTAGTATCTGGATGAAAATTTTTGTTTCTCATACAGCTGTACATCTTCATTCCTATATTAGCCAAATTAAATACTTACAGAAGAAACTGGATATATGAGATACAACATTTTGTCTGTTAGAAATATGTGTGAAGTTTCTTCTCAAGTTGACATTTTCCACATAATAACAGGTTGCGATGTTTTGACTGTTTCTACCCTGAGAAGGAAGTTGGATTGACTTACTGACAAACTTAAATAAAATGAATTTCCTGTTTAATTGTGGTATATGCCCTTTTGCCCTTGCATGGAAATAAATAACCAAAAAACTCATTTTCAGAAAAATGTGGGATACAAACTTTTGGCAGAACACTTTGCTATACACTTTTCCATTGCAACTGTTAAGCTGTTAAATAACTTATAAATATAGCTATATCAGGTCTTGTGCATACAGCAAGATACATTAGAGAACCTATTATCTCTTAATATTTGTCATTTCCAACCATTTCATTTGATGCAATATATAGCTTCAAATACACTTTTAAATATGTCAACATGGCTTACATTCCTCCATACCAAAATGTTCTAAATATATTGAGATATATTTGGTCAAGCTTAATTATGAATGCTTTTCTATCCCTTTCAACTCTGATTCCAAATAATTCTTTACATCTGCCATTTCTTTCATCTTGAAATGTTTTTCAATCTCCTGTTTCAGTTTCTTGTTTTCTGCTTTGTTACTAGAATAAATTTAGAAACCATCTAATGAAGACCTATTGCAACAAAATTGTCATTTCTAGCATTTGTATAAATGTATGAATCATATTTTGACCCATTGAAAACAATATTTACTAAGGAATTACGGATCTTTATATTTTATGATCTAGCTGCTTGCTTCAACCCATATATGACCTTGTTGACTTTGCACACTTTATTTTTATTTCTGTTTTTCACATGCATATATGGTTGCTCCATATAAATTTCCTCTTCCAGTTCCCCATTTAGAAAAGGGTGTCTACATGATTAATTTCCAAATCTAGTTCAGCAGCAGGTACAAACAAAATTTATAATGAAGTTATTTTGATCACCAGAACAAAGGTTTCCATTACATCTTCTCCAAATTTCTGAGAAAAATTTCTAACTACTAACCTTGCTTTAGGGTATTGAGCCATCAGTTCTACCTTTTGCTAAAAATCCATTTTTCTTTTACTATACTCCTGGTGTTTGGTTTGTTAACAGCTTCCAGGTGTTGTTTTCAGACATTACTTCTAGCTTCTTTTTCAGTGTACATTCCCAGAGATCCTTGTCAGCTCTCTGCATAGCTTCTTCATATGTTTTTGGGTCCTCAAGATCTCCAACAACAATTAAGCAGTGATTCTCATCCTATATAGCAAAAGAGCATTTTTCATACACAAAAGCATCTATTCTGGTACTTTCTCTTAGAATACCTACTCTCTATGGCAGCTTGATGAGGGGGCTCCAAAACTTTGAAGTCATCTGAATTTTCATCTTCATCTGATTCATCAGTATTACTGTTACATTATTCATGATGATTGTGTCAATAATCTCAGGTAAGCCTGTATCACTTGTGTGATATTATTGTTCTTTGTTTTCAAACACTTCTTTTTCTTAAATCATTGTTTTTATTCTAGAAACATAACATTTCTAGTTTGAATTAGCTTTTTAGTTTTCTATTTTTTTGGTAAGATGATGCCCCTTTGTATTTTCTTCACATCCAATTATTAAACAATCTGTAGATCTTATATCTAGCTATTTTCTCATTTCTTTTCGAATATATATTTGTGCTCTACAGCCAAATATCCTGAGATGTAACAAATAAATCCTTTCTTGTCCAAAATCTCCTCTGGTACTGCATCCTCAACAGTGGCAGTTGGATAACTATTTTTAAATATGCAGCTGTGTTTATTGTGTCAGCCCCTATATCTTTTATCTAACCCTGCATCAAACAGCATACATCTTTTCTTTTCCATAAGAGTTCTGATTATCCTTTCCACTAAACCGTTTTGCTGAGGTGTCCCTCGTACTGCTATCTGGTGCTGAATACATTTTTTTCTTAGATAGTTTCTAAATTCATCATTGATGTATTCCCCACCATTATCAGATCTCACACCTTAATTGTTGTACCTTTTCGAATTTAAATCATGGCTTGAAACCAAGAACTTTGCTAAAAGCCAGACTTTCTCTACTTAGCACATACATAAAGGTTTTCCACCCAAAGTTGTTTATGAACATGAGAGAGTACATGCCTCCACCCCATTAAGCACCTTCCACTGGTTTCATTATGTCACTTTGAACTAGTTCTACAAAACCTTTTACTTTGATGGTATTCTTGGAAGGTTATTTTTGCAGTGCTTACTTCTTCTTTAAACATGTTACACATTGTTTCTTATCCACATTTGATATGAAGCTCTTCTAACCAACCTTTTAAGAATACCCATATTTTTTTTTTTTGCTCAAATGACCTAACTTTCTGTACCATGTACATGTACACTTTGCTTGCCTGTTTTGCTGCAAAAGTCCTCACTGGCTCTTTTCGCACTGATGTGAAATATTCAGTCCATTCTTTAGCTTTCCTGTTACCACTGGTACAGACTTTATACAATCTACTCTTCATCATATATCATAACCCTGCTTATAAAAAACTAGTGCAACCCTTTTCAGCAATAACAAGATTACCCTTCCCTGCTGACATCAAAATAAAATCAAAGGTTGATTGCTTGAATATCTTGATCTACAGAATAAAATTTAGAACTTATAATTTGAGACTCCCCGAAAGTTACCCCACAAAAGAAACATAACAAAAAATCTTTCTTTTCTTCTTCTTTTTTTTTTTTTTTTCATATTTTTTATATTCTGACTCATAGAAATGTATTAACCACAAAATACGAGGACTGTTCAATAAAGAATGATCACATTTTTTTTGACAGCATATCTTTACTCATCCTCATAATCTTGAATGGTCCTTCTTAAAATTATTTCTTGAGAGATCCTTCAAAATTGCCTCCTCAGTCTTCACTATTGCTACTGATGATGGATGATGCCTCCCATGAAGGATGTTTCTTCTTGTTAGGGGATAGGAAAAAGTCACATGGGGCTAAATCCAGACTATAGAGAGGGTGAGGGACACACTTCACGTTGATTTTTGCATGATATTCTGCAACAACATTGGCAGTATGTGGCTAATATTATTGTAGTGCAGCATCCAGCCTATTTCATGGAAATGTGGTCTTTTGCACCTTATATGGGCTTATAATGTTTTCAAGACATCCCTTAGTATTGCCTAGTACCGATGTCTGTGAAGGTATAACATACTGAATGATTTTTATATTCCATGAATATAAAAAAATGAGATGACCATAACTTTTGCTTTTCTGGGGGTTGCTGGTGATGGAGATTTCTACAGCAAGCTTTGCTGTTTGTTCTCGAGATCAAAATGATGTAACCAAGTTTCATCAACAGTGATTATATTCGAAAGAAACTCTGGATTTTCCTCTAACATCAACTTCAACTGCATGCAGACCTGTCCTTTTGTTTCGGAATAAATGGTCTTGGAATCCATTGCACACATAAAATGCCTCATGTGTAAATTTTTTGTTATCAACTTGTGGGTGATACCCAGTGAAATTTTCAGTATTTTTGAAAGTGTTCTTGAGGTTATTTGTTGATCCTCTCTCACGATGACAGCGGTGCTCTTTCTGTAAGAAAAGTAACTGGAGCACCGAGCCCACCTTTCTTTGGAATTGATTGCCTCCCCTCTTTAAACAATTTAAACCACCTTCAAGCTATGCTGTAGGGAAGAAAAGACTCTCTATAGGCTTCAGCTGAAGATTTGTTGAGTCAAAAGCAAAATTTCAAAGCTGCATATTGTTCCTTGTACATCACTTTCATTCTTGCAGCAGGTGATACTGAACATGTCTCTGTTGGCCTGCCTCTCACAGGCAGGAACCAGGAGTATCAACAGTGAAACTACTACAGCTGTTTGTTGTACATTAGGCTAACAGAATATCATAAGATTAAATTCTAGTGCGAGAAATTATGACTATAAAAATTATACTCATTCTTTATTGAACTGCCCTCGTATAAATAACACTGTTATAATTTGACCTTGGGATTCTAAAGGATAAGCTCAATAATTGTCACATATACAAAGTGATTATAAAGACTCAATCCATTTTGTAGAAATAATGTACCAGTGGACATGCAAGTTGATATGGGGTTATTGTGTTGGTGGTTACTTATAAAATTCATTATAATTCAACATATCTGCCATCGATTTCATAGCATTGTCCCTATTGTTTGTCTATAGCCCTAAAGACATTAATTAGTCTATGTTTCACTTGTAATTGCTGCATGTGCAGCTCAAATATGATTCCTGAAATCATGTAGGTCTTGTAATTTTGTTTTGTTCACTTGTGTTTTGATAAACCACAGGAGGGAAAGCCCTGTTAGGGCTTGTCAGATCAGGTGGGTATGATGGCCATACTTGTGGTGAACCCCTACCAATCCATTTGATTGAGGCACACTATCACAGGTAATGCAAACTGCAAAGGTGCACCTGTCCTCTGAAATTTATTGACCAAAAGTTGGATATTTGCTCACATAGGTGCCAGTTGTGGAATTTACAGTTAAAATTTTCTTGGACCTGTGCATTCATTAAACACCACAATTAACCATCAACAACAGTCACTCATTCTTCTCAATATTCAACATACTACTACATCAGTCTGAAACAAAACCTAAATTCTAAGTTAACACGAAAATGGTTTGAGACTTTATAATGAGCCCACATGAGTCTATTTTGCCATTGCATCCATGTTTGGACACCGCTCACAAAATGTGTGCCTTAGTACAGGATCTCTGGTTGAAGAGCATCTGTTATGGTTTATATAGTTTGAGCTTTGACACTTGAGTAGCATATGCACAGAGCCATAAGAAATGCGTATTTGATGTGAAAGATGCCTAAACAGCTTTATGAGAATTCTCCAAACAATGATCACTCTACTGTTTCTTTGGATTCCAAAGATCTCTTAGGTTTCATACACTGAACACTACCCTTTTTGTAAAATTATTGTAAAGATTATGGATTAGTGTATGGCCTGGAACTTTTTGCACCCAAAAATCTTTTTGTACATTATATTTAAATTTCACAAGTTGACTGGATTAATATGTATGAATCATACATAAACACATGTTGTGCAGTATAATACATACACTAATACATTACTTCACTTTGTGATTACATTCAGGACAAAATAAATAATTCCTAGCAACTAAAATGAAGTCAACTGTTGTTTAATTGATACTGGAGAGCCACACATTGGTGACGTACACTGCACCAGTGGCAGGTAATACATGTCCACATGTTCAATGAAAAAACACTGGAAGTGGGTTCACATCATTGTGCTCCTCTATGTGTATATATTTATAAAGATTTAGATACCTGAATATAGATTGATGGAGTTTATTGTTACTGGTTTAACAGAATTTCCATCTGTAGCGATGACTGTCAGATTATGTCCTTCTATTGAAAATTGTACACCACAAACCGTACACAGACCAGCCACAATGCGAAGTCTGTATCTCTTGTTTTGGGAAACCTTCACCTCAGCAAGAGGGTAGTTACTACTTCTGTTGCCTTGGCTCTTCGGTAGCTAGTAAAAAGGAGAAAGATACATATAACTATAATTCTAATGCATTGCATCCCAGAATACAAGTAAATATTGTAAATAAATCTAGTAATACATAGGTTGCTGTCCACATAGTCAAACAAAATTTTTGAGTTTTGAAATGCTGATGATTTTGCCTGAATGGCTTGCTGAGAATTGATGTCAGTTATTACTGAAGATTTAAAAAACAGTAGAGCACTGAATGCAATATTTTATGCTGGAATTTTCTGCCCTTTGAACTGGACTCCTGTATAAAGCAGCTAAGATATCAAAAGTGCAGATATGTGGTCAGAGACTATCTGTTTGGTATGCTTCAGAAGTGAACAAATTTAATCCCCAGCTTCAGTCTAATAAAAACACACAAAAAGAAAGGATAAGGCACTGAGTGGGAGATGGGAAAGCTAAAGAAACTAAACAGAACAACACCTAGTAATTGAAAATTAGTTGAGTCGATTTTGTAACACTTACTTTTTTATTTCGGAAAACATGTTGTATGTAGTGATGTAGTGTTACAAAATCAACTCAACTAATTTTCAATTGTTAAAATACATCATTGTCCCAGAATCCACCATATATCAGTAATAACACTTGGAAGTTCATTGTATTAGATGGAGTATTTAAGTATAGCAGTTACTAGCTCTTAAAGTAAGAAGTATAAATCATCTTGCTTGGATGTGCTCTCTTCCACCGAAAGTGATGGCCTAGATTTACATAAAAAGCATTAAAACCTGATAAAGAGGCATCTGAGCAAAATTAACTGATCTTATTCACCCAATATAGAATGGGACGCCAAAAACCATAATATTTAATGATTGTTCTTAAATAAAATAATTTAATTTTTTCTTTCCCTCTCTAGTATTCAGAACAGAGCAGGAAGGAAACCAGGATTGTTTAGGAAGAGGCTTAGTTGGTTGTTGCAAATTATGAGAGAAGACAAGTTGCTGACGAAAAGAAGTTATTGTTTCTGCAAGTAGAGAGAATTATAATGATGGGAGTTTCAGCACTGTACCCTTGGAAGAGTAATGGCCTTATTGCAGACAATGAAAGAGGGACATTTTTCATTGAGGATTAGTTGATAATTTAATTCAATTATACTTGTGCCTCCCTGGTCTTAACTTATTGTAAAAATGTTATACCATTGATCAAAGAATTATCTCAGAATATTGACATCACCCAAGGGACCACATTATACTGGCTGTTTCCTCAGAATATTTCGCTAAATAATTTTCTGTGAAATCAAAATAAGCTCATTTTTGTTCAAGTTAATTTGCCCTTCTTTAAGTTTCTAAGTTTGATGTACCTCATAAAATATGCTTCTTCAATAAGTACTTCTTCAAATAGTTTTATCATTATTTATTATTGTATCTTCATTGTATTGATAATAAATTTTATTGTTGCTACATCCATCACATCTACTGATCATACATTTTTTGCTTTGATTCAAGTAAACTACTTCATTTACTTATCAGCTGAATATTTAATGATTTCTTGGTTTTCAGACCATGAATTATAAATTCAAAATTACATGCTTCATCCATAAGCATGTTTCTCTATCTTAGGTTTAGAATGTGTAACCAAAAATGGTGTTTGTTGGCAAAAAGTTGCATATGACAGTTTTATTTTCTGTCAGTGCCCTGTAAAATTCTTCTTTGTTTTATTATTCCATTTTGTTTAACATAGTCCTTCATAGGAGTTATATGAGATTATCATCTTCAAAGAATTTCACAATTTTGCTCCTAAAATCTTGAGAAATGAGTTCTTTCTTTTCTCTTGGTGTAATTGACAAGAATATTGCCATTTCTGACATTTAAGTACTGAATTATTTCTGTACAATAAAGATGTTTAAAATATCTTTGTACTTTTTATTATTTCATTTTCTATAAGTTTGTTAATTTATGCTCTCTCTTTAGTTTGTGGTTTTGTGTATTAGTTTGGTGTTTTAACTGTTTTTTAGCCATAAACAATTGCTCTTCACTCTCTCTCCAATCTTTTGTTTCCCTATCAGTTGCTGAACTTTCTCGTTATGCATAGGTGATATCAGCATATCTTTTTTCTTCTCTTGTATAACTTCTTACATTTTTCTAGTGGTCTTTTCAATTCTTTTATTCCTTTTACCTGCTTCTTTATTATTCAATATGCTTTAGTAATAACTATGTGATGTTTTGTATTATGAAAATCAACACAACTTCTTTTCATTTAATATTAATCACGTCACTGTCACAAGCTTCTTTGCATATTTGCAAAATTTCATAAATGGAAATTGTTAATTTAAGTCCTTCAGATAGGGAGCAACTTTGCTGCCTGATGAACTTCTGTGGACCTTGAAATTTTAGGAACTTTTAAGATTTCCAGTTGAACTTCCTATGCATAGGTTGGCAGTACAGAGCAGTTTGTTTGACACTCAGTTAAAGAAGCCCCAGGACTTCTTCAGGCTAACCTACTCCACTCCAGGCTATGACCCAATGTATGAGTCTCCTATTATTTACTGCACATTTTCAGAAACCCTCCCCATAAAAACTCAAAACTATGATCTAGCTTATTTCTCTGAACATCTGAATGAAGTGTAAAATAAAGGGGATAAACAATTCAATGAAACGGCTGACTTTCTAGCCAAGAAAGGTAGTAAAATTACATCAAATTCATCTGTTCCAGTAAGTTATCACTCTATCAAAAGAATCATTATATCAACATATAATAACAAAATTAAAGAAGATAATGTATTACAAACAAAAGGAAAACCATGGGAAAAATTATGTAATAACATGACCAGAATCACTACATTACCAAGAAAATCCTCTGTAGCAACTTTTAGGCTCCTAACAGGCTGTCTGTCTAACTGTCTCAATAAACGTTTATTCAGGATTGGTATAGTGAGATCTCCTCTGTGTCCCTTCTGTACACTTAAAGAAAATATGGATGGAAACCACCTACTGTGCTGCCCAACCTTTAGTCAACATGATAATATGCTGGAATGTAAGAGAGCGAATGGCTTCTCTGCCAACTGCTCAACATTAGATACCAACCAACCAATCAACCAACCAACAAACAATTCAGTGTGCTGAAAATGTCTTAGTAGAAGAAAAATGCGCCCTTTTTGGAAGTTCCGAAGACCAGACTATAAAAAAGAAAATCCTGGTGAGTACAGTTAGAAGGCTGCTTTCAAAAAGGCTTCTGAGATAAAGACTTTCATTTCAAGTGATCAATATGTCTCTTGGAAAACACATGTCAAGATTTTTAAACACAAGGTGAAAAATGTCAAAAAATAAAATTTTAATTTAATTATAATTTGTTTTTCTTATTTATTCCACAGATTAAACCCTATTTTTACTTGTTGTATATTAAGTTTATAGTTTTACAATTATATATTAACAAATGAATGTTCACAATTAAACTTCACTTACGTCAATCTGTAAATTCTTATTTTAAAAAATCGGATGTATTCCATTCATATAACTTTCTCTACCTGTTTGTACAAACAAACTATTCTTACTAAATATTCCTTTATCTTTATCACGTTAATTGAAATAGATATTAGCAGAAATTCTCTTATTACTTGCTTCCTTCTATTATTTGCATTCTTCTAATCAGAAGGGAAATAAACGGATACACTAAGCTAAAGCAATAGTCAAATCTTTTAAAAGCTGGTCACTGTGTAAACAACTGAAGTTTGGTTCGCTTTATATTCCCAACAGAAAACATAAGAGAAATGAAACAATATATGATTTCTATTTAAGAAAAGCTATGCAGTTTAAAGTTAAAACCAATAACAATAGCTGTATATAACGTAAATTGTGTGTTTTAATGAAATCAATATTTTTTGTCTAGCAACTTTTTGTCTATCTCTTACGGTTTACCAGTTATGCAAAATTCATTCAGAATGAAGAGGTCTTCAGAGGTATTTCCAGAAAATCCAAGATATACATTTTATTTATGAAGTAAATATCTTTAATATTCAGTATTTTAATTTTTTTTGTTTGTTTTGATAGTGTTTAATGCCTCCTTTTACTACTATAGTTCCAGGCAATAACACTGATGATACATGGAATGAAGATGGAGCACTGGTGGAATGTGATGGTGGGGGAAACCAGAAAACTCGGAAAAAACCTGCCCCTGTGCTGCTTTGTTCACCATAAATCCCACATGCAGTCGCTTGAAATCGAACCCAGACAGCCTAGGTGAGAGATGAGTGGTCTAATCACTCAGTCATAATATGGTCTACCGATATTTTAGTCAAAATTGTTTGAGCTAATTATGAGAAAAACAAAAATTTTGAAAATTTGTTGATTTAAAGGATAGTTTGTAGTGAGGATATGCATTCTTGGAATATACTAAACTTAAATACCAAGTTTGGTATTTAACAGTCCTTTCATTTTTGAGCTATGCTGTCCACAGACACCACACACATACACCTTTTTCTAAAAATGCTCTTTCTGGACTCATGGGGACTCAAAATATACATATTTCTGGTGAAATCTTGTTATAGAATTTTTGGATAGAATAGAATACCTTCTCTGTACACTATGTACCTAGCATGTGTAGAGAAAGTAATAAATTGGCAAATGGCAGTAGCTTACCATTTCTGGACAGACATTCAGAATATTGATAATAAAAATAAATAAAGACAATCACACTAGAACTAACCACTTGGTTAGTTTGTTAAGTTTTGAAATTCTGCCAGACAGCAATGTTATTAAGTTTACTTTGTGTCAGACAACAGCAGATAAATGCCCATGCTGAAGAAAAAGGAGGAATAGATAACATCATCAGTTGCCAATGCTGAGGATGAAAAAAAGTCTTCCAAAATTTTCCATGAATTTACAGCTTGATGTAAGTGAAATTTCTCCAGAAGTCAAGTAAGTCAAGTAGTTGGATTTTTCTCTCCGAGAACAAAGACTCACTTTAAGATTAAAAAACTAAATGAAAATGAAAATAACTTTACAGTGAATAATGCTTCTGTTATTACTTATTAATAAAACAGAAAAAGTCTACTGATCTAAAGTGCCTGAAGTACATTGAAAGGGATCTCTCTTTTCCTTTCACTCTTACTTTCTTTCTTTCTTTCATAAGACATTTTTTGTAAAAGAAGATACATTAAATCAGCCAAGTGATTGGAGTTATAAAAAAACTCTTAAGGTTAAACATTAATTACAAAAAGCATATTTTTCAGCCTCTTAATCAGATGAAATGACATTCAATAGAATTCATCCTCTTTAAATAAAGCTAAAGTCTAGATAGTTAAGTTTTCTATTGAAGAATAGTTAAAACCTCAGGAACCTCAAAATGTTAATCGAATCTCAAATTTCAGGTGCAAGACCTAATAAAAGGTAAGTCATAAACTTATATTATTTATTTGAGGAAATATCTGATGAACTCTGGATATATATGGAGTATGAACCCAATAGCCTAAATTGAATGTTCTTTTCTACATTTTAAATCAAAATCGTATTTAGTTTAAAATCTTATTTAATTATATTTTTAACTGCATTAATTTTGATTACCTATATTTTTTTAAATATCTTTAAAACAGGCAGGAACCTCATACATATTAACGGTGATTTGAATGTCAAGTTGGAGTGTTTCTGCCCATTCTTACTGCATACAGCACCATAGGTAGTAGACACTGGTAATAAGTGAAATGAAATGATAATTGGGAAAGGAAATTTAGGAAGGAAATCTTCCAATTCTTGTCAGTTATAAAGACTTGAGTAAAACTGGGAAGGTACCTCAATCAGAAAGGGCAACTCTAGCAGTATTTGAATTATGGACCTCTTATTCATGAGACCAAGTATTGTTGACTTTGACTACCTGTGATGGTACTTGAATGTGAAGGAGACACACACATTTTAGATATAGAGGGAGTGTTGTGAATGTAATTGTTAGTTTTGTGGTGTTCATTAGTAGCTGATATGTTAAGCTTTAGTACTGAATTTACTTTTTAGAAAACAGTGTACAAATACACCTATAGCTGTAATGCTTATTACAGATTAGACAATTAGAAGTTATATCTTTAGGCGAAGACGTAGGTCCAAGTGACAGCAATTATTCAAATGTACCATAAATCTTCAAATTGCTCAGCTTTATATTTGAAATTTTGCAGGCTGGTTTGGAATAATTGCCTGCAAGTTCCATGACTTTCTCAGAAGTATTGATGTGCATAGTGCTGAGATATAAACTGTTGTAAAACTAAGTTGCCGTTGTTGAAAATAATGAACATTTTCACAAGTTACAGACATGGAACAAATATTTTACACACAGTTTCACTACATTATACATATGTAGTAAATTACTGGAGCTATATTCATAAAACATTGATTATTTAGTTTCTTAAGAAAATAATAACAAATGGTAGACACTTTTAATTTTTAAAAATATCTCTCCTATCTCTAGGGCAAATGCTATAAATTTGCATTTAGAAACAAAATGTGTGCAGGGAATCATTCATTGTTAAATGATAAATAAAAGTAAGACATTTAATTATGATTATTTTTATGAGTATTTTCTCTTCATAATAATTTTTTAGAAAATGTTTTCTACAAGTAGAAAAATATAAGTTAAGAAAATGAGTCTCAAAGCTTGCAAACATATGTCACGTTAAAAAGTGTTTCAGCTATTTAATTCTACCTCTAAAACAGTCAAACAAGCCATGCTTGCTGCATGAAACAATGCTGGTATGCCTGCTTGCAGCTTTCTAATACAAATAGAAACTATTCCTGTAGTTTGGATGCACAAATTTGTAAAAGGTGTAACTAATGCATAGTTAAAAAAACATTAAAGTGAAAAGAATGCATGAAGAATGCAGGATGCAGCTTTTCAAAATTTAATATTAAAAGCCATTTAGACTAATAATTTGATCATATAATTGTATGGAAATATTGTCAAAACTGGCTTTGGGTCCTTTTCTAAAATTTGGTAATTTTCAACCTAAAGGTTCATCTCTCCTTAAGATACCAGAAAATTTGTTACCATAGCACTTATATTTTTAAATAATTTTTTTAGTAGCTTGTTAGCTTGTTTCAAAGTATACCTCTAAAACAGCATGTCTTAAATTAGAACTACATCTCTAGCAAAATCAATCAAACAATCTGTTTGTCTGCATTTCTGTCGATGGATTAATAAATAAAAGAATAAATAAATAAGCAATATAATGGAGAGAAAAATAAATAAAATGAGAAATTGAGTAAATTCCAGCAGCAGTTTCAGATTAATGAGGTCTAAAATCTGTACCTATAATTATTTTCCTATCTCAGCATTTTAATTAATTCTATTGCTTACTTCTGTACGGCCACGCCCATTCAGATGAAAATTGGCAGCATCTTGACCACGTAAGTGGAATCGATATCCTGGAAATCTTGCATCAGCCATTTCAGTCAAAGGATCAGTTATAAATAGAATCTCTTTAGTTGTATCAATATCATATAATTTACCATTTGGGTCATCCGCCTTTGGTACTCTAATTACAAGATTTCCTTGTATTCCATCCAGTTTCTGTAAACCTGCAGTAATAAGTCATTATACTGTTATAATTTGCAAAATTATATCAATCAAAACAACTAAAATCTAGAAGGAAACACTCAAGAAAAGATTGCCATGCCGTGACTGTTAAACTGTTAGGGAGTATGATTATCTAAAATATCAGGCTCAATTGTAGCAGTTTATCCAGATACCAAAATAACTGTGATCAGAAAGCTGTTAATGAACAACTGAAGCCAAAGAGTTTGTAAGATTTTATGAACATTTGAATAGATTTTAAATTTAGTAATCAAATTATAATAAATTTATTCATTTATTTACCTTTGAGCTTGCAAGAGATATAGAGGTATTGTCAAGGAATGTAATAAGAATATAAAATGTACATAACTTGGCTACATTTATCCCAGACAATGCAATTTTTGTAGGTTTAGCTTTAGTTTCAGCTTGTGGTCACATGTAACATAAGAAAATAAGTATTAATTTATGTTTTGCTCATACAAATTCTAGATTTGTATTCATTCACTGTGTAGAAGTGATTTTGTTATAAAAATTTTAATATTTCTACTCTATTTATTTGCCAAAGTAATGTTCTTTAAATATTCAGGTAGTTAAATATATATTTTGAAGCTGTTGTATTTGAAGGATGTTTCAAATACCTTTGTTGTATGAGAAGCTATATGTAACTTTTTCTCTTTTGTTTTTTTAGCTTAACGTCATGGCTGGCTATATCAGATGATGAATGAAATTGATGAAAATATGTTAAAATGATCTCAGGGTCCATGGAACTTAAAGTTACTTGACATTTATGTTCTCAGGGTAAGGGAAACCCTGAAAAAACCTTATTCAGGTAGCTCACCTTAAACAAAATTCAAAGTTGAATGTGAGGCAGACACTATCCCCATACTACCCAGGTGGGCAACTTGTTCTATGAATGAACAAGTATTGTATGAATGAACTTCTGCAATGGTGTAGTAATTAGCTACATCATTCTTTGCACACACTAATAATTCCTGTATATAAGCTTTCTGTTTTTGGTATACCTCTATATTTTTTTATTTTTTTTAATACTACTATGCATATACATGAGTTGTTTATGTAAACTAAAAGCTATAAATTGTAAGTTAGTAGGAATTATGCGTTCTATGGATATAAACTATGCAAATACAAATATACCTTAAGTTGTCTGGAGATCTTTTAACATATTTGGAATCAAAAAAGAAAAGCATATAAATTCATTTCATAAGCACTCTCTTAGTATTAATCTCACAATAAAAAGCTGAAAAATAACCATATTCAGTAGGAAAGTAGGCCGCGCCTTGGCCAAGTGCTCAGACTACTCGTCTCTCACCTAGATGGCCTGGGTTCGATCCCAAACGACCACGTGTGAGATTTGTGGTGGACAAAGCAGCACAGGGGCAGGTTTTCTCTGGGTTCTCCAGTTTCCCCCACCATCACATTCCACCAGGGCTCCATCTTCATGTATCATCAGTGTCATCGCCTGCGGTGCCAGAGCAGTAAAAGCGGGTGTTAAACACTACCAAAAAAAAAAAAAAAATACTCAATTTTTACAACATATACTTATAATTTAATCCCCTTATTTGAATTTTACTTTTCAGATTTCCGTATTCTCTTATCCTTATGATTACAGTTCCTTGTTGAAATAGTTTCTATCGGCTTCATGCAACTCAACATTTTGGCTTTTGGTGCACAAAGATCTGCCGAACTATTCAATTGTCTTCAGCTTGGTCCATTTTCTCCTTACTTTATAAAATGCTCTAATAAAATTGCTCTGATTTTCCTAAAAAGTGTTTTGATTAATTCTTCATTTATTCATTAATTTCTACCTCCTTTCTCCATTATTCTTTTCCCTTGCACTCTATCAAATAATGTACTGCTACATCTGGAGCATGCTACTATACTCAAGCCCTCTTTATAATAATAGGTACTTCTGTACTTCTCTTTATCTTATTGTGTTCCTAGGTTGCTATATTTCTTTCTCTATCCTTTTTCATCTTCAAAGATTGTATATCTCAAATGATATTTCCTGCATAAAGTTATTTAAAAGATCTTGCTATTCTGCATCTTGCTGTTAATTTCTTCTTTAGTGCTCCATTCCTGGTGTTTTAAAATCATTATCTCAGCTTCATTTTTCTTTTACTGACACAATAAATTTATTGGCATCTTTTAGAGGTCTGTTTCATCCAATACTTTAAGTGGGAATCCTTTCAACTACCTTACTTTTCTCTCTTGCCATTAAGACAAAAATATTTGGTCTTGAAAATCTAAACTCAATTTACAGACTTTCCATGAATCTTATCCATCATTCATTTCCATTTCCCAAATCATTACAACATACAACATTCTGCTTCAACTACTGCATCACACACTGTTTCTAACAAGTTTTTACTTCTACCTGGATCTTTCCTAAGACATGACATTACTACCATTATTTAGTGCAACTTGCATTAAGACCCATTTTGACGGTAATGCCAACAATACCAGTTTCCTGGAGAGAACTGGTGTGGATGCATCACCACAGCTGGATCAAGGATAATTGACACAAGCTTCAACAAACCTGACATGATAAAAAACATCAGTGACATGGTCTATCTCTTCCAAAAGGTATCATGACAGTAAATACTGGTAAAATGTAAATGGAGTTTTATATATGGATGCTCTTTAACTGCTGTGTTTCTCAGCATCCCAGTCTATACAGGGCATGAAAGACCACTTAATTTTACTCAGAGGCCTCTTAATCAGGCTTGAGGTTCTTTTACATGCCATAAATCTATGACATGGGACCAACGGCTTTACTTCCCTTCCAAAGGAAACCATGCTAAGGATTTTTATGCCCAAAAACATCTATCATCCTCCAACGGGTTTGAATCTGCAACCTTGGGTATATGAAGTTAGCATGGTAACCATTACATCACAGAGGATGACTTAAATACTGGTAGGACATCTAGATCAACTGTATGCATCCTGATCATCTTTGAAGACAAATCAGTCAGACATAATAACAACTGCCTTCTTCGGTCTTTTTTTCATGGAATCAACAAGGTTATGCATTTTAATCACATATTTCCTTTGATAAAGGTTTGGAAGCCAAAAACGTGCATACTAGATCTAGAAGTTTCTGAATAATCTGAAAAAAGTTAAATTGTGAATGCATCAAGGATTATGAGAAAACATGATATTTACATGGAAGAAAGAAGAAAATAAGGAAAAACAAAAGAACTTGACTTTCTCTTGTTCAGTGATCAGTATTCTTAAACAAGAGGTCCTGGATTCGATTTCTGGCTGGGATAGGGAAGTTTTCTTTAATCAAAACATTATCTGTTTTCTACAGAATCTGGAAGTATAAAGTATAAATGTGAGTGCATTTAGTAGTAAAACTGAAAAAAAACTGAACCAAACCACAAAACTTAAAAGAAGAAAACAAAAATTACATTTCTTATTTGAATACTTAAAAGAAGAATATTTGTTTAAAATGTCAGTCAAAATGTTTTTCATATTTATAAGGGTTTCTGAATAGTACATTTTGGTATCAATTGACGCAGCATAATCAATAAATATGGTACTCAAACAGCAATTCATATCGCTACATTCATCTACAGACAAGCTGGCCCTGGAATGAAACTATTTTGTGGGAAATTTTAGGTCTGCAATTTCTGTCCAACTCATCCTTAAGTTTATGCAAGAATAAAGTAAAAATCCTGTGTGTCCCATTCACCTGACTTTCTCTATAACTCAGCAACAAATTATTGTTAAAAATTTTATTCTTCTGTCTCCTTCGTGCTAATCAAGATGAACATTAGCAGAAATAGGCTTATTGCATGCTTGTAAGTAGAAGGGAAATAAGGGAATAGCCCAGGCTAAAACAATTGTCAAATCTTTTAAAAGCTCCTTGCCATGTAGTTGGCATCCGTTTGTGTTTACAAATTTCTATGTGAGAAAAGTTTAAGTATTTTAAATCTGAAACAAATAACAAGGAATATCTTAAAAATGGCCAACTCCATGAAAAAAATGTATATGATATAAATTGTATGTTTTAATTAATGACATTTTCTACATTTTTTGTGTAGTAAGTTTATGTCTATCTCTTACGGTTTATCAGTTAAGCAAAATTCATCCAGAATAAAGAGGTCTTTAGAGGCTATTGCCAGAAAATTCAAGATATACATTTCATTTACCATGTAAATAAATTTAATATACAATAATTTAATCAAAATTGTTAGGGCCATTTTTTAGAAAATCAAAAATTTCTAAATTTTTGCCATGTAAAGGATAGTTTTCGGTAGGGAGATTTTTTCAAAATTTTTGTGTCGCATCTTTGGAAGAAACTTAACTTAAATACCAAATTTGGTATTTTACCAACTTTTTGTTTTTGAGTTATCATGTTCACAGACACATGGACACACACATAGACCTTTATCTATTTTTTTTTTTTTTTTGATACATGGGACCCTAAAATGTATTTCTGCTGAAATCTTAGTATTGAATTTTTGGATGGAAGCCAACACAATCTCTATACACTATGTACATAGTACATGTAGAGAAAGTAAAAATGGGTATCTATCTATTTGCTGGACATATTTAGGAAATAGTGCCTACCCCAGTCTCTCTCTTTACATATTTCAGTTTGACACAGAAAAGATTATCTTGAAGCTTTAAACTGTCATAATGAAACTTATCACCAGGATTTGGCAGTTGTTATAATAGCTTTGTTTAGTTCCCCTTGTATAACAAGCTTTTTTCAGCATTACTGTTGCCTAAAGTATAAGGCACACTTTTTCATATTACAACTGTAATCCTATATAATACACTTGGATTAGACATTGCATTACAAGCTACTGCTATATGTGCCAATTGGTTTTATTCCTCTAACAGCAGCCATGAATCACTTATAGCAACATACAGGTATACAGTGAAAATTAACAACTAAACCTTCTGCATAACGCAGCTTAACAATGGAATCTGCTGTAAAAATAAGAGTAAAAGAGCATGTGAAAACACTATGTTGATTTTATTTTTTATATAGTGTTTAATGCCCACTTTTACTACTAGTGGCACCGCAAGTATTGGCACTGATGATACATTGAATGAAGATGGAGCACTAGTTGTATGCGATGGCAGAGGAAACCAGAGAACCTGGAGAAAAACTTGCCCCTGCACTACTTCGTTCACCACAAATCTCACATATGGTCACTTGAGTTCGAACCCAGGCCATCTAGGTGAGAGGCGAGTGGTCTACCCACTTGGCCACAGCATGGCCTCACTGTGTTGGTTTATTGGATATTTTTCTTTGAATGCTATTAAATATAATGTACCTATATGCAGTAATTTAAAGTCTATGGCATTTAAATCTGTTGTGCTACTCCTCTAAACTGCATAAAATGTGGTATCAATGTTGGTAGCATATCTTGTCTTGTGCACATGAGTTTCTCGCTGTTTTATCTTTTATTATTATTTATTTTACATATTTCTTAATAATTGATCAACGGTTTTCTCAAGTTGTGTCAGTCAGCCAGCCATCTCTCCTTTATTCTTTCATAATACAACAACAACATTTTACTATTGCTAACATTTACAACACACTCCCTTAATGGTAAATGTTACAAAAAATCTTACAATGCTTTCACACTATTAACATCTTTTTAAATTTACTGAAATTCAGATGTAACAGTGGTTTTGTAAATATGTCAGCCTGTTGACTGTTTAAGGGGCAATATTCTATTTAAAATTCTCCATTTTAGTATTTTTCACTCAAATAATGGAATTTCATTTCAATGTGCCATCTTCCTGTGCCAATGTATCATCTTCCTGTCAAACTCAGTTGGTTTGATTTTATCAATTTTAAAGAACTTTGATTGTAAGTCCATGGCATGACAGCTCACGGGGAACCTTGGCCTACCGCCTGGCCGCTGCATCCCCCATCTTGGTCCATTACAGACATCATGGTTGGGGTGCAGTATTGGAGAGTGAGACGTGGTCAGGCGCCTCGAGTCCCCCCGGCCGGTTAATGCGGTCCTCATGACCTGGAGCGGCTACTTCTCCATCAAGTAGCTCCTCAATTGGCCCCCCAGGGACCTTACGAGGCTGAGTGCACCCCGGGCCAGGTCTCCCAGCGGGGGGAAAATCCCCATGCCGGTACTGGGGATCGAACCCAGGTCTCCTGCTTGGTAAGCAGCTGCGCTACCACCGCGCTAAGGAGACGACCGAACTTTGATTGTCCACATACAAAATTACTTTCACAGATTTTCCTGTCAATTCTTCAATTAAAATCCATAAATATGTGAATTCTGTACAACATTCTGCTGCAACGATGTACTCTGCTTCAGTTGTTGATTTTACTACTGCACTCTGTTTTTTGAGTGCCAGGAAATCAGGCCTCCTGCACACAATATTACATAGAGTCATACTTTTTCTTTGTTCTTTATCTCCAGCATAATCTGCATCACAGTATGTTTTCAATTTAATGTGTTCATTTTCTGATTGTTCTCTTTTGTAGAGTACCTTTCAGATACCTTAAATTTCTTTTGATGTTTTGAACATCATCTTCTTACGGGTTTTCCATGTACCGACTTTCATAACTCACTGCATATGTCAAGTCAGGTTTTTTACAAGTCAGGTGTAACAGACTTCTCTGTAAGGAAAATAATAATAATCTTCTGGTTTTGAACAGTCTTCTGGATTTTGTACCTCCCTGAATCTTGAGGTATTATTGAGGTTGCTACTGATTTGCAATTCATTGTGTTGTATTTTTGTAGAAGTTGTTTAGTGTATTTTTCTCGATATATGTACAAGCCATCTCTTCCAATTTTAAGTTCCATCCCTAAATATGTTCTGGCATTTTCATTTCTTGTCATTTCAAAATCCTTATCAAGTTTCTTCAGTAGTTTCTCAATATTTGCCTTGTCTTTTACTAAAACAATTCCGTCATTCACATGAATAGCTATAATGATCTTCGAAGTTCTCTCGGACTTCCAGCCAGATGTAGATATGGTAAGGCACCAACGTTTCGGGAGCTTACATTGTTCCCATCTTTAGGTTACTGAATGAATTGAACTGATGTGGTTTTATGATATGTTTGTGGGTTCCATGGCCGGTGAGGTGGAATGGAGCACGGATGTGAAAGAAAATATTGCATTTCAGGAGACTTTTCTAAGGGTCTGGTTTTGTGTTTCTCTGCTGGCTCTTTTGCAGATTTAAGGCCGGTTTCCAAGCACTGCTCAATTGTAGTCCTGAATCTCTTTGAGATTGCATCTTTCTGAGGTGGAAGCCGCTGCTTCTTTTACCCTATGTGGCCAATATCCTCTCTCCTTGGCAATTATTGTGGTGTTATCATGTTTAAAACAGTGTTTCACCAGACCTAATTTTTCGGGTTGCATCAGATAGATGTTTGCTTCATGTTCTTTGATCCTGGTAGGGGACACCGCATTTGCTCAGGATCCGGTAGACCCCTGGCACTTTCAATCTGAGGTTGTCTTTGACCGGTCTGACTAGATTTCTGATTTTGGGTGGAGGGACATGTATTGTTTAAATGATGTGCTTTGCTAATACTCTGCTGATTATACTTGATAGTCTGCTATAATGATGTCAGCATTCTCACTTTTAAAGACACCTACTTCGATCAGCTTGTAACTGTGTTAGTCCTTCTTGCTTCAGGAAATTTGTCAACTTCTTGCTCTACTTGCATTGAGCTTGTTTCAGACCATAGAGAGCCTTATTTAATTTGCAGACTTTTCCTTACCACTGTACCCTTCAGTCAACTTCATATATATTTTTTCTTCATTCAACTCTCCATGTAGAGAAACTGTTTTTATATAAAATGTCTTTTTTATTAGCAATTGCAAAAAGTAATCTTAAAGCACTCATATCAACAACAGGATTGAGTATATTTTTGTAGTCAAGACTATCCTTCTTCTGTTGGCAGCTTCTTGCCACCTGACGGCTTTATGTCATTATCTTTAAACTTGAAAATTCATTTAGCTGTAAGTATTTATTTCCCCACAGCTTCGTTGTTGTCCACCAGTTCCCAAATGAAATGAAATGGAATGTTATTTATGGACGTGCTTTAACTGCTCTGGTTCTCAGCATCCCATTCTATGCGGGGTGTGAAAGACCGCTTAATTTTGCTCAGAGGTCTCTTCATGACTTCCTTCCAAAGGAAGCCATGCTAAGAATTTTTACGCCCAAAAAAATCCATCGTCCTCTGCCAGGTTTGAACCCAAGATCTCAGGTATATGAAGTTAGCATGGTAACCATTACACCACGAAGGGCGACAACCAGGTCTTATTAGTTTTCAGCAAATGTTTTTCCTCTTCTATTGCTTTTTGCTATTCCTCCCTGTCTGGACTCTTGATTATTTCATTGTATTGATTATTACACTTCTTCAGCATCATCTAGGCTATTATTTTCAAGCCTTTTAGGTTTCTACAGATTCTGCTCTCAGATTGTAACCTGCTCTTTCTTCATGTCACACCCTTGGAAGATACCAAACCTACCACTTTCATTTCTTTCATCTTCTTGATTTAATTCTTCACTTACTTATACTTGCTGTTCTTCAATTTGTTCACGAGTTCTAGTTTCATTTACCTCTTCTTCAGTTTCTTCAAATATATATATATATATATATATATATATATATATATATATATATATATATATATATATATATATTCTTCTTCGTTCTCTTTATTTTGGTAGAATGAGGAAGTGAAGATTACATCTCTATTTACAAATGTTTTATTTTTTTCTAGATCCCATATTTGGTAGCCATTTGTAGCACAACCTATCAATATTGTTTCAGTCTCTCAGATTTTCCATTTAACTGGAGTGTGAGAAATAGTAAAATCCATCACAGTACCTCTTTCTTTACACCAATCAATGAGTTGAGCATTTTTATATTCACCGTGATTGTATATCTGAATTTACTAACTTTGAGGTTAAAATAAGTCTCAACCTCATTAACATATTGTTTTACATACATAAACACTTCATTTGCAGATTTATTACTAAGCAGATACACAACACAAAAATCTGTCCATTCACCTAACAATGTTAGAAAACAGTTATCATCATCATATGTAGGGGGATCAATAGGACCACACAGAATATATGTATGATTTGAGGGTCTATACCAGTCTTATCCTTAAAATTTATACCCTCACACATTTCAGAAAGTTCTTGCATTTGTTTTAGGTTTAAATGTTCTAGCTTTTTGTACCAGGTGTCCAGAGTATTTATTACCTGTTTGTTCTGTTAACAGAACAGTTTCATTTTGGGCATTTGATTCTGATTTTTGTTACCTTTGAATGTAATAGTGTTTTGGCAATACAACTTTCTTATTCAAGATGTATACCTTCTCATCATAAAAATATACAGCATCCTTATTTGTGTTATTTTGTTTACAGACATGAGATTCTTTAACAATTCAGGAATACAAAACTCTTGTTTTAGCACACAGTTTTCAAACTCTGTGGAAACTACACCTATTATAGACATACTTTCTCTATGTTTTGCAGTTTTTATTTCTTCTGTATACTGTTCTAGTTCTGACACACAATCTCAATTATCACATGACTGTCAACTATGAAGTCGAGACAGTTAACTGTTTTGTTAACTTCTACACTGTTTACATTAACGGTGATTAACCTCTACATTTTGACACAGAAGACCAATTTTAGCATGTTTGTCATTTTTACTATGCTTGTTGCAGTTGTAATTTTCTCCTTTATTTCGAAAGAAACGATCTTGCTCTTTATAATTTGTTTTCTTAACAGATACTACATGCTTCATCTTTTAAGCGACATCTTTCTCATTATGAGTACTTTTCTTACATATTGAACAATTTTTTTCTTTGGACAATTTCTTTTAATATACCCTACTTCATTACATAAGTAACAAATTATTTTCTTTTTACCTCTTACTTCCATTTCAGTTTTAAAGGAAAAATTTGTTTCTTCTTTGAAGTTCATTTTAATCTTGTCTCCTTCCAGCGTCAATCTTGCGATGATATTCTCCAGGGTTTTGTTGGACTCTTGAGTGGAATCCCAGGCACTGCTAAAATGTCTGAATTGTTCTGGAAGCACAGTCATTATCTTGGAGATCATCATAGGTTCTGTTATTTCTTCTTTGAGACACTTCAGTTTGAAGTTCACTGATGTTGGTATTGACATTTCTGGATTTGTCAAATTTGAAGTTGTAGAGTTCCTTTAGTAATAAACATTTTTGCTGACCAATTTCCTTCTTGTGAATTCTCAGTATAGTGTCGTACATTTCTTTGGCAGTTTTACATGACTTTCACTTTGTAGTCAAATGTTCTTAGGATCACGTGCTTAGCTATAGCATCATTGGTTCTCTATTTTTCTTCATTTTCATTATCACATTCACCATCTGCTCTGTACTATCAACCACATTCATTAATTTTTTGTCCGTAAACAGAATTTTAACCTTGAAATGCCACATGGGAGACAAACTAGCATCTTTCAGTTTTTATATACACGCGATTTCGTCATTTTTTTCTACCATAGATGCCATCTTGAAGCACACTGTTTTATTACTTTATTATTTTACTGCTTAGAGCTGATACTGGGCTCATAACCTGCTGTTCTATATTACTTTATTTTAGAGAACTCTTAATAATTGATCAACAATTTTCTCAAGTTGCACCATTCAGCCATCTCTCCTTTATTACTTTTGTAGTACAACATTTTACTATTACCAACATTTACAACACTTCTAAGGAGACTGGTATGATATATTTGCCATATGGGCTGAATACATATGTACTGTCACAGTTCAAAGCATGTCCAGTGACAAAGCTTCTTTTCCTGTGCTCTATCAGTACACAAAGGTGCAGTAGGAATCTAGGTTGCTACATGGCAGAATTGTTAATGCTTCTTAACATTGTACTTCTTAATACAGTGGCTGTATTGTTGCTTTAATCCTGCCATCTTGTACCTTGGCAAAAGTAGGCAAATTAGATGAATGAGGAAGAGCATATTTAGACTATCCATATTTTGAAGTGCAATTTAATTTAGGTACTCATTACTTTGTTGTTACCTTAGACGGTATACTTAATGAAGTACATGACAAATATCCACAAATCTATCCTTTCTTTCATAAGACAATTTATGCAGCTGCATCATTATTGTCTCTTTGTTGTAGTTGTTGTGAGGATTTGCTACAGTTACATCAATTTGTTCATAATCATAGCTAATATGCAGCAGATGCTATTTTACATTTCTAGGGCCATTTGACTCTCAACTTTTTTGAATTTAGAATGTATACTCAAGAGTTGCTTCTACTTATTAATATTACATAGAATTGTATAGATTTCAATGCAAAACTCAAAATTATAATATTTTCAATTGGATATTCTTATAATGTAAAACATTCAGTGTATAAAATACATACCATCATGAGAATGCCAATAATGTGTCCCCTCATTATTTGCCCAAAAATCATAACGGAATGTATTCCCCTCTGGAATAGCGCATTGTGTTACACCTGGCACTCCATCCATGTAAGGGGTACCCTTTTGGAACACTCCATGCCAATGTATAGTTGTAGATCTGCCAGGCATTTTGTTTGTGTAGTCAATTATCATTCTGTCACCCAAACATACCTGACAATATAAGAAGCTACTTTAGTTCTCTTATTTTTATAGGGAAGGTGAGAATCATTACCGTAAACTTAAGGGTATAGTATACAGATGATAAGTAATAGCAAATATCCATAAGAAAGAGTTTAGTAAAAAAGGCAGTGGTGGTTGCAATACTGATTTTAGGAGAGGTGTTCAAATGGACATAATTATTAAAGCATCTTAACAGGCACTAATTTTTTTTTTTCTCCTTCTCAGTTTAAGCAAAACTTGTCTGATTTCTAACTTAATATATTTTAAGTCTCCTGCATCCAGAAATAAAAAACTAATAGGTATGTGGCACATTAAAAAAAATCTGATGTGTTCCATTCACATGACTTTCTCTACATCTGTGTAATAAATTTTTGTTAAAAAGCTTATGCTTCTATTTACTTCATGCTAATCAAGAAAAAATTAGCAGAAATAGTTTTATTACTTGCTACCTTGTAAGTAGAAGCAAAATAAGGAAAACTATAGGTTAAACTGATAGTCAAAAGCTGGTTGCTATGTGACTGAAGTTCCTTTGTTTGTATGGAGAGGAGTTGACAAATTCCTGTATGAAAAAAGTATAAGTTTTTCAAAGCTGAAACCAAAAACGAATACCTTAAAAACCTCCACGATAAAAATGTATATAACATAACTTGTGTGTTTTAATGTGCTCTACATTTCTGTGTAGTAAGTTTTTATCCATCTCTTACGGTTTAGCAGATATGCAAAATTCTGTAAAATTCAACCAGAATAAAGTAGTCTTCAGAGGCTATTCCCAGAAAATTCAAGATATACATTTTATTTGTCAGGTAAATATCTTTAATGTACAATATTTTAATCAAAATCGTTAGCCATTTTTTAGAAAATCAACATTTTCGAAAAAAGCTCCATGTAAAGGGTAGTTGGAGGTGGGGGGATTTTCTTGAAAATCTTCGTCACATCCTTGGAAGATACCAAACCTAAATACAGTTTGGTTTTAACAGACATTTCGTTTTTGAGCTATGCTGTCCACAGACACACAGACACACACACACACACACACACACACACAAACACACACATGGACCTTTTTGTAAAAATGCTTTTTTTGGATTCAGGGGAACCCAAAACATCTATTTCCAGTGAAATCTCGGTATCAAATTTTTGGGTGGAATAAAATACCTTCTCTATACCCTATGTACATAGTTTTTATAGAGAAAGTAAAAGGGCTTTAACCAAAAAGTGTTGCTATAAAAGGGAGCTAATGATATGTTAAAGTCGAATTTCAAATCCTATAAATTATACAGAATAAGATTTTATGCAAATCTATGTGAGTCTTTATAAGGAGTTGCTGGTTACTATGTTCATCGCAATCGTTTAGCTTTATTTGCAAGTTATAAAACCGTTTTGTGTTTCAAAAGAATCAAAACACTGGAAGTGATACACAGTGAAGCATAATTACACATTGGAAAAATGAGTCAAATTTACACTTGAATTGCTTCACTAAGTAATTAATTACCTGGACATATTTCGAAGGCCTATGTTGCCTACATCATCAACAGATTTCGACCCATTTTTCCAATGTGAAATTTTGTGTTTATTAGTACGGAATCCTTCATTTACAAACAAAAGAAGAAAAAGGAAAGGAAAGAGTAAAACGAACTCTAAGAAGTAAATATTATTACTTATATATATATACCAAAATATCTTCACAGAATATGTAGATTACTTAAATAAATAATTTGAGATAGGAGACTTATGACCTGTTTATTGAAATTTCAAAGTAAGAGCTATAATTAAAATTAAATAACTCAGAAGTTTGAGACAAGTGAAGTTTTAATAAATGTGATAGTTGAAAATGAGTCGGAATAGTAACACTCACCTCACTTATATGTAATTATGTTCAAAACATATGTTTCAAGGGCAATTGCCCTCTTCTTCAGTTGAAGTCCGACTGATGGCTGGAATTTGTGCTCTGTGGTCTATTACGGTGGAGCCATCTGGTGTTCTCAGTAGAAGTTCATAATCATGTGGTGGTATTTCAAAATTCATCAGTTGGTCTTTGTGTTGTGTAATGAGAATATTCTCCCAAACTGTAAGTGCTGCCGGGTTGTTTACAGGTTTTAGCAATTTTATGTCATTTTGTATTTTGTGATGTGATGTCCAAAAATGGTATGCTACTGCCGATTTATCTGTTTGTTTCTGTTTGATATGTCTGAAATGTTCCCTTAGCCTTGTTTCCAGTCTTCTTTTTGTTTGGCCAATGTAACATGATTTGCAGTCCTTGCAGTCAATTCTGTAGATGCCTGATCTCTGGTTTGTAGGTATGGGGTCTTTAATGTCTATTTTAAATGCATTTTTTATGTTGAATTGGTTACTTGAAGCTAAACTTATATTGTATTTCTTGAAATTTTTTTTGAATTTTCTATCTGCTGTTGGATGATAGATGAATTTTTTATATATAACTTTCAGTTTTTGTATGGACAAAGTGGTGATTTGTTTTATGGTTAATTTCTCCTTAAGTTGTTTAACTTTTTGGTCAATGATGGCTGAGGCTATGTGTCTTAGTTGGAGGTATTCTGTGTTGTACTCTTCTGGGTCAAGTGGGATGCTGAGGAGTCTGTGTACTGAGCTGTTGAAGACTGCCTGTTTATGAGGTTCTGGGTTGAAACTATTCTGTTTTATGTAATTGTCTGTATGTGTGGTCTTCCTGTAGATGCCATAAATGATCTTTTGTTCTTTCCGTGTTAGTTTTAGGTCCAGGTATGGTAGAATTTGGTCTTTTTCTGTTTCCATTGTGAATTGTATGTACCTGTCCTGTAGGTTTAGTAATTTTAGAGAGTCTTCTGTTAATTTTTTGGGGACCACCGCAAAAACATCATCAACATATCTAAACCATTTTTTGAATATATTCGGAAAACTGCAGGTTATATGTACTTCAAGTCGTCCCATGTACAGATTTGCTAAAAAGGGCGAAAGTGGGTTACCCATCGCTAAGCCTGATGATTGTCTGTAAAATCTACCATTGAATTGGAAATAATTCTGGTTGATGCAAAGTTCTGTTAAAGTATGGAAGTCTTCTATTTCTTTCTTGTTTAAGCCTATGTCCATGAGCCATGCTTTGAAGGTTTCAAGTAACTTGTCGACTGGGATGCTGGTGAATAATGATTTCACATCAAACGAAACCAACAACTCATTGTTTGAGCGTCTACCCAAACCGGAAATCGTCAAGATAATTGGAACATGTGCTCATCACAAGATTACTGCAGGTATGATTCATTTGATAAAACTTTAGACAATAACAAAAAAGATATCAAGATGTTTCTAAAAAACCAGATCAAAAGAAGAACGCTGTTTGCCGACATACGCTTTCTGAACCTATGCCTAATACACTGCGTAACGCCAATTTTCGTCAGAAAATTCAAAAAATTCGACAACAACAGTATGATACAAAAAGCCGTAGATAGGAAAGTTATCACACTTCCAAGAAACAAACACTACGCCACGCTAAATAAAATAGAACTCCAACTATACGCATCACATATGAAACTTTCGCAAAATGTAGGGGACATCATTTGGAAAAACATTCAACAAAATCTTTTAGAAAAGCTCAATAGAATAATGCACGAAAAAACAATGAAACTTAAAAAGAAATTGGAGAAACTAATCAGCAAAACAACGCGGAAAAACCAAACCCAACTTAATATACAGTCCAACAAACCAACTAACGTGAATGTAGTAAATCTTTCGGAAGAAACCTTCAATAACGAAGAAATGGCATTTTTAAACAAGGGCTTCAAAACTTGTACTCAATTCTCGACCAACGTACAAGATTATATTAGCCGACATAGAAATAGCTACAAAAGAACTAAACCGGATCGATCAAATAACAATAAAGAAAGAAGTTGCACCTATACTGCAGGAAATCAAAGACAAAAAAATACAGAGGAACAAACATAAACAAATAATCAGGTCCTTGAACAAAAAACCAGTAGTTTTCTTAAAAGCAGATAAGGGAAACACAACAGTCATAATGGACAAAAAAGGTTACATTTCAAACCCTTTTAGAGAATAAAGAATATACAGAAATAAGTAAATACCCATTAAACACACTGACAACATCCTTAAAACAGACAATAGAAAGAACGGAAGTTATACCAAAACTAGAAAAATTCAAAATGAAAGAAGCAAACCCAACTCTACCACGTCTTTATGCTGTGCCAAAAATCCACAAACCGGACAAACCCATGAGACCAATAGTCAATTGCATAATAATACAATAAACTCTCCAACCTACAAATTATCTAAATGGTTAGTCAACAAAATCAATAGCTTCCCGGAACACAACCACCTTTCCATTAAAAATTCCATAGAACTAATAAAACATCTAGAAGAGTACAAAGTTTCAAACAATGAGTTGTTGGTTTCATTTGATGTGAAATCATTATTCACCAGCATCCCAGTCGACAAGTTACTTGAAACCTTCAAAGCGTGGCTCACGGACATAGGCTTAAACAAGAAAGAAATAGAAGACTTCCATACTTTAACAGAACTTTGCATCAACCAGAATTATTTCCAATTCAATGGTAGATTTTACAGACAATCATCAGGCTTAGCGATGGGTAACCCACTTTCGCCCTTTTTAGCAAATCTGTACATGGGACGACTTGAAGTACATATAACCTGTAGTTTTCCGAATATATTCAAAAAATGGCTTAGATATGTTGATGATGTTTTTGCGGTGGTCCCCAAAAAATTAACAGAAGACTCTCTAAAATTACTAAACCTACAGGACAGGTACATACAATTCACAATGGAAACAGAAAAAGACCAAATTCTACCATACCTGGACCTAAAACTAACACGGAAAGAACAAAAGATCATTTATGGCATCTACAGGAAGACCACACATACAGACAATTACATAAAACAGAATAGTTTCAACCCAGAACCTCATAAACAGGCAGTCTTCAACAGTTCAGTACACAGACTCCTCAGCATCCCACTTGACCCAGAAGAGTACAACACAGAATACCTCCAACTAAGACACATAGCCTCAGCCAATGGTTTTAACCCAGACATCATTGACCAAAAAGTTAAACAACATAAGGAGAAATTAACCTTAAAACAAATCACCACTTTGTCCATACAAAAACCGAAAGTTATATATAAAAAATTCACCTATCACCCAACAGCAGATAGAAAATTCAAAAAAATTTTCAAGAAATACAATATAAGTTTAGCTTCAAGTAACCAATTCAACATAAAAAATGCATTGAAAATAGACATTAAAGACCCCATACCTACAAACCAGAGATCAGGCATCTACAGAATTGACTGCAAGGACTGCAAATCATGTTACATTGGCCAAACAAAAAGAAGACTGGAAACAAGGCTAAGGGAACATTTCAGACATATCAAACAGAAACAAACAGATAAATCAGCAGTAGCATACCATTTTTGGACATCACATCACAAAATACAAAATGACATAAAATTGCTAAAACCTGTAAACAACCCGGCAGCACTTACAGTTTGGGAGAATATTCTCATTACACAACACAAAGACCAACTGATGAATTTTGAAATACCGCCACATGATTATGAACTTCTACTGAGAACACCAGATGGCTCCACCATAATAGACCACAGAGCACAAATTCCAGCCATCAGTCGGACTTCAACTGAAGAAGAGGGCAATTGCCCTTGAAACATATGTTTTGAACATAATTACATATAAGTGAGGTGAGTGTTACTATTCTGACTCATTTTCAACTATCACATTAACAGCTATAAGTTTCTGAAGTGCCAGTATGCCACATATTACGGCACTTTGTCTGGAATGAAAAAAATAATAATAAAAAACATTTACTCTATGACAGGAATCAAACTCATGACCTTTGAGATAACAGCTTCCCGTGTTATTCATTAAACTACCAGAGCAGTTGAAAAAACACCTCCAGAATAGGCTACATATCTCAAGAATGTAGTTTATGAATGCTCAGTGTCACACTGTCAAGTGATTAGTTCAAAATTTTACAGATATTTGCGACATTAAATCTTCAGAATGCTAGTAGGAGCTGCTAAAACTCAATATTTCTATACTTGGGCAGCAGTATTAAAGACATTCTAAGCTATTTTTTCAACCTGCTTTGCTTTAACACCGACTTATCAGCACCTGATACCCACACGTTTAACACTATGTAGCTATGTTATGTTTATCCGGGGACCATGCATCGCCAATCTCAAATTACTCATATCAGTCATGTGCACAATCTCACAAATTATTTCAGTGTAGTTCATTAACAACCTGTGTATATATATATATATTTTTTTTATAAATATAAGACAGACTAAAACCATGTTCCCTACAAATAATGGGCATACATGAACTAATGCATAAGCATAAAGTATGAGGATGGTAATGATATGACAATGCAGCAGAGGTAGCAAATATAAACATTTAACTGACCTCTATAAAAGGACCAGGAATACGTCTGTTAACTGTTAGAATTCCCTTTTCGTAACCATCTCCAGTAACACACTGGGCAGCATAGCAGTTAGAGATATTATTAGGACAGTCCCTGCAGGCACTGTTAAAGAAGAACAAAAATTATTAGCCTTGCCTATACAGGCTATCCACCAATATATAAAAATAACTTTCAGACTGTTTGAGTGATGCCTGACAAACCATATGAGTGGTACTCTTCAGTGAGATTGATGAATGATTAAGGTCAGTGCAGTAGGGAATGAAGTGAGCCTAGGTATAAACATCAACAAGCGGACTACACTTAATTTTAGGCTTTGAATAAACTTAACAAAAAGTATTGATTTAGATGATGTAATAAATGTAAGGTTGTTTGAATAAGGCTGTCACATTTGTGTATCAGTGCATCTGTGTTATACTTATTTTTATATAATTTACAAAGATGTTTTACAGTTACAGCTTAAAGAACTTAACATTTTCTATGAAACTTATTGTTTTTTGATCATAGTCACTGATTAATAGTAAAATAATGAAATAAATTTATTTTTCTGATGAATAGCGGTACCTAACCAAAATATAGCTAAGCGCCATTAGCAGCGTGGTAAGATCTGTTCACTTACCACATGCTTTTGTGCTAATAAATATGTTAAAAAGTTTGTTGTTATACAGATTTTGTTTAATATTGTAATATTGTAATAATATATTTGTACTGGATTCTAAAAAAGTCTGATTGTAAGAAAATGTAAGAACTTTTATGTCTTGGGTCAGGTATCCTTACTGCATAGTATGAAAATCCTTAATCCATAGCTCTGTCAAAACTCAAAGATGTACTTGAACAGCTCAATTATGTGTTTTCAATTTTTTATGAATATTACAGAAGATTTTCATCTGCGTGAGTGTCTGAAATAGGCCCATATGTTTTCAAGGGCAGTTTTTTTTACAATTAATTTCTAACAAGCACTAATGCAATGCATCTAAATTTAAATTTAATGTGCAAGGGATTTTTGCTAATAATAATTAAAAGACATGCACTGCTGTTAAACTTCATTCAGAATAAGGATTATTAATATAACTCTGCATAAAAAATAAGTTTTAGGTGAATGCTTTAACCTTACCTCTAAAAAAATATATCATAGTTTCCTTTAATATATTTTCTTTTTTGGTTGTGTAAGTACAAAACTCTTTATTTTTATCATTTTTAAAAATATGAGGTTAGACCTTCTTATGCACATGCCCTCAACTGTTGTATTCATCTACATTTTATTAATATTAACTGTTTCAAATTTTTACTTTATCATAGATAACTTTCATTAAATCTGTAACAAAAAGGTAAATATAATTTCCCAAGAAAGAAAGAAAGAAGAAAAAAAAGAAATATCCCAAAGTTTGGTAGTAGTAAATGCATCTGCTTTTTAGTAATTTGAATTTAGATGTAGTTCATTTTTTCAGCTATAGTTGATCAGATTATAAGTTGATGACATCTAATTTTGGCAATATTGGATTGTGAAGGTACACCATTTGTCAAACACACTGCTACATGTAACTAAATGATGAAACATTGTATTATTTAATATTATTAAGTAGAAGGTTAGTAACAATGATGTGTTTATAAGAACTAATGAGTTGGACTTGTTAACACTAACATCACTTAACAGTTATTGATGTTAGTCTTAACAAGGCCAACTCATTACTTCTAATTGTGTTATTTGTTAATTACTTTGGTTATGGGGCACACTGCCACCTGTGGGGTTCCTATACTTTGGGTGCTTGCCTAATTCTGGCTTGATTGTCTCTCTTGTTTGGTGCTGCATTTTGTAGCTGACAAAAATCATTTTAATGTGTCACTGTAAGGTGTTGGCCCTTTTAATGTGTCATTTTCCACAGTCACTATTGTATCTAGATCAAAGCAAATACTTTGCACAGAGCTCATTTGTGAACCATTCCTCAAGCCTTACAAGACACAATTTCAAAGTATTTTAAGTGAAACAGTAATTTAAAGATGCTCTTTTGTTTCTATTATTCACTTAAGGGTTAGGTTGGGCCTAAATAAAAGTAAAAGGATGGTCCCTAGCGTGGGTAGTAATTGGATGCTCAATTTTTTATATTTTGGGTGGCCATCAGTTTATACAAATGGATGTTCTGAATTTTATTCCAGATACTAGGAATAAACAACACACGTGGGAACCAGAAACTATGTGCAAAGAAGTAGAAGCTTTCAAAAGCTTCAATGTACTTCAGTGAACTTTAGAAGACTATATGAAGAAGTACAAAGAACAAGATATAAATGTAGCAATTAAAGCAATGGCAGAAAACATGTACTTCCGGCATAAATAGAAGAAGATCTTGCACACTCTTGGAGGATTATGTACCAGAGATATAATGGATTTAGGGCTAAAAAATGTAAATGGTGCATTATTTATGGACGCTCTTTAACTACAGTGGTTCTCAGCATCCCATTCTAAATTGGGCATGAAAGACCCCTTAATTTTGCTCAGAGGCCTCTCTATCAGTGTCTGAGAGACAAACATGTTGAGCATTAAAGAGTAGGCATATTGCACACCTGCAATGATTTTTTTTCTTTGGTAGTGTTTAACGCCTGCTTTAACTACTTATGGCACCCCAAAAACCTGAAATTAGAACCATTTTTCTGTTTTGTTTTTTTCATGTTTTTAAATCTTTGTCTTCTATTCTTTCATTAAAAATATTAAAATGGGCAGCATTGCAATTGTATATTGATTTTGCATAATATAAATAATCTTAAATTTAAAAATTATGCCCAATAATATGGCAATTTACTCTGACTCTATGACAGAACCATAGTTGAATAGACCGCATTAACCAGTTGGGAGGGATTTGGGCGCTAACCAGTCTCACTCTCCAGTACTGCACCCCATCCATGATGCCTGTAACGAGCAGAGATGGAGGACACAGCGTACAGACTGTAAACCTTGGCCCAGCTTTGGGCTGATGTACCACAGAGTTCTACGATAGAACTTTGTAATTGTATTGTCTTGAAGCAGTATTGTGACTGCAAGAAGATCTGTAAATAATTAATAATTATTAAGACAATTTATTGTAAATAAATAGCTATAATATATAGAATAGATCATATCACCAGATGTATCTTAGTATAAGCATAGTTTACAATAGAGGTGAACACATAAAAGCTGAAACAGTCAGGGGAAAGATAAATTGTTTGCAAGATCTTTTGGAAACAGTTATCTGGAGGGGTGTAAAATATACAAAAGGAAATCCTTGAACTGAAAAGACAGAAAACAAGCATTGGAATGATACTCTCACAGGGGTATGAAAATTACTTTAGTGTTAGCACCTAAGGGAAAGGCTAAAATTGTAGTGATTGGCACATAAAAGTAGACGCCACTAAATGCGCCAAGATAAGCCTGTCAGAGCTTAGTTTTAATGTTTCAGCAAAACTGGGATCTTCCACTTCTGTACACTAGTTCAATTGCTCTGCACATCGGTTCTCTTGGTAGTTTTTTACATGAATCACAACAGATATTTATTTATGTAAGCAATGTGATACCCAAAATCCTAAGCTTCACTTGTAAGCGAACACATAGGTCACCATATAGGAAAGTTTCAGTTATGTATAACAGTAATAATTATGAATATTTTTTGGGAATGGCTTGAAATAAATACTGAAACTAAAAATTCTAATAATTGTATTTACCTTTCACCCCCTGCCCAAGGGATACTTGCTTGACCTAAGAACACATTTAGCCAGAGCAAATATAAATAATACATTTTAAATAATGAGGGCAACATAAAATAAATATTGATAATTAGGAACCGGAGCCACCCACCATAAATTGGCTTCCCAACATGGAGCATGGTAATTTAGGGACAAGAATGTCATCGGTGTAGATCCAGAAGAACACAAAGGATGAACAGCAGAGCACCAAGAATGATGGCCAAACCACAAAACCACAAAGATGACCAATGAAACATGAGGATGAATGAAAAACAAAAGAAAACATCTAGATGTCAAACAACAGGATCTCAGAACAAATGAACTGCAACTGGGAAGAATTTCATTTAAGGGAAGCATACAACTCCAAATTCTAAACAACAATAAAGGCATCACATCAGAGGGAAGATCAGACTAAGTCAAAGTTGTGTGTAATGTAGGTATTATTGTGATTATAAAGGTATATGAAAAGACTAAACATTGTTGGGAACCAGGAAATTTAACAAGAAAATGTTGGCTGAACAGAGAGAGCAAATGAATTAAATATTGAGGAAGAGTTGTTAGAGCAAATGCAGATTAGAATAGATAATTCTGAATATGCGGAGTTAGAAAATGGATTACTTAGCATTTCAGATATAAACCAGGGGAATAGGAATAGTCATGACAATACAATAGAAATGCCCGCACTTGAGACAGGGTTAGCTACAAAAGTGTCAGAAAGGCAAGTCAGGGTGGTAACATGACACAATAAAAGAAAAATACTGCCCACAATCTCTAACAGGAGTCACCAGCTGTAATGAAAGTGAAAGCAACCATATATCCGGATATATAGCAGAAAGTGCACAATTAAATGTAAATCTAAATATTATGATGGACATACTTTAAAATTTTCAGGAAACATTGACGATAATCAGAAACAAGAAGAGAAATTGAACCAGAGGCAAAATTGAGCCAAAATGATCACAATAGCCAGAATCTTGAAGCGAAATTGTGCCAAAATAGTAAAAATTTAGAAGATAGACTAGAACAGTAGGGAATTGCAAGAGGAGATAAGTATTAATTTACAGATAATTTAGAACAGAATAAGAAAGAATGATATTTGGAGAACCAATAGCCAGGGAATTAGGGAAAATGTCTAAAGAAATGTTGCAGATCAACACTGAAATCTGTAAACAAAAGGGAAAATTAAACCAAAAAATTGAGTATGTACGAAAATAATAAGTGCACTGAATGTGGGGTTAAAATAAGTGCTGTTTCCCAGGAATTAAGAGAGCAAATAAATATAAGAAACTAAGCTTAGAAAGGCAATGGAGGATACAAGTATTGATATAGTGTCCATGCAAGTAAATTTCATGAGAGAAATTTCTGAACTAAGGAAACCCATTCAAGACCATAGTGAGAAAATTCAAATTGATTCTGCAGTTCAGCAGAAAAAGTTAGCTGATTTAGAAAACAATTTGAACAAGAAAATCTCAAGTGAAATTAACAAACAGCTCAAAATGTAAGTTGTTACAAATGAAAGTAAAGCATGGAGATGATACAAAATAAAGAAGGTTAGAATTAAATGTTTAGGAATAATGCATCTGAAAATGTAAATGCTAATGATCAAAGCAGTTCTGACCAGACCACATATTAACAATGTTGAACAATGTGAGTGTTGTGGCTGGTTCACCCTTAACCCATGTTGATACTCATAGTGCTCAGTTTACACATGAGTATCAGCAACCCAAATTTACAATTTTATAATAATGTATTACATGATCTACCATTACCAACATTTTGGGAAAACTACAATCCAATTCAATTTATTGCTGAGTTAAGGAATATTTTCAAATCAGACAGGACCAGAGATAATAAAGATGGTTATTGTAAGAAGATGGTATGACCAGAAAACATTAAACTGGTTACAGATGGTGTCAGGGTGAGATGTTATTCACAAGGGATTCAAAAGGATATTTACGTCATTTGGAATGTCAGTATCCAACACCAGATACAAACTCAATTAAGTTACAGACAATTTAACCCTCATGAAGGAATGTCAATGACAGACTATATCCTAAAACATGCCGGTCAAGTCAAGAATTAATCACCACCAATTAACGAGGAGGATTTTGTAAGCTTAATCACTTGCCATTATCCACTTAGAATTCAAAATTATTTCCTGAGAGTGAAACAGCTAAGTATTTTTGAACTGACAGATTTACTGTCAGCTTTGGAACACCAAGAAGATGATATTTGCTGAGACTGGGAGTATAGGTACCCAGAAACAAGAGAAATACATCAGGGTAACAATAGTAGGTAATGGGGTAATGGTAGATATAGGAGTAATAATATAAGCCAGCATTACCAAAATAACGTGCCAAATTTTGAGCAGACATAAAAAGATGGCTCACATTTAGGCAACAGAACACAAAAATAGCAGACCGAGGACAATTTAGAGAAAGGAGAAATTATCAGCCAAGGATGTTGGAAGGAAAATGAGGCACATGACAAATTGAAGGATGAAGCCAGTGTTAGTTTTTCACAAGAAGTGAGGAGTACCAGAAACCAAGGGGGTTGAGAAAGAGGTAGGGAACTTCAAAACAGGGATTTACAGGAAATCATGGCAGCTCCTAAGGTATGGTAACCCTATATGCCACAATGATATTAATCTGAAAAACTACAATTAAACTCCTTTGGAGTAGGTTCTGAGGAAGTCTATAATAATTTGGTTACTCATACCAGAATTGAGAATACACTTACACTCACTGATATAATAAATTATCTATGTTGAAAGATAAGAAAGCAGATATATTTGAAACTCCTAACATAAAGAATAAGAGTGGAAACTAAGCGATGATAGATTTCAGCTCTTCAGCATCTATTTGCTCTCAAAGAGTGTACTGTGAGGTAATTAATGAGAGTATTCAGATTAGGTCACTTCCTACAAGCAATTTAATTTGTAGAGTAGCCATTGGAAAGTCAGCATAAGTCATAAAAACCCTGGCATTAATGAAGTTAATTATAGCAGAAGGAATTTTTGAGGCAATGTTTCTAGCTTTAAAGAACCTAATATGTGATTTTTTTAAATTTGTATGAAGTGCCAGTAGACTTTCAAGAATAACTTTTGAAGTTACAAGGTGGTAAGAAACAGATCAAGTGTTGGTACTCGAGAGGACAAAGAAAGAAGAGGACATATGTCACAAGGAATTTTCATACAAATACTAGAGCATCAGAATGGCGTTAAAGTAAGGCAGGTAATAGATAATAAATGGAGATAAACAAATTTTCAACCATCCTAACTTTAGAAGACAAATTTATGGCAGACAGTACAATAGAGCTTGCAAAAAGGACATAAAATGCGGGCAACTTGAATATTCTGGTCAGGATATGAGTATTACATACATGTTTTGAAGCTGAGGGTTTAACTGTTAAAAAAAAAAAAAAAAAAAATTAAAGGAGGTTTTGACCAGAAACAAAACTGTATTTGATGACATATCAGGTAAATACAACAATTACCAGCATATATATTTAAAAATAGTGAAGTACCACCATATTGATATAAGTAGGATAATTACCCATAGCTTTAAGAGATGAAGCATATAAATATATAAATAAATTTATAAAAGAAGACCGTTTTCAAAGTGAAGGAATTGAATAAATAATTACAAAACTCCCAAGAGGAAGATATCTTACATCTATCGATCTTATTGCATCTTATTGGCAAGTTGAACTTGATCCACAACTATGTGACTATATGTCATTTCAATTCTTTGGAGCCCAATTTTGTTTTTGTGTTAAACCTAGTGGGTTACTAAGGTGTGTGCATAACATTTTTGGAAGTTTAGCAGACCGCTTTTTAATTAGATTGATATATTGACGATTTTTTAATCATAAGTGAAATGTTTGAGGAGCATATGAAAATATGTGTATGTTGAACAAGTTAAACTACAAGGGATGATAGTGGGCACTATGAAATCAAAATTTTGTGTGACGGAACCAAAGTTTTTAGGATATGTGGTACATGAAAGAAGCATAAGGCCTAATAAGAAGCATATTGAAACAATACTCAAAATTCCGCCACCAAAGAATGTGAAGTAAGGAAGATGTCTTTTGGGAATTCTAAATTTCCAAAATGAATTTTTGCCAGAAATGCAGCGGAAATAAAACCATTGAAGAATATAAAGTGGAAATGTATGGAAGCACACCAAATTTGTTTTGACAGAGTAAAAGAAGTTTTTGCAAATTTAGTATTGTTGGAGTGATCCCTAGAAAATCTCCAATATGAAATTTATGTAGACACCTCTACACAAGGATTCACAGGTATATTAGGACAACAGAATTTATATAATGAATTTTAAGTCATTAGTACAGCACCATTGGTTCTACTCATGTAAAATGTAATTCATCCATTTCTCAATTGGAAATCGGAGCATTGTATTTTGTATTAATCAGATACAAGACTTGTGTTTATTGAAAAAGGGTTAGAGCATTTTCTGACTGTGTATCTCACCTTTCTACAAAAATGCAGATTATGCAGTGGAAAATTAGCAAGATATATAAGATATATCTTGTTAGAGATGCTTTATCAAAGATATATTTATGCTTTATCAAAGATATATTTATGCTTTATCAAAGATATATTTATGTTTTATCAAATTTTGATTTACAGATAATTTGTATTCCAGGGAAAAGCAACACCTTTATTGATTAATTCACTGTCCTGCAAAATTTATATTTTGTCACTGGTTTGCGATCTGAAAGGTGATATTAACTAACTTTGATGTCCTAAATTGAATGGTGTTTTCCGTTTTTCTCTATCATGTAAGGTTTTCTCACAAATCACAAATTCAGGATTTTGAAAATACTGTTTCTGATGCAAAAATGTGCATTATAAAATACATATATAATGCAAAATTTCTCTGTAATAAATACATAACAACACCTACATACCTGCAAAAGAAGGCATGACGTTACTTTTTCCTTGGCCAGAAGGATGGCTGCATTGATTTACGTTTATGTAGTGGTTGAGAAACTTCCCTTTTCAAGCACCAACAGTAGTCCACTAACATCACAATGTTCCACAGACCCTGATATCTCCTCTCCATCTCCTTGATTTCTTGATGAAATCTTTCACCTTGTTCATCTCTGAGGGATCCCAAATTATCAGGAAAATAGTCTAGGTGAGAATTCAAGAAGTGAAGCTTTAAACTCATATTATATCCAAGAGCTCGCAGGTTTTGTAGCATATTTCGCACAATTTCTTCGTATCGCGGATCTTTTATATTTCCAAGAAACTTATTAACTACTTCTTTGAAAGCACACCATGCTTGCAGTTCTCTATCATTCATGTTGTCCAAAAATGTGTTATCCTTGTCTTATCTGAGGTCCATCAAATATAACCTTTTTAATCTTAGCTTCGGACATCACAGAAAATTTACTGCTCAGGTATTTGAAACATGAACCATCCTTGTCCAATGCTTTCACGAATTGTTTCATAATACCTAATTTTATATACAAAGGAAGCAATAACATTTTCTTCGGATCAACAAGACTGACACGAATGTCGTTTTTTCTCCTGGCATTAAACTTTTTCTCTTAGGCCATTCTCGCATGGTCCAGTGTTCAACCCTGTTTCTACTGTCCCATTTGCACAAAAAGCATGGATATTTTTTATATCCTCCTTTTGCTCTAGTATGATACTAGATACCTTTAAGTCTCCGCACAATAGCCATTGATATTCCTTGTAATTAATTATTTCTAAAATGGTTTGAAGATTTCCATATGATTCTTTCAGAAACACAGAATATGCAACAGGTATTGAGGGAAACTCGCTTCTATTGTGCAATAAAACTGCTTTTAGACTTCTTTTCGAAGCGTCAATAAATAAATGCCAGTCTTTACTATCATGTTGGTATTCCCAATTGTTGAATTAAACCTGGTACTTCACAACAATAAACAATAGATCTTGCATCTAAAAGAACTTTATATATTCTTCATCTCTATTCCTATACCAGGAAAATGTGGTGTTTGGAGCCAGATTTTCTTCTCTTTCAACCTTGTTCCAAGTAATTCGCTCTTCTCTTTGGTAAGACCTAAATCTCTTGCTAAGTTGTTCAACTCTCCATGTGTAAAATGCTGTGACTTGTCTTCACCAGTGTGCTGAGAAATCCTCATCTGTATTGGAATTTTCTGTTGACCCAGAGACTGAACTCTCTATCCTCTAGTTGAGCTGGCGGAATAGGGACATCTGCTCCATGTGGCACAAGTCTAATAGCTGAAGCAAGGCCATCTAGATATTTAATTTTTGTTTTATTTGTCTTATTGATACCCTGATACCCTGATACTTTACAAATGCAGAAGTAACAATGATCATAGTGATTTCTTTGTTCACGCCATATCATAGGAATCCCAAACTTCATTGATTTCTGTTTTCCATGGTATCACTGTCTTAGCCCTTCACTACATGTTTTGCAAACAGTATGAGGAGCCCATGTTTGACTTTGATCTCCTGGGTTAATTTTAAAATATGCAAAATATATTTTCTTGAAAAAATAGTGTAATGTTAGTTTTCTGTCTCCGCAACAAGAAAGAACCACATATGTAGCTAAAGTTATTTGGATTTTTCACACATTTCCTTCTAGAAGAGGTAGAAGCCATTGTGAACAGTATATAACTACACACACGTACTAACAATACAAAATAACAATGAATGTTTTCCGGAAACTGCAATATTGATCACCACGAATTATAGAAAGCACCTAAAGTTCTGAGATTTTAAGACGCATAAGCCCCTGAAGGGTGAGTGTCATGTGGGTTTTTATCATGCATTGGTTGATAGTATTATTGCCTGCACAGGGTCATGCATTGATAAATAAACACCAGCCGCTCGACACTGAAGCTGTCTTTCGTCTGTCATCAGCTTATTGCATTAGGAAGATAAGGGATACAGAACAGGGAAATATATATATATATATATATATATATATATATGAAGATGCGTAATATGTTATTTTATTATTCATCCTTTGCTGCAAAAATATCTTTATAATCGCAATTATATATATTGTACAATATATCAAAAACATATATAAAATATGGAATTACATAAAAACTGTACATGTTACATGAAAAATGTTGTCATTTTTGAAATCAGCACATTTTCTTCCAAAGAAGTAGCCTATTTTCATCAAAACCGGGAAAGTGTTGTATATTAGTGTTATCAAGACTGAACTATAACCCACAAATTCCAGAAGGCATGGAAGTCCACAAAATGAGATCACTTTTAACCATTTTAAATGAAATTTAAGATGAAGATAAGAATTTTAGGGAATTAAAGAAGCAGTCACCTGTAATTGAAGAGCCAAGGAAATCCATTGCATTAAGGGTTGGTATACTGTATAAAAAACACGGAAAGGAGATGCCTTGTTGAAAGATGATAGTTCCAATGTTTATGGAAAAAGGGTTAATTAAAATCTTTCATATAGGACTTGCACATTCCAGAACTGACATAACAACATTTAGGATTTTAGAAAATCCATATATCAAAATTATGACAAAAGGTAGAAATTCATATGTGGTTTGTATCAGAAGACTAAACAGATAAATGCGGAATTTGCTTTTGAAACAAGTTCAGTTGTGCAAGATAAACCTAGATGCTTAATTAGTGTGGACCAATGCTGCCAAATCAATTCATAATCCATATTTATTCGAGGAGCATTTTTTCAAAACTTGATAGAGCAAAAATTTTGAGAAAATAAGTTACATATGGGATTGGGATGTTTTCGATGCCAGCAATCAGTCTGTGAACTCAGATTTTGCATAACTTGATATTTGCCATGAGTACAGCATGGTGAATCATGAGCGTTTTTTCATAACTCGATAGAGCGCATGCACAGCGATTTCACAAATCTCGATACAGCACAGTTCTAAATGAAAAGATTTGCCACCTATCGAGACCCGTCAGTGCCCTTATAATAATTTGCAATATTCTGCTTGTCCAACCTTGCTTTCCTGGAATGAAAAGCTATACAAAAACCATATCATTATTTCAAACCATATCATGTTTAAATAATATAGGGAATGATTCATTTAGTATTATCGCCGCACTTTTCTGATTTGAAGGAAAGAGAATGACAATACTACTTGGCCTGTGGTTTATATCAACAAACTCTGTTGTCACATACTCTTTCAGAACCTTTTTTCAACATCACTCTCAAATCAGCATTACAAAGACCTAACAATCAAACACATTCCACATTTTAATCAGGATAGCGTGGCATTATTACAAGATAAGCCATTGTTTAAAACCACTGTTTATCACACAGTAAAGAATGTTACATTTTCTGAATCACTTCTACGTGTTTGTCACTAGTGTTATGTACACAGATTGAACCAGTCTCTCGCAGGCACAAGCTAAGTCATGGATGAAAGTACAGGGTTTGATTCTCCAGTGACTGAATCTGATGGTGACAGGAAAAATAGAAGAAAACATCTTGTTCAAGCTACAAAACCTAATATTAAAGAACTGTCCATAAAAGTAATCATGGAATTCAATATTGTCCAAGTAAGTCAATGAAGAGGGAAAGTAAGAAATGCAAAGATCTGACATATGAAGATATTAATGATTTCCATAATAAAGTAAAACATGTAAATAAAATGGACCAACAGAAGTTCCTGCTCAAATACATGATAATTAATTCTCCAAAACGAAGGTAAGTGAAGGAGGAAAATTCTAAAAGAAAACAATCTGTGAGTATTAAATATAGCATCAGAAAGAAAAAAGGAGATGTATTACCAATCTGCTGCAAGTTTTCAGGGAATAGCAGGCATATCTATGGATAGACTGTCCCTCCTTGCAAGAAAGTTTTATTCTACTGGGAATTCACCTAAAGAAAATCAAGGAGATGATAGAACTGGTGCAAAGGACAAGGAGCTTATCATTGCTGTGAAAAATGATATTAAGAGCTACAGGTGCAGAGAAAGCCACTACAGTAGAGGAACATCTTCAGGAACTATCTACCACCTGAATTAAATATTCAAAAAATGTGGAAAATGTTTTGTGAAAAAAGAAAAAAGGAAAAACTATCTACATGCGCATTATCCAAATACAAGTTTATTTTTTATAAGTGTTTTAATCTCTCATTCAAGACACCATACACTGATACATGCTCCATGTGCAAGATAGGACTAATTTCCATAAAGCAAGAGACAGATTTGGAGAAGAAGAATGAATATAGGACAAACTACAGACTGCATAAACTTTGTGGAAAGAAGTTTTATACTATAATGAAAGAAGAAAATCCTGATGTAATCAAAATCTGTTTCAATATGCAGCAAAATCAGCCACTACCTAAATTATGACAAGGTGAAGCGTACTATTCCAGGCAAGTTTGGTTCTATATCTTTGCATTATGATTCACTCTAAACCACAAACGAAAGAGAATGTGCATTTCTACACCTGGTTGGAAACCAAGTCATCTAAGGGATATAATCAAGTGACATCTGTTTTGTTGAATTTTCTGTTAGACCATTATTCAGCTTTTCTCAGATTCATGTCCAGGTCAAAATAAGAACATTGAGGTAATGGCTCCATTGCCTTTTGGAAAGAAGTACAACATTTACGTCAATATGTCTTTTCTTTCCCATACAAGGACACAGTTACAATAATTCCTGATTGTATATTTGGTAGGGTTGAAAAGGAGTACAGAAGAAAGGAAGATATGCCCAATGAATACTACCGAATTCTGCAATCCTATGGAGTTACCAAAGTTCTAAACCGGGGCTGGCAAATCAAAACACTGAAGGAGACTATTGAGAAGATTGTGAAAGTAAAGCTACCATTTAACATAGGAATGCAACGTGTCATATCATACAAAAAGTCTTCTACAAACAGGTGTAATGTTTCTGTAACTGTATGGAATACTTTCACTGTGTCACCTGTGGAGGTTTCTATTTTCAAATTTGGAATTAAAACATGCCACAAAAAAATGCTGAGGTCCTCATGTCTACAGAAGATGAACATGGTGTCCAGTGAGAAGAAGAAAGATGTAAAAAAAACTCTTGCAATATTTTGAAATTCCAGAAGAAGCAAAAGGATTTTATGAAGATGTTCTTAGAGACTGTTAAAATATCAAAATAAATGTACCCATTATTACTCACTAGTTTAATCACTTTGTATTCTTAAACTTCTGTATTTATTAATTTAATAATTTTGTAATTTGTTTATAAATGTCTATTATTTCATTAATGTAACAATATTGATTTATCCGTTTATTAAGTTTGTATACTGTACATAAAAAATAAAGTATGAAGAAATGAAAATAAAATCAAAACAGTAATAAGAACAATAAAACTAGTAGCAAATTCAGGTTCAGTCAAATTTGCCCTCCAAGTCCTCTATCGAGTTTTGAAAAAACAAGCATTTTTTAAATGGCCACTATTATAAAAAAATATATTTACCCTGAGTTTCACTGTTGTCTAAAATTTTCCCATGATAATGTCTAGTGTTGACAAAAATAAAGTTTGTGTAATGAAAGAAAAAAAATGTAATTTCTGTAAAAATATCTTTCTGTCCATTATTGAGTTTTAAAAAAAACACTCCTCATTTATTTACTATGTTATATTCAGTAAGAATCTATTCATTAAAGAAAACCACAAGTTTAGCATGCATAAACTGCATTCTGAAATCTCATATACCAGGAGAGGGACCTAATGAGCAAAATAATGCAACTCATTTACGGGAAGAAATTTATGCAAGGACTAAGTAACTACAACATTTATCATTATTTTTCTTCAAGGTATAGAACAAATTCTAATCCTGTGCAAAGGGAGATATGAGAAATTTCAAATTATCTCTGGGTGTTTTGTCATAGACAACAGAGTAACTGACAGAAATATGTAAACCTTATACAGAACCTACTAAACAAATCAATCACATAAGAGGATATAAACCCATAGAACTACACCAAGGAAAGAAAATAAATAATATTTCCAATAGTACACCTGCAGTAATCATGATGAAAAGGCAGGACAATAAAAGGAAGAAGAAATATTTAAAAAGCATTTGAAAGAGTGAAGGTGAAGGGAATGAAAAGGAAATGCAAACATGAAAAGAAGAAAAGAAGAACTTGAGTAATTCAACTTGGAGATTTAGTTTTGGTAAAAATGAATAAATTATCAAACAAAGCCCAGAGGAAATACAGGAGAATATGTTTAAAATACCAAGGGCCATATGAAGCCATATGTGTATATGGAATGGACACTTAGGAAATCTGTAATCCATCCACAAGAAAGGTAGTGGGAAGGTGTCATAAACAGATATTAAAACCCTATCAACAAGAGGTGAGAATGGAAGAAAAAGAAGTAGAAGAAGAACAAGAAAACTAAAACAAAATATAATAACTTCCTAACAGTTTACCAAACGGTACTGAAATATAAGAGGATATGTAATAGCAATAAAGATTAGTATGAAATGTATAATGTAAATAAGTGGGAGGGTGATAGAAAATATTAAATATTAAAAAAAATTCCTAAAGGGCTGAGAATAATCAATGTGATGTTTTAGCATTGAAAAGAATAATCAGATAGTTGAGAAGAAAAAAAAGTGGATGAATGTAAATAAAGTTGTACATATTTTTTGGTTAATTTACATATGTTAGCAGTTAAGAATTACTTGTCATAGCAGTAGTAGTCCTGGTGGTGGTGGTGGTGATGGCGGCAGTGGTGGCAGCAACAGTGTTGGTGATGGTTGTTGTTTTCTTAGTAATACAAAGAGAAATCTTGTCAACTGGACAAAAACCAAGGGTGAAAAAAAATCAATCGAGTATGCCTCACAACTAAGGAAGCTTGAAAATTTGAATGAATGGGACAGATAATAATGACAGAGGTCAAAAGGAATGGTCCAATTGATTGCCAAGAATACAAGTAATAAAACAGGAATTTTAAGAGGGAATAATTAAAAGAAAGTGAAAGGCGAGATATAATGGGTGTTACACTATGTGAAAAATGTAAAAAAATAAATAGACTAAAGGGTGTTCAAAGATTCAATTACAAAAATATTCAAAGAGCTTGAAAACTATTTTCAATTATGTTGATAGTGGGGCATTTGAGGCAGTATTGTGATGTAAGAACAAGCTGTAAATAATTAATAAGATAATATAAATAAATAGCTATAATATATAGAATAGATTATATCATCATATGTATGTTAGTATAAGCTTAGTTTATAGTAAAGATATATACGAAAAATCTGAAACTGTTAGGAATAAGTGAAATTGTTCGCAAGGTCTTTTGGAAATTAGTAACACAGAGAGGTGTGAAATATACAAAAAGAAGGTCCTTGAACTAAAAAGACTGAAAGCAAGCATTGGAGATGATACTCTCATAGGAATGTGAAAGTCACTTTGATTTTAGCACCTAAGGGAAATGCTAAAGTGGTAGTGATTGGCTAATGAAAGCAGACACCACTAAATGCACCAAGATAGTCAATCAGAGCTTTATTTTAAGCTTCAACAGGACCGAGAGTTTGGTATATATTCTAAGGAGATGTGATATGAGTACAATATTTCACATTTGTCGATGAATGAAATAGGAGAAATAATACTCCATTGCCCTTCATAAGTCCTAATGGAAATAGAGGAAAACTCAGAAAAACAAGCCCTAATTAGGTAATTCACTGCAAGAGGTTTGAACTGTGAAACCTCTACAACATAGAGGTGAACAAATTGACTGTATAATATGTATAAAAAAACTTATGTGATAAACATTGGTAGCTTTGGTACAAATTTCAATGATCTTACTTCTGTAGAGTTTTCATTTTATTGTTGACAATTTCTTTACCCTTATATGTTGATCTGTTGTTACTTTGTGTTACAATATTTAAAATTCATATAATTATTAAAAGCAATTTAATATTCATATTCTTGGAATAAAATTAGTATACTGTTAAGCTTTTGGTCAAAAAGCAGCACAATATAACTCTTTTTTAAAACAATATATTTATGTAATAATGTAAAAACTTATTGATTGGATACTTACTCACCGACGGTGACATAATTTTCTGCTGTCATGTTGTAGTAACAAATACGAGGTGGCTCATTTTTGCGGCATGACCTTGCACAAAATTTTCCTGACATAAATTGTTTTGGTGTGACCTCATCGGGCTGCAAGTACTGATTTAGATCAACTGTAATTATCACATATTCAGGATTAAAATTATTATAAATGACAAGTTCACTGCAACGAATGTTAATTAATTAAGTATTGAATTATCATAACAATTTCTATCATATTAAATAAATAAATCTGTGAATGCACAGTCGTAACAAAGGTAAAAGCAAAAAAAATTAGGTTTCTAGCAGTTAGATCTATGCCCATTTTCTTGATTTTGACATACTGGACTGCTTCAGTACCAACTTATTAGTTTGTGTTCTTCTGGAAAGAGAGACAATCTGTGTACCTCTTCTACCCTGGCCTATATTACCAGAACTGGATCTGAATGGTGTAATGGTTACCATGCTAACTTCTTAAACCCAAAGTCGCAAGTGCAAACCTAGCGGAGGATGATGGATTTTTTCGGGCATAAAAATCCTTAGCATGGCTTCCTTCGGAAGGGAAGTAAAGCCATTGGTCCTGTGTCGTAGATTTACAACACGTAAAAGAACCTCAAGCTTGATAGAAAGACCTATGACCTTTCATGCCCAGTATAGAATGGGATGCTGAGAACCGTAAGAGTTAAAGAGCATCCATAAATAAAATGTCATTTCATTTCATTTCTGAAATATCAACATCAGGTAAAATAAGTATAATGGACACTCATTTTTTGCTTTTACCTTTTGAGCCTCTGTGAGCATAGGATTTTCTGTTACATTCCTAAACAATACAGTTGCATTGGTAAAACTTATTACTATGATATTTAGAAGATTATTCCACAAATATTGGATCTGAGATACTTCCTATAAATTGTTGCTCATTATATACAGAATCATTTAATTATATACTTGTTCCATCAGCTGCCCAAACCTAAAAATAATTGCTTGAATTGACTTTAATAATCAGTTTATTATTGTTTATTTAATATGAAACAGACTTATTAGTCACCTTCAAATTATACTGCAACTAATTTCACCTGATAGTTCTGTATCATAATGTCTTTCACAGCTCATTATTCCTTTCCACATTATTGTGGGGATTTCAAACTGAAGACTTCTTTGTCTTGTCTTGAAATACTCTAACAAGTTGTTAGAGTCTTCTCCATGAATGAAGGTGATTGCACAGTGATAAAGCTCAGTGATATCATAGCCTCATAGTCACATGCTTCTTAAGCATTCAGCAGCAGTCTGTTTCAGTGTGTGTGTGTGTGTGAATTTGTTTGCTGTTTAACAGTGAAGTTTGATAATTTTGAACTATAAAATCAACTCTGTTGTACAGACCATTAAACCTTGCAGGTATTTCAAGAATTATAGGAGCTAAACTTTAATCCCATTATAATAATAAAATCAGGACCTGCTGTCTGAAAGGGAGTCCAGTGACAAAGAATAAGCTAAGATATGTAATTAGAGATTGGATGTCCAGGCACTAAAAAGATAGAAAAAGGCAGGAAAAAGCATTTAAGATATATGATATAGGTAGTAAAATTGGTCTATATTAAAAACAATTTAGGAAGAAAATCAAAAATGCTGACTCACCCTTTTAATGTTGTTTATTATTTATTGCACATATCTACAGATTTTTTTTTTTCAGATTCTTTTACAAAATTTTGTCATCCATCAACTAATATTTTTAAAACAGAGAGAAAAAAAGGTTTAGCAACAACTGTGATAATTGGAGCAAGCACTGGTCAACGGAAACTAAACAATATCTAAATAAGGAATAACAGATAATGCAATAGTATTTACTGTAGCTCTTCAAAATGATATTTATGCTCAAGATAAGACATAACCTATAGATGCTATTGATATAACTATTCATGTGTAGTAGAATTTATACAGAATCTACTTTTCACCACCAAGATTTTTGTCTACACTTTTTATTGTATTTAGGTCTGGATTGCCTGACATTTCTCTGTTGCAGTTACTACTTAATACATTCCTTCTTGTCTTGAACTGCTTGGATACACTCCACTGCCTCTTTCAGTATCTTCATAGATATTACCAAGGGTAGCCTTCTTTTTTCAATACTTCTGATACATCAAGGTAATTTTCCATAATGGGCAACAATAAAAACGTATAATAACAATAAAAAGCGTGGTCATCTCTATCATAACATTATGATCGGACGATGCTCAAATGATCTTGGGGTCCATGGAGCTTAAAGTTACTTGACATTCATCTTCTCAATATAAGGGAAACCCCCGAAAAACCCTTATACTGGTAACTCACCTTAAGCAAGATCGAACTCATGACCTGTTGAATGTGAGGCAGACACACTACCTCCACACTACCCAGCCATTTTTTTTTTTTTTTTTTTTTTCATTTGTACAACCCTCTTTAACTTCAATGGTCATATCATGTGCGTTGACTTGTGAAGTAACATTTACTGCAGGTTTGGAACATTAGGTTAATCATTTTATATCACTAAACACACAGACATTCACTCTCAAATTCATACTTCTAGAGTCTGTGGGAGATAGGGAATTATTCTGGTTAAGAAAAAATGCCCCACCCCAGCTGGGAATCGAACCCAGGACCTCCAGGTGAAAAAGTCATATCGCTGACCGCTCGACCACGGAAGCAGTCAGACAAAAATTCTTGGTTCAATTCTCACACTTATGGCAGTGCTTTGGTTGCTTTCCCTGAATGACTGATCAGTGTTGCTACCCTGAAGTTTTTCTACTTTAAGTTGATGGGAGCTTTCGTTAATTGCAAATAATTTGTGATACTGCATCATGCTTCAGTTGTTATTTGTTTAAATTGATTTTGCCATTGATATGTTATAGGTACCAACTCTCAAATTAGTCAATGCCATGAGAATAATTTTCATACCTACCACGTTACAGATATGATTGGTGGTGACTTATCTGATTTTTAGGCATAATTTATTTCTGTATTAATTACATCAATCATATCTTCATTTTTAGTAGTGAGAGGTTCATATTTGTTGTGTGCAGCAGATGGAGAGTTGCTATTATCTGTAACTTTGAATTCCCTGTAGTACTGTCAGAACTGGACATTATAGGTATCTCTTATTGTCAGAGATATGCTGTTTGAAAGTTCTGATTTTTATCATTTGCAATAAAGTAATGCTTAATTTAACTTCTAGAATTATAGGTATAACATTAAAGAAACAAAAGTATAGCTCTAAACAAATCAATTTCTTACGAAACTTATTTGATGTTCACATAGATATCATGGACAGTGCCAACTAATTCTTACTTTGATTCCCTAATTGTTTACATTGTCTTGAAATTATAATAAGCGTCTTTTTAAGCCATACTAAACTATCTTTAATTAAACAAACCAGTTTCAAACTATAATCATGAGGCATCTCTCCTACCCATAGTACATCATTTTACCTCTCCTAGGAGGACAGTCCCTGCCAAGGCTGTTGTACCTAGCAAGGACCTTGCCGCCGAGGTGCTGGTACTGTGTCGTCAACACTGAAACTGCAGAGTACACTGGGCATGACCTCCGCCGTTGTCACCGGTTCTGTGCCTCCTAACACTTCACCGACAAGACCAGTGTCCCCTCTACCTGAGGAGCACACAACCGTTGACAGCCCGGAGAGCAAAGCCATCTGAAGATGCTGACGTCCTCCGTCGTCTAGGTGCAACATGCTAGCCCCTGGTTTCCATAGTCGTGAGTTCAAACCCGGCGGAGAGCGATGGATTTTTTCAGGGAAGTACAATTTCCTTTGAAAGGGAAGTAAAGCAGGTGGCCTGTGTCGTAGATTTATGTAACGTAAAAGAATCTCAAGCCTGAGAAACCTGATAAAACGGCTCTGAGCAAAATTAAGTTATCTTTCACGTCCAATATAGAATGGGACGCTAAGAAACAGCAGTTATAGAGCGTCCATAAATAAAACTCAATTTAAATTTTTACTTTCAGATGCCGACTCAGATGCTTCTGCACAGGGATCCTGAACCAACGATGCGGGATGGCATTCAAGACTTCCACGCAAGTTTCTGAGCTTCGGTGACCATCTAACTGCATTCGAAGAGGCGTTCAACACCATTGTCATCCAGAAGCTACAGGATACGCAAGTCACCATATCTGCAGTCAACTCGACTGAGCATGCTGGTTTCACCATTTTAATCACACACACGGTCAAATCTCAGCTACATATCAAGTCCCCACATCATCATCATCGTGTTCACAGTATACCACATCTGCTGGATCACCGTCAGATGGACAAGTGGAAGGAGTCCTGACAGGAGACGGAACGACTTCAGCAGCACTGACATTCTTCGCAATATCCTACCTTTCCTGCAGTTTCTCCTTCAACTCTTCTGGGATGCAGTCAAGTTTCATAGCTGTAGCTTAGAACTTGCTTTCTCCTCACTCCCGTGCAGCATCCTAACCTTCGCTTGACTATACGGGACCGCATTAGCTTACAATAACGCAGCTTTGCACGGGTATTACGTGGAGGGATTTTTAATGGATATACCGTGTCCAAGCAGGAAGCCCCTCATATCCTATCAACCATTGCACTTCAGATAAGGGTCGGATGCAATAATACATTTCCCCCCTTTCTCCACGGTAAAAAAGGAGAAATGGTAAAATATGGCCTGTTTATATATTTTTAAAATTCTTATTTAATTGCTATATTATCAGAAGCAAGCTATTTCTGAAATTGGATGTACATTTGTATTTCTACATATATATTATTCCAGAATTTAGATATTTTTTCTTTAAAATATTCATTATCTCTCCTCGCTTTACCCTATACTGCGTTGTTAAAAATATAAACAAAAGTCCTAACAAAGCATATTCTACGAATTTTATGGTGGTTGTTAATAAGATGTACTTTTGTGAAATAATGTTATAAATAAATGTTATTAAAATAAGAAAAACAGACAAATTATTTGTACTAGAATACATTCTAAAGAAACAATGTTCAGCATATAAAAATATAATTATAGTCGTGTAGTTCAAAGCAATAGTGATCTGCAAGGAAATATAAAAAAAGACTATTTTAAGGGCAAGAAAATCTAAAAACAGTCTATCAATACCTAAAAATCTGGGCCCCCTTCATAATCCTTCAAGATCGTCAGAGTGGAATACCAATTTCCTGGTCATGTATCCCCTTGACTCACTGCGTGTGCAGACAGGAATGAATCATTTGTATACTATAGTACAGGTAGTTCTTTCTTTCATTCATTATTTATTTGATTTATTTATTCTATTTTATTTGTTCTATTATTATTATTATTATTATTATTATTGTTATTGTTCTTCTTCTTCTACCTCTTCTTTTTCCTCTTCTTCTTCTTCTTCTTCTTCTTATTATTATTATTTATCATAGTTTAGCATCCTTTAATCGAGTAGGTGGTTCATATCAGACAATAAATGAATGTGGGTGAAATTAGGTCCAAATGAATCCAAGATCTCAGTGCTTGAAGTTATTCGACGTTCATCTTTCCTGGATAAGGGAAATCTCCAGGTTGGGGGGAGGGATCCCGTTCGTATAATTCATCCTAACCGGGTTCAAACTCAGAATCTCTTGAATGAGAGGCGGACATTCTTCTCCCACATTACGGAGATGGACGTCATTTCTGCTTCCCAGTCACCAAAATTATAAAAGTTCTTAAAAATATATAATGAGAAAGCTACATAGAAAACAAAAATGGGGAAGTACTGAATTATTGACTGCAGCAAATCAAGAGGTCAAGGTAGCCCTCAAACCCAAAACGTTTTTCATTGCTCCAGACTTTAATCATTTTATTCTAAGCTTTTATCGGACATCTTTTTTCTTTAGCAGACATAAAAACAAATTGTAGTATTATACTCATGTCAAAATGAGATGAATCTGATTGACTTTGCATGTCTTTCTCATGCTGAGCATTTCATGGCTAAATCTGTTTGTGAGTAAAATCAAAATTGAACATTATACTTACTTGTTGAATCACGGGAAGAAATTTCGGACACCATGTTAGTAAGCCAAACGCAGAAAAGCAAATAGCATGGAAGCTTGGCCATGTCTTTTTTCCCCTTGCTTTTTCCTTTACTTTAACCTAAAACAGATAACCAAATATGCTTTAAGCTTAGTAATATCAATGAGATCTGAAATTCAAGACTATATTGTGTCTACATTTCTTTATAAAGAATCCATAGGGTTTTATTTTCTACATTTTCAAATTGCTGGCAAAGGGATTTTGGGAAGTAGTCGCAACAATTTATAAACTTTGGGCTAGAACGAGAGAGAGATAGAGGGAGAGAGAGAGAGAGAGAGATAGAGGGAGAGAGAGAGAGAGAGAGAGAGAGAGAGAGAGAGAGAGAGAGAGAGAGAGAGAGTAAAATCTATAGAGCAGGTAGAGAAGCTATTATACACCGCCCAAAAATTTGATACCAATATTTCGTTTAAAATACATGCTTTTAGGACCCTTGAATAAAAATATTTTTTAGAAAAAGGTCTGTGTGTGTGTGTGTCTCTCTCTCTCTCTCTGCCTGTCTGTGAATGGCATAACTCAGAAGCAAAACGTCCGTCAAATACAAAATTTGATATTTAAATTCAAGAAAATGTCACTACCCTGAACTAGCCTTTCAAAAATCAGAGGCAATTCCCGCAAAATTCAAGATATATATTTCATTTCTCTCCTTTTTCCTGTGGTTACTTTTTCATAATTAGTAAACCACAAGGAATAGACAAAATTGTTCTATACATAAACTGTGGATCTCGTTAAAGCACACAATTTATGTTGTACATTTTTTGTGGATTTGACCATTTGCAAGATATTCTTTGCTATTTGGTTTAAATGTTCTAATACCTATGCTTTTCTCAAATGGGAATTCTTCATGCATTTTTCATTGTTTTATTTCTGGCCATGCAAAGCAAATCAAAGACTTCGGCTTTTTTAGGCTACTAAAATGAACATTTAGGCACATCTGTAAATATGTTTTTAAAAACTTTAAAAATATATCTTTAAAGCGTCATTTTAGGATTTTAAAATGTATTAGAACTTAATATTAATAATTAGAAAATAATACCAGAATCCACACAAAGGTTAAATGAAATTGAAAAACTAGCAGTAGGAATAAATATTTAATTACTATAACCAGAATACGTATACTGGCCTTAAAAGAAACATACATTTATGAAATGCATATTAATACTTGTTTTCTTCGTAAGTGAAATTCCAAACAAAACAAGAGGATGAGGAAATAAGTGAACAAGGAACACAAAGAAAAAAATCTCACATGACTTTCTCTAGCTTTTCTACAAATTTCTTACATAAGATTATACTTCTTTCTGCACCTTACTAATCGAGATAATCATTAGCAGAATGTTCTTACTACTTAGTTCCTTATAAGTAGAAAGAAAAGAAGGGAATACACTAGGCTAAACTGATAGTCAAATGTTTTAAAAGTTATTCGATTGTCATTGCAAATCGCCACCTTGCTTGGCCAGGAGTAGAATAAAAGAGAAACGGACTCTTCCTGTCTGAGAAAAATATAAGTGCTCGCAACTGAAACCAAAAACAAGGAATATCTCGGAAACGGTTACCTCCACAACAAAAATGTAAAGAACATAAATTGTGTGTTTTGATCAGATCAACATTTTCTGTGTAGTAAGTTTTTGTCTATCTCTTACCGTTTAGCATCAAGCAAAATTTAGCAAAATTCATCCAGAATAAAGAGCTCTTCAGAGGCTATTCTCAGAAACTTCAAGATATACATTTTATTTGGTATGCAAATATCTTTAATATACGGGATTTTAATCAAAATCGTTAGTCATTTTTTAGAAAATCAGAGTTTTCGAAAAATTTTCCATGTAAGGGGTAGTTGGAGCTGGTTGGGATTTTCTTGAAAATCTTTGTGTCGCATCTTTGGAAGATACCAAATCTAAATACCAAGTTTAGTATTTAACGGTCTTTACGTTTTTGAGCTATGCTGTCCACAGACAGACAGACACACACACACATACACACGGACCTTTTTCTGAAAATGCTTTTTTTTTTGATTCAGGGGTCCTAAAACATGTATTTCCGGTGAAATCTCGGTGTCGAATTTTTGGGTGGAATACAATACTTCCTCTATTCACTATGTACATAGTACGTATAGAGAAAGCAAAAATCTGTGTTCCATTCACATGACTTACTCTAAATCTCTACAAGAAATTATTGTTAAAAAGCATATTCTTCTACTTAATGCTAATCGAGAAAAAATTAGCAGAAAGGGTCTTATTACTTGCTTCCTTGTAAGTAGGAGAGAAATAAGGGAGTACCATAGGCTAAATCGATAGTCAAATATTTTAAAAGCTGTTTGCTATGTGATGAAGTACCTTTGTTTGTATAGACAGGAGTTGGCAAATTCCCGTATGAGAAAAGCATAAGTCTTTTAAAGCTGAAATTTATAGCAAGGAATATCTCAAAAACTGTCAACTCTACGAAATAAATGTATATAACATAAATTGTGTGTTATAGCGAGATCTACATTTTTTGACCAGTAAGTTTTTGTCTATCTCTTACGCAAAATCCAGAATAAACATGTTTTCAGAGGCTGTTCCCATAAAATTAAAAATATACATTTTATTTGTCATGTAAATATCTTAAATACAAGAGATTTTAATCAAAATCATTAGAGCCATTTTTGAGAAAATCAACATTTTTTCCATGTAAAGGGTAGTTGGGGTGGGGGGATTTTCTTGAAAATCTTCGTGTCGCATCCTTGGAAGATACTGAACTTAAATACCAAGTTTGGTATTTAATGGTCTTTTAGTTTTTGAGCTATACACAGACTCTCTCTCTTTCTCTCTCTCTCTCTCTCTCTCTCTCTCTCTCACACACACACACACACACACACACATACTCACACGGACATTTTTCTAAACATGCTTTTTTTTTATTCAGAAGGTCTCAAAAGATGTATTTCCGGTGAAATCTCGGTATCGAATTTGTGGATGCAATACAATACCTTCTCTTTACACTATGTACATAGTATGTACGTGTAGAGAAAGCAAAAACTACATAACATTTCACACTACCTGCGGTTGAGTCATCATTGTTGTGGCTTCTCAATCCAGAATCCTGGCTGTTGCGGGTAATATTTTTTAACCAGAATTATTCCCTATCCCCTACAGAGTTTAGAAGTATGAATGTGGGAGTGAATGTGTGTTTTTTATAAAATTGAAATCCAATTGAGAGAACCTACAGTTAAGCGAAGAAAAACACCAGCAATTGTTTTAAGACAAAACCTCTTATATAATTGTAGAAGTTAAAGGGCGGCTATACAAATTAAACAATTTAAAAAGATATTTTAGCAAGTTTTATTTCAGCTTGTGTTTTGCCTTTAACTTCAGTTATTAATGCAGTAGCATTTGGTGCCCTATGGATAATTGCTATTACAATACATTACTATTATTTTTCCAAATTATTTTTGTGGTGTTAAAGTGCATCTTTTATCCGAGAGAAGAAATTTCAACAGCCACTGAAGTGATGGAACTATATTTAATTTGTACTAAATTTTACATGCTTATTTTTCTTGGTAGACGTATGTAAGTACCTTCATCATTCTGTACTTCCCATACCTTTTTATTTCCTCTAGCACGTATGTACAATGTACAAGAGAGAAGATATGGTATCCACCCAAAAACTCGGTTCTGAGATTTCACTAGAAATACATGTTTTAAAGACCCATGAATAAAAACACAATTTTGAAAAAGACCGTTTGTGTTTGGGTGTATGTACATGTATGTCCGAGGACAGCATAACTCAAAAAGGAAAACTCAGTTAAATATCATATTTGATATTTAAGTTTGGTATCTTCCAAGGAAAATACCCCACACTATATTACCCTTTCCATGGAACATTTTTCAAAACTTTCGGTTTTTTCAAAAATGACTAACAAATTTAATTTAAATACGAATATTAATTGTATTGTATTTACATGGGAAATAAAATGTATATTCTGAATTTCTTGGGAGCAGGCCCTGAAGTCCGCTTCATCCCGAATGACTTTTATATACAGGTACATTTTTTATTTTTAAGTTTAACGTTCCTTTAATCGGGTTGGTTATATTGAACGCTGAATGAAATTGGTGAAATGATGCTTAAATGATCTTGGGGTCCATGGAGCTTAAAGTAACTCGACATTCGTCTTCTCAGGATAAAGGAAAACTCCGAAAAAACCCTTATGCGGGTAACTCACCTTAAGCGAGATTTGAACTCACGACTGTTGAATGTGAAGCAGACACGCTACCACCACACTACCCAGGCTGGCTTAAACGTAATTGATAAACCGTAAGAGATAGACAAAACCTTACTGCACAAACATGCAGATCCTGTTTAAACATACAATTATCTCATAAAATAAGAATACGGAGTTAAAACTTATTCACTTGTATCTCATATACAATTGAATAATTTTCAACTCCTTATTTTATTTGCTTGCCATTTATTTCTGTTTATTAAAAACATGGTTTCTTGGAAATATTTTAAGAGACTAACTTTCTGCAGAGCTAGTCATTACAATGACATTCTTCGTTGTTGGTTTCAATTTTAAAATACTGTAATTTTTCCCAAACATCTCTTTGTTTTACTTCTAGCCATGCCATCCGCAAAGTGACAGCTTTTAAAACTTTTGGCTGTCGCTTTAGCCTAGCCTACCCACCTTAACGTCCTTTAACCTGGTTGGTCATACCGGACGATGATTGAAATCGGTGAAATGACGCTCAATTTATCTTTATCTCTATCATGTTCCTTCTACCTATAAGGAAATAAGTATTAAGACCATTTCTGGTAACCCTTATCTTGATTAGCATGATATAGATAAAACCATTATCTTTTGTAAGAATAGCTTGTTTGCAGAACAGATACAGAAAGTCATGTGAATGGAACACATTCGATGTTTCAAAAAAGAAAATGAAGCATACTATTACCTCTATTTTTACTTTCTCTACACGCACTATGTACATAGTGTATAGAGAAGGTATTGCACTCCACCCAAAAATTCGATACCGAGATTTCACCGGAAATATATGTTTTAGGACCCTCTGTATCAAAAAAAAAGCATTTTCACAAAAAGGTCCGTGTGTGTGTGTGTGTGTGTGTGTGTGTGTGTGTGTGTGTGTGTGTGTGTGTGTGTGTGTGTGTGTGTCCCTGTGTCTATGAACATGATAACTCAAAAACGAAAAGTCGGTAAAATACCCAAACTTGGTATTTAAGTTTAGTATCTTCCAGGGTTGCGACACGAAGATTTTGAGAAAAATCCCCCCACCCCAAACTACCCATTACGTGGAACCTTTTCGAAAATTTTGATTTTCTCAAAAATGGCTCTAACAATTTTGATTAAAATATCGTATATTAAAGATATTTACCTGACAAATAAAATGTATATCTTGAATGTTCTGGGAATAGCCTCTGAAGAGCACTTTATTCTGGATGAATTTTACGGAATGTTGCATAACTGCTAAACCGTAAGAGATGGACAAAAACTTATTACAGGAAAAATGTAGAGCACGTTAAAACACACAATTCCTGTTATACACATTTTTTTCCCTGGAGTTCATCGTTTTTGAGACAGTCCTTGTTGTTGGTTTCTGTTTTGAAAAACTTACACTTTTCTCATTCAGAAATTTGTCAACTGCTGTCCATACAAACAAAGGAACTTCAGTGACATAGCAACCAGCTTTTGTCTATCACTTTAACCTATGGTACTCTCTTATTTCGCTTCTATTTACAAGGAAGCAACTATTTCTGCTATTTTTTTGTTCTGATTAGCATGAAGTATAGAAGTAAAAGCTTTTTAAGAATAATTTGTTGCAGAGATGTAGAGAAAGTCATGTGAATGGTATACATTTCAGATTTTTTATAGTTAGCCATTTGTTGAAAACATATATATGCAGCATAATGTTACAGGACGTAAAACTTGCTAAGTACTAAAATTAATATTTGAAGTATGACGCTATAGGAAAAGGCTAAAAGTTAGTCTGATAAAATTACCAATGGAGAAGTTTCGCCTCTGTAGTGTGGTGGTATGTGTCTACCTCATACTCAAGAAATCCCGAGCTCGAATCTCGATTAGGGTGAATTACCCTAATAAAATGTTTTCCCAGGAATTTACCTTATGCTGAGAAGACGAATGAATAGTAATTCTAAGTTCCCAGGACACAGGGTTCATTTAAACACTATTCCAAATATTTCATTTATCGTCCGATATGACACACCGGGTTAAAGGACGATGAACTACTTAAACAAATCTGATGTGTTCCATTCACATGATTTTCTCTACATCTCAGTAACAAATTTATTGTTAAAAAGCTTATGCATCTATTTACTTCATTCTAATCGAGAAAAAACTAGCAGAAATAGACTTATTACTTGCTTCCTTGAAAGTAGAAGTGAAACAAGGGAGTAGCATAGATTAAAGTGACAGTCAAAAGCTGGTTGCTATGTGATAGAAGTTCCTTTGTTTGTATGGACAGGAGTTGACAAACTCCTGTATGAGTAAGGTAAGTTTTTTAAAGGTGAGACCAAAAAGAAGGAATATCTAAAAAACGATTAAATCCACAAAAAAATGTTCATAGCATAAATTGTGTGTTTTAACGTGCTCTATATTTTTTGTGTGGTTAGTTTTTGTCCATCTCTTATGGTTTAGCAGTTATGCATAATTCCGTAAAAATCATCAGAATAAAGTGGTCTTCAGAGGATATTCCCAGAAAATTCAAGATATACATTTTATTTATCAGGTAAATATCTTTAATATACGATATTTTAATCACAATCGTTAGAGCCATTTTTGAGAAAATCAAAATTTTCGAAATTTTCCATGTAAAGGATAGTTTGGGGTGGGGGGATTTTTCTCAAAATCTTCGTGTCGCATCCCTGGAAGATACTAAGATTAAATAGCAAGTTTGGTATTTTACCGACTTTTCTTTTATGAGTTATCGTGTTCACAGACACACACACACACTCACACACACGTACTTTTTTCTGAAAATGCTTTTTTTTTGATACAGGGGACCCTAAAACATATATTTCGGTATTGAAATTTTGGGTGGGGTGCAATACCTTCTCTATACACTATGTGCAAATGGTTGTATTGGTTCCTTCTAAATAGAAGGGAAACAAGATAATACAAGAGGCTACAGAGATTGTCTAATCTTTTAAAAAGTCGGTCGCTATGTGAAACAATTGTAATTTTACACAGCCAGGATTAAAACAAGAGAGAAAGGGAACGAAAAATGACCTCCTATTTCAGAAAACTTTAAGTAGCTTAAAATTGAAAACAATATCAAGGAATGTGTCGGAAATGGCTAACTCTACACAATAAAACAAAAAATATATGACATAAAATGTGTGTTTTAACGAGATTACATTTGTGTAGCAAATTCTAGTCTATCTCTTACTCTTTACCAGATATGCAAAATTCACCCAGAATGAAGAGGTCTTCAGAGACTATTCCCAGAAAATTCAAGATATACCTTTTATTTGTCTTGCAAATAGATATATTTAATATACGGGATTTAATCAAAATCACACGGCCATTTTTAAGAGAACAAAATCCATGTAAGGTGTAGTTTGTAGTGTCATATTCTTGGAAGATACTAAACTTAAATACCTACCAAATTTGATATTTAACGGTACCTTCGTTTTTGAACTACACTGTACACACAAACACACACACACACACACACACAAACACACACACACACACACACACACACACACAAGCTGATCCTTTTCTTTTTATGATTTAAGGGATTTCAAATCAGAATATTTTCGTTGAAATTTTTACATCGACATTTTGGGTGCAATATAATGGCTTTCCTACATACCTATATGTATAGTACGTGTAGAGAAAGCAAACAAAAGTAAGAAGTTTGTGAGACAGCAAAAGCAAAAACCTTATGTGTTCCTTTCTCTACCTGTTCTGCAAGCAAAATATTCTTTCAACAGATTATTTTATCTACATCATATTAATCGACATATACATTAGCAGAAATTGTCTTATTACTTGCTTCCTTTTACGCAAACGGGAGATACGGGACACACTAGGCTAAAGCGAGAGTCAAATCTTTTAAAAGCTAGCTGCTATGTAAACAATTGAAGTTCGGCTTTCTTTGAATGGCCAGGAGCAAAACAGAAGAGAGATGAAACCAAAGATGATCTCTCGTTTAAGATAAGTTTAAGTAATTTAAAATTGAACTCAATAACAACGAAAACCTCGGAAAAGGTTGACACTACAAAAAGATATATATGTATATATGACATAAATTGTGTGTTTTAAGGGCAGATACATTTTTGTATAGTATGGTTTTGTCCATGTCTTATGGTTTACCAGTTATTCAATATTTATAGAAAATGAAGTCTTCAGAGGCTATTCCCAGAAGAATCAAAATTTTCAAATATGCATTTTATTTTTCATGTATCTGTAATATACGCTATTTTAATAAAAATGTTTAGAGCAATTTACGAGTAAAACAAAAATTTCAAAAATTTGTCCATTATAAGTGTGTGTGGGTGTGTGTGTGTGTGTAAAATGAAACCAACCAGCGTCCCATTCTATACTGGGCATGAAAGACCGCTTAATTTTACTCAGAGTCCTCTCTATCAGCTTGAAGTTCTTTTACCGCCATAAATCTATGACACGGGACCCACGGCTTTACTTCCCTTCCGAAGGAAGCCATGCTAAGGATTTTTACGCCCGCAAAAATCCATCGTCTTCTACCGGGTTTGAGCTCGCGTCCTTGGGTATATGAAGTTAGCATGGTAACCATTACACCACGGAGGGCGACTGTGTGTGTGTGTGTGTGTGTGTGTGTGTGTGTGCTACGGAGGGGTACTCCGCACTGCAGTTGTTGGCTTATTGTACATCAAAGGAGAGGATGGGATGAGTGTTATTTCAAAGGGCGGGCGACATCCGGACAGGGAGATAGCCTCCGCGGAGTGTCCCTAACAGTTCACAAGCAGTTCATCTCGACGTGAGGAGTGCCAGGAGCGTATTGAACACCTGAGTACGCAGACAACCACCAGTGCCATCCAGCCGCCGAGAACTGTACTTCCAGAGCGCAGTCACCTCCTAGGAATGGCGCCTCTGCAGCAGTCCTTATCGACATTTACAACACTGAAAGAGACCGGTTGGGACGAAATGAAGGGACATGAATTTCGGAGAATGAAGAATGCTCCCCAGTATTCGCCTAGTGAACCGGGAATAACCACGAAAAACCTATGGGTCATAGAGATCCGCTGCGGGGAACCGAACCCACGACCTCCGGAATGCCAGTCCCATATACAATGTCTGAGCCACCAGGTAAAGGGTAGTTGTAGTGGGGGGATTTTCTTGCAAATCTTCGTGTCGCATCCTTGAAAGATAGTAAACTTAAATATCATGTACTATATTTAACGGTATTTTCGTTTTTGAGATATGCTTCCACATACATACGTACCTTTTTTTACTTTCTCTAGCTCGAATGTACATTTTATACATAGAAGATAGAGAAGGTATTGTATTCCATCCAAAGCTTCTAGACCGAGATTTCACCGGAAATACCTGCTTTTTTGAACCCTTGAATACAAAAAGAATCATTTTACTTTCCGTGCAAATACATAATACATAGTACTCGACCCAAAAATCCGATAGCGAGATTTCACTGGAAAGCAGGTTTTAGGATCCCCTGAATAAAAAAAAAAAAAAGCATTTATAGAAAAAGATCCGTGTGTGAGTGCGAGCGCACGCGCGCGCGCATGTATGTCCGGGTGCTGTGAAGGCGATAACTCAAAAAAGAAAAATCTGATGTGTACCATTCACATGACTTTCTCTATACCCCTGCAACAAATTATTCTTAAAAAGCTTATACTTCTATTTACTTTATGCTAATCAGAAAAAAATTAGCAGAAATAGTCTTATTACTTGCTTCCTTGTAAGTAGAAGCGAAATAAGGGACTACCATAGGTTAAAGTGATAGTCAAAAGCCGGTTGCTATGTCAATGAAGTTCCTTTGTATATATGGATAGGAGTTAACAAGTTCCTGTATGAGAAAAGTATATGTTTTTCATAGCAGAAACCAAAAATAAGGAATGTCTCAAAAACGATGAACTCCACGAAAAAAATGTATATAACATAAATTGTGTGTTTTAATGTGCTCTACATTTTTTGTGTAGTAAGTTTTTGTCAATTTCTTACGGTTTAGCAGATATTCAAAATTCAGTAAAATTAATCCGGAATAAACTAATCTTCAGAGGCTATTCCCAGAAAATTCAAGATATACATTTTATTTGTCAGGTAAATATGTTTCATATACAAAATTTTAATCAAAATCGTTAGAGCCGTTTTTGAGAAAATCAAAATATTCGAAAAAAGTTCCATGTAAAGGGTAGTTGGGGGTGGGGGATTTTTCTCAAAATCTTCGTGTCGCATCCCTGGAAGATACTAAACTTAAATACCAAGTTTGGTACTTTACCTACTTTTCGTTTTTGAGTTATCGTGTTCACAGACACACGGACACACGGACACACACACACCCGGACCTTTTTTCGAAAATGCTTTTTTTAGATAACATATTTCCGGTGAAATCTCGGTATCAAAATTTTTGGTGGAGTGCAATACATTCTCTATACACTATGTACATAGTGCCTATAGAGAAAGTAAAAATCGGTAAAATACCAAGCTTGGTGTTTGAGTTTATTATCTTCCAAGAATACAAGTATATTTTTAGAAAACTACGCTCATCCCAAATACACTTTATATGATAACATTTTCGAAATCTTTGATTTTCTCAAAAATGTCCTTAATGATTTTAATTAAAATTAGGTATATTAAAGATACTTACATGACAAATAAAACTTATATCTTGAATTTTCTGGGGATAGTCTCTGAAGACCCCTTTATTCTGATGAATTTTCCTGAATTTTACTTAACTGGTAAAGGCGGAGATGTAGACAAAAACCAATTACACAAAAGTGTTGATTTCCTTAAAACACACACAATTTTACTTTCTCTATACGCACTACGTACATAGTGTATAGAGAAGGTATTGTATTGCAACCAAAAATTCCATACCGAGATGTCACTGGAAATATATGTTTTGAGACACCCTGAATCCAAAGAAAGCATTTTTAGAAAAATGTCCGTGTGTGTGTCTGTGTGTGTGTGTGTGTGTGTGTGTGTGTGTGTGTCTGTGAGCAGCATACCTCAAAAATGAAAAGACCGTTAAAAACCAAACTTGGTATTTAAGTTTGGTATCTTCCAAGGATGCGACACAAACATTTTCAAGAAAATTCCCCCACCCCAAACTATCCTTTACTTGAAAAAATTTCGAAAATTTTGATTTTCTTAAAAATGGCTCTAATGATTTTGATTACAATCTCGTATATTTAAGATATTTACTTGACAAATAAAATGTACATCTTGAATTTTCTGGGAATAGCCTCTGGAGACTGATTTATTCGGGATGAATTTTACGGATTTCTGGATAAATACTAAACCGTAAGAGATGGACAAAAATTTAACTCACAGAAAATGTAGAGCACATTAAAACACACAATTTATGCTATATACATTTTTTTCCTGGAGTTGATCGTTTTTAAGATATTCCTGATTTTTTGTTTTAGGATTGAAAAACATACTTTTCCCATGCAGGAATTTGTCAACTCCTATCCATACAAACAAAGAAACTTCAGTCACATAGCAACCAGCTTTTGTCTATGACTTTAACCTATGGTACTCTCTTTTTCCCTTCAACTTATATGGAAGCAAGCCATAAGAATATTTCTGCTAATGTTTTCTCAATTAGCATGAAGTAAATAGAAGCTTAAGCTTTCTAACAATAATTTGTTGCAGAGATGTAGAGAAAGTCATGTGAATGGAGCATATCAATTTTTTTTTTGTGGAGTTCACTTCTACCAAGATATTCCGAGTTATTGGTTTAAGTTTTAAAATGAACTTTTTTCATATGGAATTTGATAATTCTGGCCATACAAAGAAATGGATTTTAACCACTTATGAGATTTGACTATTACTTTAGCCTAGTGTATTCCCTTATTGCCCCTCTACTTACAAGGAAGCAAGTAATAAAGACAATTTCTACCAATGTTTATTGTCGATTAGTATGAATAAACTTTTAAACAATAATTTGTTACAGAGATGCAGAGAAAGTGATGTAAAAGGAATACGTAAGTGTTTTAGAAAACGGGTCGGGTAAGAGTATAACTAAAAAATCTGTCGTATTCCATTCACATAACTTACTCTAGCTGTTCTATATACAAACTATTCTTACAAAGATTATTCTTTTATCTACTTAATGCTAATCGAGGTAAAATTAGAATTGGTCTTATTACCTACTTATTAGAAGGGAAATAAGGGCATACGTTAGGCTAAAACCATAGTAATATCTTTTAAAAGTTGATTGCAATGTGAAACAAACGAGGTTCGTTTGATCAGTTTTGTATGATCAGCAGTAAAACAAGAATTACAAGAGAGATGACACGAAAGATGACTTCATGTTTGAGAAAACGAATAACATGGAAGATCTCGAAAACGGTCAACTGTACAAGAAAAATGCATATGATATAAATATGTGTGATATTTTGTGAAGTAATCTTTTGTCTATATCTTACGGTTTAACAGATAAACAAAATTCCTCAAAATTCATTCAGAATAAATAGGTATTGTAATGGACCCAAACATTCGATACCGAGATTTCACTGAAAATGCATATTTTGGGTCCCCCTGACTCAAAAAAAATGGGAAAAGATCCGTGTGCGTCTGTGGACAGCATAGCTCAAAAATGAAAAGACCATTAAATACCAAACTTGGTATTTAAGTTTGGTATGTTACAAGGATGCTACACGAAGATTTTCAAGAAAATCCCCCCACCCCAACTACCCTTTACATGGAACTTTTATCGAAAATTTTTATTTTCCCGAAATGGGATGTTGATTAAAACATCGTATACTAAAGATATTTACCTGACAAATAAAATGTATATCTTGAATAGCCTTTTCTGGGAATAGCCTCTGAAGACTACTTTTTTCTGGATGAATTTAGCGGGATTTTGCGTAACTGCTAAACCGTAAGTGATGGACAAAAAGTTACTGCACAGAAAATGTAGAGCACATTAAAAACACAATTTATGTTATATAATTTTTTTCTTGGAGTTGATCGTTTTTAAGATATTTCTTGTTTTTAGTTTCAGCTTAGAAAAACATACTTTTCTCATACAGGGATTTGTCAACTCCTGTCCATACAAACAGGGAACTTCAGTTACTTAGCAACCAGCTTTTGACTACCAGTTTAACCTGCGGTACTTCCTTATTTCGTTCTACTTACAAGGTAACAAGTAATAAGACTATTTCTGCTAATTTTTCTCGATTAACATGAAGTAAATAGAAGCATAAGCTTTTTAACAATAAGCTGTTGCAGAGATGTAGAGGAAGTCATGTGAATGGAACACATTAGATTTTTATTATAATGGTAATGCTCCTCTCTTTTGTATATATTGAAAGGTACACAGGGGTAATAGTATTATTAGAATAATAATGATAGGTTGAACAACTTTTTTTAGATATACCTCTTAATATTGGAGTTAACACACATAATTTCAGAATTCAGCCAGAAAATTACCCTCAAATTTTAACTTAAAAGTTCTTCGTGATTTAAAAGTCACTGTATGGTGTGGCTTCAATTTAACATTCATCATTGACCCCCTTATTTATATGAGAAAGACAGACTGTTACTGTAAGTGGTGAGCGCTACTATGACATACAAAACTTCGCAATTCCTAGACTGAGGAATCACGACGTGGAAAACACTGCCGCACTCCGCCCCATATCCACGTTCCTGCAAAACAATTTATTGCCCGGATCTTTGGCGAGCGTGTCATCAGTAGATATTTCCCAAAAAAGTGACTGCCGCGATCCCCAGATAACAATCCGACTGACTTTTGGTTGTGGTTATATTAAAGTTTTCTGACACATCCAACAACCCAACAGCAACTAATAGAAGCTATCTCTAAAGAAATTCCTAATATTCTAAGACACTATCTGCAAACTGCTGTGTATGGGGTCACAGGTAGAATAGTGTACGTTTAACAAGAGAATGGAGGGTAATTTTCCAATGTTTTATAAAACCCCATTGTTTGCCCAATATGTAACTTCTTTGAAAGACCCTAGGTATATCCAAAATTCCTTCTGAATGAAGAGGCTCCACAGTCTATTTCCCAGAAAATTGAAGTTACAAATTGTGTTCATAAATATCCGATATTTAAATAAAAATTGTTGGAGGCAGTTTTGAGAAAAATGGATACTTTTACAAATATTTCATATTTTGGATGGAGAGATTTTCTTGAAATCTTTGTATCGCCAGCTTGGAAGGTATAAACCTAGACACCAACTTTGGCATACTACATTTCATTTGGGGTTTTGTTGTTCACGCTCATACAAACACAAATAAAAAATACAGAAACTCTGAAAATTTGGAGTTATAAGGCAACGTACTTGCGAAGAAAGTTTTTATTCAGTTAAGATTGCCATGGAACATAAATTAGTCGTTGTTGCTCTAAAAAGAAAAGTAATGAAGATAAGAAACCGATATGACGGATCGTACTTAATTTTCCAACAATGTGCTCTCCACTACCGATATTCTTGATATTGGTATTCACAGAAATATAGTTCTTCCAGCATTTGTAACCGTTTTAGCAAAATTTGATTCCGACCATTGCCCAGTCTTGATTTATTTTCAACTCATTTCTAATATAAGTGCTACCCACAGCTTCAAGACTTATTAATGGTTACGCAAAATAGATATATTTCATTCTCGTTTAGATACAGATTATTCGCTTACTAATATAAGCAATATTAATTTGACATCCTGTGTGGTCTAGGGGTTACACAGTAGCCTCAAGTCTGATAAAATAGACCTCTGAGCAAAATTAAGCTGTCCTTCCCGCCCAATATAGAAGGGATTTAATTTGATAATGATGCTGCCGTTTAGCACTACCTGCTACCGTAAGTCACAGAATGCTAATTTCCAATAGCTATTCAAAGCACCAATCGTTAGCCTCTTCCTTACCGGCTGCCATCCAGTATTTTACTGACGAAAAGAGTAATATTCGTTGGCAATGGCAACAAGGAAGATTGCTCTTGGCTGCGTAGAGAATTTATTGGATTAATACGTCTCATATTACTCGAGCGCCAACGTCTGGAACATTCCAACGTCAGCTAGTAAGCATTCCATCCCATGGTAACACTTCATGAACTGCTATAAGGCGACTTCTTGTGAGCCAACTCTTATCCCATCATTCCAGTTCTTTCTACTGGCGGAGGTTTTGTTACATAACTTAAAGACAAGTGTGATATTCTTGCTTCCAACAATGAATAGACGTTCACTTCAAATCCGCCTTTATTTAAAGCCACTTTTTGAGACGCCGAACAAGGACCCCATGCTCTTCGGCAACAACCCTCTGATCCATATAGAATTTCCTTCAAGACTCCCAATGAATTTCATTGACACCCGTGATTCCATGTATTCCACTAAAAATCCCCAGGACACAATTTATACTTGAAGTACCTAGTACTAAACGTGATAAGTAAAGAACTTGCTCACTTGGTTACTTTATGCACGGTTGGAGATTTGGTCACATTATAGTAGGTGCTCCACAAACGAAGCAAGCCTAAAATCCTTCTGGTAACTATCGTCCAATCAGTTTATTACCAATGTTATCCAAACTCCTTGAAAAGTAACACTTCGACGTCTCCTCAAATATGTATCTCTGAAAACAATTATTCCGGATGTCCAGGTCAGGTTTTGTTCTACTTAGTGTCAGCCGTTACGTTTGATTCAAACACTTTTCACGGTTTTAAAAATAGACAGCACACAACGGCTGTTTCTAATGTAGAACGGGTCTTCGATAAAGTATTGCATGACGGCATAGCCTTCAGACTCTATCGCATCAGCTTTCTTCTTTATCTACTCACTACATTTTGCAGTTTTGTATCAGAACGTACGTATTTCAAGGTCAACATTTAGCGAGCCACTTTTAAACACCTAACTATCCATTCGGTTTCCTCCATTCCCCTTGCACATACAACAAATTGTGAAATGAAATATTTCCGCAAATGTTTGTCTCGATTAGCATAAACTAGATAGAAAACAAACCTGATGCGTTACATTCACATGGCATTTCTCTACTCTCTGTTATTAATTATCAGTGGACATTCAAACTAAGCTTATGGAGGCTCTATTTTCTATCTACTTCATTCTAATTGCAACTGTTGCAAAATAGCTAAATAGCTATCGATATCTACAAAGGGAGCGACAAAGAACTGGAAACCATATACTGGCCTTAAAATTCCATATTATTTCCATGTATTCGCAAGAAATAACCGAACATCTACAGGACTTCAGAAGAATGACAAAATATTCAACAATAATTGTTCGTCTGATTCAACGGAAATCTAGTAAGCGAGGCTCTTAAGTGTGCACAATGATACTCGTGGTAAAAAAAAAACTCACAAGCACTGAAGTTTACAGCTTAGATTACCTTAGGATGTTATTTGTGTGCTCTCGGTTTTTCACCTCGTTGAAGCAATTTATCACTTTCTCTACACGTACTATGTATATAGTGTATAGAGAAGGTTCGATACCGAGATTTCATCGGAAATACATGTATTGGGTCCCCTTGAATTCAAAAAAGCATTTCTGGAAAAAGGTCCGTGTGTGTGTGTGTGTGCCTGTGGACAGCATATCTCAAAAACGAAAAGACCGTTAAATACCAAACTTGCTATTTAAGTTTGGTATTTTGTAAGGATGCGACACAAAAATTTCCAAGAAAATCCCCCACCCCCAACTACCCTTTACGTGGAAAAAATTTAGAACATTTTAATTTTCTCAAAAATGACTCTTAACGATTTTGATTAAAATATCGTATATTAAAGATACACCTGACAAATAATATGTATATCTTGAATTTTCTGGGAATAGCCTCTGAAGACCCCTTTATTCTGATGAATTTTACGGAATTTTGCACAACTGCTAAACTCTAAGAGATAGACAAAAAAGTACCAACAAAAAATGTAGAGCACCTTAAAATATACAATTTATGCTATGTACATTTTTTTTCATGGAGTGGGTCGTTTTTGAGATATTCCTTGTTTTTGGTTTCAGCTTTGAAAAACTTATACTTTTCTCATACAGGAATTTGTCAACTCCTGTCCATACAAAGAAAGGAACTTCAGTCATATAGCAACCAGCTTTTGACTATCACTTTAACCTATGGTACTCCCTTGTTTCGCTTATACTTACAAGGAAGCAAGTAATAAGACTATTTCTGCTAATTTTTTCTCGGTTATCAGTAAATAAATAGAAGCATAAGCTTTTTAAAAATAATTTGTTGCAGAGATATAAAGAAAGTCATGCGAATGGAACACATCAGATTTTTTTCTTACATATAATGTGTACAATATGAACGTAAGGTTTAGCATTTCATGGTTCGCTTAGTAGTCACATGTAGATTTAGGAAGATTTTCATAATCACAGTTTCACAAGATCACAGTAGCTCAAGTGGTTAAAACGACTTAATACTTACATGTGAATAAAATCAATGTACTGCTGTTCGAAACCTAACAATAGCCCAGGTTTTTTTATTCCACTAATATCATAGTTTCAAAGCACACATTACATAAATGTTTTCAACAAGCCTAATTGTTTTATTGCATTAATCTGCGCAGGTTCCTTGACAATTACTGCATTTAATATTGAACGCTACGCAGATATTATTCACAGTCTTTTGAAAGTAATTTGTACTGGAGAGTTTATCGTCTTAGCTTCAAAACAACAAACTCTTTGAGAAAAATAAGATAATTAAAAAACTAAAAAAACAAAAACGGAAACTTCAAAAAGCGGTAAGACCTTGGTATCGTGGGACTCACTCACCAGTATATTTTGGCTGAGAGCTCTAGCACGACATTGACTTGAAATCAATCGAGCTGTTATCAGACGCGTGCACGCTCTCAAAGAACTGGAAATTTTGCCAAGGTTACAACTTACAAGTCCAATAATTTTAAATATCGTATTGATTGTGCACCAATACTACATTTATTCGATTACTGGCATGCAAATGAGGCACTCTGGATAAAAATAAGACTTACACGTGTTCATTCTTTTAATTTTCGGCCATTGATGTGTGATCCAGAAAACTTGCCATAACTTTGACATTTGGCAAAATGAACAAATGAGTTCCCCATCTCTGTTTATCTGGGACCCCTCTACAATCCTGCCAATTTGTGCGGTCGAACATGGGATGTGTGTTTGTGTGTGTGTGTGTGTGTGTGTGTGTGTGTGCGTGTTGACATATTGCCTCTGAAGTCCGTTTCATTCTCAATGACTTTTGCATAACTGGTAAAGTGTAAGAGATAGACGAAAATTTAACAATAACTCCATGGCACCACAGCTCACAAGGAACTTTGACGTACCGCCCGGCCGCTACGTCCCCCATCTTGGTTCATGACAGACGTCATGGATGGGGTGCAGTACCCCCCTCCGGCCGGTTAATGCGGTTTTCATGACCTTCTCCATCAAGTAGCTCTTCAATTGGCCGCTCAGAGACCTCACGAGGCTGAGTGCACCCGGACCAGGTCTCCCAGCGGGGGAAAATTGGTACCGGGAATCGAATCAAGGTCTCTCGCTGGGTAAGCAGCTGCGCTACTACAACGCTAAGGAGACGACCCTGTAAAAAAAGTTACTGCACAAAAATATATAGCTTGTCAAAACACAATTTGTTTGTGGAATGAACCATACCGAAATGTCTCTTGTTGGTTTCAATTTTAAATACTTAAACTTTTCTCTTGGGAGAATTTTATCGTCAACTGCTGGTCATGTAAAAAGAATGAATGTCAATCACATAGTAACCAGCTTTCAAAATATTTTACTATCGTTTTAATCTAATATATTCCCTTATTTCTCTTCTACGTATAAGGGAAATAATAAAGAAACTAATAAGACTATTTCTGCTAATGTTAATTCTGATTAGCATGAAATAGAAGAATAAGTTTTTTAACAATAACTTATTATAGAGATGTAGAGAAAGTCATGTGAATGGAATCATCAGGTTTTTTTTTTTTTTTTAGTTATGCTGTTCATAGACACACATACGAGTACGTCACACATGAAACTTTTTCTAAAACTCTAATGTGTCTCTACATCTCTGTAACAAATTACTCTTAAAAAGGATATTCTTCGATCTACTTCAGGCTAATCCAGTTAAACATTAGCAGACATATTATCACTATGCTTCCTGGTAAACAGAAGAAAAACAAGAGAATACTCTAGTTAAAGCAATAGCCAAAAATTTTAAAAGCTGGTTGCTATGTGCTCTAAATGCATTTCTTTGCATTGCTAGGAGTTGACAAATTCCATTTGAAAAAGTGTAAGTGTTATCTTATCACATAAATTGTGTTTTAACAATATCTACAGTTTTTGTCTGTCTCTTACATACGGTTTACCAGTTATGTAAAAGACATCCAGAATGCAACGGTTTTCAGAGGTTCTACCCAGAAAATTCAAGATATACATTATATTCGTAAGTGTTTTAATATCAACATCATTACAAAAACCATTTTTGAGAAATTCAAAATTTTAGAGTTGTTTTCCATATAAAAGCGTAGTTTGGGGAGGAGGAGGAGGGGCGACTTTCCTCAAAATCTTTGTGTCGCATCCTTGGAAAATATTAAACTTAAATACCAAGTTTGGAATTTTACCTACTTTTCGTTTTTAGGTAAAGGTGTTCACAGTCAAACGAATTTATTGACTCTCTCTCTCTCTCTCTCTCTCTCTCTCTCTCTCTCTCTCTCTCACACACACACACACACACTTTTTATTATTCAGGGGAGCCTAAAATGTGTATCTCGGTATCGACGTTTAGGTGGAATGTAATGCCTTCTCTATCTATGTACTATGTTCTAAGCAGAGAAAGTAAGATGTTTATGTTACACTCACATGATCTTTACCTATTCTGCAACAAACTATTCTTTCAAATATTGAGATTCATGCTTCAGAATTGGAAGTGTTCTAATTTCACTAAGCCACCTTTCTCACGAACAGAGAAATAGTTACGGATTGTATTCCATTCATCTATCACTTTATTGGGATCCACTTTTGTTTTCAATGTCCCTGCTAAACTATTCAATTGAACACGGGCCCGGCCATCTGTTCTACTGAAAGCAATACCAAGTTGCATTGAACAAATTTACGAAGGCAGTAGATTCACTTGAAGCGAAAACCTCTTAACAGTCTCAGAAAAGCAGTCTGATACAACTGAATACATTTAAGGTAAAATTCCTGAGTTTGAAAATGTGACTAACTGTGAGATTTAATTTCCTGTAAGGATTTTTTCTGCCGCAACCCCTACTTTAATCTCATTTAATGGCAACAGATTTAAGGGCTGATACTCATGGCTATCAGATTTTTCACCCAGGAATTCACCTTTCTACCATTGCTTCACCGTTTCAATGTGACTGACATCTCATGGTGTAACAATAATTTCACTCTTTCTCGCGCTATGAAACTAAGACAAGTTGTTCAGTTAAACAATAATGCTGTTCTGCAACTGCCAACATTGCACCATTGTTCATTTTTAAGTAAAATTAATTTCTTAATATTTATGAAAAAAAAAACCCTACGATTTCATTAATTTTACAAAAGATCACTCAATCCCTACATGGCTTGAAATATCCTTACAATATAGATTTTATCCTGCATTTGGCAACACTGGTCACGGTGTTAATAAGAGCGTGTAGGCAGCCAACGAGCGAAAGGGCAAGGGTTGTGTGGCAGTCGCGTTTAGTTATCAAGTGAATGGTGTTAGCTCATTGTTCCATTATTAAACGAGTGCGATATTTTCATGCCAAAGGTGTACAGTGCCCGATTTATTCTTCTGATTCAGGAATTCAGGATTTCATTTGCCCTGATAGAACTGTTATGCATGTGGTGTTTGCGATTCAGGATTTTTGTGAGATGAAAAACACCAGCGAGATCGCATCAAGCAACACTTTTCCAACTCTAAGCATCAAATGAATAAGACTCTTCAAGCTAATAAATAGCGGTAACCTCTATTACGAAATGCGTTTCAACAGTTCTTCAAAAAGCCAAAATTTGAAGGAATTAAACATTGATTTGTGTGCAGCTCTTACACAAGCAAGAATTTCACACAATAAGTTGCACCATCCAGCCTTCAAGGAATTTCTTGAAAAATACACAAAGATGTCAATGCCGGATGAGAGTACTCTAAGAAAAAAACTACATGGGGCCTGTTTACCAAGAAACCATGCAAAGAATCAAGGAGAAAGTTTTTGATTGCGATGTGCGAATCTTGTGGATGAAACCATCAACTCAATGGAACGATATGTTATGAACATTTTAGTTTTCCCTTTGCAGGGGAGAAAGTTAAGCCCATCTTGTTAAAAATGTATGAGCTGTAGAAAGACAGTGCCAGTACAATAATACAATCAATTATGCTTACTTCTGCCAAAAACTCTGGCCTACTGGTATCGTGTTTGAAAAGTTTGTTCTTGTGGTTACGGACCAAGCTCCACACATGGTTTCAGCTGTTAATCAGTTGAAACCTTTTATTTCCAAAGTTGAAGCATGTGACATGTTTGGTTCATGCCCTTCACAAGGTTTGCGAACCCACAAGGAACGAATACAACATAGCAAATCAATTCATGTTCCCCTATAGAAGATTCTGCTGAAAGCTCCGAGTTGTGTTGTTACCTATAGGGAAGCCACTGGCCTACCCTCTCCAATTTTCCCGATCATCACTCGCTGAGGATCTTTGATTGAGTGTGCTGCTATGTTGTGTGAGAATTTTCACAACATTAGGTTCTTTGGATCCAGCCGACGCAGGTACAATTTCCAAGGCACAGCAACTTCTGTTACCCAAAAAAAGACATAAGTTGCAGACAGAAATATATTGTGTCCATAGTTACAAGTACCTGACTGCAGCGATTAAACGATTAGAAGAACAAGTCTGGAAATGGAAAAGCAATGGAATATTTTTACTTCCTTGAGGGAGCAGTTAGATGGCTTGGCCAAAGACAAACTTGAGTCTAGTCTTCAGAAGAATCCAGACATTTAGGAATTCGCCATATCTGTAGAGTTACCATTCCGAGTAAATACAAGGTTTGCCCCACTGGTTTCTGTGGACGTCGAAAGAAGCTTGAGCATCTACAAAGACATCCTATCTCCTAGTAGAACCAGGCTTACTTTTAAAAATATGGAGATACTTAATGTCGTGAAGTACAATGTAATGGTTTTTTTTTTTTTTTTTTTTTTTTCCTTTTTTGATAAATGATAATTTGAAGTACTTGTTTGTAATTCGATAAACTAGGATAGAGAAAAGAGAAATCGTTGAATAAACCGGCACCTTTTTGTCTCTTTTTACCTTTTTTGAGCACATTTTCCTTTCCTTCTTTTTCTATCTGTACCTAAAAGTTCTAACTCTGATAATTATAAACTTGTTGAAAAGAAAATCCACGTGAAGGGTAATTTGGGATAAGGAGAGTTTTTTTTAATCTTTATGTTGCATCGTTTGAAAATGGAGAACTTAAATACTACGTATAGTATTTAACCAACTTTTTTTTTTTTTGAGATAAGCTTTTGGCAGACATATATATATATATATATATATACGCGATCTTTTTTCTAAAACTGTTTCATTGTTTTAGATACAGTGTGTGTGTGTGTGTGTGTTTCCAGTGATTTCTCGACATTGTATTTTTGAGTGAATACAACATTTTCCTTACTTGCTCTACATAGTTAAAAACAATAAAATTTCATAAGAATAGTTTGCAGAAGCCAAATAAAAATAAACCACGTTGAGTAGATCATATGAAGTACCAATCACATTCGATTTTTTTAAACTGTTAAGTCGCTGTTCGTTTTTTTTCGTGGTCATACAAAGAGCATGGCTGGGTTTGTTTTCGTGGTTTCTCTCAGTCGCCAAGGCAAATACCGGATTGGATATTTAATATCTTGACCTAAAATTCCACCTTCAGTCTAAAACAACCAAAACTGAAAATAGATGGTAATTGCGATTGTGCTGCCTTTAACTACATATAATGTAAGCAGTGGACTGGACCGCACCGCTAACCCCATCTGCCTCTCGCAGAGCTAAGTAGTAAGTATGGCATGAGATGAGACCTTAAAACGCTACAGATGGTATTATTTGACTACGGATGATAGTGTACCTACAGTAGACGACACTCCGAACACCATCCGCTTGGCGCGAAGTGAAGATAGTAGATATGGTTCGAGGATGAGACCTTGAAAGGCTACTGTCCTCCATATACTGCTGATGAAATTCCTTACCGAACAGTTGCGTTGCGATATGGCCAAGTTGCTAAAGGGACATAGAATTGAGAGAGAGAGAGAGAGAGAGAGAGAGAGAGAGAGAGAGAGAGAGAGAAGAGGAAGTATTGCATTCAATTAAAACATTCATAGACGAAATTTAACAGAACATATGCTCTTGGAGACAATTTTTCAACATATATTCTAAATTGAAAATTGAAAAGTTAAAACATAATAATAGCATTAAGGTGAGAATTAAGGGCACAAGGTATTCTGAAATGGTAAAAAAAAAAAAAAACATCTTTTTGTTTTAGACTCTAATAAACACTTCTATTATTTCTAGTTTCAGAAAATGTATACTTATGAGGGGGTTAAGAGGACTTTAATCAATTTAAATATAATTTAAATGATAGTCAGCATTTCTTTAAAGCTGTTATGTAATGCCCCTTTTTAGAACATTTGTATCTTTAAATTCATTTTCTCGAAACAGAATTTTTGGATACTTATGTACCTTTTTCTCAGAAACTATGAAAGCTGGAAAGCTCAAATTTTCAGCACATATATACAACACATAATTGAACTTTCTAAACCACAATCGTGATGTTATAGTAAATGTTGATCATATTAAGAGAGCAACAACTTTGCAAATTTTCCACATTTCTACTTTTTTGAATTTACATATATTTCTTTTTTAATTTCTACCGAAGTTGTATCATACCTAAATAATTGAGGTTCACAAGATAGTTGATTATAATAAGAACAAGCATTGTGATTATGTATTACAAGTAGTATCAGAGAAAAAGGTACATGAATTCACATGTTTTAAGACTAAGTTTTATTACTTTTCTGCTGAATGAAATACTTTTTATAGACTCAACCACGTAAGCTATTAATGCAGGCAACCAATTAAAATAATTGTCATGATTTGTAGAACAATTCACACAAATTTCTGAAAAAACAATTGATCACTTTAAGAGCAGTGGTAATTCAACTCGCTTAATGTGTAATTTCTGTGTGTTCAGACTACCTTGTACCTTTAATCTACTTTTATAGCTGACGTATTTTAATCTGATAAGTACGTTATAAAATGAAAGGCGCACTACATTAAACCCTTTTCACTTTTTGATAAACAGTAAGATTATAACATTACGTAAAAGGTAATTACGCGTTCTAGCTGCTGGTACTTTGTGTAATATACTCTTAGAAGCACTTACCGGTGTGCACCTGCTTATCCTGTTTACTGGCAGCAGTGCTGCCAAATATAGAGACAAACGTCTTATATATCCGTGGTAAGTAGAATTAATGATAGTTTTAAAACAAGAAATATTAGTTTAAGGAAAATACTCCATCTGACAGCAAAATTAGCGGGTGGTATGATAGGATGTGCCCAAACTAGCTAGCATGACTTCTTTTCAAAAATGTCGAGGATGTCCTTCATATTATCTTGATATAAGATACATTTTTCATAGTTGGGTTTCTTTTTTATTTCGTTCTTTTACAAACTATACACATAGTGTATAGAGAAGGTATTATAATGCACCCAAAAATTTGATACCGACATTTCACCGGAAATACATGTTTTGGGACCCCCTTAATCCAAAAAGAAGCATTTTTTAGAAAATGGCCCATTTGTATGCGTCTGTGAACAGTGTAGCTCAAAAACTAAAAAATCGTTAAATATCAAATTTGGCATTTAAGTATGGTATCTTCCAAGGATACGACATAAAGATTTACAGGAAAATCCTCTCCTCCCCAAACTACGCTTTATACGGACCATTTTCCGACAATTTTTATTTACTCAAAAATGGCTCTAACGATTTTAATTAAAATGTCTTATGTTTAAGGCACTTTTATGATAAACGAAATATATATCTTGAATTTTCTAGTAATAGCCTCTGAAGACCGCTACATTCTTGATGACTTTTATATAACTGGTAAACCGTAAGAATATATAAAAACTTACTACACAAAATATGCAGATCTCATTAATACAAACAATATATATATATATATATATATATATATATATATATATATATATATAGGTCGTCTCCTTAGCGCGGTGGTAGCGCAGCTGCCTACCAAGTGGGAGACCTGGGTTCGATCCCCAGTACCGGCGTGGGGATTTTTCCCCCGCTGGGAGACCTGGACCGGGGTGCACAGTCTCGTGAGGTCCCTGGGGTGCCAATTGAGGAGCTACTTGATGGAGAAGTAGCGGCTCCAGGTCGTGAGGACCGCATTAACCGGCCGGGAGGGGCTCGAGGCGCTGACCACGTCTCACCCTCCAATACTGCACCCCATCCATGACGTCTGTAGTGGACCGAGATAGGGGACGCAGCGGCCGGGCGGTAGGCCAAGGCTCCCCGTGAGCTGTCGTGCCATGGAGTTAAGTTAATATATATATATTTGTTTTTGTTTTTAAGTTTTTCGAGACATTCCGGATTACTGGTTTCAATTTTAAGTCGTTTAAACTTTTCTCAAACGGAATACATCTTTTTTCTCGTTTCTCGTTTGTTTACTCCTGGCAAGCGAAGAGACTGGAATTTTAATTGTTTCACGTAGCGAACGGCTTTTAAAGTACGGGACTAGAGTTTTGGCCTGTGCATTTTCTCATTTCACTTCTACTTACAAGGAAGCTAATAATAAAAATAATTCTGCTAACGTTTATCTTAAAATAAGAACTATAGCTTTCCTGGCGACGTGTTAAGCCAAGTTATTACCTGGCTAGAAGCCCGAGAAGATTTTGAATTAACGTTTATCTTGATTAGCATGATGTAGATAACAGTTATGTTTTGAACAAAATGTTTGTTTACCGAACAGCTAGAGGACATCATGTGAATGGATGTTTTCCCATCTACTTACTGGGAGCTAGGTAATAAAGACAATTTCTGCTAATGTTTATCTCGATTATGATGAAGTAGATAAGAAGGATAAGCTTATTAACAATAATGTGTTACAGAGAGGTAGAGAAAGTCTTGTGAATGGAACACATCAGATGTTTTAAAATTTACCATCACGTTAAGCGACAGTAAATATGCTAATGATAAACAAGGCAAAAGTGTGTTAGAATTCAACAACGCAAAATCATTGAAGAAACGACAAGAATTCCCAAATCAGCAGGCTTTTAGGAATGCATTTGCTGATAAACCTTTACAACTTAATATTTTCTTGCCTCATTCAAGGTTTTATTGTGAGGTACGTGGATAAAGCTAAAGATACTGATTTTCTAACATAATAAAGGCGGTCCTTTCTTTCTCTGCTGCTGTGGTGTCGGAGTACAGTGGTTCGCACTCAGGCTCTTATGCAGAGGGTCCGTAATTCGATTCCCGACTCTGGATGGCGATTTAAAGTTGACCGTAATGCAATCTATACTTCTGACCAGCTCATGTAAAGTATCCCCAAGGTCCAACGTGGTGCGGAGTCCTATAAAAGCTTTAGGTCCTAGTATTCCACCGCAATTATCACCCTCCCATCGGAGATAAGGAACACCACCCACTGGATGTCGCCCTCCGTGGTGAAATGGTACCATGCTAACTTCGTACATCCAAGGTCATGGGTTCAAACCCGGCGGAGGACCATGGATTTTTTCGAGTATAAAAATCATTACTTATCCCTTCGGAAGGGAAGTAAAGCTGTTTGTCCCGTGTCGTAGATTTGCGGCACGTAAAAGAACCTCAAGTCTGATAGAGAGGTCTCTGAGCAAAATTAAGCGGTCTTTCACGCCCAATTTAGAATGGGACACTGAGAACCACAGTAGTTAAAGAGCGTCCATAAATAACACGCCATTTTTGTTTCAAATGTGTGACTTTCACATGAACTTCTCTTCCTCTTGTTATTCATCTGAATTCCTTATCTACAGAATATTCTACGGATACCCGGCGGTTCAATTGCCCAAGCATTTGACGTGTGCAGATATGCTTTAAAAGAGTTGCAGATCTCAACGGGACTATTTCAAGTTAAAACCGATCAATGGGGAACTGGCGTGAGCGACCTTTATTTTATCTCTCATTGCTTATCACAGTGAGCGGGTAGCGCTCATTGTGAGGTGCAAACCGAAGGTCGCTCACGCCAATTCACCACATACCGGTTTTAACTTGAACTCTTTTATGCACGAAGGTAGGTAGGTATACCTGCACACTTCAAAGTAGGGCAGTAGGACCATCTGGTACACTTTTTAAATCAAGATACATATTTACCGGATATACTTTCACTTAAATATGACACTATACATTTTGCTGTGATTATGTATGTTTGTGTGTTGGTGTGTTTAGTTTATTTATGTACGCTCTATAACTGCGTCTCCTTATCGGGCTTGAGGTTCCTTTACGTGTCATAAATCAGTACGGAAACCTCACATTACTTCCCTTTTGAAGGAAGCTATTCCAAGGATTTTACGCCCCCCAAAAATATCCACGAGTTTGAACCCGTACCCTCGAGATTTAGAGGCCTAACATGTCTACCCCTTGATCAAGGAGGAAGTGTATGTGTGCGTGCGCGCGTGTGAGTGTATGTGTGTGTGGTGTGTAGAGGTTAAGCCAACAATCAATTTTTTAAAAGCATAACGATACATGTCAGCCAAAATATTCAAGATAAGCCATCATGCTTCACGAAGTTATTTTGAACAAAGCCGTTGTGTGAAGATGTTAAGTCAACAATCAATTTTTAAAAACATGTCGATACACGTTGAACAAAGTCGTTGGAATAGTTTTTTTTTTTTAAAGAAAATAAGTTACCAACTTCTTGCACACTTGTTTAAAGTCGGGAACCTCCTGGAAAATTTTCGCTGTTCATTCTTGTAAACCTCTCGACTGATAAGTTGGAAGAACGGAGCAAAGACTCCATTTGTACTCCTTGTGGTATCAGCAAATCAAATGTTGCAAAGCTCAAAGAAATGTTCCTCACATCTTGGGCAATATTCTCCTGGCAAACTTTTTGTCCAAGAAATCAATCATGTCTTAATTAGATCATTTCCAACTAGATAGATCGATGCTTAGGAAATAAGTTCCAATTATTACTAAACATTGTCACTTCAGAACCATTGGGTTATTCCAGGGAAACCTAATCTGCAGACTACATGGGCAGTAAATCTCGTAGAAACTGCAAAACATTTATTGTTTGAATGTGAGGCACTGAAGAGGAAGGAATTCTACATTTGACGTCTGCACATCAGATAATAATCAGTATCATGCATTGATCGTGGAGCAGATTACTACCGTCACCACTACCACTACCACCACTACCACTACCACCACTACTACTACTATTAATACTACTGCTGCTGCTACTATTTCTACTACAACTACTACTACTACTACTGCTGCTACACCCTCCGTGGTGTAATGGTTACCATGCTAACTTCATACACCTAAGGTCGCGGGTTCAAACCCGGCGGAGGACGATTGATTTTTTCGGGTATAAAAATCCTTAGTATGGCTTCCTTCGCAAGGGAAGTAAAGCCGCTGTGTCGTAGATTTACGGCACGTAAAAGATAGAAAGGCCTCTGAGCGTTCTTTCACGCCATGTATAGAATGGGACGTTGAGAACCACAGCAGTTAAAGAGCGTCCATAACTAACAAGCCATTTACATTTAGTACTACTACCACTGCTGCTACTACTAATGCTACTACTACAACCACTAAATATACTATACAATGGTAATTGTACATATTTCGCTTTTAAGTTTTCTTATGCACCGACCGACTAATGTTCAGACAAACATAATTTCTTGGATCGAACGTAATACTTCCCCTGCCTAATGTAAGCGGCAAAGAAGTAGAGCAATGATCCCAGTTATTACGAGGGATGGTCAGAAACAAAGGTTACAAAGCCTATAGTGCAGTGTTTCCCAACCTTTTGAAGTTCACGGCACCCTTGGGAATAACATTAAACCCTAGGGGCAGCCTTCCTTGAATTAAAAGAAAATTAAGCTTAATATGTTAATTTATTGAAACATTATATAAGAATAACGTACACCATAACATAATACAGTAAACTTTACTACAATCACTGAGTAAAAATACATCAATAAATTTTGTTCGATTAATGATTAATGTGAAACTTGTGATTGATGCTTAGAGCACAGATATGTGATGTCGGGTCTTACAGTTGACAGTGAAACACGTAAATCATCCTCAAGGATATTCAGTCTATTTCTTGCTTTGCATTTTATTGTCATCATAGTAGAGAAGGCTTGCTCGCATAGATAGGATGTTGAAAAGGGCAAAAGTGCGTTAATTGCTTTCTTCATTAGGTTAGGTACTCCTCTCTCCGTTGAAGCCAAAAGCTAGCCACGGACGCCTCACTCTTGGTGAACTTACCTTTGAGTGTGGAATCAGCGCAAAGATCAATAAATTCCTCTGGTTCGCAAGCAGTGAAATCTATTTCCTCTGCACTATCTACGAAATCAAATGGTGAGACAACCCAGTCGAGATTCGTAGTGGAAATAGTTGGAAAGCACGCATCTATTGCACCTTGCAATCTTGATAAGTGATCACAAATGCGGTCTTACAGTTTACTCAGATCTTTATCTCCTGCCACATTAAGTAGAGATGGAAAGTTCCACAAATCTCCTTTTTGAACTGCAGACTTCCAAGAACTAAGTTTTCTTTTAAATCCTTTCATTTTATTGGTTGAGGAGATTATTGTTTCATGTCGACCCTGCATCGAAACATTCAGTTCATTCAGCTTATGACTTCCAAGAACTAAGTTTTCTTTTAAATCCTTTCATTTTATTGGTTGAGAAGATTATTGTTTCATGTCGACCCTGCATCGAAACATTCAGTTCATTCAGCTTATGAAAAATATCTGCTGATACGACAGTTCAAAACACCAAGAATCACTTAGTAAGAGCTCATGAAATGTGTCTTGATTTTCATCCTTAAAAAAAGTTTTTAGCTGTTCTTTAAGTTCGAGAAACCGGTTCAATACACGACCCCGCGACAACCACCTTACTTGTGTGTGAAGTAACAAAGAGGTATGAGCTGCATCCGTTGCGCGACATAACTGTTCAAAAATTCTGCACTTTAAAGGTCGAGACTTCACATAGTTCACCATTTTCACAACTTGGTTAAACACTTCAGCAAAATCTTCATTACACGCTTTCACGACTAATGCCTCTCTATGCAGAAAACAGTGAGTTATAATAATGGATGGATTTTCATTGAGAGCTCTGGCAGTAAAATCTTTAATTTTCCCAGACATAGATGGTGCATCATCTGTACATATAACTTGACAGTCTTTCCATGAAAGATCATGGTCATTGAGATAGGGATTAATAGAAACGAAAATATCATGGCCTGTGGTTGTAGTCTCCAGCAGTCTACAGAACAGAAACTGTTCACTAATATCTTTTTCATCAATATATATGATAAAACCAAGGAATTGCGGTTTGTCACCAATATTGAGACTCTCATCTACTTGCAAAGCAAATGTTCTATAAGTTTTTATTTTCTCCGTGACTTGTTCGTTGTTATTGCATGACATTTCAGATAGCCTGCGGCTGAACTTTCGAAATTTGATTAGCTGCTCCTTCACCAAGTATTGTTGAATCTATAACTTGACATGCAGGGCCAATGATTTCCTCTCCAAGAGTATGAGGTTTCTTTTTTTTAGCTATCAGTTCTGCTACTTTAAATGAGGCTTGAAGAGCAGTATCGCCTATGGTCATTCTCTTTACCACTCGCACAGCTGTTTTTCTTCTCCCCTTCTAATATATGTGAAAAATACAATACAGTTTTCTGTGACACACTAGGATGCTTTGTTGTAAGATGCCGCTTCAGTTTGCTAGGTACCATGGCCTCGTTGCTAAGTGTTTCGCCACAAACTAAACACACAGGGATAGGGATTTCCTCGTTGTTATTCCACTTAAATCCATACGCTAAGTAACTGTCCTGGTATGTTCTTTTCTTTCGTTTGTCTCCTTTATGTGGTGAATTCGACGGTCCGGGAGAAACTGTAAGATTTGGCTTCTTAAAGCAAGCAGTAGGAGCCGACTGTTCACTTTCACTGTCCTGGCGTTTACGTTTAACAATGAACTTATCCATAGCTAAACACTGTGAATCAACGCGAGGAAGACAACTGAAAGCGCCAAGCGGCGTACACTTTTATATATGCATCTGTCGAAGTCTCGGGAATGTTCGTGAGGAAGCGAGTAGTCTCGGGAATGTTCGGCAGGGTATAGCTGTAATGCCATCTGTGGGATACTAGTATAACTGAATTATTGAAATGAATCGACCACTATCACCATCTGCCGTGCATGAGAGTAATTGATTTGACTTATTTTATTTCAAGACCTTACAAGACTTAAGGCTTCAGTAGAAGGTTTTTTTTTTTTTTTTTTTTTTTTTTTGTTTATCTCAATATCTCGCGGCACCCCTTAGCCAATCACACGGCACCCTAGAGTGCCGGGGCACACCGGTTGGGAACCGTTGCTATAGTGAAACGATTATATTTTATTTCGTACAACCAATATAGCCACCTGATAGTACTTACATTAGGTTAGTTTTCTGCATGGTCTCCATTTCCCTTAAGGCACCTGTCGCTTCGTGGAATGAGTTTGAATATTCCTTCCTATAAAAATCCTGTTCTTGAGTGTTCAGCCATGTTGTTATGAAGAGTTGCACCTCCTCGTCCGAAGCGAATGATTGCTTTCTTTCAAGTGAGAGAAAAGGTAAAAGTCACTTGAGGCAAATCCGGGCTGCAGAGATGATGGTCAGTGATTTCCCAACGAGACTGCTTCAATAGTGTGGTGGTCTTCTGGGTTGCATGAGGTCATGCGTTGTTGCGAAGGAAGACGACACCCTCGATGAGGAGTCCTGGCTGTTTCCTCCTGATTGATTCGCACAATCGTGTCCTGGTCTCGCAGTACGGTCAGCGGTTACTGTGTGCTCTATTTCCCAAAACTCCACGAGTATGACACCCGCACTGTCCCAAAACACTGTGACCATCACCTTCCCGGCAGATGTCGCCACCTTAGACGTTTTATTTTGGAGAAGAGGGATGTTCACCTACCATTGACGCCCGCTTAATGCTGGGGCTATATTGGAGCATTCATGTTTCGTCATCCGTGGCAATGCGTCGAGGAAAACTTCCATTCCGAGGAGAACCGTTGCAAAAGTTGCAGACTTGCCCCATTGCACTTCTCCTTGTGTTGTTTGGACAAAGTTCGTGGAACCCATTGGGAACAAACTTACTGATACTGTAGAATATCGTGAACAGGTAACGAATGCTTCCAAAAGACATTCCCAGTTCTTTCTACATATGCCATAACGTGATCCTCCTATCGTCCTGAATCAGCTCTTCCACGCAAGCTGTGTTCAAATCTGTGGATGGCGTGCTGGTCAACCACTGCGATGCTCGTCGGAGACGTTTTTTCTACCGGTCCCAAACTTCCAAGACCATTTTGCAACATATTAGCGAGACATTACATCTCCTCCTCAAACTTCTACCAGCTGTCGGTGAATTACAGCTGCGGTTACATGTTTTGCCCACAGAAATCCAATAACTGATTGGATGTATTCGCGGATCGCCATTTGTGTTTACCTTGCAGTAGCGCTGTAGGTGGTAGATGGCTGAAACTCTGCACAGTTGCCAACCTCTTGTATTAAAATTACCGTGCGCTACTATGTTTGCTGTGAAAGATGAAACGCCAAGAATATGGACCTTGTAACCTTAGTTTCTGATCATCCCCCTACGTTCCTTAACGCGTATGTGCAATGTACCTACTCTATTCCACAAAAAAAATCGATATTGAGATTTTATACATAACTTAGGCATCCCTAAAACTGCATTTTTAGAAGGTCCGTAAAGGTAGGTAGGTAGGTAGGTAGGTAGGTAGGTAGGTAGGTAGGTAGGTAGGTAGGTAGGTAGGTAGGTAGGTAGGTAGGTAGGTAGGTAGGTAGGTAGGTAGGTAGGTAGGTGGGTGCGTAGGTAGGTAGGTAGGTAGGTAGGTAGGCAGGTAGGTAGGTAGGTAGGTAGGTAGGTAGGTAGGTAGGTAGGTAGGTAGGTAGGTAGGTAGGTAGGTGTGGATAGCATAACACAAAAACGAAAAGTCCATTAAATAATATACTTAGTATTTGTTTTCAGTATCCTCCAAGGATGCGACACGAAAGTTTTTAGAAAAATCCTCTACACCTTTTACATGGAACATCTTTTAAAATTGTTTGATTTTTTCAAAAATGGCTCCTAAATTTTGAATTATGTTTCAAATAGTATTGTTATTGTACCTATGTCCCATAAGGGGGCGTCCCCGGGAGGAAAGATTGAGGTGAGAGGATATACCGGGCGGCCGGAACCAGGATCCATTACACAACAATGATAGGGTCACTATAATTTCCACTATAGAAGCACCCTAACAGTCGGGCAGGTAAGCCGGAGCCTCCTGCCCCATATAGGGTTTAACGCCTCTGCCAGGAGCGGCTCACCGAACCTGGAGATACTTACTCAGAATATCCTTTTCTCTGCCACGCCGCAACGAGCACCATGGCCAACACTTCCAACACTGCAAAAAGTAAACGGGATGAAGGATGAATGAAATGACAATGGAAATGACATGGAGGGTCGACATTTAAATTCGGGGGACTAAAGAAACCTACCCAATATTCGAATTGCACCGCAAATGTTTTGGAAATAGAAACGGGCAGGACCTAAGCCTCCCGTGCCCAGGTAAGCTTAGCAAGCCTCAAAGGCAAGCTTTTACCACCTGGCAAAGGAGCGTAAACATGGTCGCCAGAAGCTTATCACACAACTGGATGTGGGTGGTGTGGGTGGTGCACGCCAGGAATTCTTCAAGCAGTACACTTCTACAGACAACGATTGTCAGGACCCACAGAGAGATATATGTCCGACTTTGTTCCAGTTGTCCCGGAGGAGTTGCAGCAGGATTCAATACCAATTGCGGTATCGGAGTTGTTGGGAGTGATTCAGGCATCCAAAATGCATACATCCCCTGGACCTGATGGCCTGCCATATGAATTTTACAAGTACTGCTGGCCTTATATTCGGAAGGAAGTGCTTCAAGTGTTCCAGGAAATATGGGATGCAGAGAGCGCGCCACCCACTTTTGCGGATGGTATAATCGTGCAGATACCGAAGAGTGCTCGGCCGCAGACAACACAGGATTTTCGACCAATCACTTTATTGAACTGTGATTACAAGTTATTTGTGAAAATCATTGGTGCTCGTATGCACAACATACTCCCACATATGATTAATGAGTTCCAGGTTGCATTACATAAAGGAGCCACCATTCACCATACGTTGGCTGCTGTGAGAGACTGTATATTGCATTGTACACAGGAAGAGAGGTCTGCTGCTATCACTAACTTAGATCTTGAAAAAGCCTTTGACAGTGTTGTTCACGAGGGGCTATGGAAACGATTGGAGGTTTTGAAAGTGCCTCAAAAGCTTGTAAACCTAGTCAGACCCCTGTATGGTGTTGCGTCCTCCAATGTACTCAGCAATGGACTTTTAACGGTGGCTATACCAGTTAAACGCTCCGTGCGCCAAGGTTGTCCCGTGTGTCGATGATATTATTCGCTCTGTATGTTGATCCGTGCTTCGACGGCTGCAATCTACTCTTACTGGAATCGATATGTATGGGCAGCGACTTGCGGTGCGAGCATATGCAGATGATGTTACTATGATGGTTACCACACACCAAGATGTTCTTCGATTGAGGGATTGTTTACAGCATTATGAGAATAGTACTGGCATGATCTTTAATTTGCGGAAGTCTGAGATATTAGTGGTTGGAATACGGCCTCCAGATACCTCAGCTTTAGGTATTCCTGTTGCGCAGTGAACAAAGATTTTGGGGATCTACTTCAGTGACAACGTGTCAGACATGAGGGAGTACAATTGGATCTCTCGTATTAATGTCTTACGTGCTGTCATGTATAATCAGAAAACACGGTTGTTGAATTTGGTACAGAGGATATCTGTAACTGCTTTGCGTTGAGCAGAATTTGGTTCCTTGCTCATGTTTTGCCTCCGACGAAACGTCATTGCCAAAGAATTGAACAGGCAACGAGTTATTTTATTTGGACTGGGAAGCTCTACAGCATTGCGCGTACCCAACTGCGTCTCCCTAAGGGCCAGGGTGGCTGGGGATTACTGGATGTGTCTCTACAGTCCCAGGCATTGATGCTTAAACTACTTCTGTTTGCCTTGGATGACCAAGGTGACCCTGTGTATGTCGTATTACAACAACGATATGCATCGTTTTGGACTCAGGGAAAACGTGACAAGATTCCCCAGCTGTTTCATGCAACGTACCTTGCATTCAGTGCGTTACCACCAGAGAAGGTCGCTAGTGGTGATTTTCGTTCTATGAAGAATGTTTATGCTTCTCTTCGGCGACCTGTTGCTGTTACCCCACACGTCCACGTGAAATATCCACATTTTCCCTGGAAACGTATTTGGAGCTGTTTTAGCATTCCGCACATTAATGTGGAATGGATAGCGGTAACATATGAGGTGGTTAATGAAGTTCTTCCTACGGCAGACAAATTATTCGTCACCGGATGACCATCTTTAGCAACTGCCCAATTTTCCATGCAGCAGATTCCCTTCCACATCGCTTGCTCGAATGTTCCGGTAAAGCAGCCATATGAACTTGGGTTTTGGGAAAATGTCGCAATTGGATACCTGGCGGTTGGAACCCTTCACCAATCGACTTGTTACATCTGAATCTGCCGAAGCTGAATCGCCCATTACACAATTCGCTTATTTGGTTGTTAATGGGTACCTTTACATGGTTACAGACGTTGGACAACCCAGCTGATTGTACACTGACCAAACTCAGGCAATTTTTCTACTCTGAGAGATGGAAACTTATCCAGAAACGCCAGACCGCATCTTTTAAACCATGGCTGCTAAAAATAATACACACTTGAAATTTCCCTGCATCAAATCCTTCCTTAGCTATAACATAAACCTTACAAAGAATAACATAAATGAAAAAAGTAGCAAATAAAATAAAATGGGGGAGGAAATATATCTATACTTGAGATATAACCCCTTTCCAAAAAAAAAAAAAAAAAAAAACAATAAAATAAAAAAAAAAGCCTCCCGCGAAACCGGTGTAATTAACCACCAGGTGGGGTGGAATGGGTATACCTAATTTTTTCCTTGATTTCTTTCAGTGCCCGGCAAATAAGCTCACAATTGACATGTTTACCGACGAGACTGAAATTACGGTGAATAGAAGAGTAAGGGAAAGTCTACTTCGGAACGGTTACACTGTCGGATTTCAGAAGTGTTTAAAAAGTGGGGTAGCACGTTGGACTTGCAATGTTAAAAGTTGCCAAACTTATGGTTGGTGACTGTTTTGCTGAAGACTTCATGGCAGTGATGCCTGTCTCGGAAAAACTACAAATGTTTTGCGACTATTTAGTGGAAACTTACATCGACGAAAATGCACTCTTTCCTCCTTCTATGTGGGCAGAACCAAGTTGCCATAAACAGAGAACTACCGACGTTTGCGAAAGTTTCCACAACAAATACAACAATCAGTTTTATTCCTGTAGCCCAGATCAGTATAGATTTCTTGAAGTACTGAAACAAAGTCAGTTTGACACTAAAATTGCAATTAATTCATCAACAAATAAAAAAAGTAAAGGTATTATCCATATTTGCAACTCATAATGCAGCAAATAGAAAATTTCAAAGCTGGAAAAATTTCAAGAATGGAATACGTGAAGTCGATTTCTTATAGAACCAAACCTGGAAATACATGGAAATAAGATCTAAGAAGAAAAATACCGCTTATTTTGAAGACGAAAATAATATATATTACTGTATGATATAGGTTTAGAAAGTCAAAATAACTAAGGATCTAAATGCGGATCTACTGTGAGTAAATTACAGAAAATAAAGAAATAATGACGAAGCTGATAAATCTGGAATCTTTTGGGGTGCGAACCAATTCGCTTCCTCGTGGTGCACCCTGGGTAACGCTAAACGAACTAGGACAAAACCACTAATTAAAATTTAAGCATTTGAGGTTCATTTTCTTTTGGTACCAGAGCCGTATTTCTTTGGTATTAATCATAAATGCAAAAATGTAACATCTTCCACTAGAAGTATGTAATACTTCATCAAATATTATAAACACAAAACTGCAACTGCTACCTGTTTCGACCGGGAGACTACCTGCTTTGGGGAGGCTTGGGGGCTATGTAATTAGGGATCTTTAAGGGTCCGGGAGGCTTCGGGCTATTTTTCTGCCGCGGGAGGCTTCGGTACCACACCCATAGAAACTGCTGTTGATGTGCGGTTTTCTTAGAATTGATTGATAGTAAGGGGCTCGTACTTTTAGCCTATAGACAGATTTTAATAATACTCAGTGTATATATAAGCAAACATACGATTTTTAAATTGAACAATGTCTATCTACACCAATATATGTGGAGCAAATTGAAATATCAATGGTGTTGAAATCTAATGCAATTAGTTTACGAGAAATCTTATTTTGAAACATTTACACACCGATACTTGCACAATCTGTGATAGGAAAGGGGGGAAAAAATCTGGTTTCTCTCATATGACCTTCTCCAACTGTTCTACAAACAAACCTCTTAGGAAAGATTATTCTTCTTTCTCTCCATGCTAATCGAGATAAACATCAGCAGAATATTCTTATTACTTAGTTCCTTATAAGTAGAAATGAACTAAGGGAATGCACTAGGCTAAAGCTGTAGTCAAATATTTTAAAAGCTGTCGTTATGCGATTGTCATTGAAAATCGCTTCTTTGTTTGACAAGGAGTAGAACAAAAGAAAAACAGACGCTTCCTGTCTGAAAAAAGTTCAAGTAGTTTACAATTGAAACCAATAAAAAGGATTATCTCGGAAACAGTTGCCTCCACCTCAAAAATGCAAAGGACATAAATTGTATATTTTGAGGAGGTCTGCATTTTGTGCAATAAGCTTTTATCTATTACGGTTTAGCAGTTAAGCAAAATTCATCCAGAATAAAGAGATCTTCAGAGGCTTTTCCCAGAAAATTCAATATATACATTTTATTGGGATATAAATATCTATAATATATGATATTTTAATCAAAATCGTTAGAGACATTTTCGAGAAAATCAAAATTTTCGAAAATGTTTCCATGTAGTTTGTGGTAGGGAAATGTTCTTGAAAATCTTCGTGTCGTGTTCTTGGAAGATACTAAACCTAAATACCATAGACACACACACACACACACACACACACACACACACACACACACACTCACATACGGAGCTTTTTTTTTTTTTTTTTTACTCAAGGAACCCCATAACATATATTTCCGGTGAAATGACTTCAAAGTGAGAAAGTAACAAAAGGAAATACACTACTTCTGTGGATTCTGACAAGTAAAGAGAAATTTGGCCTTTGAAATTTGTGTTCAAAATGACCACCGGCAGCTTCAATGCATGCTTCCAGTCTGCTATAGAGATTACTGTACACACTCTAGCAGTTCAGCGGAAATTTCACAGCAGTAATACGTCGTTTCTTATCTAGTCGATATGTACTTGTATTTCAGCTTTCCGGCAGAAAAAAGTCTAGAGATGTGAAATTCAGTAAATGGGCCGGCCAAGGTACATGTCCTCTACGTCCAATCCAACGATTTGGAAGTAATCCGCGAGGACAAGCTGTAGTAATTCGTACACTATGGGTTGCACAGCCCTCAGGTTCCTCCAGGTCTGTTTTTTTACACTATCTCTAACATGTATGTATAGCTGTGGCCACAAAGAATGAGCAAATCCCAGATTCCATGTGTCGATCGAAGAGCTTCCTGTACCTTCGTAAAAGCTGTGTTCACAATGCACACGAAAGAACTGTACAAAGTCTGTGACTGACAGCGCGATGGTAACTTGCGAGTACTGAAAACAAATCACAGAACAACGTTATGCCGGCCGAGAGGTTAAGAAAGCCTTGCTTCCATCTTAAGTTCCTACGTTCAAATTTCACGCTACATATTATTTTTTATGACTGGCTAATATTGCATTACTAATACTTTAACATGTGAAGTTATGCACACAAAAACATAGTGCTACCAACACTCATGTTAAGTAACTAAAAAGAATATGTGTAAATAAACTATTATCTTCTAAAACACTAAGAATAGATAATAAATATCGGTCTATGCCCGTATAACTGGCTTCAATCTCCGAGGCATAGACAAAATTAAATGCCTGCAGCTATATGGACGAGAAGCTAAAATATCCTATGCTTCTCAAATTTGAGCCCAGAAGCCATCTTTTGTCCTTCGCCCATCTACAGGTAAATTGGAACGCAGCTTCCTTTTTACCTTAGCCTACACGTGCCTACCACTCTCACATCCTGCCTCTAAAAACCAATTTGAAACCTTTCGAGAAATATGGACAGGATGATTATACAAATTCAACAATTCCTCACAGAGGGAATCAAAATAAACTATTATCGAGTATTACCATGTACTACACATCGTTTAGTATATCGTCAAGCTACCACAGAACACCTAGATCGTCCCTTGTCATCCAGCCCCAATACGATACAGATACACAACCATGACGGAATTGTGATGCCAGGTATTTTGCATCGTGTCGGAACCCCTTTGGACGATAGACAATCGCGTTTCCCTTGCCTTTGGAAGAAAATCTCATCTATTTGAGAATATCAGGTTATCCAGTTGCGGTTTTCATTCCTCTGTTAAATCGGTTTGTGAAGGGTGTGTTGAGTAAAAACAAAATATTCGTATTATCAAATTTGTCCAAAATTGAATTCCTAAAAATTATTTAAACGTTGGTTTTCTCAACAGTACTTTTAGTATTTTTTCATACTTTACAGATTCAATTTTTTTTTTTGTCATTGAGAGAGAACTGTTCGTTCTAATGCGTTTGCACACCATTCTGCGCACCAATACTTTATTGTGCACCATATTACGATTCGGTACAATAAACCCGTAAAGAAGCATCATAGTAACTATCATATTATTAACTGTACCGAATGTGGAGTGCTTGAAGTAAATATGTTTAAAATAAATAGTGGATATATGTTGATTCAACATCATTAAGAGAAGGGAAGGGGACGCTTGCTGCATGTGAACCAGTGACCCTCACCAGAGGAGTAATCTACATTTTGCCATAGCGCTAGTGAACACAGAGGGAAAGTGGCAGGTTTTGTAATGCCGTACAATATAAACTGTATCATGTGTCGTTAATATTTTTAGTTAATACTGATAGTAACCGAAGTACCCGATCTGATGTATAGATAGCGGTTGTTGTTTCAAATAATAACAATGGTAAGGAGTTCCAACCTTAGAAAGCTTAAGTTTGAAGTTTGACGACGATTTTACATTGTTTAGCATTTGTTTGGCAGCCATCATTAGGGAATGTTCTCAGCGAATTTGTAAACATGGATAAAACTGATCATCGTTATGTGATTCAATACTTTCATTTGAAAGGTCTTAGTCCAACTAATATTAAAGCTGAACTTGGTTCTACTCTGGGGGAGTCTTCTCCTTCGTTTACAACAGTGAATTATTGGTTGGCAGAGTTTTAGCGCGGCCGTACGAGCTGCCAAGACGAACATTGCAGTGGTCGACTAAATGAGGTTACCAGTCCAGAAACTGTAAAGAAAATCCACAAAATGGTATTGGATGACCGTCAACTGAAAGTGCGCGAGCTAGCAGACATTGCAGGCATTTCTAAAAGTTCTGTACATCGCTTACAGATTGAAAATTTGGACATGAGAAAGTTGTGTTCATGGTAGGTACCGCGTTTGCTCACAATAGAACAAAAACAAGCGTCATGAGGATGTTTCAGTCGAGTGTTTAGCAATGTTTCTCTGCAATAAAGCTGGATTTTTGCTTCGGTTCATAACAATGGATGAAACCTGAGTCAAGCACTTCACACCTGACACAAAGGAAAACAATCAAAACAGTGGATTGGAAGGGGAGAATCGGTTCGAAAGAAAGCGAAGACAGTTCCATCTTCAGGCAGGGTCATGGTGTCAGTTTTCTGGAACGCACGCGGGATAATTTTCATTGATTATCTCAAAAAAGGAAAAGTAATCAATGCGATCTTGTTACAGCGTTTGAATGATGAAATCGAACAAACAAACAAAAAAAAAAAACAAAAAAAAAAAAAAAAAAGTTTTGTTTTATTAAGACAATGCACCAGTTCACACGTCCATTGTCGCCAAAATCAATGAGTTAAAGTTCATATTGCTTCCTCAAGCACCCTATTCGCCAGATTTAGCCTCCTCTGATTATTTTCTACTTCTAAACTTGAAGAAATGGCTTGGTAATAAAAGATTTGCCGACTATGAAGAGGTGATCTGCAGTTGATGGCTATTTTTGCAGACCTCAATGGTTCTCATTATGGACTGAGTATCCAAGCTATTGAACATGCCTGGGAAAAATGTATCGAGCTGAAAGGGGACTATGTAGAGAAATAAAGATGTTTTGCCCCCAAATGTTTGTGCTTTCATTGTTAGGTCGGGTACTTTGGAACAGCCCCTGTATGTTGTTGAAGCTTGTTATGTTTTTGATTATGATTGTTAATCATATGGGTTATTAATATTAAGTTTTGGAACTTGGATACCTGTAAACAAGGCGCTGTGCCGTTTAGAAACTAAACGAATTAGGCGTTCCAGACATGACTTCCCCCCCCCCCCCATAGGTGTACATACAGTATACATAGTAGTTAGAAAAGGTACTGTATTCTACCTAAAATTCGATGCCAAGATTTCACCGAAAACATATCCTTAGGTTCCCTGAGCACGAAAAAAGCATTTTTAGAAAAAGATCAGTGTGTGTGTCTGTGGCTAGCATAACTCAAAAAAGAAGTTAAAAATCAAACTTGGTATTTATGTTTACTATCTTTCAAAGATGCCGCACGGGTTTTCAACCCCCCACCCACCATAAACTATCCTTTACATGGACATTTTTTTCAAAAATTTTGTTTTTCTCAGAAATGGCTATCACGAATTTGATTAAAACATCGTATATTAAATACATTTATATTACAAATAAAATGTATATTTTGAATTTTCTGGGAATATCCTCTGAAGACCTTATTCTGGATGAGTTTTGCAGAATTTTGTGCAATGGTCAATAAGAAATAGGCAAGAAATAAATACATATACATGTAGATCTCGTTAAAACACATTGTCATTTACCCTTTTGTTGTAGAGTTGACCGTTTTGACCGTTTTAGGTATTCCTTGATTTCAGTTTTAAACTACTTAATTTTTCTCAAGCGGGACCATACAAAGCGAACCGAACCTCAATTGCTTCACATAGCGATCAGCTTCAAAAAGATTTGTCTATCACTTTAGCATAATCCATTTCCTCATTCTCCTTCTACTTATAATGAAGCAAATAATAAGACCACCTCTGATAATGTTTATCCTAAATAGCATGATCTAGATAAACGAATAATCTTTATTTGTATTTGGAACAGCTAGAGAAAGTTATGTGATTGGAACACATCAGAGTTTTTTTTTGGATATTGTCTAACTCCCGCTTTTACTGCATAGTACCGCAGGCGATGAAACTGATGATTCATGGAATGAAGATGGAGCAATGGTGGAATGCGATGGCGAGGGAAACCGGAGAACCCGCAGAAAACCCGCCCCTGCGCCGCTTTGTCCACTACAAACCCCACATGCCAGAGTACTCGGGCCGCCTTGGTGAGAGGCGAGTGGTCTGTTAGGTGGCCGCTATACTTGTGCGATTTCAGTGCTCCTTCTATGAAAAAGGGTCTGATGGTTCACTATCCGGCACCACAAATTTAAACTCCATGGACTGGCGTGGCACCTGACGAAACCAACGGGAACTGACAACAGACAATAGAACATGTTTGCGGTTTACCTGGCAATAATTAGTAAATGTTGCTTCATCATTAAACAATATACATGATGAGTCTGGAGTATAAGTGCCCATGTACAAAAGTTAACACGATTCCCAAAAGTGTTTCCATGCAGCTCTTGATGGAGAGAGATGTGATAGGAATGTAATCTATGTCGATGGAGAATGCGAAGCACACTTGCCCCACTCATGCCACTTCCACATACGAATACGGGGGGAAGTAATTTGCGGATCTACTACAATAGCAGCCAAAACATTAATTTCTCCCTCTTCTCCAGTCATTTGTTTGTTTCTATATGTTACTTTCTCTATACGTACTGTATATAGTGCATAGAAAAGGTATTGCATTGCACCCAAAAATTCGGCCGCGCCATGGCCGAGTGGTTAGACCACTCGCCTCTCACCTAGACGGCCGCCTCGATCCCAGGTGACCGCATGTGAAATTTGTGATGGACAAGGCAGTACAGGGAAGTTTTCTCCGGGTTCTCCAGTTTCATCCGCCATCGCATTCCACCGGTGCTCCATCTTCATTCCATGTATCACCAGTGTCATCTCCTGCGGTGCGTTAAACTCTACAAAAAAAATCGATACTGAAATTTTACCGGAAATACATGTTTTGATACCTCCTGGATTAAAAAAAAGCATTTTTATAAGAATATCCGTATGTCTGTCAGTATTTCAGTGTGTGTGTGTGTGTGTGTGTGTGTCTGTTTGTCTGTCTGTCTGTCTATGGCAGCATAACTCAAACTCAAAATAGAAAAGTCCGTTATATACCAAACTTGGTATTTAAGTTCAGGATCTTCCAAGCATGCATGCGATACGAAGATTTTCAAGAAGATCCCCCCACCCCAACTACCCTTTACGTGGAAAAATTTTCGAAAATGTTTATTTTCTCAAAAATGGCTCTAACGATTTTGATTAAAACACCATATATATGTGTAAAATAAATTGTATATCTTGAATTTTCTGGGAATAATCTCTAAAGACCTATTTATTGTGAATGAAATTTGCTGAATTTTGCGTAACCGGTAAACCATAACAGATAGCCAAGAAGTTACTACACAACAAATTTACAACTTCTTAAAACAAACAATTTATGTTATACGCATTTTTTTCCTGGAGTCGATTGTTTTTAAGATAATCCTTGTTATTAATTTTAGTTTCAAAATACTTATACTTTTCTCATGCAGGAATTTATCAACTCGTAGAAATATAAAGGCTTCAGTCACATAGCAAACAGCTTTCGACTATCACTTTAACCTATGGTACTCCCTTATTTCGCTTACAAGGAAGCAAGTAACAAGACTTTTTTTTGCTAATTGTTTCTCGATTAGCATGAAGTAAATAGAAACATAAACTGTTTAACAATAATTTGTTGCCGAAATGTAGATAAAGTCATATGAATGAACACATCAGGTTTATTAGGTGTTGCACTACCACATCACGTACTAACTGGTTGAACAGGTTGATGCATAATTGGACAGATGGATGACGTCTCCATACACCATGAACATGGTGGCTTTTTCTGCATTGGTAAATCCCATCTTCCACTCGCGATCTTTTGCTTGAATTACCACAAACCGACTAGTAAGACGCAATGCAATCAATGAACAGAAAACACAATGTAATCAATCGTAACATTATCGTACCTAGCAGCTAAGCAGGTTGAATGGAACAAACAACCGTCGTTGTGGAAACTTTTAAAAATAGACTTCTCACCCGTAGGTCCCGGGCTCAATTGCCGACTGGGGCGGGGAATTTTTATTTAATCGTATTCCCTATCTTTATTCCCTATCCTCAACAGAGTCTGGAAGTATGCATGTGAGAGTGAATGTGCGCGTGTGTTTAATGATATAAAATGAGAAACCTAATGGCAATATCCTACAGTGATCATATGAGTTGTTTCACAAGTCAAAGCCCCAAATATGACCATAGAAGTTAAAGCGGGCTATAAAAATGAAGCAATTAAAAAAAATATGATAACAGGCTTCATAGCATATTTTCTTGATCCTTTTGTGATGATTGAGATAGATTTTATTTGTAGGTGGAAAATACTTTCTTTTATATTCAGGTAGTTCTTGACTTTACATTTGGATTTATTTCATTTGGCATTACTGTTTTATATTGATATTGTTCTATTGTTGGGCTTTGCTGGTGTGTGCCATTATCGTTACTCCAGCTGGATTGGAAAGTTGTTATAAGTATTCCCCAGTTGAAATAAATTGAATTTGGAGCCGGCGATAGATTGTTCACTGAAACTTAATTCTTTTGTCAGGTACCCTTCCCTTTTCCTCAGATACTTTTTTTTTTTTTGGTCAACCTCGTGGAAGTATCCCGAAGTTATCTGTGCTGAGCAGCGGTAGATTTCTCAACATGGAAGATTACATTTACAGACGTAGTCGCAGTTTTAATCTCCTACAGAAGCCATATTAAAAAGGAGCAACATGGGAACTGAGAAAAGCAACTCCATTGGTACTTGATCGCTATTGTATTCCGACAGAACTCCCAAATCAAGTTAGAACTGCACAAAATGCAGACTTAACTCTAAGAAATTCGGGGTTCCGAGAATATCTAAAGTAAAATTAGTACGAATATATAAACGGGACCTAACACAAGAAAATGTGCAATGTGGTACGGTGTGTGTACGTGTGCGTGTTTGTGTGTATGTGTGTGTGTGTGTTTGTCGGCGCATGCATTTGATATGGGAGGGGATGCCGCATTGCAGCCATTGGCTTATTGTACATCAGATCCCAGGAGGATAGGATGAGATGAGGGTAATTTCAAAGGGCTGCCGAAACTGGACGGCAGGGGAAGAGCCACCGTGTAGGGCCCACAATTTTTTCCAAGCAGTTGTTCATCTCGATGCGGGGAGCGTTAGGAGCGCGCATTCCAGGTCTGACCAAACTTCCTGAGTCTACAGACGATTTCCAACGCCATCCCGCAGTATTTCCAGAGCGCATTCACCACCACAGAAGGACGCCACAACCGCAGTCCTCGCCGACACTTACAACCTTGAAAGAGGTCGGTTGGATGAAATGGAAATGAAATGAAAGGACAGGAATTTCAGGGGAATGAAGAAACATCTCCAGCATTTGCCTAGTGATCCGGGAAAACTCCCGAAAACTCATGGGTCGGAGAGGTAGACCGCGGGAATCGACCCCACGACCTCCCAAATGCCAGTCTCAGATGAAATACCTGAGCTACCTGCTCGGTATCTAGTACTGGTAGTATGTACCGGAAGTGACAGAGGTAGTAATGTTGAAGAAATTACAGAATTGACTAAAGAAAGTGTTTTGCCGTTATTAATTGAAACCTTGCGCTTATTGACGAAACATACACAAGGAGAGGCATGTTTCCAAATTATAAATAATAATTATGAAGTGTCTTTTCATTTAATTTCATATAAACATTTATGTTGAGTTAGTTGTTGCGACTCAGCCGATAAGGAAGTTGGTTTTCTTTATCCTCAAGGTTGAGGTGATAATGTGCTCCGCAGTAAGCGTTGTACTTTGCGCGCACATACAGCATGTTTCGCGCAATTTCGGCAGAATAGCAAGGCGACCTTATTGAGATATGAAGTATCATATAATTATACATCCTGATATATAGTGACTTAAATGCTGTAGATCCCCGAGTTCACGAGCTGGTTCTGGTAAATTAGATAACGTGTTCACCATTATTGCTGTGGGTCTCAAAGAAAGAAACAAAGAAACAACACTGCGGAAATTGTCCGATATGACCAAGTAGGTTAAAGAACATTAAGCTACACACACGCACGCACGCACGCACGCACGCACACAGAACACTGCGGAAAGACAGGCAGACGAGATAACTCTTCTTCTGCCCTCGATTTCCCGTAAAACCAGCGACCAAGAAAATGTACACGCATTGCACACAAACTCATCCACCCCTTTCTTACGCTAATCTTGAATTTTCTGTGATACTTTATTTTATATCTGTTCTTTCTGATATATTACTAGAATTGCTTAAATGGGTAAAGATTTCACATTGTGGGTAGTACATTTTGTTATTTTCCCTATTTTTTTTTAAATTCATGGCGCCTATTTTAACTCAACTTTATTAAAATTACAAATATGTGATTAAAGATAATATAACGACTACGTTTTACTGATATATTTTATATTTATTTATAAGTATTGTCGTTTCAAAGGACGTTGTTTACACCTTTATGTTAAAAATAAAATGTTGCATGAAATATATTTTAATATTTATTATAACGAAAACTACTTTGCGCAGAAGCGTAAACTTTTACAGGATTGTGCGATTCAAAAAGAATATATCTATTATTCTGGGGTCAGATGCCTGTAGAGGAGCAGAGGCACTGCTTTACAGAAAAGCCAGAACGGGTGATCCGCCTGATGCCTCGAATGAAAGTGAGGAAGTGGATGCTAATTAAATGATGGGAGAAATCGATGACAGGAAAGATGATTATGGAGCAGTTGGTGGAATGAATGGAGGGGAAAATGGAGAAACCGGAGGAAACTCGCCCAGACACCCCTTAGTCCACCAAAAATCCGGATCGATGCCGGGCCGCCTAGATGAAAGGTCAGGGGTCCAACCACTCGGCATTGGAGCCGTCACACTCAAAATATCCCTGATTAAAAACAAAAAAGTACTAGGCAATTGTTTTTCTGTTTACTGGCTCTTAGAGATAGACTGGCCCCAATGCGACTTCTAGGTTATGTTTTGACAATGCTTCTAATCTGTTACGTTTGTATGCATTGAGATAACCTAGAAACATGAGTTGTGTGTGATAGTCACACGCCTTTATTAGATATCATTATGTTCATAGCTATTCACGAATTATTTACACGAAAGCGCATTTTTATCTCTAAAGTTTTGCAAGGTACAGTTCAAACTTGATAAAGCCACCGTAATGCAAGTTTAGATGTGCTTAGACAGGTAGAAACATATACACCCACACACAAAATAGCATATGACAGCCATGACTTCATTACTCCTGACAGGAGTTCATTAGAAACAAAAGAACAATAATTTAACAATTTGATGTGGTCTACTTAAAGCGTGAAAACATCATCATTAACAAAAGCGCCATTTTTACAGCTGGTTAATGCCACAAACATTTCACTTTTCATAACTTATATACCTGTTGAAACTAAATTTGCGTTTTCTTACTGTACGTATGGTTGCCCAAGAACGAAGAGTTCGCCAGCTACATACAAAAAAGCAATTTGTCAAACATAACATGATTATTTTAATAACAAAGAGCTATTTACAAGTAAAAAGAAACTACCTAAGCATTTTTCACATATAAGGTGGATTTTCTGAGATATAATACTTCTTGAAAAACTGCCTGATTTAATGCAACTTTAATACAAATTTAGTTTTCTTTATGAGCTGTACTGATCCACCCTCTCTCTCTCTCTCTCTCTCTCTCCCTCTCCCTCTTTCTCTCTACCTCTCTCTCTTCAGGAGTCTCAGGGTTTATTTACAGTGAAATCTCGATATCGATTTTTTTTTGTTGCAATTCAACATTTCCTCTATTTCGTAAGCGGTAGGGAAAAGGAATATAGTTGCAATTTAATGGCATTAACGTTTGTATCTTGAACAACACTTTTACAAAAAAAAAAAATTATAATAATAATAATAATAATAAATAAATAAATAAACATGCTTAGAAGCAAGAGAATACAATTTAAAAAAAAAAAAAAGCTTTATTACTTATGATTATAATAAAATAACATTTACTTATTCCTCCATGAATCTTTACATACAATAAGCTTGTTACTAATATTTTCCGACGGTTTTCTTTATAATAGATTTCTGATAAACAACTGATGATAACGTATGTAACAGCCCAATAGGTAACCTAAAATATAACATCTGATGTAAAATTATACGTTTTCTGGGCGTTATAGATTTATACATGCCTTCTACCGTATATTTATAATTAGAGTTATTATTTTGTCTATTTTATTCTTGTGTACCAACATTTAGGCAGATTAGCCCAAAATCCATATTTATGTCATTTTTAAGAGTCTGTGTGAATTTTATAGTGACTATTATGCTTCTTTGAGGGGTTAATGCCTGCTTATGGGATTGAACCTATTAGTGTATTTTTACGAATTATCTGCATAAAAAAAAAAAAATCTGATACCTATATTACATTCACAAGACTTTCTCTACCTGGTCTGCAATCAAACTTCTTACACAAGATTATTTTTCCTTCTACTTCATGTCAAATAAGATAAGCATTAGCAGAATAATCTTATTACTTATTTCCTTATAATGGAAGGGAGCTAAGGAAATGCACTATGGTAAAGCGACAGTAAAATGTTTTGAAAGCGATTGTTAATCAAATTTGCTTCTTTGTGTGGCCAAAAGTAAACAAAAAAAAATGGACGACTTCCTGTTTGAATAAAGAATGTTTTGAAATTGAAACCAATAAAAAGGATTATCTCGGAAACGGTTAGCTCCACAACAAAAATGTATAGGACATAAATTGTGTATTTTGACGGGATCTACATTTTCTGCAACGAGATTTTGTCTATCTCTTACGGTTTATCAGTTATGCAAAAGTCATTCAGAATGAAGACACGCTATTCCCAGGAAATTTAATATATATATATATATATATATATATATATATATATATATATGTTATTTGTTATTTAAACATGTTTAATATACAGAATTTAATTCACAATCGTCAAAGTCATTTTTGAGAAAATTAAAGCTTTCGAAAAATTTTCCATGTAGGTAGATGATAGTTTGTGGGGCATTTTGTTGACAATCTTCGTCTTGCATCCTTGGGAGATATTAACTTTAATACCAAGTTTGGTATGTAACGAACGTTTCGCTTTTTAGTTATGCTGCGAAAAAAGTTCCAGATAAAAGCTTCATCCTTCCTTTGATGTTAATGTTTTAAAGTTAAGCCCCCCCCCCCCAAAAGAAAAGAAAAAGTGAAGAGGGGTTTGCAGTCTATTCCAGATAATTAAAGATATAATCTTTATTAAAAACATTAGCGATTTACAATGTTGTAAGTACTTTAAGTCTCTGGCTTGATAGTTTAACCAACTATTAAGTCAATCAGTGTTAATTCAATGTAGGACAGGAGTTCAATAGGTGGAATTAAACTAGAAAATTCAGTACCATAGCCGGGATTTAAACCACGGTTATCCGGTGTCCGCCCAGTTTCTCTAACTACTGAGTTACCAGCTCTTAAACTATTTCTCTGTGATTTAGAGCCCTATATTGTTTATTTTTATTGGGATTAAATGAAAGTATATAACAAAACTATTTCTGAAGCTGCTGAATGCTTCTTGAAATATGTTACTTGAAGTTTCTTGAAATGTTTACTTGAAGTAGAAGGGTAAGGTTCAGTAAGGATACTTTGTTGCAGAATAGGTGGAGAAAGTCATGCGAATGTAATATAGATTAAATAGATTTTCATTTTGTTCAGATTTGGGTACATGAATATGCAGAAATTGAATACCTCTCTCGTATACTTCAACTAGACAGCACAGTATTTTATCAAATTTAAATAAATGCGTAACTTTGGCTTAGTCAAACGCATATGTACTTTCTCAACTTTGCAGCAAAAATTATTATACTCTTTTTAGAAACTATCAATGACATGTATAAATGGAGCTTATTCATGATGTTCTACAAGTATTCAGTGAATATATTCTTGAAATGCAGAAAACAGCATCAATACACAGATTTCAATTAGTTACAAGATTTAAACTTTCTAATGCATCAGCTTTGTTGCTAGGTAAAGTCACATTTTTATTCCACAAATATCAAAACAGAAATTAAATTCACTAAATAATGAAGGAATATTAAGCTTAGTGACTGTTAAGATTGCTGAAAAAGGTCATTTCTTCTATAATCACTATATTTCTTACTCAGTAATCTGGTAAAATTGCTTTGAAGAGAGTGGATAAATTAATTTGTTTTTCTTTGAGAGATACCAATGAATTGCAGGCAGTTTATTCAGAATTTGATAACATTTATAAATAGTATCATTAAAATAACCATAAAATTTCAGATGCTTTTGATATTGACAAGTTATTTGATGAACTTTTGCTGTTAACATTATTGACATTGCCTACAGGACTTACTTATGTAGAAGGCGTAGTTCTATGGATAAAGGCTTTTAAACGATTGTTATGTTCATCAAAGTCAATGTAAACGTTTTGAGAAAATTATTGAATTTCTATGGAACTTCAGTCCCAGCGAGTGTTTTCTATTACGAAAAATTTACAGATTCCAGAGAGATCGCCTCAAGATAGACAATATTAAAGCAATGTTGCAGATAAGGGTGAATTGCGAACTAACGTGTTCAGAATTTCAGGATCTTGTAAAAATGTAGTGCGTTTTTGTTAGAAATTCTAAGTTCAAAGACCGATGATGGTAAATAAAATTGGATGAGTTTGTTCAATGAGGATATAGAAGTTGAACCAAGCCAGGATTTACTAAGAGCTTCCGCTAGACAAGTGACAGAGGTTAAAGAATAATAACATTGTATAATTATTTTAGTTTGTTATGCTTATGTAATTAAATAATCAGAACCTTAAGCCCAAACTATCGTTATCAATAGAAGGGTCGTTAGAGTGGTAAATCCACCTTCAAAGAATTATGGTGAAAATATGAAATAATTAGAAATAAAAGCTGCACCTTGAGGGCAATTTTAAATTAACAATATATATTTAGAAACAACAAGGGAAAACGAAAATCAAGGTTTAATATTTCACGTGCTCTTTGTTGAGCGTTGCTTTGAAATTAAAGTGGATAGAGGGATAAAACGAATTGTGTTTTCTAATTTTTGAAGAACTATTTTTTTACCAAAACATCTTTGAAAAGAGTATCGAATTCTCTTAGGTTTCCAAATACCATATCTTCTGCTGCTTAGATTTGTTATTGTATTTATTTATATTGCCAATAAAAATACTTTGTTAAAAAGTTTCGTATTAAGTTATTTAAATTAATGCTCTTTCACCAAAAAATAAAAAAGATTTTTCTCAAGGCAGGTGGTCATAAATGATGAGCCTACCCTTTTGCTGCTCGGATAAGTGGCATACATCTTTAAAAAGATTTGGTAGGTAGGTTTTATAGCGGCAGAAATTGAGTGGGGGAAAATAAATTGCAGTAAAGTATATCATTTTAAATGACATATGTTTTAAATTCGCGTAGTATGGAATAAATGTACACAGTGGGCACCGTTGCTGAAACTAATATGAGCTGTCAGTTCAATGGCTGAATTGACGTACTTGCCGCGATATCCAGGAACTCTTCGAAGCAACAGCTATTCATATCTTTGTCATTTTATCTTTGTTACCCAGCAAGTTTACTATTTGAAACGGTTTAACTAAAATTCGTGATATTTTTAGCGCCTTGAATACAATGTATGTTATGCATTTTTACTTTCTCTACACATACTATGTACATACCAAAAATTCGATACCGAGATTTCACCAGAAATATATGTTTTAGGGTCCCTTGTATCCAAAAAAATCATTTTCAGAAAAAGGTCCGAGTGCATGTGTGTGTCCGTGTGCCTGTGAACATGATTACTCAAAAACGAAAAGTCGGTAAAATACCAAACTTGGTATTTAAGTTTAGTATCTTCCAGGGATGCAACACCAAGATTTTGATTTAAAAAAACGTACCCCAAACTACACTTTACATGGATTTTTTTTCTCGAAAATTATGATTTTCTCAAAAATGGCTCTAGCGATGTTGATTAAAAGGTCGTATATTAAAGATATTTACCTGATAAATAAAATGTATATCTTGAATTTTATGGGAATAGCTTCTGAAGACTACTTTATTCTGGATGAATTTTACGGAATTTTGCATAACTGCTAAACCGTAAGAAATTGACAAAAACTTAACACACAAAAAATGCAGAGCACGTTAAAACACACAATTTATGTTATGTACATTTTTTGTCGTGGAGTTGATCGTTTTTGAGATATTCCTTGTTTTTTATTTCACCTTTAAAAACCTTACTTTTCTCATACAGGAATTTATCAACTCCTGTCCATACAAACAAAAGTACTGCATCACATAGCAACCAGCTTTTGACTATCACTTTAACCTGTGGTACTCCCTTATTTTTTTTTGTAGTGTTTCACGCCCGCTTTTACTACGTTGGAACCGCAGGCGATGACACTGGTGATACACGAAGATGGAGCACTGGTGGAAAGCGATGGCGGGGGAAACCGGAAAACCCGGAGAAAGCCCGTCCCTGCGCCGCTTTGTCCACTACAAATCTCACATGCTGTCGTTTGGGATCGAACCCGAGCAGTCTAGGCGCGGCCGCTCTCTTATTTCGCTTCTACTTACAAAGAAGCCAGTAATAAGACTATTCCTGCTAATTTTTTCTCGATTAGCATGAAGTAAATGGAGGCATAAGCTTTTTAACAATAATTTGTGGCAGAGATGTAGAGAAAGTCATGTGAATGGAACACGTCAGATTTTTCCTCACGCACCGATCTGGCCTAAAGATTCTTAATTATTTGAAATGGTTGTTTTAATATTTTTCCACTTCCTGAAATCTATTTTGAAAAGTCTTAAAGACTGACTCTCAAGAACTTGGAAGTTTAATGCGAAATATTAGTAATGCTCATTATTCTTAAAATATACTCGTAATTTAATTGAGCGATGCCCTTTTTTTTTTTTTTTTTAGGTAGTATTTAGCTCCCGCTTTAACTACTTATGGCACCGCAGGCGGTGACATTGATACATGAATGAAAATGGAGCACCGGAGGAATGCGATGGCGGGAAAAACCGGAGAACCCGGAGAAAACCCGCCCCAGCGCCGCTTTGTCCACCACAATCTCACATGCGGTCACTTGGGATCTCTCGTCTAGGTGAGAGGCAAGTGGTCTAACTACTCGGCCAAGAAGTGGCCTAGCGAGGCCTTGATTTCATAAACGACATCTTAGTTTAAATGTTATAGTTTAATTTCACTAAGTTTTTGTCCTAGATTTTATTTTTACATATTATAAATAGAGGAAATATTGTATTTCATACAAAAACCTCATGCCAAAATTTTACCAGAAATATGTTTTAAAGCCTCCTGTGTGTGTGTGTGTGTGTGTGTGTGTGTGTGTGTGTGTGTGTGTGTGTGTGTGTGTGTGTGTGGTGTGAATAGCATAACTCAAAAAGGAAAAGTTTTTTAAATCGGTACCAATCTTGGCATTTACGTTCATCGTCTTCCAAAGATACGAAACGAATATTTTCATAAACCCCGCTCCCACCTCAAACAACCCTATAGATGAGACATTTTTCTAAAACTTCAATTTTCTCAAAAGTAGTTGTAACGATTTCGAAAAATTTACTTACATGTTCGAGATATTTTCATGACTCATGAAATGCATATTTTGAATTTTCTGGGAATACTCTGAAGTCCTCTTCATTCTGAAGAACAATTGTATAACTGGTAAACCGTAACAGAGAGATGAAATCTTACTATGCATTATGTCAAATGACCGTTTTTCCTATGTAGAGTAAATAATTTCCGAGATAATCGATCCACGATTAATAATACTATTCAATGACGAAACATAGTTTCATTTACATGGTCATGTGTCATCTTAACACAACCAATATTATGCTACAGACAACCCCAATTTCGTTCATGAGAAAGAAAATCGGGTGTGATGCGCAATAAATGGATACAGAATAATAGGGCCTAATTTTATGACTGTACCATAAATGCAGAAAGATATGGAAATTATATACTGACACCATGTTTCGAACAGCTGACGGACATTAAATGTTGGTCTAAATATTTCCAGCAGGATGAATCATTATAGTTTATGGCGCTTATTTTTTAGGATAGAATCATTAGTAAGGGTTTATGGCTCGCTCGGCCCCCTGATCTTACGGTATACGAATTTTATTTATGGGGCAACTTGAAAAATAGAGTATACAAAACTAATCCCCATACATTAGAAGAATTAAAACAAAATATCAGGACAGAAATTAACGCTATTTCGGAAGCTGAGATAATGTGTGTGTGAATGAAAATTTCGCAGAAGATGCCGTAGATGTATTGATGCAGATGAACGGCATTTCCAACATCTCCTGTGATAAGGTATGTTTTATGTTTATTCCGATAATTGCTAATGTGATTTGAGATTTTATTTGACGTCTACGCACGTGTGAGTGGGTGACGGGCCGTGTGATTGCCAGCCAAGTATATGGGAGACGGACCGTGCGCCTGACGGACAAGTTTTGTAACATACTTGCTGTGAATCGCGCAAGGTGCGATGTCCTGAAGCTCATCATTCTTTTAATTAACAACAAACGCATTTCTTACATTGCAGAGGTTATCTTCAAATAAAAGAGCAACCTTTCAGGGCTCTACAAGGGAACAGAGTTATGTGCCAAAGGCCAACAAGTTCCAGACATCAGGTAAATTATCCGTAATGTTGACAGCAATCATTGCAAATGCTGCTAAAGTCAATAATCACAGCATCTACACACAAAATACCTATGCTGAAGTCGCAAGTCCGTCTTCTTCGTCCTCACAAGCAGCCAATCACCTCCGACATATTCCATACTCCTCCTATTCTCTATTCTCATTGGTCTACTCTCTCAAGCATTATTTTTCGTCGGTATCTTCTAATCAAAACGCCCGTAAATAATTACTTTCTTATTTCTATAGGTCCAAAATGTCAAAGAATAAACATTTGTTATATCCGACAGCGCACTCTGCGAAGCTGGAACGCCTTCGTGCAAAACGAATCAACTTCACTTTCCATCAATCAATAACATTGATATTGCATGCATAACAGTGGCATATTTCCTTCTAAATGAACCATTTATTTCTCCAAGTTACAAAATGTATAGATACGATCGGATAGTCAGTAAAGTTTCAGCAGAGGTAGATATCAGAATCAAACAAAATATTTTTTATAGCTAAGATTTTTCAGACTTCAATATTTTCGGAATTAATAGTTAGTTTCATGAAAACGACCTCGTCCTAATAAGTTCTCATTATACCCCCCCCCCCCAAAATAGTGACTTTTATCCCTACTATGTGTTTTAAAGAAAATTGCTCCACGATGCAATAGGATGTTTCAAACTGCAAACGCACAAATGGAGCTGCAGAACTACAAATTCCAATTACTCTCACCTGTTTAATTTTAACAATATGAATGAATTGCAAGACTCAGCATCGACAGAACCCATATTTTATTCAAAGGATTCTAATATTGCCTCTGATATTCTCAACAACGGCCTTCACAGAAACATCCAAGTTCCTGCATAGACGAATTAAACAACTGCACACCACTCTGATTACTTTTAGCTTCTGATTCCTTGTTATCTAACTCCAAGTGCACTTCTAGTGGCACCATGTTTTATACATTGTTTTATATAATCAGAAAATGTTTCAGTAATTTTAATATGTTGTACGAAACTTCTTCTCTGGACGATGCCCACTGATATTGGAGATATTATGTGGGTTGAATTCTCATCTCATACCTTAGATTTCTGCAGTAATTAACAATATGCCTACAGGTGCGAGGTTGAGCACATATCTTATTAATGTGGTGCATGGTAACAGGTGATGATAAATTATTAAATAAGTATATAAATTTGGGTGAAGTGTTAAAGAAAACACGTTTAAACTTTGTAGTTGCAATATAAATACTACACAAAAGAATAAACAATGTGAATTACTTGATTGGACAAAGGTAGCATTGAAATCTGGCACTTGGCATCCCTTTAGCATTTTGTTAAATTTATTGATCAAACTCTTGTAATTTACATTTAAATTTTGTGCGCGGTGAATATGCAGCTACAACATTTCTACTTATCACTATTCTTTCACCTCTAGTTATTTATTACCGCACTTACAACTTTTGTTTATCTTCGCCACCTACGCAGATAGATGTGAGTTCAACTATCTCGCAGCCAATATCTTCAATATGACGCTATCTTTTGACGTCACAGATATACGCTAAGTTTAACATTGTATCCCACCATGCAGTAAGCTTCTATCATTGCTACTATTACTCAAATGCTTGAATGTGTTTTGCAGATACACCCACATCCAAGGACCGAAATTGCCTGTTGGGGAACTAACAGCACTCTCAGACTTTCCCCATCTTCTCTAACTTTAACAAAAGATCAAGCTCCTTTCATAAATCTGTGAATGTATCATGATTATCACTATTACAGTTCACGACCTTTTCTCCGAGAACGTACCATTGTCCTTCCTCTCAAAATCAACAGTCAGATTGTAATAGGCACCAACAGCAAATGTTATGCCTTAGCACTACTACCACATAAACTGGTATTTACTCCCAACGTTAATATTAATCTTCATTTTACGGGATTATCTACATGTGAACTATTAGCCCTTATTGACGAATCCAGAGTTCCAAAAAATTTCTTACAGGAGCCTACCTGAATTATTTCGCATTCAAGATCTTGTCTCCCGGATATATCTAACACTGAGTTAAAACACCTCACCAAAAAAAGTACTAGCTTATTTGCCCTCAACATATTAGGCTTATCTTAAAATCAGCTACCTTTTGCGAACATAGACTCTTGTATAAGTGATAGTGTTTCATATGTACAATAAGCACACGAATTTGCCTTCTAAATATAAACCAATACACATATTCTACACATTCACAAATCCACAATACACTGTCTAAATTATTAGAAAACAAATTTTTGAAATACTCTTATTTATCCCAATAACATCATTCCGCTTGCCAATTCGGATTTCAACAAAAGCACTCACCACACGTCAACTAATCAGGATTATCCATTCAATTATACTTTAACTACCGCCCTTCTGCCTTATTTCGGATTTTACAATCCTCTTTTATTCCACTCTTATCTTAATACTATCAATACTACCATGCCAGTTTATTTGATTCATAAATAGTTGGCACGTACTTCTAACAGCAATAAGAAGTATGCAGTTTTTCCTGCTACACTACTATAATACTATAATACCCCATCCGTTGCAGCACTGATAATCACCCGGATGCTCACACAAACCTAATGAAATACTAGTGCCATAGTATACTCATCTAGAATGTCCATATTAATTGCATGGTAGCCTTAACTTCAGGCTGGTTATCAACATTCTACCATTGTTCAATCGCGGAACTTCATAAGTGCGATTGTTCACTTTTCTATAGAATTCTCATGAGACCACTGATCATTCTGCACTCCAGTTTGGTGAGCTGCAACATCTACACCGCTTACGTATGTATACAAAATAAAGTTCTCTGAATTGCTATCATTACAGGACATTTCGTCAGAAATGCATACCATACATCATCGTGAACTTCGCAGCTTATCACTAATCAATACGTTAGCAAATTTGCAGACCATTCTGTCATCAATCATCATCTTTAAGACGTTCCTTGAGCCGTATCTTTGGTGATGGGTCTCTCCTGCCAACATGCTTGAAGAGGTGACTACGCCTTTATATCTTACTAAGTGATACTAGAAACAGATAATTTATAAATCCTCTCATTTCATGTAATTAAAGCAATTGCAAAAATCCTCAGAGGAGCAGTAATACTATTATACGTATATTAAAATTTGATGTGTTCCATTTACATGACTTTCTCTATATCTCTAATTATTGTTAAAAGCTCATTCTTCTATCTACTTCATGCTAATTGAGATAAACATTAGCAAAAATTGTCTTATTACTCGATTCCCTGTAAATAGAAGGAAAATAAGGGAATACGCTAGACTAAAGTTATAGTCAAATCATTTAAAAACTGGTTGCCATTGACTGAAATTCGTTTCTTTGGCAGGAGTTGACAAATTCCCGTATGAGAAAAGTTTGAACATTTTAAAACTGAAACAAATAACAATGAGTAACTTGGAAATTGTCAACTCCACAAAAAAAGCAACAAAAAACTATACACACAAATTGTGTGTTTTAACGAGATCTACATTTTTTGTGCAGTAGGTTTTTGTTCATCTCTTACAGTTTACCAATAATTATGCAAAAGTCATTCAGAATGATCAGGTCTTCAGAGGCTATTCCCAGAAAATTCTAAATACACGTTATTCGTAAATATCTTTAATATAGGTATTTTAATCCAAATCATCGAAGAGCCATTTTTGAGAAATTAAAGATTTTCGAGAAAAAAAAATCCATGTTTGGGGTAGGGGGATTTCCCTCAAAATCTTCATATCGCATTCCTGGAAGATACTAAACTCAAATATCTAGTTTGGTATTTTACCGACTATTCGTTTTTGATTTATCATGTTCATAGACACACACACACACACACGGACACGCGCGCACATGCAGACCTTTTTCTAAAAATGTTTTATTTGGCATCAGGGGACTCTAAAACATGTATTTAGGGTGAAATGTCACATTATATTCGTAAATATCTTTAATATAGGTATTTTAATCCAAATCGTCGAATAACCATTTTTGAGAAATTGACGATTTTCGAGGGAAAAAAAATCCATGTTTAGGGTAGGGGGATTTCCCTCAAAATCTTCATATGGCATTCCTGGAAGATACTAAACTTAAATGTCTAGTTTGGTATTTTACCGACTATTCGTTTTTGATTTATCGTGTTCATAGACACACACACGGACACGCGCGCACTCACAGACCTTTTTCTAAACATGTTTTATTTAGTATCAGGGAACTCTAGAACGTGTATTTGGGGTGAAATGTTGACATCGAAGTTTATGATTTCTGTTGTTTACAATAACTGTCTAATTGCGCTAATCCCTTCGCACAATATTATCGCTTCGACGCTCCTCAAAGTTGACGACTGCTCTCTAATCCAACTGTACTGTACGCGAGTCACTGTATAAGACTGCAGTGTTACAAGTAGGTGTGACAATGCAGGGCTTTCATGTAAACCGCGCGCTCGCGCCGTATTAAGTTACGTACACCCACAACAATGCATGAAGATACGGAAAACCAGCCGCCACGCAGTGCAACAATTCAGGGTGAAAAGGTATGGGCGTTCCCATACTGCTTCCTCCTCAGAACTAGTCCTGAAGCAGACTAGACGATCCAGGTGTATCACTAGCCTCTGCCTTTGGGACAGTCTTTGGATGCGGTAGACATCATTAATTATCTTCATCAGAACTATAGGTGAGCCCTAAGGGCAGTCGAACTCCTCAGCGCTCCCTTGGTTGAAGGCAGACTGATTTCTAAGTAGTCGACGAACCCTCTCCATTTGTGAAGCGGTCAGATGATCGGCCGCCCTCTTTAGCAAGTCTTTCAGCTGGCGCCCCATATTCTGTGATGGTTCTCTCTCTCTCTCTCTCTCTCTCTCTCTCTCTCTCTCCATCTATCTCTATTCGCATGGATTCGTCACATGGTCATGCACTCGCTGTTGCCTCGCACTTCCCTAACTCGTCTGGATGTCCTGATCGATGTCCATTGGATTCAGCAGCCTCAAGGGTACTTCCTCCCATCACGGCAACAATTCCCGGGCAACGTGTAATCTGTTAAGTAGTGTCTTCCGGTCAAAAACCAGGTTTACTAACGTTGGCTCGCCTTCGCCACCACCTCGCTTCTTGGGAGCACAACCTACATTATCCATCAGGATCACCCTGCAGATTCCTAAATGTTCGAGTGGACTCTGGAGCAACACCTCGCGTTGACCGATTCGTAAGATATTTAGGCCGACGTCGATCGTCACCTCGTGGCTCCTGAGGACTTTTACTCCCAATATCACATCCTTAGCCACCCTCGCGACAAACATCCACAGGCTCACAGTGCTCAGTCCCAGTGTCAGCTCCAGGAGAATCTCCTTTTCTACCGTCAGGCTACCGCCTGGTGCAGTCAGTAGTAGGGCTGACAGGGTCTTCCTGTCGACAAGCTCTACTCCATGTCAGGTCTGATTAAAATCAAGGTTGTACTGGTATCTACTAATATCCTGCACAGCTTTTCTTATATCCAGCCATCTGGGATGAGGCTGTCATCTACTCTTCTGCCCAAGGCACGTAGCGTTATTCGAAGGGCTGGTGGAGGCCCATTTGAAGGTCATCGTCTTTGGGTTGTATCTCCCCCTCCTCTCTCTATCTCCGTCGGAGCGAACGCACCTGATTTTCGAGGTGTTAAGTTGGCCAACTCCATCCTCAATGCGGCCGTTAACATCTCATAGATTGTCTTATAATTGCATTAGGCGCTATGGTTATTTTCGTGAGTTTATATTATTTATTCCACCAAAAACCTTAAGTAATGCCAAAATAACTGCAGAATGTGCGTAAAACATGTTTCGAAAATTCCGGTTATTTAACCTCAGCCGTCCCTGCCCTAAACCACAGGTGAGATAGAAGCACCCAGCGGGTCCAGCCATACTACACCAACAGTATATTTCCGGCCGTGAAATAGCGGTTGTTTATGGTCAACATACAGTTCGACTCTTATCTATTAACTTGCAGTTTTTAGCCCTGTGTGTATATGTGTGCGCGTGCATTTGCATAAAGTTCACAGCATAAACAATCCGTGTGAGTTGCCGGTTATACTTGAATTACAAATCTACCACTATTTTCAGGAAGTAAATAAACACTATGCAGCATATAATAATATAATTACAATTTTTGATGGAACAAAATCATATATTAAAGTTTCGGGAAAAATACACAAAGAAAGGTGTAATTTTCTCATTCTGGTGTTAACATAGAGAAAAAAAAAAAAAAAAAAAAAAAACAAAGAAAAAAAAACGCAACTTTACTCCATTATTTCTTAAAATAAATATGTTAGAACAAAATAATTATGCATTATTATTTATTTATTAAATACCTAACTATTCAAAAACAAACTACTTTTAAAATAAAAAAACAATATTTTTGGAATTTATATGTGAACACCACACCAACAAACTACGCAGAAACTTCACTTCAACTACCGAAACATTAACACCTAGCGAAAAGCACACCACAACTTCACCCCAATTTTCAACCCTGCAGATGAACATCATATTGAACACCACGACGACACCAGCGAGGGATTCTGCTGGTCATTTCGGGGCTTTAGCGCAGTTGTGATCGGCGATCATCCGCCTCATCTTCCAAGATAGAGAAAATACACCTCAGCACTTCAAACCAGAGTGACATTTTTAGGGAAAGAAGTACAAATAGAAGAAAGCCACACCACTTGGACACCACCTTGTTGCGAGTACTGACACACCGCCGAGAACTGATCAACACCACGTTCTCAATACCGCGGAACTCCAAACCTCACAACAGAGTGCAGAAAATACCTCACCAGACGCCGCCGTCACTGCTCCGCATGTCGCAGAAACGACAATTACACCTGCCAGACCTGATGCTCATACTACCCTCGACAAGAAGCATGAACACCACAATCCAACGAAGGATATACATTACAAAGGAAACACACACATCAGAATGAGATTGCAGCTGGAATATCTCCACATATGAACCAACCACCGCAGACCCTTTCAGCAACACAACCAAACAGCAAACAGCCACCACGAGACATTAAAAATATAACTGCCAGAGGATCAAGACAGTCGAACCAGTCACCGCCGACCCGCCAACACCACAACAAATCAACAAGCAACCACCACAAGAATACAGAAGATGATATTCTAAAGAAAAAGAAGTTCGAACCTCATAAGACACCGAAGTCTACTTCACAGAAGACCTGCAAATGACGCTACAAGAGATACACAAGTGTAGCAGAGAAATTCAGACCATCATCAGTAAGCTCAACGCAACTGAACAACAAAAACGATCTTCCAACAGAAGCCCGAACAACACAAGATAATGGGGAAGAGTTATAAACACTACTAAATGGAATACTCAAGAACGTCAGAGAAATACAAAACAGCTTACAGACATCACGACATCCATCAGCAAGCTCAGTGCCAACAGTGAAAAACACTACAAACTCCAAATGACAACCCTAATAAACATCACCTAAAACACAAACTTTATCAAGAAACAAACCATAACAACCCTCAATAAATCTGAGAAAAAATAAGGAAGTAATGCCTACAAGCGATGGAGAAACACTCAAAAAATTATAGGAAATCACACCGAAATATTCAGAAAATTACCAGAAACAACAAAATATGCCCTCAAAAGATTATTCAAATGCCCTCTCAAAGAAAAAAGATGTTTAATTTGAAATAAATAAAGAAAAAATTAGTGCCTGCCGGTCCGAGCACATGAGCCACCCATAAAATAAAAAAAAAAAAAAAAAACAGCAAAATAACTAACACGGCTGAAGAGGTAAATTTCCCTCAAACCTGATTCCGCTCCCCGCAACATTTCTTGGAGTCCATTGGATGTGGCATAGTTGAGGAGCTCACGTATATTATTTGTGTCCTGCAAAACTTGTTTTCTGTGACTGACATCCAGTTCACTTCAAAGAGATACATGTCAAAGAAACTTCCGTACCTTTTCTGTAACTATTAAGGATTTCTCAAGTAAAAGCTGGTTCGTATTTAAGGAACTTAGAAAAATGAAGAAGTTACAAATGCCAACGGCCCAATATTTTCAAATCTAGCGTTTCTTCGAAAATGAAGTTTTGGATCATATGGGGTTTGAAGAATTGATCGTTTCCTCAGCTGTTGGGGGAGACCAACAATAACAACGCTGCCATTGTAGCAATCGTCGAGACGGTCTCTCATTTCGGACAGTAATTTAGTAGTTTCTTTCACCTTTCTGGAATAGAACTCAATATCGATGCTTTTTGTTTGAAAAATCTTGAAGATGTTCTGTCATATCGAAACTCTTACAAAAACTGTAAGAATAAAGTAGTTTGTGAGATTCTCTAAACATTCAACAAAACCTCTGCTATCCTAAAATGTAGCATTTTTAGGATGGAATTAAATCTTGTAGAAAACTCTTGTATTCATTTGCTATCATGTGCACTGTAATTCCTACAAATGGGTACACGATGGCCAACAATTTATTCCAGCAATTGAGCTCTTTTGTTGGAATGAGAAAAGAAACACGAAAGCCCGCTAAGGGTGCCGAAAAATATTTTACCTTGTTATGTAATTAAATGACTGAGCCAAAATGAAATTGAGTATATGAGTTAAAAAATGGACAAAAATAATTTGGGAATGCGTGCTGTATTAACACTTGTTTACTCCTTAGCATTCTGGAAAACACGCTCCATCCTAAGCCTCAGCTTCAATGTTCTCTGTGCAGCTCAAATCTTTGGCTATAAATACGACTTAGGTGATAAGAGTGGCTAGACGGACTGCAGTACAATCTACACTTACATTCGCTCTTGAATGTGTCCAATTGAAGCCCCCTGTACACATTCAATTTTTTTTTTCAATTCAAGAGTTTACAAGAAAAATTGTCAAATACTTTTCAATATTTGACAAGATTGTACAAGATCTTGTCAATGTCATAAATACAAAATGGAGGCAAGACAATATGCTTTACTTGCTCTAGGACTGGCTGTGTGTAATAGGTTACAAAATAAAAGGAGAAAGCAGAGGAAATGTTGGACAAGACCTTGGATACAACGCAGGACAAGCAGAGGAGTGTTTCAGTTACTGTACAAAGAACTGGAAGTAGAAGATCCAACCTCTTACAAAAACTTTTTAAGGATGGATAAAACTAATTTTACATTCTTGCTGTCCTCAATTGAGCATAGGATAACCAAACAGAACACTGTAATGCGAGAAAGCATACCAGCCCATATAAGACTAGCACTAACCTTAATGTTTCTTGCCACAGGAGAAAGTTTCACTAGTGTGATGTACACCACCAGAATACCGTTTACAACCATAGCTAAAATCATACCAGAAGTATGCAAAGCTATATTTGATGGGCTCAGAGACATATTTAAAGGTAAGTTCAATACCTCAATGGGTTGTTTTTCTTTTAATTTTCATGGGGCAAATGCCTTAATATTAAAAAAATTAAAATTCACCATTAAGCAAATGCCAATGAGATGAGAAATACTTATTTTTTTTTTTCTCTTGTTTTTGACCAAGTAACAAGAGTGCATTTGCATTAACTTCATGCTATTCCAGAAAATTAAAATTTCACACCTCTATCCCAGTGGTTCACTTACACAAAAATATCAGTTCATGTTTTATTAGATTTTTTATTTTAATTTATAATACTCTAATATAAATGTAAAGCTATGTTATTCTGGAAAACTCGACGAGAGTCAGACATTTGAATAAACAATAAAAAAACATTTAAGTCTGAAATTACTTAAAATGCGAGATATTAGATATTTGCAAAATTTTCTGTTACTTATTAACATGAGAAAAAATAAGCTAAAACCTTTTACAAAGAAGTAATCACAGTTCAAATAAGTACCTACCTGATCCATTTCATTTGAAAGTATGGCAATCAGGATATGGTTTATTCCAGATCTGCTTTAAAACACATACTTTTGGATTATTCCACACAATTGCCCAACATATGCATTTGGTATGTAATAATTGTTCAGTTTCAGTAAACTCATTGCAATTTTGAAATAACACTGAAAATGTAGTTCATTAAAAAAAAGCAATTAGCCCATTTTAAGAGTATTAACTCAAGGAAAAGCTTAAATATATTTTGGCCATGTGCTTAGAATTTCCTTTTTATTTACTTCAAGTAGATTCTTTCTTATTTCAGTAGTAGTATAGCTGCAATGATGTGCAGCAGTGGCGCACTCATGGGTGGGAGTCAAAATGCATCCCAGAGCCTCACTGAGTTAATAATAGCCTTTTATTTCTTTAAAAAAAAATGGTTACTACTAATTTTGTTCTATAGCCGTTAATGATATTTTTACTTTCTCTATACGAACTATGAACATAGTATATAGAGAAAGTATTGCATTGCACCCAATAATTCGATACCGAGATTTCACTGGAAATACATGTTTTGAGACTCTCTGAATATAAAAAAAGCATTTTTAGAAAAATGTCTGTGTGTGTCTGTGGGCAGCATAGCTCAAAAACGAAAAGACCGTTAAAGCCCAAACTTAGTATCTAAAATTGGTATCTTCCAAGGATGCGGCATGAAGATTTTCAAGAAAATCCCCCTACCCCAACTACCCTTTACATGGAACATTTTGAAAATTTTGATTTTCTTAAAAATGTCTCCTAACGATTTTGATTAAAATATTGTATATTTAAGATATTTACCTGACAAATAAAATGTATATCTTGAATTTTCTGGGAATAACCTCTGAAGACTACTTTATTCTGGATGAATTTTATGGAATTGTGCATAACTGCTAAACCATAAGAGATGGACGAAAACTTACTGCACAGAAAATGTAGCTCACGATAAAACACACAATATATGTCATACATTTTTTTCGTGTAGTTGAACATTTTTAAGATATTCCTAGTTTTTCATTTTAGCTTTGAAAAACTTACACTTTTCTCATACAGGAATTTCTTAACTCCTGTCCATACAAACAAAGGAACTTCAGTTACATAGCAACCAGCTTTTGGCTATCATTTTAACCTATGGAACTCCCTCATTTTGCTTCTACTTACAAGGAAGCAAGTAATAAGACTATTTCTGCTAATTAGCATGAAGTAAATAGAAGCATAAGCTTTTTAAAAGTCATGTGAATGGAACACATCAGATTTTTTTGGTATATAGTTCCGTTGCTGCTAGTCCCCACTGAAAACCATCAGTGCAGATAACTACATAACAATCCTAGCCACAACACTGTACACAGCATTACTTCAGTAATTAAAATACCTATTCTAACTTGTGTGACATCTACCCATTTGAAGCTAATGACAAAGTTACACTTTATAGTTCAAACTTCAAAGGAAAGTGTGGTTATGAAGAGCAGAATAAATATATACAAGTTTGTTTCATTCATATTTATTCAAGAAAATTCAGAATTTTCTTCCTGCAATACTTTGTGTAATATTTTATGTATCTGAAACATTATATTTTCTTTTGAAACTTTTTATTTTTTTTAGTTTTTTTGAAACAAGAATTCCAAATGCATCCTCTTCCTCCATCTGAGTTTGCGCAGGGGTAGATTTCTCCAGGAGTTCAGTTGCCTTTATTAGGAACTGCTCCTTTGGAACAGTTTCTTTCCTCCTCCTTTTTGTGTTTGGTATTTGCTGTTCTGCAACAGGGCCTACACACCCAGCTGACTCTCGTAATTTCCATCTAATATCAGTAGCTGTGGCTCTTCATTCTGAAATAAAGAATAATTTCATGAATTTCTTTTACAAATTGCTTTTCAGATGCCTCAGTCTAGTGAGGAGTGGAGAAAAATTGCAGCAGAAATGAAAAGCAAGTGGAATTTTCCCAACTGCAATGGAGCCCTGGATGGCAAACATATACAATTTGGACCTCCAAGGAGTGCTGGCTCAACTTTCTAATTATACGAGCACACACAGCATTGTACTTCTTGGACTGGTAGATAGCAACTACAAATTCATATATGTCGATCTTGGGGTAAATGGTCATGTAAGTGATGGAGGTGTATTCAGAGAGAGTGACCTAGCTGAAGCTTTGGAAGCAGGATCATTTTTTCTGCCAAATAATGAAGCTTTGGAACACCAATTCCATATGTAATGGTAGCTGATGATGCATTCCCTCTACACATGCACATCATGAAACCATTTCCAAGTCGAAATTTATCCCAAGAAAAGCGGATTTTCAATTATCGCCTGAGCACAGCATGGCGTACTGTTGAAAATGCCTTTGGTATTTTAGCTAACCGCTTCCGCATCTTTCTCACCACAATTGCATTGTCCCCAGAAAAGGTTGAGCTGATAACCTTAGCAGCATGCACTCTACACAATTTCTTGTGTACAGAGAAAGATAGCAGCTACATACCAAATGAGAGTGAACTTAACTCATTCATGAATTTTCCTAGTCCTATTATAAATCAAATGAGCTATTATGGTCAGAAATGTGCTTATGGACTACTTCAACTCTACTGGGAGTGTGGTATGGCAGACAAAAGCTATAACAAGATAGCATGCAGACAGGTTGGAGGCAACATCAGCATAAAGGTAACTGAAAAGTACTTACGGGTACACATGTGTCTCGCTGAGGACTTAAGGTGGAGATACTGCTCTGTGAGCTCATATTGAAGGAGATGCTGCTCTGTGAGCTCATATTTGATATTCTACTTCTTTGCTTGATGTGTGCATTTAAGAAAGCCAACATTTTGTAACACCACAATGCTGGCTCGTACACATCATCTGTAGAGCATCCACTTAATTGTGACTTTTTAATTTTGGCATTCTCAGCCAAAAATTGAGTCCTCAATCCATTAACTTTTGGCTTTATGTCGTCAGCAGATGTTCCAGGCTGCATCTGTAAAATGTAAATGAAGGCTTGAGATATGTAAGCTGAGAAAAAATAAAATTGCATTGCATTAATACTATGCTAATAATTAACTAAACCTTATGTATGTAGTAAATAAGTTTGAATAAAACCATGTTAAAGACATATACGTTATTTACAGCACCCCAGTACTAGCAATAATTTTATAAAGAGTATTATTAGGTTGATTTTTACTATAGCGGAATGAGTTAAAGGCTTTTTAAGATTGTTACTAAGATAACTGCTAAATATATCTACATTAAGTACCTAATAGAAGAATGAAATGGTATAAAAAAGCACAGGCAGCATATTTATTGTTTCAATTAGCTATATGGAATGGAAGTAATAGCCATTACTTGAAACTTCCATCATTTCACTCTAATTGCAAGGTATACCAAAATTTTGATATGTGTATATCTCATTATGCTAATCACTTTCACTTGCACAATATTAAGCAAGCTATGTATTTGTTAAGGTTAAACTTTTCTATATTTTGCTATTGGAGTAAATCCTCTGCATCCTCATTATGCAAAAGATATAAACGTGCACACCCGAGTGGTACTATATCACAACTACACTAATTTCAGTTGCATTTTTTTAAATAAATAATTTATGCTCATTTTGTGCACTTAAAATTTTTTTATATAGCTTTTCATTCACAATAGAAATAGCATAAGTTTTAAAAAAAAATGGAGAGAGTGCTGCTCAGTACAAGTGCCAGAAGTTGACAGGCCAGTTATTTACACCAAAGAATTTTGCCTTCCATAAAATTGCAATAGCATTTTATATTTTGATGGCATGAGTAAACTGGTAGTTTCTTGGCACAGCACTTATGTTAAAACTAGTATAAACTAAATGTTTAGGGCTTTTAAAAGTAAGAAAATAGTAACATTTCTGGTTTAGATTGCTAACAGCAGTAAAATTACATTTAAATGTATATATTATTTTATATACTTTTCCCCATTATAATGTGGTACTAATTAATACAAATACAAGTACAGCTGTACGATGGTTGCAGCACACACACACACACACACACACAAACAAACGGTCTTAAATAGTGACTTAAGTGACTTTTACTGGCGATCCATATTTGAAAGCGTTGAAACCATTAAGTTGTTCAGATGTGAAAGTTACCAAATTGCCGAAGCTTTGACTTCTTCTTGGGATCATTGGAGCTTTAACGTCACAGATACCTCAACTATGCCTTCGGCCACAACTGCACCTCTCCTCTAATTATAAAACATATCCCTCGGCTACTCTTTGCGGCTTAGGGCACTCCACGTTCGGCTATGCTTTGCGGCTTAGTACTTTCCACGTTCGGCTACGCTTTGCAGATTATGGTCCTAAATGTTTATAACAGACCAGTAACTAACTACAATGCTGCTCTAATGACGAAATAACAAGAGTACCCAGTATAGAAGTAATACCAAGTGGTGGTACCATCGTATGCTAATAACAATTGTTTCATTAAATGAGTTCTCTTATTAGCTGCTGTAAATAATGTAGACTGTTACCAAAAGTATATAACATTGGGGCCTCTAGACGATATTCCGTAGCTGTTTTGTCAAACTTAATTCTTTTAGAACACGCTAATAATTAATCACGTGCAAAGTATTTTTAGCATCAATGTAGGTAATTATTTACAAGTTGGGCCGCTAACTCTCTCCGCTGCGACTTATGCCAGTTTTGCACTCTAACGGGGCCAATGTGGTTAGAGAGGGATTATGGGTGGGCAGATGGTTTAAAAAACTAATGTTGTATCCATTGCGCTGTTAGGAGTTGTTGGAAATATCGATAATGAGGTACTACCACGATATAAAATTAGAAACATAAATTTATATACACACACTAACCTAAACGGATTGGAACCTAACCTCGCGCTAAATTTGAAATCCACAGGCTTTGAAATTGTCATCATAAATACAAAGTAAATCAATCGCACTTAGTTTCATTCGATTTTAGAGTGGCCGAAGTTCTGCATAATAAAATTCACTGAACAGCTGTATCTGCGTGAAACATACTTGTCATACATCAGCATAGCGTCTAGCGACATATGCCGGTGTTGCATTCCACAACATTCCTGCCGCCGACAGTGAAATTCAGGTTTTAGGCACTTTAGTGTGTAGTATTATTATATATTTACATTGCAAAAGTACTACAAGACTTCTTTATTTATATTCTACTTCTTCTGGGCAGCATACTTAATAAATATTCACAACGCGCACGTAATAAATTAGCGTTAAACTAAATACGGAGCTTTTCCGATAAAAAAAAAATTGGTGAAAACGTAACAAGTATAAACCAAACTTACAGTCAAACCATAATTTGTTTAATTTCTAGAGGGGCCCAAGTTCTCTATAATTACCAATAAAATCGCATTACGATATAAAGCAATGCAAATACACAAATTGCTAGGTTAAACTACACAATATAAAAACTGCATTATATATCAATGTATACTTACTTCGGAAATCTGCCTAGCAATTTCGTTATATGCCGCCACCTTCTTCATCTTGTTGTGGTAATCTATACAGCCCACAGCGTATAAACGTGGCTAGGTTTCGTACAATGAAATTAATTCACAAACAACATCCCTTGTCTAGGTAGCCATTTTAGTTGCTGGGTATACGCGTGACGACAATGTTGTAGAGTTTGTGACGCATTGTTAAATACTTGCATTTCATTGGCTAAAGCCATCAATTTCTTTGACCGTTTAGAGTATGTTCTAATTTGTTTTCAAGACTTTAAAAGTATTGTAAGCCCTTTGACAAGAAAAGTTGCAAAACATTTTACAGGTTGCAATCTAATATGCACATGTGTTTACACTTGGCTCCAATCTAAGTCGGGAAAATAACAAAGTTAATACTGAGTCATTAGCCTGCTATTAAATAAAAATTGTTAAAACCATTTAATGGCAACTAGAGAGCAAATTTCACCTGCGATGCCATAAGTAGTAAAAGCGGGCGTAAAACACTACCAAAAAATATAGAGCAAATTGTTAGGGCTCTATCCGTAGCACGCCCTAAATATGTACCACTGCTGAAGCGCAGAGTAAAGTAACACTTCGTCTTATCCTTTAAGCACAGGTTGAAGTTACACAGATTCGATTTCAATTTTTCTAAGCTCTAACTGTTCCTTTAAGTCAAAATGGCTTTTCTGTGAAATACACGTTGTTAGGTCTTGATATGTATATTTTTGGCGCAAAACAATTGGATTAAAGTTGCATTTTAAAGTTGTGGCAGCACCATAAAACACACACAAGTAATAAATAGACACACACACACACACATACACACATATACAGCGTGTCCCAGAATTCAACCGTATAAATTGGCAGGATTATAGAAGGATTCTAGATAAACAGCTTGAGATAGAGAACCTATTGCCCCTTTTGCCAAATGCCAAAGTTATGGCATGTTTTCTGGATTGCACACCGGTAGCCATAAATTAAAAGAACGCCAATAACAATCATTCGGTTGATTTCAGATCATGTAGTAGCTACAGCGCTTCGCAAGCACACACTAGTGGGTGAGTCGGTATAGCGCTGGTCAAAGTGCCTGCAATTTTTAAGTTCACACCGTTCTTGAAGGTTCCATTTTTATTTTAGTGACATTGACTAGACATTTTTTAAGTCAGAATAATAGACTCTCCAGTACAAACTACTTCCAAAAGACTGTGAAAGAAATTTACGTAGCGTTCAATATTAAATGCGGTCATTGTTTATTAATAAACCTGTATATATTTAATGTAATAAAACAATAAGGTTTATTGAAAACATTTATGTAATGTGTGCTTTGAAACGTAGAAAATGAACTATGATTTCAGCGGCGACAGAATAAAGAACTAGCTGCTATTGCTAGAATTCGAACAGGGCTCTAGTCTTGTTATTGTGTTCTAATTACTTTAAGCTACTGTGGTCCTAGGCGGTCTTTTTTTTTTTTTTTTTTTTTTTTTTTGAAAGGGGAGACAGAGAGAGAGTTGGAAGGTAGAAAGAATGGCTTATCTCGCCATTAGGTGAAGTGCGGGATTGGGAAGGAAGTATCGGGTTCGAAGGAGATAAGTCGGGATGGGGAGGTTCCGCTGAGCACCCTCGTTAGTGCGGCGGTTGCTGCTGGCCGAATTGGCGGCTCAGCAGAAGGTAGCGGTAGTTCCGGGTGTCAGTCATGACCGAGGCCCTGGCTGCCACCCGGGGAGTAAAGGAAGGTTTGATAGGAATACAAGGTGTCTTTATTTTCAGTTTTTAGTTTTCCTTAATAAAGGCTTCGGTGTTGGTGTGCTATTTTTTGTGGGAGGGAAGTTTTCATTGCGTCGGTCCAGCTCGTTGGTTGGTTGTTGTGAAGTACTGTGATGAAGTGGAGTGAGTAAATCAGTAAGTGATGGGGAAATGAAGGGCGAAAATGTCAGTGCAGTCTGTGAGATAGTGTCCGTGGTCCGTCTGCTAGTTCGTGGGTTTTTGGTGGCGGTCGTGCTTCTGAAAATCTTGTCTAACAGTTACACGGACTACTGTGAGAACCATTAATTGGTAAACAATGGTTCATATTGTAAAAGTATACAAATTATGTATAAGGAAATAAATTGTTTAAACAGTGCGTAACGGAGATCGTACGGACTGGCATCCATATAAGCTACGAACTTCTGAGCTCATGTACTGTTTGGTGCCACTTGGAGCCATTGCGCATGCGTAAGGTAGCAATTATGAACCCTAGCGATTAAGGGCCTGTTTAACTGCTTTGTGTATCACTGCAAAAGTCACAATTTTATTGTAGTGTGTACGTACAGCACACATTAATGTGTGATACACCTGATTTTAGAAATGCCTTCGAGGGTATGGATAAGTGTACCCCTTCAGGTATTTAATGTAATTGTTACTGAAATGTTCTCCATTACACCTACATCCCAACCTATATTATATTTATTTGTCAGTACGAATAAACCATATTGAGTAGCGAGTGTACCCCTTCAGGTATTTAATGTAATTGTTACTGAAATGTTCTCCATTACACCTACATCCCAACCTATATTATATTTATTTGTCAGTACGAATAAACCATATTGAGTAGCGAGCCAACATACGAACGTTTCGTTATAAAAGGCAAACAAAAGCATAAAAACAAAGTACCTACGGAGGCTTGAGCCTTCAGTTCTCGTAACATCTTGACCCGATGTGTACACGCTAATCATGCCACCTGCCTGTGCTCTCCGAAATTCTAGGGGTTCATGCCAATGCGGTTTAATCAGTGGCGTGTTAACCCTCAAGGCATTTTATGCTGTAAAGACTTTAGAACCCATAGACCATAGGTTCCCTATCTCAAATTGTTTATCTTGGACCCCTTTCTAATCCCCCCCCAATTTGTGCAATGGAATTCTGGTACAGCTTATGTTCCGGGTTCGATTCCCGGCAGGGGCGGGGAAGTTTTCTTTAGCCAGAATTATTCCCTATCCCCCTATGAATGTGTGTGTGTGTGTGTGCTTTAAGAAAACAAAATGATTTAAACCTACTGACGAGTTGTTTCAAGTGCAAAGCCCCCGATATGACCTTAGATGTTAAAGGGGGCTATATAAATGGAAAAAAAAAAAAAAAAAAATTGTAATGTGTGGTCTGTAAGATTAAACTCAATCTGAACTTGAAAAATTAAAGCTTGCATGTTTGTTTGTGACCTCCATTGAGAGAGAGTATATTGACGTATTTATTCCTGTTTTAACAGAAATGATATCATTTCCACGCAGTTAAACCACATGACGTGTGTAGTCCATGCCGTTACCCTAGATAGTGACAACGTTACATGTCGCCAGCCAACAGAGTTGCCCGTTTGGTACTCAATGATATTCGACTAAGCTTAATGCATTTACTAACCAAAGAGCAATTTAGAAAATTATTTGCTTGTTAACAACGCTGTCAATTACCAGGATCATATCAGCGCCGCAGTGTGCCAGAATTTCGTCCTTCAGGAATACTTTTACTTGCCAGTAAATTTACTGACATGGGGCGTCGCTTTAAAGCACACTTAAAAACTATTGGTCTGGGCTAAATTTGAACCTGTGACCTTGATATCAGGTCAGCGCTTAAACAACTGGCTATCCAGACTGACAAAGATTAGTTAAGGCAAAGTAAATTGATCACATTGTTTAACCGGCAATTCGGCAAGCCTTCTTTTCCATATGGTATTAATATAACATTAGAATGAAGGAAACACGCCATTGAATAAATACACAGTACAATACCAGAGTTCCCATTATGTGCAATTGAAAATGTTGCATTGAGAATTTTACACTGAACTTTATAATTGTATTGTCTTTGAAATGAGATTTTGCCATTAAATTGGAAGAGAAGGTGCATTTCCGTTTAGACACAATATCTTGCTCAAGCAAATAACAAGACATCAACACGGGACCAATGGCTTTAATTCCCTTTCGAAGGAAGCCATGCTAACGATTTTTATACCCGAAAAAATCCATCGTTCTCGTTTGAACCCACGATCTTGGGTATATGAAGTTAGCATGGTAACCATTACACCACGGAGGGCGACATATCAACTGCTAACACTAGACTAGGCAAACTTCCTCTGTTTTCACTATTTATAGAACGTTTTAGCGAGTAATCTGGAGATTTTTAGACTTTCCCTATACGCATTATGTACATAGTGTATAGAGAAGGTATTGCACTCCACCCAAAAATTCGATACCGAGATTTCACCGGAAATACGTGTTTTAGGGTCCCCTTTATCTAAAAAAAAAAGCATTTTCAGAAAAAGGTCCGTGTGTGTGTTTCCATGTATCTGTGAACACGATAACTCAAAAACGAAAAGTAGGTAAAATTCCAGACTTGGTATTTAAGTTTAGTATCTTCCAGGGATGCGACACGAAGATTTTGAGAAAAATCCCCCACCCCAACTACCCTTTACATGGTTTTTTTCGAAAATTTTGATTTTATAAAAAACGGCTCTAACGATTTTGATTAAAATTTCGTATAGTAAAGATATTTACCTGACAAATAAAATGTATATCTTGAATTTTCTGGGAATAGCCTCTGAAGAGTATTTTATTATGGATAAATGTTACTAAATTTTGAATAACTGCTAAACCGTAAGAGATGGACAAAAACTCACTACACAAAAAATGTAGAGCACGTTAAAACACATAATTTATGTTATATACATTTTTTTCGTGAAGTTCGTCGTTTTTGAGACATTCCTTATTTTTGGATCCTGTTATGAAAAGCTTATACTTTTCTCATACAGAAATTTGTGAACAAAGGAACTTCAGTGACATAGCAACCAGCTTTTGATTATCACTTTAACCTATGGTACTCCCTTATTTCGCTTCTACTTACTAGGAAGCAAATAATATGGCTATTTCTGCTAATTTTTTACTGATTAGAATGAAGTAAATAGAAGTATAAACTTTTTAAGAATAATTTGTTGCAGAGATGTAGAGAAAATCATGTGAATGGTACACATCAGAATTTTAATATTGTACTTGCACTGGCATTTTCTCTTAAAAAGTACGTTAGGTACCTAACTTCCAACTTATTTAATGCAGTCTCAAGTATATTAACAATATTACGCATTTATTTAAATAATTTGTACGCAATTTCATACATAAAGTGCTTACTATATCCAATGTACCTATTATGAGTGATACGCTATTACTTTCTCTACATAGTACATGGCACGTATGCAGAGAAGGTATTGCACACCACCCAAAAATTCGATACCGAGATTTCACAGGAATTGAATGTTTTAGGGTCCCCTTTTGAAAAAAAAATTAGAAAAAGACCCATGTGTCTGTGAACACGGCATTTCAAAAACGAAAAGTAGGTAAAATACTAAACGGTATTTAAGATTAGTATCTTCCAAGAATGCGACACGAAGATTTTAAGGAATATCCCCCCCATCTCCACACTCCAAACTACCCTTTACACGGAAAAAAATTCTAAAATTTTGATTTTCTCAAAAATAGTTCTAACGATTTTGATTAAAATACAGTATATTAAGGATATTTATATGACGTTTAAAATGTATATTTTGAGTTTTCTAGGAATAGCCTCTAAAAGCTCTACATTCGGGGTGAATTTTGCGTAACAGATCAACAATAAGAGATAGACAAAACTTATTACAAAAAAAAAAAAAAAAAAAAAAAGATGTAGATCTCGTTAAAACACGCAATTTATGTCTTTCAGTACATTTTTGTTGTGGAGTTGACCATTTTTATGATATTCCTTGTTATTGCCTTCAGTTTTAACATAGTTTTCTCATTCGGGAATTCAGCAACTCCTGTCAATTTGGATTTCAACCAAATGGCAACCAGCTTTTAAAAGATTTGACTATCGCTTTAGCGTAATATATTTCCTTATTTCCCTCCTACTCCAAGAAAGCAAGTATACCAATGGCGATTTGTGGTCATAATTTAGGTGCACCGCGCCCTCTGTCATCGTTTTTCTTAGTCTATAAAATTTAGTCATCCCTCGTTATCATACGTACTGAGTAAATAGGAACTTCTGACTCGTCGTGTCCTCTAAAAGCTAACTCCTGCTTTCCTAGGTGACAAGCATCAATGAGCCTATACAACATTTCTCTGTTTTTTTTTTTATTTTTTTTTATTAACCTTTTCATTATGCTTTGAAATTTGTAATATTTCTGAGCATTTAGCTGCAGGTCTACTCGCATATTGCCAAAATTACAAAGAATGAATATACAAAATTTCAAGCTTACTTAATCAACCAGTTATAGAAACTATATTATTCTTGAGACCATGTGGTACTGCTTTTGTCATTACTAAAACGAAGACATGGCCAACAATAGAGAATTTGTTTAATTTGGGGCAACCAGTTAACCATTTGTACCTAGAATAATTGCGCTTCAACTTACGACGGAGTAAATGCGCGCGCACACCATTACTAGCCTTGCCTCGCTAGTGGTGAATGTTAGGAGTTTTGGTAGATGTACGCGCACACCATTACAATAAATAAGTAAATAAATAAATAAAAAAAAGACAAAAATAATTTAACCGCACAAACTTGCGATCATTTCGTATTTAGTTGAAGTGACATACAAAAAATTCTGATTATTTCGCATGTTTATTAAGAGCCGTTTTGAACCCTCTCGAGTTTAGTACACAGGCGATGTGTGTGTGTGTGTGTGTGTGTGTGTGTGTGTGTGTGTGTGTGTGTGTGTGTGTGTGTGTAATTTTTTTCACTTTCTCTATACGCACCATGTACAGTGTATAGAGAAGGTATTGCACTCCACACAAAAATTCGATACCGAGATTTCACCGGAAATATATGTTTTAGGGTCCCCAATATCCAAAAAAGCATTTTCACAAAAAGTCCGTGTGTGTGTCCGTGTGTCTGTGAACACGATAACTAAAAAACTTGGTATTTAAGTTTAGTATCTTTCAGGGATGCGACACGAAGATTTTGAAAAAAATCCACCCACCCCCAACTACCCTTTACATGGAACTTTTTTCGAAAATGTTGATTTTCTCAAAAATAGGCTCTAACGATTTTGATTAAAATTTCGTATATTAAAGATATTTACCTGACAAATAAAATTTATATCTTGAATTTTCTGGGAATAGCTTCTGAAGAGTAGTTTATTCTGGATGAATTTTACTGAATTTTGAATAACTGCTAAACCGTAAGAGATGGACAAAAACTTACTACACAAAAAATGTAGAGCACGTTAAAACACACAATTTATGTTATTTACATTTTTTTTCGTAAGTTCGTCGTTTTTGAGACATTCCTTATTTTTGGTTTCTGTTATGAAAAACTTATACTTTTCTCATACAGGAACTTGTCAACTCCTATTCATATAAATAAAGGAACTTCATTGACATAGCAACTAGCTTTTGACTATCATTTTAGCCTATGGTACTCCCTTATTTCGCTCCTACTTACAAGGCAGCAAGTAATAAGACTATTTCTGCTCATTTTTTATGATTAGCATAAAGTAAATAGAAGCATAAGCTTTTTAAGAATAATTTGTTGCAGGGATATAGAGAAAGTCATGTGAATGGTACACATCACAATTTTTTTTTTTTTTTTTAAGGTAGTTTAACGTCCTTTAACCTGGATGGTCGTATCGGACGAAGAATGAAATTGGTGAAAAATGTCATTCATCATGCGGTGTATAAGAAAATTCGCCTATGTAATACGACTATTTCTGCTAATGTTTATCTCGATTAGCATGAAGTAGATAGAAGAATAAGCGTTTTAACAACAATTTGTTATAGAGATGTAGAGAAAGTCATGTGAATAAAACACATTATATTTATTTAAGAAAGGTCAGAAATGTTACACAAAAGCTAGCGACTTTCTGGAGATTTTTTGCCTTAATTCTAGTGACAAGTGAGTGCTTTAAGTTGGTCAACTTGTTGGCAGGTGTCAAATGACAGAAGAGTAAAAACATTTGAGTGCGGCTCAAGATAAAACTGTGAGATGTATACATAATTTCTAACCTCAATATTCAACTTAGTAAGATATACTTGAGTTGTAAATCATGCCAAATACTACTGTAATATATTTGAAACCGTGTGTGAGAAAGAAATACTTGCATTTCTGAATTTTTCGCAGCTCGTTCATGAATTACATTTGGAGTTTGTATAAACATCAAAACGCAAAGGCGATGTTTTCGTAAATATTAATAGTTGCAAACACAGTATTTTCTATTACAGCTAATATTAATTATTAAGTAAATGGATATTATTGAGCAGGTCATCTTGAATTTAGGCATTCCCCAAAATTATATAAAAAAGACAGCAAAGAAGGACAGGGTTGTTATAGCAGTTCATCAAACATGGATCAAGTAAGTAAATATAGTTGAAGCTGGATTTTATGACCACAATATCACCTTATAGACCCTTAAATTTACAGGGTGTTATGCGAGACTTGAGCCTCTCGAAAAATCGAATGAAACCGCGATTGATTATATATTTCTGATTACGATTCCAAAGGTTTTATTTGGCGGTCAAGCTTGATCATATCCGTCGTATACGCAAATATCAACCGTTCCAGCATGCACACCAAACTTGACCGCCAAATAAAACCTCTGAACTTGTCATCACAAATACAAGATCCATCGATCACACTTAGTTTCATTCGATTTTTCGAACGGCCCGTTTTCTGCATAAATATGTATTTTCATAAATGAAGTTCTGGCATTGAGTATGTCACAAGGTATTTTAAACTTGTATTCTCGTTATATATAAACCGGTAACTTGTGTTGTTTGGTATTTAAGAGTAAAAACTGTTCTCCTTGGATGTTTTCTCAACTTTATCCCTCATTTGGCAATAGTGATCTCTTGGGGTCCCTGAAATGTTTTAACTTTTCATTGGTTCACTGCTTTCGTATATACTTTATGGGTAATTATTTACAAGTTGGGCCGCTAACTCTCTCCGCTGCGACTTATGCCAGTTTTGCACTCTAACGGGACCGGTGTGGTTAGAGAGGAATTATGGGTGGGGAGATGGTTTAAAAAACTAATGTTGTATACATTGCGCTGTTAGGAGTTGTTGGAAATATCGATAATGAGGTACTACCACAATATAAAATTAGAAACATAAATTTATATACACACACTAACCTAAACGGATTGGAACCTAACCTCGCGCTAAATTTGAAATCCACAGGCTTTGAAATTGTCATCATAAATACAAAGTCAATCAATTGCACTTAGTTTCATTCGATTTTAGAGTGGCTGTCATACATCAGCACAGCATCTAGCGACATATACCGGTGTTGCATTCCACAACACTGTTCGCCTGCCGCCGACAATGAAACTCGGGTGTTAGGCACTTTAGTGTGTAGTATTATTATATATTTACATTGCAAAAGTACTACAAGACTTCTTTATTTATATTCTACTCCTTCTAGGCAGCATACTTCATAAATATTCACAAAAAAGGATTGCTATGCGTACGTAATAAATTAGCATTTAACTTAATTACGGAGCTTTTCCGATAAAAAAAATTGGTGAAAACGTAACAAGTATAAACCAAACTTACAGTCAAACCACAATTTGTTTAATTTCTAGAGGGGCCCAAGCTCTCTATAATTACGTACTTATGTATTGAATATGATTTATTTCACATTCCCCCTTTTTCTCAAATATATTCTACTGTGTTAATTTTAAAAAGGAGGGCAAAGGAAGGATTCTTTCCCTGTGAAAGCAGTATACTTTTGTATATTTATTAATTTAAAGAATGGATAGTTTGTACATGAAAGGAATGCTTTTTTATTTATTATTCATTAAAGGAATGGGTATGTGAAAGGAATAAACTTTTCTTTATCTATTCATCTAAAGTATGAATAGTTCGCACTTAGAAGGAATGTTGTTCAATGTATTATTCATTTAAAGGAACATTTGCATGTGAAAGGATTATACTTTTGTATATGATCCATTTAAAGGAATAGATGAATACATGAAAGGAATACCAGATATATAAAATACATGTGGGTAATTTTGCTGTAACTGTCAAATTCGGTGGTCATAAATCTTTACAACTTTAGACTAAATTTGAAGAATGCATTTGCTACACTAAGTAAGTTTTACAATCAAATAATGTATAATCTTGTTTTATCATTTCCAAAAGCAGCATTGTAAAACTTTCAGTCTATTTTGTTTCAGTATGTAGTAGGAAACTAACCTGCCAGAGCGATTTAGTTGAGAATATATAAGACTATGGGAACAGTAATATTTTCTGAAAGGTTAATAATTTTTTGAAGTTGCGACACAAGAATTGAAATGTTACATGTTTACGCAGATTGCTACTGAGAAATCGTCAGATTCCAGATTTTATTTCACATGAATATTTAACTGAAGAGGAAGTAAAGGCATGGCTGCATCAAAATGAAGATCTAGGCTCATCATGGCAGTTGCTTTTTGTAAAGGTAATAATATAGAGTTAAGGAATAATATTAGTGCCAGATCTGTGACTGTATTACTTTCTCTATACGCACTATGTTTTTGTTTTGTATTTTAAGCACAAGAAAGATTTGTTTAACCGTAAATGAATCATCCAAAGGATAAATCAGTTGGTAATTGAGGTTACATATTTAAATTATACAGGTATGAAAATAATTAAACTCTAATAAAGTTTTTATTAACAGTCATGCTTGGAGTGCCTTAAAATAATTTTATTTCAGTTCAAATCAATATTAATATGAATGCCTTTCATCTTTATAGCAAATCAGTGTGTAGTGGCATACAAGGCATAAAACATACATGGTTTTCTTCAGTTCCTTAGTATAATACCATATTTAGATTAGTTTCTAGTGCACCTTTATTTCTATATTGTATTTTCAACTTTTTATAGATAGAATAGATTCTTTTTTGAGCTTATGTTGTGCTACCCTTGTGCACTTGTCAACAGGATGACATCATCCATGGCGGGGACATCATCTTTCGCTTATGAATTTTGAGGTCCCCACTGTGGATGATGTCATTCTGTTGACAAGAGTAGAGGGTAGCACAACAACCACCTGTTGTATGTAGCATCAGTCAGTCTCAGAACTGAAGATAGAGTTAAGGTACCCTGAAACCAGTCTTCCCAAACGAAGGTAAAGTGGAGCAAAAATCGTAAAAAAGGTGACTCAATTCATTTAAATTATAGGTCTCCACTGTCTAAAATATTTCTTTTTTCAAAATCTTCTCGGGCTTCTAGCCAGGTAAAAACTTGGCTTGATCAGTTCACCCTGAAGACGAGGAAGATGCACTTCTTCGAAACGTTGGTGTCAAGCCAAGTTTTTACCTGGCTAGAAGCCCGAGAAGATTTTGAATTAACACGTCGCCAGGAAAGCCTCAGTTCTTATATTTCTTTTTATTTTATACCCTGCCCTTTTTTGGTTTAAATTTTTCAATACTTGTACTTTTCTGAAACAGAAGTTACTAATAACTTTTCTTGTAGGTCATGAGTTCGAATCTCACATAGGGTGAGTTACCTGGATAAGGTCTTTTTTTCGGGGTTTTCCCTTATCCTGAGAAGATGAATGTTGAGTAACTTTAAACTCCATGGACCCTGAGCATCATTTCATCAATTTCATTCATCGTCCAGCCAGGTTAAAGAATGTTAAACTACAAAAAGAAAATAAATAAATAAATAAATAAATTCTTTTATTCCTGGCTATGCAAAGAGAACAGAGTTTCTATGTCATCATTTAGTGACCAGCTTTTAAAAGATTCAAATTGGTGTATTATTCCCTTTTTTTCTCTTGTATCTGCAAAGCAATTAGAATATTTCAGTTAATGTTTTTCATGATTAGCATGGAATAGATAATATAGTATGCATTTGTAAATTAATTTGTTGCAGAATAGGTAGAGAAAACCGTGTGAAAGTGACACATATTTTTTGTTCTTTTAAATAGAAATTTTATGTAAAGAGGTATACTGCATTAAACATGAAATCAAATTAACAAACTGCATCCCTAATTGAGAAATTACATAATATCAATTAATTACATAAGATCAAATATCTAGCTCAAAAACTATAGAACACACAGGGTGTTTTGTGTATTACCAATAATTTTCAATCTTAAGTCTGTAATTTTCAATATTAACCACTCTGCAGCCATTCAGCAAAATCAATTCAAATTGTATAAGACTATCCCTATGTATGCTTGGGCCTGAATTCAACATATTTTAATGACTTTTCAGAATTATCTGGATGAATGGACATGAAATGTGACAAATGTTAACACATAATTTTTATAAACTTTGCAATGTGATGGTGATGTAGTGTTTATCAAAATAAAAAATATGTGTTACTAACATTAACTGTCTCAAGGTTTTTCTTAATTGTAATAGGAAATGCGGAACATAATAGGTATGTGTGATACTTACATAGCTATTCCACAAACTATTTATGCAGAAGCTTTGTTTTCAATGCATTATGTAACAATTCTTGAACAAAATATATGTTGCAGATCCTGAGAAAAGAACAACGAAAGGTTATTCCACTGCCTCGTGCAAGATCTTTGACTGCTAAAGCTGAACCAATTCTTTCATTTACTCAGCTCCTTCACTATGTATCTCAAACAAACCATAAAAACCTTTGGAAAGATGCTTTTAAGAAGTATTTAGGCAAGTAAATATTCTTCAAATTGTTTGTAATTTACAATAGTAAAACACACCAAGTCAGATTTTATTGAAACTTGGGTTTTACATGCTTAAGTAAATTTTATGCTCTATTTTATGCTGAACTCTATTGTGTTGTAGCTTCGAAAGAGATTCATTTTAAGATAGTTTATATTTTTTGTTTAAATTAAGTAGGAACATTTTTAGTGAGATTAATATGTTCATATCAAGAAGTATTCTACTGGTGAAATACCGTATTTATCTGAATACAAGACGACCTTGAATGCAAGACAAATTTAGCTCATCATCTATATAATACATGTTTAATAGACATAGCTATATAAAAACAAGAATTTTTAAATTAAATTTAAAGGTTCGAAATATATTGTGAACACTTAATGAAATTTAAGCTGATTAAGTCCCTTATTCACTATTTATTTATTGTACTTAATTTGAATTTGTGCAGTAATTCACATTTTGAGCTGTTGTTAGAGAGGGGAGTATGGAAAATGTATGGTATGGGTGCGATGGTACAACATGATGGCAGTGGTGGCAGTAGCATTATGTTATTTGAGCAGTTGCCGGAGAGGGGAGTATGGAAAATGTATGGTATGGTGCGATGGTACAACAATATGGCAGTGGTGGCAGTAGCATTATGTTATTTGAGCAGTTGTCGGAGAGGGGAGTATGGAAAATGTATGGTATGGTGTGATGGTACAACATGATGGCAGTGGTGGCAGTAGCATTATGTTATTTGAGCAGTTGTCGGAGAGGGGAGTATGGAAAATGTATGGTATGGTGCGATGGTACAACATGATGGCAGTGGTGGCAGTAGCATTATGTTATTTGAGCAGTTGTCGGAGAGGGGAATATGGAAAATGTATGGTATGGTGTGATGGTACAACATGATGGCAGTGGTGGCAGTAGCATTATGTTATTTGAGCAGTTGTCGGAGAGGGGAATATGGAAAATGTATGGTATGGGTGCGATGGTACAACATGATGGCAGTGGTGGCAGTAGCATTATGTTATTAGAGCAGTTGTCGGAGAGGGGAGTATGGAAAATGTATGATATGGTGCGATGGTACAACGTGATGGCAGTGGTGGCAGTAGCATTATGTTATTTGAGCATTTGCCGGAGAGGGGAGTATGGAAAATGTATGGTATGGTGCGATGGTACAACATGATGACAGTGGTGGCAGTAGCATTATGTTATTCGAACAGTTGCTGGAGAGGGGAGTGTGGAAAATGTATGGTATGGCTGTGATGGTACAACATGATGGTAGTGGCAGCATTATGTTATTTGAGCAGTTGCTGCAGAGGGGAGTATGAAAAATGTATAGTATGGGTGCGATGATACAATATGATGGCTGCGGTGGCGGTAGCATTAAGTTACACTATGATGGATATGCTTCTGTATTTAGACAACATACTCAATATAACACATATAAATGTGTTTACCTTATTTGAATTTGTGCAGAAATTCATATTGCAAGCGGCTAGTTGGACAAGGGGGGAATGAAATGTTCACTATATGCGATGATAGAACATGGCGGTGGTAGTAGCGTAACTGTAACGACAATGATGGATATGATTTTGTATTTATACAACATACTTAATATAACACATTATAAATGTTTTTACCCAATTTGAATCTATGCAGAAATTTACATAGCAAGCGGGAGAGACATGGAAAGGAGAAGGACGATGATAAAACATGACAGCTGTGGTGGTGGCAGCGTAGCTGTAACAACGATTATTAATGGATGGTATTTTCAATAAACACAACATACTTAATATAAAATATTGTAAAATTTATTACCTAATTTGAATTTGCACATAATTTCACATTGCTGTTTATGTGCGGCCTGTGGAAGGAAAATGTGCAGCTAACCTCTCTCTTTCTGCTTGACCGTTGTCTTCCAATACTACATTTCACGCAACCACTGTGAAAGGAAGTCCTGTAATTTTATTTTAGCCTTGGAGAGTAATCTGTATACTACATTATTCTAATGAGAATGCTTATAGGCACCTTAACAGCTAATTTCCAGTGCAAAATGAAATGCTCAAAATCTGCCACAGACATCGCGACCTTGGCAGTAATCTATACTATTTCCCCCAGGCTTCGCCACTGCTGTACCCACGAAATTTTAAATTTACTTTTTCACCATATGGCATTAGGAAAACATATATCATGAATGCAAGATGATCCCCAGTTTTGAACATTAGTATTTTGGAAAAAAAGCATTGCCTTGTATTCGGATAAATATGGTACATCAAGGCTCACCTCATCATATTTCACCTCAAAACTTCTTGTAATAAAACAATTAGGTGTGTACATTGTTTACTAGTTTTCACTTCTCTAAATACCTGCACTATTTCTTTTACAAGTCAGTTGCTTCCTAATATTCTTATAATGATGAAAAGTACCCATGGAAAATTACTTCAAGGGGAAATAGGATGTTAATGGTGGCTTAGGTTAAGCAAATTATCAATAATTTTCCATATAGATTTATAATTATGCTTTCATAAAATAGTGTTAAACATATATGGCAAAATTGTAACAATTATAACAATTCATTAAAGTTCGAAGGCTTTCACGGCCGGTGTTAGAATCACTTATAGAAAACAAAAATCAAAAGAACGGAAGCACTAGCGCCCAGATTATATGGCTTGCCTAAGATACACAAGCCTGGTGCTCCACTTCGCCCCATTGTGAGTTTCGACGTGGTCTCCTTATTCACCATGGTACCAATTAAAGAAACAATGGAACAGCTGAAAAATATTTTTCCGGATGATATTTTGGCACTATTCTATCAAGTTTTAACGACCACATTTTTTCATTGGCAGGGTGAATTCTATGAACAGTGTGACAGAGTGGCTATGGGTAGTCCACTCAGCCCAGTAATAACCAATTTCTACATGGAAATTTTCGAAGCCAAAGCTCTTGCTTCTGCTCCCCAGAAACCAAAGTGCTGGTACCGATATGTGGACGATACCTTCATCGTATGGAGCTTAGGCGATTCAGCTCTAGATGATTTCCTTTGCTACATTAACAGCATAAATTCACAAATACAATTCACCATGGAGAAAGAAAATTGTGATAGTCTTCCTTTCTTAGACGTTCTCGTAACCAAAAAAAGTGATGGCACTTTGGGACATAAGGTCTACCGCAAATCCACACACACTAATCGCTATCTCCATAAAAATTCCAATCATCATCCGAGACAAAAGAGAGCCATGATAAAAACATTAGTGGACAGAGCAACCAGAGTATGTGAACCACAACATCTTCGCCAGGAACTACAGCTCTTAGAACAGGCCCTACATGGTAATGGGTACTCGAAAAACGAATTAAGACGAGCCTTACATCCAAAAATACAGTCTAAAACACAAACACAGCAACAAAATCCCAAAAACAAAGGAGTGGTTTATCTCCCCTTCTTTAAACGCATCACAGACCGTATTTCCAAGGTGCTCAAGACCCACAACATAGACACCATTTTCAAACCAACAAAACAAATACGAAGTTTCCTTCGCTCAGCCAAAGATCCCAGAGACCCATTTACTTCGGCAGGCGTGTATCGGATCCCCTGTTCATGTGGCGCAGTCTACGTGGGGACCACACAACGGAGCATCAACACCAGACTTACAGAACATCGTAGACATTGCCGTTTGGGTCAACCAGAAAAATCGGCGGTAGCACTTCATGCTCTAGAAGCAGAAGGGGAACATGAGATCCGTTACGACGAAACTGACATCCTCTCTTCCACTACTCATTACTACACACGTTTGCACCGTGAAGCTATTGAGATCTATAAACATGCCAACAATTTCAATAGGAAAGAAGAAACATTCAGACTAAATAAAACTTGGCACCCAGCCCTACAGAACAGACCAACCAAGAAAGCACGTACACCAATCAGAAACAGCACGGACACAGGGGGCCGCAATCCGGACCAATCAGGTCATGCGAGGGCGGTACCTCCCACACTATATAAGCCGAGCGCTCCGGACAACGCACCAGTAGTCGCTACTGAGAGACCACGGAGATGTACACGCCACTGATGATGCCTGCCGCAGACGCAGGCGAAACGTCTGGGGAACGAAGGGAGAAGCCCAGTGGACCACGGCCTACAAGCCCGGTTTTGTTTTCTATAAGTAATTATAACAATTATTAGCTATCAGTGGCAGTTCTTGGATTATCAGATACTCACAACAGCACCCCAGAATTTTACTTGCATATAATGGGCACACTTTTTCTGGGTGATGAATTTATGGGGAAGTGAGGGCTGGGGTGAAGAAGAGGGAGGTAGTTTCTTTATTTGAGGACCTCAGCCATTAGAGTGAATAAGTTATCTAAATAAACAAAATAGTGCATGGTATGTGCATGAGCTCTGGGACCTACAGACATTGAAGTCAATAGAAATCACAGTATATAATGTACTTCATGTCTCAGTATTGTTGCTTTGCTTCCAAAATTTTGGGAAACCTACCAAATGAAGACAAGGGAGTTGAGCACCCAAGAAAATGTGCATGTAGTATGTGTATTTATCCCTACATTATTTCAAGATGCCCATTATGCAGATTTTCTTCTCTGTGAATTTGATTTCCACATGCATTCTTGCTGCACAAGCAAACGCAGCCAGCAATGGCAGTTGGACCCATGAGGTTGAAAATGAAAGCATAGACTTTTGAAACTAGCCACTCATAATAAAAATGTAAGTGATGTAGTGTTAAAAAGCCAACTCAAATTAATACCACATATAGGCTGTAATCAATTTGTGGGAAAATAAAGAGTTGTTGTTGAATAAAAAGAGAGTTTTTGTTACATTATTTACATTAATTGGTCTATTCTTCTAGGAGTTGACATAAGATTAGAAACATTTACACCTAACACACTGGTTGTTGCATATTTATCCTTCATTCATCAATGTACCCCTGATAGATTCATATTTAATTTACCTCTTCTTTTAATTCCTATATCCTCATTTCTGTTTTTTAATTCTTCCCTTTTTTTCTGAATTTTCTCCACCATTTTCCCTTTAACTTCCCTACATATTTGTCCAATTGTTTAAAAATTTCTTTCCTGTTGTTTCTACTCAGGGAACATGGAGTAAAATTACACTTTTGTGAAACTCGTGATATGCACTTTGTGTATGGCAAAGCAGGATGTTGTTCTACAATAGCTGCAAAGATTTACTGTGAAAGGTGCCCCATTAGATGGCAGCCCCATTGGGCAAATTTTGAATTTGTAGATCAGTGTTTGCAAGAACGTTGTTCTGTGCTGTTGAATAAAGAGATTGCAAGGTATGCATCACACTCTGGAGTTTGAAGAAAGTGTAAGCCTTAACTCTAGAGGATTGTAATTTGCCTCTGCAGCTTGTGAGACAGCCTCCAGAATTGTTTTCATTGATGTTTATAATGAGGGCACATTTAGCAGGGATGGGCCGATCCTTACAAGGATAGTCACATATGGGTATACAAAACCCCCATGCCCCTGTTTAGAGGAGCCAGCGACAGCAGTTTATGATAAATATATGGGCTGGCTTTGTGCTACACCTTCTTCCTCCTCGACTGCATGGCAACATTTATAAAACATCTGAAGTATGTGCTGCCAGCCCTGTTGTGCTTGATGTTTGGGCTCAACTGCATTTCCAACATGATAGAGCTCCTGCACACTGTGTGATAAACATACAAGAAGATCTAAATCACATCTTCCCAAGTCGCTGGATCAGAAGACGCAGTCCTACCATGCCCTGGCTACCTTGTTTGCCAGATCTCGACTTCATGGACTTCTTTTTCTGGTGGTAATCTTTAGAGTATGGTGTATTCATCACTGATTGATTCTGAAGAGATGTTGGTTGCTTGTATTATTAGGTCATGAAAATGTAAATGGTAGTTAAAAGAAATTAAAATAAAAAGCTTAAACATTGGTTAAATGAAAAATTACAGTTCAAGACAATGTTTTCTGTAAATCACATTCAAATAAGCGAATAAAGAAGAAAGAAAAAAAATTATAGTCATGGGCATTCAAACCTGCAATTAAAATGCACATGCACTTTTGATTCTTGCACCATAGCAATTACCCTAAACACATACATTCCAAATTCTTCCATTTGTTTTCTTCCTTTGAAGTGGGCATGACAAGTGGCATGCATATGAGCTGGCAACTTTTAGGCAAAACTGCAATTTGTATTCTTAGGCCATAGGTTTCCTATCTCAAATTGATTGTCTATAAACCATCTATTACCAGTAAAATTAGTGTAGTGCTATTCATTTACACCTGTATAGATTGAACTGCATTCTATATACCATTATTTGAAATGGATCACTTCCTGTTATATTACCACCTGAAGTTGCATGTATCTACTGATTTTTTTTAAAATTTATTTTGTTTAATATGTTTGTTTGTTGTAACCTGGAACAGAGAAATGATCCTATATTTCTTTTTTTTTTACAGGAAGCAGTATGCCAAACGTCCCCAAGTCCAATTTTCACATTCATTTAACAGATTACGATGCTGTTCTGCGAGAGATTATATTACGGACATTTGGTTGTCCATTAATCAATCTTAATCAGCAAGATGGTGAGGATGCAATGGATGGAAAAACAAAGCAACATGAAGTCCATTGCAATGTGCTATCTGCATTGTGTGCGTTGGAAACCAACTCATGCTTTTTGCTGCTGCATCAACCATATATTTCTTACACCTTGCGGGACTGTGTTACATTCAGCCCTGCTGTGTTAGATACATCTCATGTGAAGCCATTGTTCATCATTTATCAGCTGTTACAGGCAATGCGAGCAATGCATGACAGAGGCCTTGTCTTAGGTGACATTTCTCTTGAAGATATATTTATCAGAGATGGCATGTGGGTTCAAGTGAGTCATATTAATTTTTAACCAGAACTGTGTTTATCACGTTCTTTCATTTTTCTAAATTAAGTCACCATTACCACCACCATCTGACACCATGCTGCCACCATTCTAACAGAATAATTGAAGTCATTAAATCATCACCTTCTTTGACCCTTAAAAGTTAAAATAGATGCATATGGATGTTTTAATGTGTAATAAACCTATGCTAGAATGAATTATATATACTTGGTGTTCATTTTTGATTTTGTACTGGTAAATTACTGGTTCAAGATATAAAGAGTACCTATATTTGACCATTATCTGCTATCAACCATTAGTTATCACACAAATGATAAAAATAAGGAAATTCAAACATAGTAGAAACAACTTTGAAAGTAAACTTGTTAGACAATGAAAGTACTTGATATATCAAAACAGAGTTACTCAGAAAATTCTGTCTATGCCTGTATCAAAATATAAATAATGAATGGGAAGAATTGAAAACAATATTAAAATAGTGGCCTCAGAAGCCTTAGGGAAATGGAAGAAAAAGAAAAATAAATTTGTATGCATTTTTGACCAGTTTAAAAAGATGTGTTTGCAGTGATGGAGATCAATAGGTTGATTGCCTTATGTGCAAGTGTGTATTATTAAACTGCAATACGTCTTTAAGATGATCATAAAAGCAAAACAATATTAGCAAATAACTAATTATGAAAATTTAAAAAAAAAAAAAAAACCTGATTCAATTGTATACTTTGTTAAAAGCATATATTTTAAACAGTTGTAAGCACAAATATATAACAATGTTAATAATGGTGGTGGTGGTGGTGGTGGTGGTGGTGGTGGTAGTGGTGGTGGTGGTGGTGGTGGTGGTGGTGGTGATGGTGATGAACACTTAAAAGCATATATCAATTTGAAAAGCTGAAATGTTTTAAAAATGACAAAAAGTTCTTTGACATAATGTTGAAGTAATCCCAATGACAACTTTCCAAACAGTTAAGAAGTTTTATTATTTAAATAGTGGTTTGGAACATATAATGATGGAAAACAACTTAAATGTAACAGTTATAAGCATTTGGAAATCATGTTGTATGACCTTGCACCTGTTTGTTGTTTGTTAGCGGTCAAGAGATTGAGAAACAGGTTTCCCAATCCTGCCTTGCCACCTATAAACCTCCACTCCTGCTGGCGTAGGCTTTTGCAGGATGTAAAACTCTCAGAATTGTATACTTATAATTTTAGCCTACAAACATTTTATCTCACCAACACTAGTTTTAGAAAATATATTATTAACAGTGGGTAGATAGAAAAATAATTTGGATAGTTAGTAAAATAAGTTTTATGTGAATGGTTGATTGATGTTTGGGAATTTAGTAACAGTGATGGTCAAATTATATGTGGTATTAATTTGTTGAGTCAGTATTTTTAACATTATATTACTTAGATTTTCATTTTCCAAAACTAACCCCTCGTAATAAAAATGTAAGTGATGTAGTGTTAAAAATACTGATTCAACAAATTAATACATTTATGTGAATGATTTGTAGAATAGGCCAAAAATAAATTATAATGGATATTATGTTCATATCAGGTTTTTTTTGCCTTACTAGTTTATATGTACAACATAAATTAGTATATAATATGGCAGTTATGTTGATAACGCATTGAAGGATGGGTGGTAGGTAAATATATGTACTAGAATAAATATGTGCTTTTTAATTAAATTATATTTTAGTCTGTTACATCATGTATTGATAATAGAATGCATTAGTATAATTTTATACAATAAACTCAGTCTCTACTAGGTACACACATAGACTACACTCCTGCTCACAATCACAATTTACAATTTGTTCTTAATAACAACAAAATTAATTAAACATTTTTATCCTCTAAGTATTTCTCAATAGAATGACATTTGTTTAGTAAATATCCTTTTAGGTTCCTTTTAAATTTTCCAAGTGAGTGTTAAATGTTTAATTTGTAATGAAAATTTGTTATAAATTTATATATGTTGTACTTGAAGCTGAGCTTGTATCTTTTTTCTATGAAAGGTAATACACAGATATAATCTTTTTAAATTTAGATAATGCCACAATTAGAAGACAACATCCATGATGTTCCAAAGACTGAAGTAATTAAAGAGCATTCCATTATATGGGACCAAAATATGGATGATGAGGTAGCAAATTCTACATGCAACACTGCAGCAAATGATCCTGAAGCATCTGCTTGCAAAAATAATTCCAGCACACATTCCAAAGGCACAAGATCAGATTCTACTCAGGTAAATAGTTTTTGAAAATGACTGGTAATACTAATGAACAGTGCAATTGGCGTAAGCTTCACACACGCACGCATGTGCGTGCGCCTGCGGGGGTGTGGGTGGGTGGGGGTGCAGCAGCTAACCAGAAAAATAAAAAAAATGTAAATGGCATGTTATCTATGGACACTCTTTAACTACTGTGGTTCTAAATTGGGCATGAAAGACAGCTTAATTTTGCTCAGAGGCCTCTCTATCAGGCTTGAGTTTCTTTTACATCCGTAAATCTTCGACGCGGGACCCACGGCTTTACTTTCCTTCCAAATGAAGCCATGCTAAGGATTTTTACACCCGAAAAAATCCAATGTCTTTCACTTGGTTTGAACCCACGACTTTGGGTATATGAAGTTAGCATGGTAACCATTACACCACGGAGGTGTAGACAAAGTCATGTCTTTTAATTCTCTGAAAACTTTTATTCGCTATTTGTTTACTAAATCCATTACTTTCTGTTTTCCAATTTTTCAAGTAATAATTTTACAAGTCTAATGATCAAGCTGTTAAATGCAGCAAATGACTCATAGTGGTGAATATATTTATTAAACATTTTCATTGAAGATATAAAATCTGTATTCTAAAATCCTAAACTTGATAATAAATTTATTAAACCAATTAACAGATATTGCATAAACAAATGAACTTAATTTTTTAAAAGTAGGTATCATTATAAAGGATTTTGAATTAATAACTTTTTTACACATAGTACATAAAATAATTACATGTTTGTTACCTTTTTAACTTTCCCATTATACTGAATTAAAATGTAATTAGAATGACTGCCATTTGTTCACCTCCTATTTCAATAAATAAAGGTTGTCTCTACGTAGTATCAATACCACCAGACATTCTTTATTAAAAAGATATATCTATCTTTAAAAACTTAACAGTTGCTGTGTGCCTTTGTAAGTTGTTTCGTGTGCTAGTAAAATTTTCTGTCCACCTAATTTTATCATACTGGTGAATGGTATAGGTAAATGTATTTTTAATTAAGTTTACATTTTTTGTGCGTTGCAATTTTAGCAGTTATAAAAGATTCACTCAGACTTAAGTACCAAATTTTTGGTGGAATATTGCATTACACTCTTCTTCCTACAATGCAAAAATGGTAGAAAAACAAATAAAAATGAGGCTGGATAATTATTCTTGTGTGAATAATGCATTATGTTGAACTTCAGGTTATTATGTTTTTATCACTTAAAGTGTACCATCTCCTTTTTAAAAAATTAGGTTTGTAGAATGGTTTATTACTAAAGATAAGAGGTTTGTGCATGGAAAAAAAATACAGGTTGTTTCGACAACAAGCAAAGGTGGAAAGACGGGTACGCAACTAAGGAAATGACTGTAAGCTTCGCTTAGTTTGTTTACAGCTGACCTCTACACAGACACTAGACATACAGCTGTATAACTTATAATGCACATGCAACCTGACGACATCTTTAGTTATTACATATGAAAGCTTATTTGTGTATTTATTATAGTTGTTTTACAGCATGTTTCTGTTACAGAACAGATCACAAAAATCTCTACAAGATATCCGGAGCAGCTACATGCGCTCTCTGGGAGTTTTACCTGGCAATCGTAGAATTTCACCAAACAGACTGGACACACACAAAGCAAAAGAGAGCGAGGAAGCAGATGTAAATAATTTGGAGCAGCTTTGCATCATGTGGGTGTATGGTCAACTTTCCAATTTTGATTACCTTACTGCTCTTAATCGTCTAGCTGGACGACAGTATGGCCATCCTTCCTGTCACCATATACTGCCATGGGTTACAGATTTTTCATCGCGTTCAGGAGCCAATTGGAGAGATTTATCACGTTCAAAATTTCGCCTTAATAAAGGAGATAGACAGCTGGACCTCACCTATGATACTGCAGCAGGAACTGCTCAGGTGAGTAAAACCAATAGATGTTTTCCCTGCTTCTTATGCTGCATGATCTTGTTTTATTACTGGTGAACACATGATTCATTTAAGTAATTAGGGAATCAGTGTATCCCAATTAGGGAATCAGCACTTGTATTGCTCACCAAATTACTGCAGAATATGTTTGGAGGATCCATTATCTCCATTCACAAGACTGGTTCACAAGAATGAATACTAGAATGAAACAGCGTTTAACATGTTGGCTCATAGTTATAGTACTCCAGTAAATGCACATTAATGACTATAACAATACCAAAGTGGAAAATCAATTTTACACATTGGGCATCATTTGTTTATTACTGACAAATTATGCTTTTTTGTCTGTTTCTAATTCTGTTAACATATAACATAATGCAGATTAGTCAATGACAAAATTCAGCGAGGTAAAACTTAAGCACACATGAACTATTCCTGATTTCTCTCACAACAAGCATCAGTCCTTTATTAATAAAATTTATTAGAATTCTTTATTACTCTTTGTTTATTTCCATAAGTTTTTGTTCTTTATTTTTTTTTTTTTTTTTTTTTTTTTTTTGTTTGTTTAACTAATAGTTTTGAGTTTTTAATACAAAACCTGCTGCTACTAGAAGAACCAACACCCAATAAATCTGAGAGGATTAGGATGCGCATTTGCTGGAATTTCTTCTAATTTAATGTTCTTAGTTTGTGACTAGAGAAGTCCATTAACTCTTTCATATCACAATCACCTTAAATAATTTCAATAGTGAAGAATCTAATATGCCATGCCATCCGGAATAAGAATTTAAAAAGTTAACAAACATCTTATTTCCTGGAACCGGGGAAACTTCCCTTTGACACACATACATAAGCACATACTCATTTATTTGTACTCTATAAATTCTATGCTTTGTCTATGACAAAAGGATGTGGAACATACCAATATGTTTACAAAATTATTAAATATATCAACATTATTTACACAGTAAAGTATCATTTAGAAACTCACTGATGGTATAAAATGAGTTTTTACGTAATATGTTGTTTCAGCTTTGTCTTAAGTACAGGTTTTCAAGTCGTGAAGTTGCATATTATAAATTTTTATATATTGATAGTGTATTCTTTTTTGAACATTTATGGGGTTAGTTGATGGTATATGTAGCTCAAGACTGGCTCTTTTATTAATATTGTGGATGTCAGAATTGACAATAAATGCATTTTTATTTTTTATGTAAAAGGATATTGATGTGATCTGTATTCTCCAGTGAGTACTCAGATCTCTAGATTCTTAAAAATATTTCTGTGATATTTTGAGTGTGAGGCCTGATATGATTCTGCGAGCCTTTTTTCAGCAAACCAAAGCTTCTCTTTAAATCCATAGAATCCTACCCACCCAAATTATACATAGTTCCTGATTGAGTGAAAGTATGCAAAATAAGCTAATATTAGTGTGTTTATGTTGCTGTAATAAGCTAAGAGGTGTAGTGCATAGCTGAGCCAATTTAAGGACTATTTCATTAATATGTTTTAATAAATTAAATGCTTATCTACTTTTAACCTTAGGATTTAGTAACATCTGCAAGTCCAATATAATTATTATTAATATTGATATTGAGGCTTACCTATGCTGTGTTGAGTGTAGTGAACTTCCTAATATTGTTTTATTAGCATTTAGTTTTAATCCATTTGCATTGGAGCATGATTCTATCATTATTATCATCATCATCATCATCATCATCATCATCATCCTCATCGTTGTTGTTGTTAATCATCATTATCATTATCGTCATCATCATTATTTAGCACACATATTATTTGAATTATTCTCATTCTTTGTGGGAAATTAGTAATGTGGTATTGGCAACAAAAAGAAAAGCCTATGTATATTTGTTTAGATTTGAGGCTAAATCATTTATGAACACTAAAAAGACTAATTGGCTCTAAAATAGATCCCTGTGGAATTTTATGTTTTATAAACTTGCAATTTGAATAGGTAGGTAGGTAATTTGGTAAGTGGGGTAATACAAATGCTAACATTTGATTAATTTAATTAGTTAAAATATTTTCTTTATTGTATACATTCCAATAATTTTAATTTTTTCTATTCTTTATTTAACAGCTCCTATTTTTCACCTTACTCATTTTTCCTTAGATTCCCAGTTTCCAGTTGTTCTGCTGACTAAGATACTGGACCTCATTTTTCCACTCTGTTAACACAGTTTTATCCTACTAAGTTTTTCAATGTTGAAAGAACCTAAGGTAAGATTTTTGTTAGTCTGCTTTAGCTGTGGTTTTATATTGCCATTCATTGTGCCTCACTACTCCTAAAATGTGTAAATAAATTTTGTTTGCATAAAATCATTCATCACATTATTTTGAAACTGTATAAGTGTAAGCCTTATTTTTTAAAGACGGTGTGAATCAGCCATATTTGTTTTTCAGTTAAATAAATCTTTCAAAATTTTGGGGCTAACACATAAAAGTCTTTAGAAATTAGATATAATTACATATTATGCCACAATAATTAATGTCTCAATTGATATGAGATCTCAACTTCAACAGTTTTCCAAAATGTTAGTCTGATTTTGGCCAATTCTCTTAAAAGAGAACAAATCAAGCTTATCAGATAAGTTTCAGCAAAATCTGTCAGAAGGATAAAAGATTTGAAGGAAGGAAAATAATAACCTATTTAGAATGGAAGCACAATGAATCAGTACTTATTTTGTAATACAGAAAATTGTAAAGTTTCAAGTAGAGTGTACAATAGTCTGTTATCAACAAGGATAATGTATGCAACATAAATATTGGTAAGCATTTCTGGTTATTGAGAATTTAGTAGCATTTTCATGAATACACATGTTTTCCATTTTTACATTAAAAAATAAAGAAACATATTATCTTTAACTATTTAACAATATTTATAATAGTAATATATTTTATTTATAGGGACATGCAAAACGTGTGTTCATTATTTGGTTAAAAACAATGTTATCTTCCCCCCAAAATCAGTGCTATTTTTTCTCAAAAAATATATTTCTGTTATTTTTAATGAAATTTTGTCAATTGTCAATAGTAAATTAGAGTGCAGCAATGATCTACACACTTTCAGTACTGAACACTAATAAAACAAGCATTTAACCAGGGCTTAGGTTATTTCACTTTCAAATGAAACAATAATCATAATAGCCAAATTTCCCTCTTTCAGGTTTGTACCAGTCAGTACATTGTTAGAGAAGGAAAAAAACTTTTCGCAATTATTTGAACATGGCATCCATATTGTTTTAAGATGTTGTTCTGAAAACCAAGAATGTGATAAGTTCACCCTCAAAGGGTCTGCATTCTATAGTAGTACTGTGTGACATGTGCTTGCAGAGGGTTTCTTTCAACTCATTAAAATTGAAACTAAATCCTGATAATAATAAGTGAGTCGGTAAATGGTAACACTACATAACTGAAAATTCTACTTACTTGGAGCATTTTGGGAATGGGGTATTGTTCCCATTATTAACAATTCTCCAACTGATTGTGCCACTTTCATTTCCTGTCTGAGGGAGGCTGTAGGTTCCCAAAATGCATCCAAGTAAATGGAATTTTCAGTGATGTAGTGTTACCATTTACCAACTCACTTATTACATGACTACACATTACAGCTCTAGCTTCTATTCCCTCAAATTTGTAAATTCTGAGTGCCTATACCCTGAAATTTTTTAAAGTGTTTTTTAAGTACACTGAGGTTCATGTGTTTTACAGCAACTACTCTGGAATCATAATTCTGATTGGATCGCTGCTTTTAAGGGGTTTTAGTGTGATTTTGTTTTTCATTTCTTCTGTGCACTCTTATTTCAATTTCTCAGCCATTTCAAATTTCATTACTGTCTCTGGTTGATCCATTCCAGAATTTATACTCTTCATTTTTCTTTTTACTCACCAGTTTCTCCATTCCAGATTTCATTTCTGTCTTGTCCATTCCAAATAATAATTTTGTAAACATTTTCTCCATCATGGCCTTTACATGTGTTTTTTCAGTTCTCACTCACTTTACTAATGTAATCCAGTTCAATTTTCACTGACACTTCACTTTTCCTATGAAACATATGTGAGCAGACCCTTCTTCCTTCCACAGCACTTGCTGGGGCATCAAATACTGTATATCACCACTTCAGTTGCAGAACCAGCACTTTGTCACATTAACAGCTTACTGTCTCTGTCTCACTCACTGTCAAGAGCTTACTCATTGATGTATAGCCACTGGAGTTTGAGAGGGTTTTCATGAGGTGGGGCCAAGAACCTTCCAGAAAACTCTTGATATCTCTCAACAATGCTTCTGGAATTTATATTGGGTGAGAGGACTCCTCCATATCTCTATTTACCTCTCCAATTGGAGAGTCATTTGGCATCATTGTCATAAGTTTGGCACATAGCAGCATCACATGAAGAGAAAACTGTTGTTTGAAACCAAAATACCCAATTATTTCAAATATACTCAGGAATGCACAAAATGTAAGAATCATTGGTTTAATGAAAAACTTTAAATCTGCAAATAAAATTGTATTATAACAATCAGGAATTATTGATTTCCACTTTAAAACTCAGGGTTCTTGAACCTACTACTGCCAGCATCTGTGGATACATGCCATCTGTGAAGACCTACAAAACCTGCTGCTTGTAAAATGGCATGTGAGTTTGGAGTTCTAATAAAATACAATGCAATACAGCATTGAGACAAAAAAAAACAAAAGTAGATTTTATGAACATACTCAAATTTGCATTATTTGAGTAACGTTTGCATTACTACAAAATTAATGTTAATTTGCATAACATTATCTATTAGTTTATGTAACATTATGTAGATTTTATGAACATACTCAAATTTGCATTATTTGAGTAACGTTTGCATTACTACAAAATTAATGTTAATTTGCATAACATTATCTATTAGTTTATGTAACATTTTTGTTGATATTTGCAGCTGTATCTTCATGATCTGCAGGAAAGATAAAAAATTTTACTTTGTGTTCATTTAACTGATTCTTAGTAATTAAATCTTGTTATTAATTGGTTAGCATACATAACTGATAACTTTATAAGACATAAAGAATGTGATAGATAAATATGTTATGGATACATGGCTCAAACATTGCATAAGATATGTGTAATGTGTTTTGCACAGACTCCACATCATGTGTCTGATGTTCTTTCTGAGATAACATACTATGTATACCTGGCACGTCGCACACCTCGTTCTGTACTCTGCAAGTATGTGCGTACTAATTGGGTACCAGCTGAATACCCATTATCCATTCAACGATTGCAAGAATGGACACCAGATGAGTGCATACCAGAATTCTTTACAGACCCCTCAGTATTTGAGGTAAAGTATTATAAAGTAATCTGTTGTTGAAGGTGTATGTTTCTCTTATTGAATTTTGAAAGAAATACAGTTTTATAAACCTACTTAAATATGTTAGCATAATGAAAGAATATAACACTTGATTTATTTATATTTAAAAGTGTTTTATATTTACCTGAATGACTCAGTTTTTAAATTTTTAACAATTGGAATTTTTATACACAGTGTTAATAGACTGAAATTAAAGGAGTGTGTTCACTCAAAGTTTATTATGTTCCAATACAGCAGTACTTACTTTACAGTAGGCGAGATATAATAAATCTGATTACTATTGCCTATTGTCTAATGTTAATGACATAACTGGAACATCATATAAATACCCACCATTTATAGCATTATGTGACATGCTCTCAATTTGCACAACTCCCTATGACCACTCAGTAGTCTACATTTGTTAGGCAACAGCAATAGTAGCGACACCACCATTACCAGTAGCCTGAACTGAACACAATAACAATAATGAGGACTGGAATTCTCAAAGGTGTTAAGTGACAAAACATTACTTTTTAATTTTAAGTAATATATGCTTTAATTACTTCCATAAGTTCTTATATATGAAACTATGTCAAAAATAGTTCTTAATGGACCATTAAGCACAAATAAATAACATTGAACTAAAAAGCATATAAATGAACATATAAGTCTTAAATTTTGAAAGTGATCAAAACACATTTGGACTTCCTTTTAATGAGTTCTCATCGGAAAATTTTGATTTTCTCAAAAATGGCTCTAATGAATTTGATTAAAATATTGAATATTAAAGATATTTACATGGCAAATAAAATTTATATCTTGAATTTTCTGGGAATAGCCTCTGAAGACATCTTTATTCTGGATGAATTTTGCGGAATTTTTCATAGCTGGTAAACCATAAGAGATAGACAACTTACTGAATTGAAAATGTAGAGCTCATTAAAACACACAATTTATATTATACACATTTTTTTCGTGGAGTTGATTGTTTTTGAGGTATTCCTTTTTATTGGTTTCAGCTATAAAATACTTATACCTTTCTCATATGGGAATTTGTCAACTCCTGTCCATACAAACAAAGGAACTTCAATGACATAGTAACCAGCTTTTGACTGTTATCATGGTACTCCCTTATTTCCGTTCTACTTACATGGAAGCAAGTAATAAGACCCTTTCTGCTAATTTTTTCTTGATTAGCATTAAGTAAATAGAAGAATAAGCTTTTTTTACAATAATTTGTTGTAGAAATGTAAAGAAAGTCATGTGAATAGAACACATCAAACTTTTTTTTTTTTTTTTGTAATACCAATATTGATAACGTGTAAAGGACATGCCAGTATTTTGTTACCCCTTCTAATAGTAATACCTTCATGCCATAAATGCATATTTGAAGTTTCTCTCACACACACATGCATATACCACACACACAAACAAACGAGGGTGATTTCCAACTGCAAACCACCTAAACCCGCATTTGGTAGAGGGTTATCATGTTATGAAAAATACTGTGCATACATAACATTGCAATCTGTAGATTCTATTTTGAGTTTGGTCTCTATGCTAGTCTGATGCAGAAGTGAGGACAATAAAACATCTCATAACGATTATGTGTAGCAACATACAGTACTTGCTACAAACCCATTGAAATTTCCACCTCATCAATAATATGATCTTATATGGCACTTAACAATTTTCAGAGGCCATGACTGGTGAAGTAAACATCAGTGTTATCTATCACTGTTAATTTCAACTCAAAGATGATAATCAGAAGCATAGCACTTTTGAGAGTAAATGGCCTTGACTAAAAGCAGCTTCATGAAAAAATATCTCAATTTTGAAAATTTTGCCACTTGACATCTTTGAGAATTCCAGTGTTTAATTATTAATAGAGCGACAGATATAGAGCCAGTACTGACTGAAACTGAGCTTAATTGAACCAAAACAACCTGAGTAGGACAGAAATGGTATGGGAAAAAAACGTTTTTATACTAACTTTTCTTAACAAGGGGCTTTATTTTGTGAAGTAAAATAATCTTAAGATCAGCACAAAGAGTTGCAGATTTGGTGTACTAACACAAAACTAAAGCATATTCTAAAAGTTATATTAAACATGAGCAGGAAAGGAATCAGTGATTAAGAAGCAAAATGCTTTAGATGTAGCTGTTGACTACCCACAAAAAATCGCAATATAAATCCAGAATTGAAACCTTAATCATGTATTGGGAAAGCAAGAGCTGCCTAAATGGGAGCAAATTTGCATTTTTAAAAATAGAAACAGAATTTTCAATTTCAACATCCCTCAGAAAGATCTATTCAGCATGTTTCTTGAACCATCACCAAAGAAAACATTTTCAACTTCACCACATATAACCAGTCGATTTCTGGATAATGGAGGAAAATTAGCCTCTGGAGCATGTTCTGGGAAGCTAAAAAATAAATGTGTGTTATTAATCAACTCACTTTCCAATTTAATTGATTATAACAACACTTTTAAACTCTGTTATCAGAAAAAATTTTATACCTGTTTACTTCAGGTGGGTAAAGTCTTGGCTCTCACAGATTTTCACTCATCAGTCTTCCATCATGAATTTCGTTCACTATTTATTCTGTTGCAACTCTAACTGGTTGTCCTCTATGCTCAACATTGTTTATGCTTGAACAACCATATCAAAAGTTTGGGAATCACCACTGAGCAATACCGTGTGATGGAGCAGAGTCCCCTTAATACTTTTTATGCATTCTTCCATTTCCTTGTATTATCATGCGAAAAGTAGTGCTTTATGACAACATGAAATTCACTTTTCTCCATTTTTACTTTCTCTTGCCCTGTATGTACAATGTACATAGGGATAGAGAAGTATTGTATTCCACCCAAAAGTTCGAGATTTCACCGGAAATACATGTTTTAGGACCCCCTGAATCCAAAAAAAGCATTTTCAGAAAAAGGTCTGTGTGTGTGTGTGTGTGTGTGTGTGTGTGTGTGTGTGTGTGTGTGTGTGTGTGTGTGTCATTGAACACGATAACTCAAAAACAAAAAGTAGCTAAAATACCAAACTTGGTATTTAAGTTCAGTATCTTCCAGGGATGCGACACGAAAATTTTGAGAAAAATCTCTCCACCCCAAACTACCCTTTACAGGGAACTTTTTTCGAAAATTTTGATTTTCTTAAAAATGGCTCTAATGATTTTGATTAAAATATCATATATTAAAGAATTTACCTGACAAATAAAATGTATATCTTGAATTTTCTGGGAATAGCTTCTAAAGAGCTGTTTATTCTGGGTGAATTTTGCTTAATTTGGCATTACTAATAAACCATAAGAGAGAGACAAAAACTTACTATACAAAAAATGTAGGCCTTGTTAAACTTACCATTTTCGAAGTATTCATTGTTATTAGTTTCGTTATGAAGTACTTATACTTTTCTCAGACGGGAGTGTCTGTTTTTCTTTTGTTCCACTCCTGGCCAAGAAAAGAAGCGATTTGTAATGACAGTCGCATAACGACAGCTTTTAAAACATTTGACTATCGATTTAGCCTAGTTTATTCCCTTATTTTCTTCCTAATTATAAGGAACTAAGTAATAAGAACATTGTGCTGAATACCTCGATTAACAAAGTGCAGAAAGAAGAATAATCTTATGTAAGAAGTTTGTAGAATGGCTAGAGAAAGTCATGTGAGTGTAACACATCAGATTTTTCTACAAAGCAACACAAAACTGGAGCTTTTACATGCTATTAATAGTGCTCTAAGAAACGGATGATGAATTTTGGTAATTTTACACAGAATAGATGTAAGACTTCAGTATCAACAAGAAATTGTGTTTGTGAGCACTATCTTGTCAAAGTCATAGGCTTATCAAACTGCCCTCAAATTTAAAGTCATATAAATAAAACATTGCTTTAAAGAGAACCCATTTTTCAATGCAGAACTTAACTGTATCTCTTGCAATATTTTGTGTAAAGATGAAAAATATACACGCTTTTTATTATCATAATCTGGGATTCCTAGCAAAACGTTTCTATAAACAAATGCACATATATTTTATTTGAACATTTTGTTATGTTTTTCAGTCTATGCATGATGATCTATCTGATCTTGAGATTCCTTCATGGGCAGCATCTCCTCTAGATTTTGTGCAGAAGCATAGGGAGGCTTTGGAGAGCAGTCATGTGTCCGAACGGCTTCATCACTGGATAGATCTTACATTTGGATATAAGTAAGAACACTATTATGTTTTATTGATTTCCTAGAGTATCAGTACTTTTTCATAAAGACTGCTTGATTTTTAACCTGACATTCCTATTTGTTATATTTTTCAGAAATGAATAACAAAAATTAAATAATAAAAGATAAAACCGTTCTAATATATACTTCTACACAAGTAGAAGTCCCTCACCTAGTTTTTCTCTTGACATGCATGTTGCATGTGGGGTGCTCCAAAAATTACAATGGAGGAAATGATTCTTTAATTTAAAATTTTGTTTAGAATAAAGATTTGCTTGTTGAACACAACAAATGTCGGAAAGCTGTTGCTAATGCATTTGTATTTACAGAAAACCCACACACATAGTTACATCAAGAACAACTTCAACCCAAAAACTCACCAACATGCAATTTTTCACAGCCTGACACATAGGTTAGTAAACACTCCACTGGAAAAAGGAGAATACGAACAGGAACACCAGCACTTAAAGAAAGTTGCTACAAAAAATGGTTTCGAAACAGTTAGTGGATAGAATAATACAAAAGTATAAGGAACAAAAGAAGATTAAAGATATAACCACACTTAGAACAGGAGCCAACCCAAACCAACCAAAAATACAGTAAATTCATATTCCACCCACAGTTGCACAATAAATTCATAAAGATCTTCCAAGATCATAGTATAGAGCTAGCACCTCAAAACAAATACAATCTCAGGAACCTTTTAAACCATCCATTAAAAGACAACATACCAAACAAATCATGGCATTTACCAAATAAACTGTGAGGATTTCCCCAAAATTTACATTGGACAGACTAAGAGAAACCTTCAAACAAGATTAAAGGAACATGAAATTCAAACAAACAGACAAATCTGCAGTATCACATCACTTTTGGACATCACAGCACAACATCAAACCAAACATTAAACTTATTAAGCATGTAAAACCCACAACTGAACTAACAATTTGGAAAAGAATACACATAAAGAAAAACACGCACAGAGTTATGAATTTTGAAATACCACCGGCAGACAACACGTTAATATTACCTCCAAGAAAACCAGATGGCAGCACAGAGGTAATTATGAGCGTAATCTCCCATTCTGAAGCCAGTCAAACACCTGCTGACAATGAAGATGAACATCTTTGAAATTCATCTGGGAAAAAACTAAGTAAATGAAACTATAGTATCCACAGTATACTGATTAGTTACGTAATAAATCAGTGAAGATTTCAAATTCTTAAAGAACACAAGAAATTGAAAGGAGTTCGAGTTTTGGGAGAAGCTCCTCATTAAGAAGAATGAAGGATGAATGATAAACTTTGAGATTCTGAATGACACCAATTTTTATTCAAAATGGTTCCAAAAGAAAGAAACCTGGGGGATACATCACCAACCAAGCCATTACCATTACTGGACACTCAAGCCAGTTGACAGTAGTTGATAATGTAGGCAAAAATGTTCTTGCATTTATGTATGGCAAGTGGAAATTTTGAGTGTTCAGTCAACATAACACACTTTTATCTGTGTGGGTGAGTTAATAATGCCATTCTCCTTCTTGCTCCCAATATTCAGAAGTCAGATCTTGATAGTCTTAAAGAACTGTACAACTTTCTAGATGTTGTCTATCCATTTCTACTTCTTGGCAACACAGTATACAATTTGAGGTGTAAACATTGCAATTCTATGTAAATAAGTGATGTAGTGTTACAAAATCGACTCAACTAAATTTTAATTCTATGTAAATACTTTCCCAGACAGTCATGTGTGGTAAGTCTCTTACAGTAAATTGCAGATTTTTGCAGTAAATCATTCCCAACTACTAGAATCCATTATAACACTATGTGTGTACCAATTTTTTTGATAGTTTGGACTATATTTTGTATTTTTTTCACGTTTGGATAAGATAATCCTATGACTTGGATTGCAGCTTTAGAGTGTGATAAGAATGTTTTTGCATTGTTGGAGCCAACCAAAAATGGAGTGATAGATAAATAGCTAAAAATTTCCATCTCAAAATTTGTAGTATCTTTTTCAGCATGTTTATAAAAAGAGAAGAATTTACATGTTTTACCAGCTCTTGCTCAATTCTCATCTAAAAGAGATCCATCTGTATCTGTGTGTGTGCGTGCATGTGTGTGCTTACATGCGTGTGTGTGAGAGAGAGATATTTATATATACGGTTTCTATGGCCTAAGCTGTTTGCCATATCAGGAGATATTTGTTTTTACTTTCTCTACACGTACTATGTACATAGTATATAGAGGAGGTATTGTATTGCACCCAAAAATTGACACCGATATTTGACCAGAAATACATGTTTTTTTTTTGTATTTTGTGTTTGTTTGTTTTCTTTTTTCTTTTTTTTTTTTTTTATAGTTGGCTTACCCTCCCTGTATTTAGGACTGACACTGCCCTGAGGACTTACAAATGGATGCTTAGGGATCAGAAGCCTGTCAGGGAGCCAACATCACGAAACCACAGAATGGAGAACCTGAAATGAGTGGTCAACCCATAGCCAGGCATGAATGTGAGGAAGTGGGTGATATGAAAGAAGCTATTGTACTCCATCCAAAAATTTGCTATCAAGATTTCACTGGAGATACATGTTTTGAGACCCTTGAATCCAAAAGAAACCTTTTTACCTTCTCTACATGTCTATGCACACAGTGTATAGAGGAACTATTGTTTTCCATCAAAAAATTCAATACCCAGATTCCACCAGAAAAATATGTTTGGAGACCCCCTGAATTCAAAAAAAAGAAAAGAAAAGAATTTTTAGAAAAAGGCCTATGTGTGTCTGTGGACAGCATAGCTCAAAAATGAAAATATTGTTTAACACCAAACTTGGTATTTAAGGTTAATATCTTCCAAAGATTTTCAAGAAAATCCTTCACCCCAAACTACACTTTACATGGAAAAAATGTCCAAAATTTTGATTTTCCCAAAAATGGCCCTAGTGATTTTGATAAAAACACTGTATATTAAAGATATTTTCATGACAAATAGAATGTACTTTAATTTTCTGGGAATAGCCTCTAAGGACCTCTTCATTTTGGATGTCTTTTGTATAACTGGTCATCTGTCAAACAGTGTAGATCTCGTTAAAACACACAATTTATGTCATATTCAGTTTTTTCGTGGAGTTGACCATTTCTGAGATATTTGTTGTTTTGGTTTCAGTTTTAAAATACTTAAAACTTTTCTCATGCGGGAACTTGTCAATCCTGCGCCATGCAAAGAAAGGGATTTCAATCTCATAGCAACTACATTTTAAAACATTTGACTGTCAGTTTAGCCTAGTATATTCCCTTATTTCCCTTCTACATAAGGAATTAAGTAGTAAGACCATTTCTGCCAGTTACGATCTTAGAGTGAAGTAGATAGAAGAATGAGCTTTTTAATAATAATTTATTACAGAGATGTAGAGAAGGTCATGTGAATGGAGCTATCAGATTTTTGTTAGTGGGCTTATTTAAGATTAGATTATGCTCAATTAGTCAATTGCCAATTGGACTGGTGCCATATATTATATTCTCTTTATTTTTTGCATTTCTAGGTTTTCTATTACTTTTGTAGGTCTTGTATAAATCAAATTTGGGTATTCATGGTTGGATTAGAAATTTGATATTTATCCCATCTATCTACATCTGGAAGTTTTTTAAAGTTTTTCATATCTAAGTAGTGCTTGCAGTTTTAAGTTCTGTTAACCTTGGTTTATTTGAGCAGATGTGTAAAGTTTTGTTGCTCCTGTTACTAAGCTTAGACCTTATTTGGTTTTGTGTTTATTCCAAGTCTGTTTTATTTTATTTTGATGCTATTATGAGTTTTTCTCCACAGTATCTCCTAGTTTTTCTCGGAAGGGAAGTAAAGCCGTTGGTCCCGTGTCGTTGAATTAAGGCACATAAAAGAACCTCAAGCTTGATAGAGAGGCCTCTGAGCAAAATTAAGCGGTCTTTCATGCCCAATTTAGAATGGGATGCTGAGAACCATAGCAATTAAAGAGTGTCCATAAATAACATGCCATTTCACCCTGTTTTTTTTAATTAAGTATTATAAGTTGTATTTGATCTGTATCTAGAACTACCCCATTTTGTTCTTGCTAGTTTTTTTTAATAGTAAACTTTTTTTTGTTTTTTTTTGGTTACATGTTGTATATGTGTTCTACAGGTTAGTTTCTTATCAAAATGTACACCTAAATATGCTCTTATGCAGCACCCACCACTGATAATGAAGCTACTTTCTTCACAAATATTAGCTCGCAGTCTTGAAAACTATATATAAGTGACTTAGTTGTGCTTAATGCTTCCTCTGTCAACAGTATATTTTGTGAATGGAAGCAGGGAATGCAGCAGTTGGATGCTATACTATTGGGATTTAATAAACCAGTAAATATGACACTTTTTCTGTGTTTTAGGCTCTCTGGTAGTGCAGCAGTGAAGTCGAAGAATGTCTGCTTGCAGCTTGTGGATAGTCATACAACTCTAACAAACAGGGGTGTGGTTCAGCTATTCACACAGCCTCATCCACAAAAATATTCCCCATCACCATTTTGGGGAAAGACTCCACCCAAGCTTCATTCTTCTCCATGCAATAAAAAACGTAAGACTTATATTTTCTCAAAATGTGTTTTTTTAACACTTTAACACTTACTTTAAAAACAGATGAGAAAAAGTTTAAAGAAGAGAAATAAAGCAAGTAACAAAATTTCCACAAATAAAACTTAATACTGATTACAGCTGTTGATATGGAACTGCAGTAATTTATCATAGATCATTCAGCAAATTCAAGTATAATTCAAAGTTTTCAATAAATTGGTTGATACTAGAGTAACACTTAATTTTGTGGAAGTTTGTAAACAGTGTTGTTATATTCATTTATTTGGCAAGGAGTCGATTAATTACATTAAACAACACTTACTTGGGATTTTTGTCGGAACATGTTTCAAAGGGCTAGTTTCCTTCATTTTCAACCGTACATCGACTAATTCCTTGTGGTTAAGCTGGCATTGTTATGAGTACTGTCTCCTCTGGTGGTGGTTCAATGAACTTGATAAACACATCCTTTGTAGGACATCGAAATTGAAAACCCTATTTCTATTTTTCACAATGAAGATGTGTTCCCATGTGGGCAGCTCTTGTTTTCCTGCTATATGTTTTAGAAGTTTTGGTTCTGAATTTATATTGTGGTGTTTTGTCCAAAAGTGGGTAACTGCTGATTTTTTCCAATTGTTTTTTATTTATATTTCTGAAGTGTTCTTTGGATCTTGTTTCTAGATTTCTTTTTGTCTTTCCAATATAAATCTGATTACAATCCTTGCATTCCATTTTGTATATGCCCAATTTTTTCTTTGCTCGGATGATGTCGTTGAGATTTGAGCCTAATTCATTTTTTATGCTGTGACGGTTTACTGGTGCTAGCTGAATGTTGCATTTTTTGAAAACTTTTTGAAACTTGTCAAATGCCCATGGGTGGTATGTGAATTTCTTGTAACTCAGCTTTTGTTTTATTGCTGAGAGAGTGGTTGTTTCTTTTAGGAATTTCTTCTTTTTGGCTAGTTTTATTTTTTTATCTACGAGGGATCTTGTGAAACCATTTTTATTTGCAATTTCGACTATTTTGTAGTATTCTAGCAGTGGTATATTAACCAGCCTTTGTGCTAGGCTATTGAAGATTGCCTGCTTATGTGATCTTGGATTATAACTATTGGCTTTTATATAATTGTCTGTCTGAGGGCCGGTTGTACAAACTCAGAATAAATCCTGGAATAGTTATTCGTGGAATACACTATTCACAGTATAAATGTGTTGCCGGGTTGTACAATGCAATTTTATTCCATAGATATCTATTCAACTGTTTGTAGATTTAAAACTAATGTTGGCTATATTGCGAGTCATTCATGGCCAACTTGATACGTAATCATTGCTTTATTTTGCTGAAAATTTGCATTGTTTTCACAATCAGCTGTTCCTAAACTATCTATTATTTCTTATTTTAACTACTTACGGTACTATGAAATAATTATGAATGTTCACAAGCGTGTTCGGAATGTAGAATTGCTATACACTTTACAAAACACAAACACATATGTATACCGTGACTTCTTGCGTTAGGTTAGAGTATGGGAATGAAACCTTACCACATGTGCAAAGTTTATCTTGTGCTGATATATGACATCTTTCCGTTTCTGTACTCAAAACAGCTAACGTGCATTTTATTCATAAAATACTTAGTAAGCGAATTTTGAAAATTATATTTTAATGTTGCCAATGCCACTATCAACTTAAGATATGCATAATTGAATTGTTGCACCAAGATAAGTACAAAAACAATTTGCTTTACAGGTATTATTAACCAACAGAAATATTAGTAGTTATGTCGAATAGTACTTTAAGCCGTTCCCATTACAGTTCGCACTTTGATGATGGCAATATTTAATACCAAACCAATAAAACTGAGAGCATTTATTTTACGGAACATATTCTCTATTCAATCAAAATTGTCTCTAATGTATTAAACCTACAGCATATAATACGAAAAATTATGAATTTATTGTAAAATAATATATTTAGATTAATGAGCTCTGAAGGTGTCTTTTAATCTGGGCATCTCCTCCCTACATCAAAATGCTTGTAGTGTTATCGTTTTTAAACTTGCACATAACCTCCAAAATCTGAATATAGTACAGAATGTCGCTAACATTAACACTTGTGGCTATCTTACGTTTTGAAGCATATTGCCCTTTGTATTTCATCAATAAAATGTAACCTAACTCTTTACAACGCTATATTTTGTGCTAGTGAATTGCTGCACTACACTATTTTATATTTATCTTTGGGTTGAATTAAATTTAATTGTTTCCATAAAAATAGAGCTATTCGGATGATAATATTGTAGGTAGATTTTACTGTTTTATAAATGAAACTTTATCTTAACTATCTTCTTGTCATATTTATCTTATAACCACCAAGTTGTCTGTGTGATATCCTTTCTCAACTTTAATCTCATTATAGCCGTGTACATTTATCGGACTATCTCTACAAGATATTGTATTTAGGTATAATATGCCCTTAAAACATATTATAAAGAAATTAATCATTTATATCGGTAAAATATGGATCAAAATTGTGTCGAGTATCCAAGCGGCCATTTTTCTTTTTATACTTTATTCTCGGAATATCGGCTTATCCCTGCAAGGAATCATGGAATAAGTTATTCCATGTTTATTCCCTTGATAGTCTCTATTCCGTTGTCGTACAATACAATTTAGCACATAACCATGGAATAACGTCTAACAGAGGTTTATTCTGAGTTCGTACAACTGGCCCTGAGTAGGTTTTCTGTAAATACCGAAGTTTATTCTATTTTCAAATTTTACTATTTTCAGATCTAAAAATGGTAGCTGATTATCTTTTTCTATTTCTACTGTAAATTTTATACTTCTTTTTTTAATATTCAAAAGTTTTAGGGCATCATTAATGTGCCTTTTTGGCACTATGGCAAAGATGTCATCGACATACCGCTGCCAGGTTTTGAGCATGCAACCTTTTGTGATTCTGATTTCCAGTGCACTCATGAAAATATCTGCCAATAGGGTGAGATTGGATTGCCCATTGCTAATCCTGATGTTTAGTAATAAAATCTTTCCTGGAACTGAAAAAAGTTTTGTTCGGTGCATAATTTGGTAAGTTTTATATATTCTGAAATTTCTTGTGGTGCCATTCCAATTGATTTAAGCCATATTCTATTAGTGGAGATAGTTTTTCTAATGGTATGCTTGGAAATAGTGATTTGACTCAAACGAGACCAATGTGTCTCCTTCTTTTAATTCTACGTTCTTTATGTTTTCTATGAGTTCATAGGACTTTTTGATGCTGAGGCTGTCAAATTTTGTAACTGAATTGAACTTGTTGGTTAGCCATTTTGCCAATTAGTAGGTTGGCAAATCTATGCTGCTACTTAGATTGGGAAAACATATATATTTGGAAAAACAAGAACTGCATTTTCAATTTCGAAATCCTGCCAGGCGACAGGTTCATCAAACCACCGCCGGGGACAGAGACAACCACCACAGCAAGCAATGCCAGCAGTCGACCAAAGGAATTGACAATGTAAGCACATGGCTTCTGAAACGTTTTTTCCGAAATAAAAAGTAAGTGATGTAGTATTACAAAATCGATGCAAATAATTTTCAAGAAACAAATAGCTTACAACTGTAGCAGGATGATGTAAATTTTTTATTAGTTTAGAATTATGTTGTTCCTATTTCTGATGTATTCTAGAAAGCAACACTTTCTGTTTTCACTTTCAGTTACACAAGCTTACAATTGCTATTTTTCTCTCACAACATAACCAACTCAATAAAGCTATCATATAACGTTTGTCTTCATGTCCAATCAGAAGAAAGAAAAAAAAAATAAACAAAGATTGGAAGCAGTTAATCTTATTTTTTACAACACAGGAATAAAGGATTATGTCAAACATGTATTAAAAATTGTCGCTATCAGTCATATAACCTAAAATTATTCTCCCCTCTTTCTTTTGTATCATTTTAGAAATGATACAAATGAATCAAGACACACGTCATCACTCTTACCAAAAGTGTTTAAAGATTCAGCAATGCCCTTATGTGTGTTCAGATTTGATGGTAATACTGTTTTACTTGTTGGTTTTTTTAGTTGCAAATGCGTTATGTTTATTGAAACAGATGTACACTTTAATGACAGGTATACAAGCTTGGCACTTGAAAGAAAGTGAGCATCTGAGGCATTCTGAAAATTTCTAGAAGTAATATGTAACATTTTGGGATAAGCTAAAAATCTGGTTATTTTAAAGTTCCTGGCTGAAATAGGAACAAAAATACTTCCTTTAAATTTGTTTCATTTTCTAAGAGCCAATCAGTGGCTTTAGCTCTACTGGGAAATATTATATTGCCTTATAGGAAGATTTATACTAGTTTGTATCATGCAACTATTTTTAAACAAAGAGAATCTATTTCAAAGTCAGAAATAAATTGACTAACATTCACTCCAAGCAGCATTGAAAAATTAGTAATTATACTCTAAAGCTTGCACTCTCACCAATATGCATTTTTATGCCGAAAGAAAATAATTAATTTGAAATACCACACAATCAAATTTTGGCATTTTCACTGCTTTGTTCAATTGTAAATTAACATGGGTAAAATTAGGCATAACATGTCTATGATTTATATAATTGATTGCTCCACCAGTAGTGGGCATACAAAATTATAATAATTGATACTATGCCCTGTTCAAAAGGAATTTTGATCTTACAATTTCTGTGCATTTCTGCAAATTTTTGATACTTTACATTCATCCAGAGCAGAAACCTGAGAAATAACTTCAACTAACTAGTTTTTATCTGGGATTGCAGTAAGAAGGTTATCCCAACATCCTTCTATGGAATTTTTTAAGAATTGAAAAGTTCACCAGCAAAAGGTACTAGTTGAAGGAATTAAATTTTTAAAATAAAACTGTTCAAAATGCAGACATCTATCAGTTTGCATTTATTTGAAAGCATAAGGATGCCCAGATATGATTGTTGCTCTAAAAGAAGGATTCAAAGTATGAAACATAGTACTTTACGTGAAATGAAGGGAATGCACAGTGAAGTAACTAATCAATTAAGAGTAAAAACATAGATTACACGCAAACGCCACTCTTGAAATAAAGTAACTTACTTCGGACATGTTTCGGTGGCTGTTGCCACCATTTTCAACGGAGATTCACTGATAAACTCATGGTAGTGGCCTGTGGAGGTCTCTCTTCTGGATAGATGAATTTTTAGATGAGTCCATTTGTTTGTAGTATGTCAAAATTTATGACCTTGTTTTTGTTTTTTAAAATTAATAGATTTTCCCAAACTGTTAATCCAATTGGATTCTGCACTAATTTTAATATCTTGGGTTCACTGTGAAAATTATGCTTTTAAGTCCAAAAATGATATGCTACACCTGTATTATATGTCTATTTATATTTTAAATATCTCGTGCGTTCTTTAAAATATTGTCCAATGTTTCTTTTTGTTTTCCCTATATATACCATTTCACATTCCTTGCAGCTGATTTCATATATCCCTTATTGTGTCAATGGGGGGATTTTATCTTTTGTGTTTGTATGGAGGACGTTTTTTAAACTGTGCTTATTAAGTGGAGCTAAGTTGATGTTCCATGTTTTGAAAATCTTTTGAAATTTTTGGTGTGCCAAAGGGTGCTAAGTAAATTTTTTGAAGATGGTCTCTGCTTTTATTCTTTTTAGAGTGCTAATTTGTTTTACTTTCTTCTGTTTCACAAATTTATTAATCTTCTTCTTTACGAAATGTTCTATGTAGCCATTCTTTTGTGCAATTTATATGATGCTATTGAGTTCTAATTTGTATTCCATCTGGCTTAATGGTAGGTTTACCAGTCTGAATGCAAGGCTGTTAAACATGGAGTTTTTGTGTGAAATTGGATTGTAGCTGGTGCCAATTTCTTTTACTTTCTCTGTTTCACAATTTTTTTAATCTTCTTCTTTGCCAAATGTTCTGTGTAGCCATTCTTTTGTGCCTTGCATTCAGACTGGTAAACCTACCATTATTTAATTATTGCCTGTTATCCAGGGAAAAATACTGTGAAGGTTATGCATCTTTATGGCAAGAGGAGAAGGGTCAAAACTTTAAAATCAGAGAGGGAAGTAAACATATCCATGGGATGAAGGTGTGCTGACTACAATCTTTAAGTTCTTCAGCCAAGGAAGTGAAGCATGTACTAGAGCATTTGGCATTTTGAATCAAGTTCATTATAAATGTAAAAAAATTATGCAGATATAGAAAATTGCGACTTACATAACTTCAGAAACTATATAAGGAAATGCTTCTGTGAAAATTAAAAACTCCACAGTTTTCTTCTGATTACTTCGACTTTTTACCTTATAATCAGAATATAAAATATATCGTGACAATGCCATCCATGTATGTGACTGCTCTCATGTTCGCCTTGGTATATGAGTCATTGCAGCTGGGATGCGTAAACAACACTGAAGAGTACGCAATGTAACAGTATCCATTGGATCGTGAGACTCTTCTTGCAGCAGCCTCAGTATCTTCGACAAATTTCCAGAAATTTTGTTATGTAATTTTCTAGTTTATAAAAGGAGGAAGGATGACAGTGTAGTGTTGTATTGTCGAATGAATTATTTGCAGCAGTGAATCAAAGAACTAATTGTTGAGTCAATAGAGGCTTTTGTTATACTGATGTCAGGAGTGGGATTAAGAAGAGATGCTTAAAAAATTGTTGGAAAAGATGGACAGGATGCGAAGTGAAATAGCGACAGTGAACTCCAGCGTGAAGGAAATGAGGGGTAAAGTAATGATAGTGAAGACTGCAATGAAGACCGAAGGAGGCAAAAAGTAGGCCTTGCTGGGAGGACATTGCACCAAAGAGTACTGTATACAAATATTACTAAACCCAATGGGACTCATTGAAGGTCATGGAAGTGGTGTTGTCAGAGTACGGAAGTCACTGATGGGAAGACCCATAGAGAGCAGCTGATCTTAAGGAGTAAGGTTGCAGAAGTCCTGGAGGAAGTATGTGCAGGGACTTCAGGAATACACTTGGGACCCAGCCAAACCATCAACAAACTCCAACGGTACTACTGGCTGAGACCACATGTAGACTCTGAGAGATGGTGTAGCCTATATCATGTATGTGTGGCAAGTCGTGGCCCACAGACCATTAGCTAGGGTTGCATGACATAGCTGGGTCATTTCCTGTGTCTGATAGAGGCAACAGGTATCTGCTGGAAGTCATGAATTATTTCACCAAATGGTCGGAGGTGTATGCTATTCCTCAGAGGCCAACACCATCCTAAACTGCCTCGTAGAAGAACCGTTTTGTCACTAGCTACACAGTGATCAAGGCACCAACTTTGAGTCCAACCTCATGAGGGAAACACTGGAGCAACTCTGAGTGTTGAAGACATGCACAACACCTCTTCAACCACAGTCAGATGGCATGGTTGAGCAGTACTTCAAGACCTTAGAAGAAAAATTGAGGAAGGTTTTGGGCAATCACTAAAGAGACTGATATGAGGGTGCCACCTTTCTTGCTGGCCTACCATTTGTTCAACTCACGACACCACCAGTTTGACACCAGCCAGTTTGGTCTTTGGTAGAGAGCTGTGTCTTCCTTGCGACCTAGAGTTCAGGTATTCTCCTAGGGCAGAGTAGCCTGCAGTCAACTACATGGAGCTTCTTGTAGACCGACTTCATGACACAGATGAAATGGCCTGTCAAAACATAGGGAGCGATTGGATGAAGACCTGTTATGACTGGCAGCCAACAACCAAGGTTTCCAGCAAGGTGATCTGATGTGGCTATAATGCTCTAGCTGGACCAAGGAACACTGCCCTGAGCTTCAACAACCAAGCTGGTTGGGATGACCAGCCCTAAGGAGGCAGCAGCGTTACAATGTCATTTTATGCAATGGTTCTCAAGTTGGCTTTGATATATGAGTCATCACAGTTGGGATGCGTAAACAACATGGAAGAATAATGCCATGCAATAGGAGACTTTGGAACATGACACATCATTAAGATTTGTTTAGAAGCCTTCAGTATCTTCAACAAGCTTCCAGGAAGTTCTGTGACATCATGTTCTAGTTATAAAAGCAGGAAGGATTGCAGTGTGGTATTGTGAATTGTACCAAGTCATGAGTGACTGTAGTCTAGCACACAGTGGTGTCCAAGCCATGGATGGTAGGCAGCTGTTGAACTGTCTACATGTCAAGAGTATTATTTGTAGCAGTGAGTCAAAGACTGTATTTGTAACTATCGTTGAGTCAATAAAGACATTTGTTACAATATTATGATGTACCCAAACTTTTAACAAGATAGATCAAATCCTTGTTAAGATTGATTGATGTTTGGAGGAATTTAGTAACAGTTACGGTCAAATTAATAAAACATATACCCTGTTAAGATATTTTGATTCATAATTACACTTTTTGACATGCAGTATGAAATGTTTCTTGGACCTTACAGTTTAATGAAGGGCTCCCAAATTTATAATGTAAGCGTAGTATACAAACACAAATAAATTGTTGATCAGGCACTTGTTAATTTTAATTATACTGAGAAAAAAATTGTTGTTTACGTGTTATTGAATTTTTCAACTTTTTCAATTTGAGTAATGAAAAGTAATTTCAATTGAACCATTTCATAGTTATTAACTAGTACACAACACTCCTTGGTTTCTGAAGGTTCAAAGTAATAATTTAAAAACTGTTGTCCATGAAGCCAAAAATGCTGAAAAATTTATCTAGGAAAAATGGAGTACATGTTATTTTGCTAAATGGTAGAAGACAATTAAATAGTAGTTATTTTAGTTGTTAAAAAAAAAAGGATTGCGTAGCATGAAACTACAAGTTAAAAGTATAATAAAAATGTAAATATAAAACAAAAAATAAAAAAAAGATCACATTTTTTACAAAATTCATTGATGCATCATGACCTAAACTGATACTTACAACTAATAACAGAAGAATGTTTCTGTTAGTGGTTAGAATCTCATGCAATCTCCAAAAATGTTTGAAATGGTGCTTTGGAAAATGGAGGCAAGTAAGACATTTTTGTATCTGTCAGTTTCATATTTATTTCCTTAGAATGTCAGGGGATACTTATTTCCTTTATACAAAAATTGATTAGTGCATATGCTAACTTTAGAAATTAACATTGAGTTGAACTAAGCACTTTTAAAACTTCACTTGTTTTTATGTACATATAGTACAAATGTTTTATAGAACTTGTCTGCATTCTCAACTACCTTCGACTGCCGGACTCATTTGTATCGATGCCTCTGGATACTTAAAATTGTTAAGTTCGACTCAATGTTAGTTTCTAAAGTTATCATTTTGCTTCACTGTGTACCACTTCCTTTCAGGTTAGTTATCATAGTGCATATGCTATTAAATAATTACACAAACAAAGAAAAAATACATTTCATTTATTGAGTTTATATAAACATGACTCAACCACTTGGATAACCTTTCATAACTAAAAATTGTTTAATGGACTATACAGCATTTACGGAATCTGGAAGATTGTTGGAGGTGTGAGAGACTAAGATCAGGAATATTTCATTCTCATTTCCATTAATACCAGTGAATGTTTGGTTCATAGCAGAGGAGCTTTATAAAAATGCAGTTCTAGGAGGTAAAGAGTAGAACTCAGTGTAAAAAAATCTTCTAGATCATTAGACAATTAGTACTGAGAGTAACTTAATAAACTTGTCATTCAAGATTTAAAAAGCTACCTGTTCAATATTGGATATATCAGTAGTAACAAACAAAGCTTCATAAAATGACTGTGGAAACGAATAAAATCAGTGGAGGTGTTAAGCTAGCTGTAACACACATTTGAATATTGCTACATTTTTCCTGCAATATGACTTAATGCAATAGTGGAATTTTGTCTAAACCTTTACTGGAAATATATTGAATTTTAAACCATCAAGGCAGTGGACCCCCTGATTTTTGTTTTTGCAAAAATGTGTCTTTCTTGTGGCAATTAATTTAGTCAAGCTTATTAAGTTTCAACTGGGTACCATTATCTCAGAACACAAATGATGGTCACACAGGTTTATATAGTAGATGTCATATTTTATCTCATAATAGATTAAACCATTTAACAAATTTCAGCTCTTAAATGCTCTACATATTGATTCTTAGGTGCCAGTGATAGGGCTAGTGAAGATGAAGGACACAGTTCGGGTTTTGAAGAGGAGGAAACTGTGCAGGCACAGTCTAGATCTTCACCCTTAGCACTTTCTCGCCTTCTGAGTCGTTCCAGAGGATCACTACAGGTAAGCATCTTTATTGTACTGAATTTATATTTCTTATTTTCAAGCTCCTCAGCTGTACCTCTCATCATGTCTCAGATGTACCATCAATAACGGCTTCTTTGGTTGCCTTCCACTTAGCCTGCTATAGGGGAAAAACATCATACTAAGAAAGTAACAGGTATGGAATGAAACGTTGCTATACAATTATTAATGCTTATACAAATAATAAAATAAACATTTAAGTTTTGAATCGCAATATTGAGTAATCCCATAAGTTGAATAAAAACTGAATGAATCAATCAACTACTACATATATTCTTTTTATTTTCTCTCCCACCTACTTTTAGTAAGTAATATCCCACCCAATATTAGGTAGGCACCAATAGTAGATTATATTATATTAGATTGTGTTCTGTAGGTTCATTATGGCCAAGCATGCAAAAACTTTAAATGTTGTATAGGTACTTGAAATTTTTAATTTTGTATACTTTGACATGTTCTATTAACATTAAAAACTATATAACTTGGCCTTTACAGCCTCGTTATTACACAGTCCTCACATCCTTATATAGAAAGGTGTCCAGATTTAATGTTAAGACGTACATCTCAAAATATTAAATATGTATGTAAAAATTTGTCAATGTCGTTTCTAAATATATTGTATTAATTATTACTCTCAAAACTACATATAAAAGCTCTACATTTCAAATTACAATGGTAAAATATATGCAATAAATATTAATTTTCTAGTCCATTTAATGTAACATTTATTAAACACAAAAAAAAAAAAAAAACTTCACTTGAATTTTAGTCTGTGTCATATCACTTACAGATTATATTCTTACTTAAACGCAATGAATGTCAAAAATTAGTATTAAAATATGTATCTTCAGAAGGGCATAATTCCAAGGGCATGCATTCAAGTGACACATTTTCAAAATGTTCACAAATTATGAATTTAATTTTTGGCAGCCAAAACCTGACTTAGCCAAACTGTTTCTATACCAGGTTTCACAACTGAATAATATACAATGATGTTGATGCAAATTTTGCACAGTCATTAGACCCAGCTTTGGAGTTTTGCCCCGAATAGCAATAATTTTGCTGTCAAAGACATACTGCAACTGCTTCATTACTAAACCATATATGTTTATATACAGATTAATTTGTAATTTAAATTTTAACACCTTCAAGACGTCATTATCAAATTGATGTTATAGAATGAGCTGGAATTTTATGTAGTAGAACAAAAATAGATGTCCTTGTCTCTCTTTCCCATAGGCAAAATTATTTACAAATTAGAATGCTTCACTGATGATATCTAATTTCTGCATATATCAGTTTTTAGAAAGTATCAATCAGGAGAACTTACAGAAATGTACAATTCATATCTGCTGCTGATTTTCCCTTTGTTATATAAAACCTTGGTTGTAAGTTATCTTTAGTGAGGTCTTGGGGTCAGATACTTGTAGCTTTGGTGTGGGCAAAGTTTATGGTCAGTGACTGGCATAGTATCAGGCAGCTGATCATTGAGTAGAAGACAGACTTAAATCAGTCATTATAATTTAAAACTTTATATATATACATTTTTGTGTGTGTGTGTGTGTGTGAGAGTGAGAGAGAGAGAGAGAGAGAGAGAGAGAGAGAGGGAGAGAGAGAGAGACAGAGACAGAGTAAGGATCCTGTAGGAGAGAAACCCCAGACAGCTACTTCTGTTTTCTGAGAATTTTCATTGTAAAGAAATGGCAGCTGAATCTGTAACATCAATGTGACAATGACCCGCTTTATTATTGTTTCATTTATATAGCCTCCTTTAACTTCTATCATACCTGACCTATCATATATGACCCTTCTAAGGTCATATTGGAGGCTTTGATTGAAGCAACTGTTGGTGTTTTCTTGAGGAACTGGAGTTTGTTAACATCAGTTGTTTTCAGTACTTCTATTAAACACACACATGCATTCACTCTCACATGGACTGTGCCATGGCCGAGTGGTTAGACCACTCGCCTTTCACCTAGGCAGCCAAGTTCAATCTCAGGCGATTGCAAAGAGGATTTGTGGTGAACAAAGTGGCGCAAGGGCAGGTTTTCTCCAGTATCTCCCGCCATCGCATTCCACCAGTGCTCCATTTCATTCCATTTCATCGCCTATGGTGCCATATGTATACAAAAAAAATTCTCACATGTGTACTTACTGCCTCTGTGGCTGATATGGAATGAATCTAGTTAAAAAAAATTCCTTGCCCCAGCCAGGAATCAAACCTGGGACTCTGGGTGAGAAGCCAGATGACCACTTGACTGCAGAGGCAGTCAATGGCCCCTTCATAGTGTGAAATATTCATGACATGAAGTCTTTCTCTCTTTATATCTGTCATTAAACAATGCTTACCAAATAGACACTGTTGCTGACGAGTCTCAATCAGGTCAACCTTCCACAGGCACAGCTGATACTGACGTAATACAGGAGTCAATTGAACAGAGTCCTAAATCTATACATTGTCTTTCACATCAGCTGCAAATTCTGTCATGGAGTTGATGTAACACTTGCAAATGATATGCATGCTTCTTCAAGGTAAATTTCAGCACTTTGAACACCGACAATTTTAGAATTTGCAATCGATGTGAAAGCCAGCGTACAGATTTAGGACTCCATTCAATTGACTCATTGCATCAATGTCAGCTGAGCTTGTGGAAGGTCGAACTGGTCAAGATTCTTCAGCAAGAATGCCTATTAGTTGAAACTTATTTAACAGCTCCATATGGTTTTATTCATTGGTCCATCCTTTCTAAATTTCCATAGAAACCATTGTTGCAGCTCATCACACGGAACACCCTGTAGATGACATATGACAATGGCAATATGTTCAGGAATAGTCAATACTGCTCAGTGATCAACCTGTAGCAAAAAGAAATTCGTAAGTTACCTCAATCAAGAAATAGTTACTTATTTTGAACATACTGTATGTTCCCCACGACACTGAACTCTCCTTTAGGCCACATGTTTTTATTTTTTCTACCATGTACATAATGAGTAGAGAAATATTCCAAACAAGGATTTTTAATACAGAGATTTCACAACAGTCACATGCTCAGAGGTCTCTTGAATTTAAAAAAAATGATTTTAGGAAAAAGGTTTTCATTTCTTTGCATTGTTTTCTACTCGTTTGTGAGATTGTAGGGGATACAATGACTGCATAGTTTCCTGATGTGAAGTTTTACTGTAAAAATGTTGTTCACTGCTGCTGATTCAATTATTCAGGGCTTTAGAACTAACTGAAAAATTCAATTTCACGGCTGGAATTTGAAGATGGTTCTGCTCTCTGTGCAGTTGCTCTAACTATTGAATTATTACGGCAACATACCAGTAATACATTTAATCCTCCAACTGCATCCTTTTTTATTTCTAATCTGATAATATATGCAACAATGATATTTGAGCAAATTGCGCTCTGTTTTTATCACATTTCCATCCATTGTTAAATTTTATATTTTATGAAAAATACTTGTAATGATTTTGATTAACATATCATAATAAAGATATTTTCATGACAAATAAAATTTGTTTGTTGCATTTTCTGAAAAGTCCTCCTTGTTTGGAAGGAAGTTTGTAAAATCTTGTACATATAGCTGTTAAAGCAATAGAAGAAAACATGCTACACAAAGGATGTAGATCGCTTTAAAACACATGATTTATTTAAAATAACTTTTTTGTGATGTAAGCCATTTCTAGATATACGTTGTTAATGGTGCAATTGATCAGTATTTTGTCATTCTTTTTCAAGTCCTGATGATTTTCATTTTTGTCTTGTGAATTCATGGAAAAGTAAATGAACTTTTAAGATGCGCATACAGCTCTAGTTGTTTAATATTTAACTAACACTATTCCCTGTGCATCTATAATGAATTATGTATTCTAGCCATTTTTTAAAATATTTATCTTAATTAAAATGAAGGAGATAGAAAAATAACCTTTCATGAATAGTTTGTGTAGCCTCTAATAAATGATAGAAGGTAAAGAAAGTCATGTATATGTAACATATTACATTTTTAAAATATTTTTTATGTTCTTTTTGAGTGTGTGAAATTATGATCAATGAATTTCAATACTCCTAAACTGGAAGCTTCTGTAAGACCAGTATCATAACATACATTTTTATCAGCCATATAGTTACCTTCATAAGCTTTTACTTTCATTTAACAAAACTTGTCAAATAGAAGTTTTAAATTTTTTTTCACTGATATGGTCCTATACTACCAATAGGGAGAGGGATGTATTACATTTGTGGTCATTAAAGCAATAGTTCTTTGCCTTCTTTTTCCTATCACATCCTGTTCTACATTTTTTTCAAAGGATAGCACAATATACAATATGCTCCATAGAAAATTGAAAACTTTTCAATCACCCTTTTAGTTCATGTGAAACCATTAAATTTGTTATATTTTATACTGTTTATGTAGCTGTTTCTTAAAATATTCTCACTGTTCATAAAATAAACTACAGTATGTTAAACATAGCGTGAAGAGAGTATCTTGTTAAATCCTAAAGTTTGTAAACCTTGCCTGGCAACATAATGTTTTAAAATAATTTTTATTTCAGGTTAATTCTATAATAATCAAAATGACAATTTTATAAAAACCATTATAACATTTTTTGCATTTGTGGCTCACAATAACAATTTTGTCTAGGTACCCCATACAGGAGAAGCAGAAGTTGGTAATAAAGATCGGGAACAGCAAAAAACTTTACCAAGTATTACTTTACCTAAAGAGTTCAATCCAGCATCTGCATTGCAAGCTTTGGAACAGTTGCACAGTTTCTTGAATAAAATATTTCTTCATAATCGTTCTATATTACTTCCATCCATCTCTCAACAAGATGTTGCCATTAGTCAAGGCTATAAACAAGTTGTAGCCACACGCAGGATAAGGGAGATGCAGGTAAGAGCTATTTTGAATCTCTATTTTTATTTATTTTTTCTTGAAGGTTTGAGAATGTAAATAAAAAGCTGATATTTCAATATAGAGAATAGGAAAGAATAACATTTTGCATTATTTTGTGTATGTGTTTATGCTTGCATTGATAAATCTAAGTTCACATCATGGTCACAAAGTATTTATACGACTGATTATCTCAACAAATTTTAACATTATCTAACTATCCAATAAGAGTTTGAATTAATGTGAGATATTTCAGTATCAGTAGGCCAGCATTTATAAACAGTTTTTCATACTGGCCTTCTGCATAATTATTGGAAAGAAATTTACTTCTACTGTTTTAATATATATGAACTAGTTAATTTTATCTTATACCTGACTAGTGTAAAAGACCTATTAACAAAACTTAAAAATGCTAAGACCAGCTAATTACTGTAAAATAAATGTTTTTTTAAATATTAATAATTTTAGCTATTTTTTCCAATATGTGATGCAGGATTTTTTCTAAGTCCAACGTGAGTGGAATATTTTTTTGAAGTACAGCTTCTTTACATTTTATTATCTAATATGAATTTAAAATCATGTTCTGCAATGATTTCTTGGAGGGGGGTAGAAAAAAAAAATGTAAATGGCGTGTTATTTATGGATGTTCTTTAACTGCAGTGGTTCTCAGCATCCCATTCTAAATTGGGTGCGAAAGACCACTTAATTTTGCTCAGAGGCCTCTCTATCAGGCTTGAGGTTCTTTAACGTGCAGTAAATCTACGATAGGACCAACAGCTTTACTTCCCTTCCGAAGGAAGCCATGTTAAGGATTTTTACACCCGAAAAAATCCATCTTCCTCTGTCGGGTTTGAACCCGCGACCTTGGGAATATGAAGTTAGCATGGTAACCATTACACCACGGAGGGCGAGAAAACGTTTTCTGAACATAACTTAAGATTTACAATTCTTTATTTCTTTACTTATAGCGCATGCAGCTATTCTGAAGAATGCAGTGCAGCCAAATTATCCATCACATAACACAAGGCAGCCAACGTTCTTATCAATAAATTACAGTTCATCAGTTGCTGTTGCACTATTTATAACCATGAACACTGTTTTTCCCTAAATTACTAGCTATGTACACTAAACACTTAACCCACTGGTTAACTAAACCTAGCCTAAACCTAATCTCTACACACCTGCCTAATGTCTTCCACAAATTTAGGATTTTTGGTCCTATTTTACATTCGTCGATTTGAGCGACTTGGTTGTGAACTCCAATTTTTCCTCTCAAAATATATTTGGTATTGTTAGAGAGCATGCTCACTTCGGGCAGTAACAAAACCAATCAAATATTGTCTGCAAACTCACACATTGGTCTCCAACTGAACATCCATTCTGTCACCACGTATGAATGCTTGAATGCAAATCAGTGTATGAGGAAAAGAATTTGCCCGGCAATAACTTTGCCCGCTCAAACCACGTCCCATGACTTTGTGACTTTTTTTCTAAATAACTGATGATGATGATGATGATAATGATGACGATGATGATAAAAATCCCTTTCTAGGTATTACTCTCTGGATATTACTAATAATAAGTCACAAGAGTAGGCCTTTATTTTAACAAAACTCTAGATATGTTCAGTCCACTTTTTTAATGAGGTGCTAGACTGCAGTGTATATGTTCTTGGCAGATCCTCATCAAATAATAATTTAAGTTAACCCTCTTTCTTGGAACCTGAAGATATAAGAAGGGCAACCAAGAATGTGTTTTATCAGAACCATTGGATTTGATTGAAGGCAAATTTTAAGAGCCACAAAAGTCTGTTGAGAACCTACGTACAATTTCAAAAGAGACCCCTTATTGTTTCATCATCATCACTATATAAAAGTTGTATAATGAGTTATGTAGAGGTAAAATTTCCTTCCAGTCCCTTAATCTGAGAGTAAATATATGTAAATCAACTCTCATCTCAGTTGATCCAGTACTGATTTGAGGATTCATTTCATCATCTTGTAGACCTGAAATATATGTGTGTGCGAGAGAGAGAGAGAGAAAGAGAGAGAGAGAGAGAGGGCGAGGGAGAGAGAGGGAGGGAGGTGAGAAAATCCTTCTCTCTTTCTCCCTCTCTATGATGAGCCATGAAAATATTTTGTGTTTGCAGCTGTTTGCACTCCTTAAAGTGAACAAGTAATTGTATCACATAATCTTTTCAGGTGCTGGGTTGCCTGGTTATGGAACTGTTCCTTGCCTTCAAGTTACGAGCTATTGGTCCAGTTTCATTTGAGCAACGTCTTGTGACTTGTACCTCTTTACTGGGAGACTTACCTTCTTGTGTGAGGCAGGCAGTAGAGCTGCTGTTACAAGGAGATACTGCCACATTTCGCTATCCAACAGTGACATTCCAGGGGCTACCTCCACCATCTGCCTATCAGCTATTGCAGCCATTGCTTTCTTCTGTTATTTTTCCTTTCCCATCCTATTTTCCTCATATATATTCTGTACTATGCACTCTTCAGGAGTATGCTACAATAATCACAGAGCTGATGTTATTATCTGATGATAAAAATGAAGCTGCTCCCTTTCTTACCAAGATAGGAGAATTTAAGGTATGTAACTGCTGTAGTATTCCATGCATATTTGCTAAACTAACTCATAATATAATATTAAATCTAAACAGACATAGAATAGGACATTAGTTCTCAAGTACTCAATATGGTGTGCATTTTCATTCATGTAGAAGTGATTTTATTACTTGCATTACATAATATTGCACCTTCAAGTCTAAAGTGGCTTCGCTCAAAAATGTTTCAGATACATGGGTGGTTTGATAAGTCTGGTAAAAAGCAAGAAAAAATGTTAGTTTCATAAACAACTTACCTTACTCTTGACATAGTCTACTTTGACGAATAAAACTTGGTCCAGCAATCCTTCAGCTTTTTCATCCCATCAGAAGAATTTTATTTGACTGCAACCATCACTTCCTCATTAGATGAAAATTTCTTCCCACCAAGCCAAAGTTTTAAGTTAGAGAAAAGGAAGAGGTCACTTTGGGTTAAGTCTGGTGAATAGGTTGAATGAGGAACCATTTCAAAGTCCAGTTCATACACTTTTGCCATTGTTATTGCTGATGTGTAGGATGATGCATTATCCTGGTGAAAGAGCACTTTTTTGCATGCCATTATTGGTCTTTTTTCAGGTAATGCTAATTTCAAAAACTCCAACAATGAAGCATAATAGGGTCCAGTTATGGTTCTGCCTTTTTCCAAGCAATCAATGAGGATTACTACTTGAAAAACCAAAAAAAAAAAAAAAAAAAAAAAAAAGTGGCCATCACCTTAAACAGATGACAAAATGGTCTTATGTGCAGTGATGGGACCAGGTTTCACAACAGTCACAAATGGATGCAGAAAGTTTTGAGATTGAGATTGAACATCACCAGACATTGTGTTGAAATGTTGTTCCAGATGCACTTTTGTTTGACTGTGAGCAATCACAGCACCCACTTCGATACAGCTTCTTCATGGTTAATTCTCCTTACAGGACATTATGCGCTCACTCAGTTGATATGCCTACTCAGCAAGCTCATGAATTTTTATTCAGCTGTCTTGCATTACCATGTCATAGATTTTGTTAATGATTTCCTGTATGGGATCTCAATAGGTCCATCCTTCATTTTCGGTGCTTGTCCAACCTGTTAAATTCGTTAATCTAAAAGTAAATAAATGGTCTTTAATGATGGTGCAGAGTCTATGTGAACTTCATCCAATTCTGTTTTGATTTGATTGGTAGTCCAACCCTTCAAATGAAAATGTTTAATAACAGCATGAATATTGGTTTTCTCCATTTTCACACACATGATCGGTTTTCTCCAATTTCAATTGCAGTCGACACATTGACCAATTCAGATAACTGACAACAATGAACTGTACGTACAATGTTAAAATTTTTAATACAATCCTTTGAAAAACCAAGCTTACCAACCAAAAATGTTTGTTTGTTTTATAGAAATTTACCAGACTTATCAAACCATCGTCATGCAAACATTTTAGTTCCATCATGCTGTATAAAGTACTGTATTTATCTGAATACAAGATGATATTTTTGTCCTAAATATTAATGTTCAAAACTGGGTGGTCGTCTTGCATTTATGATATAACATCATACAGGAAAAATCAGTGTCAAACTTTGTGGGTATGGTAGTGGCGAAGCCTGGGGGAAATGTTATAGATTACCGCCAAGATTGCGACCATAGATATAGAGAGAGAGATTAGATTGGAAATGTCCTATCCTTATGCATTGTGGATGGTGAAGCACGATTTTTGCGCAGCTGCCATAGCTAGTCACTACACATTTGAGATGAACATACCTTGTGTGGGTTAAATGTGGATTTTCTGGTGTTAAATGTTAAATTAGGCAGTAAATTTAGACTGTAAGTTTTAAACCAGTGTAATGGTCAATACGTGTATGATATTTGGTTGTAGTTTCTCAAATAGAAAAATTCAAAAACAAGGAATGGGAAATGTGTTTCAATACATAAGTTAGTGCCTTATTTATGTGATTTTTTGGTAGTATACTTAGTGAAATATTTCAATACACAGGTTAGTGTGCTTAAATGATTTTTCAGTGGTATACTTGGTGAAATATGTTATACATCATCAACAGAACGATTCTATATTGTTTGTTAGATTTTAGATTTCCAACTCGGAAAGATTGTTGAGAAACTTGAGTAAAGGTAATTTGCAGACAAAATTAATAACCTACTGTGGATTATAAGAGATATCTTATATAAATATAATAACTTGATTTGAATTTGAATCTTTTACTAATCTGTTTTATCAATGTACATACATGATGTTAGGTCATCATGGCACTATAGCACTACATATTAAAGTTTATAAACATTATTTACATTCTAATGTGATGGAAGGATCTCACTCTGTGCAGATTGCACAACAGCAGTCTATGAGTTAGATAAACTTACCTAAAAGCATAGACAGAATATTAGCTTTCTGTTGTTTCAAATTCTTTATGAAATATGTGTAGCTAAGCAAGAAAAAATAAAATGCTGAAGAACATGTTCAAATCCCAGCCATGCATTGAATTTTGTAGCTGGTTCTAACAATAACACAAAAACTCTTTAATAACATCAGCAATATAATATAATAAGAAAAACTATTGTTATAGTTTAAAGTATGAGTATATTAGGTTTGCTACTTCCCTCTTAAATGTACTAGTCTCTATATAGGAGAAGGTTGACATCTCCTTTGTGAGTTTCATATGCAACATATGACTGGCTAATCATGAGAGATATAGGTTAAAAAAAAAGAAGAAAAAAAAAACAACTAATTCTTTACTTTCTCTTAAAACATTTTTAGCTAATTTTTATGCATTTTGATTCTATCCATGAAAAGATCAGTTTGTGCATAACTTGCATCTTTGCTAACTGATATTTTTGTAAAATAGCAGATGTAATTTTAAAGTAAATCCAACTAACAGGCAAACCCAGGAATTTTTTCTCTGATGACTCAATCAGATAGGGGGCCATAGCATTCATAATAAATATGCTTCAATGACAGCTTAATAGAAAAATACAATAATAAGAAAAAAATAAATAATACAACACTAAATAATAGAGACAAAACTACAGCTAAGAGTTGATAATTTTTGCAATTTTTAAAACTTAATAGTCAACAGTATAACAAGACACAGTCTCTATATGCAGAAAAAGAAAATAGCATGCCGGATGTCCACAAGCAAGCAGTTATTAATAGCTTAACATATGAATAGTAAGTTTAGCGATTCTTCATAAAACCAGTATATAATATTGTTTGGTAAGCCAAGAGATTTGAATACAAAAAACCAGTAATATATGTGAAATTCTGCATATTAATTTGATAGCTTGCAGCTGAGGCCCCTTTTATAGTGGCCATCTGTACATGTCCATATTGTGGTTGAAGTTAATATCTATGTTAGTGATTGTACTTATTTTCAGGTAAAAATTGCTGCTAGAGAACTAGTTACACTATTGCCAGAAATGCTGTCTGTTTCCCCAGAGAGCATGGATCTCATATTACCTTATGTGAAGGATTTCCTGGAGGATCCTTTCACTTCTGTATCAGCTGCATGGCATCTCTTTGATCCTATAGCACGAGTACTTGGTCCACAGCGAACAGCTGCAGAATTGTTAGATCTTATAGCAAAGCTTTATGACTACTCTATCAGTGCAAAACTATATCATCGCAGTTTCCTTCTTCAGCTGATAATACGTCTTGGTTTAAAGCATTTCTTGGATAATTTTGTGGCACCATTGGTGGAAGGGGTTGGAGGTTATCGAGATATGGGCCCATCACAACAAAATCACCAACACCAATGCAAAACATCTCATCTTAAGTAAGTAAACATTTAGTTACAAAATAGTTAGAAACCAATTAGAATTAACACTGTGAAGCACTGTAATAATTTATAAAATAATATAGATTGAGTCGACCAGACTTCACATGTGAAACATTTAGTTCTTAAACTTTAATATAAGAACATAAAATTACTAAACATTTTTAATATCAGCTCTCTTTGCCATACATTTAGTTTTAGCTTGCTTTGAAATTAAATGTGTAACTTCTACAACATTGCATAAAACTCAACATTAGAGCCACTGCATTTTCAAATTGCAGCAAGTTACATTAGAACATTTTGTATCACTTAGTGTTCTAAGTTCATAACTTTTACTAAATTGTGTCTTCTGTTATCTAACAAATGTCACTTCAGCATTATATCAGATATGAAAGATTTTGCTTAGTATTGTCTTTATTATTGTTAATAAGTTGAAAAAACATTAATGAAATTTGTGTAAACCATTGCCAGTGAATACTATTATTTAAAGCCAACAGTGCAAGCACTTACCAATCATTGTCAATGAATTCTCAATGATAACAAATGATAACTAACACAGCTATAACACAAGAAATAGAGAACATTTGTGCCTCATCCATGACAGAGCACTTTTAATAAGAATTAATTTATTGTGGCATTAAACACACCACCTGAGAAGCCAAATTAATTAAGCAGCAAATAAAATCTGTGTTATTAAAACATTGTTTCTACTCCATTAATGAATTTATGGAATATTTTAATTAAATGTTTTCTTTATAATATAATTGTTTATATAAATCTCTTCCACCATACATATGTATGTGTATGAGTGTACTATTCACACACTTTTTCTTGAGCTCTAAACTCCAAATGCTATGAACAGTCCGAGTCAAGAAGAGATCTGCTTTGCCAAAGGAATAATTGAACATTGTCATGCTTTAGTGTTACCATTTGGCATTTAACTAAATCGCATTACCTTATTTTGGTTTACTTAGTGTTTAACCAATTCAAACAGTAATTTTATCCTCCAAATGGCTGAAGCATATCCAGAACCATCAATATTGACACTATACTTAAAGTGCAGTTTAAATTGTTACCAGTGAAATAAACCTAAATTGTAATGGTCAATTTGTTGAGTATGTGAAACATTCTTCACAATGCTTCAATGGTTGCTTAACTGGTAAAAGTAATAGCAGAATCTACTCCTCGCTGCCTCCTATGATATAATTTAATGTATGACTGCATAAAGGAAATGAAAAACTCTGTTCCCATTGTATGAGAATAATGCCATATGAGAGCTCAAGAAAAGTGTGCAAGGTATGTATACACTAATTTATATTTTTATATTTGTAACATTGTTATTTAATTTAATGTACAGGCTAACATATCCTAAATTTGATGTAATAAGGATTAAAGAAACCTATACTTAGGAAAGAAAAGCTTTTATAGGTAGACAGGTGGATGAGCAGTCTATTTGAAAAACCTTTATAACTTTTTAATTTCTCAATGTCTCTAACAGTTAATTAAAATAGCGTATATTTGAAATGTTTGCATGATCATAACTATCTGTAATTTCATTTGAATAGCCTATGAAACACTGTATTCTCATTGAATTTTATATATTTGAGAACCCATCAGAAACAGAAAAAATGTATCATTAAAAAAAATGTATCATTTATATGACATCGGGCATTTCTGAAATATTTGTTGTATATTTATATGTGTCCCAATTATACTGGTGCTAATGTTTAAAAATGTATAATATTTGTGGATTCGTTAGCAACTATATTTCACAAAAAGATATTTTCTAAACCCATGTTTTGTTGTTTTTTTTTAAAGGAAAAATGGATTTTAAAGCGGCAACTTACCGTCAATATTTTGATATAACATCTAGAGTGTTGCAATATATACAGTGTTTACTTTAAATAATTTTATGTTAAACACTTTTTTTTTTTCTCTCTCTTTCTTAAGAAACTGTGATCTGGAGGAAACACCACATGAAACTGAGGGAATTCTTTCCCCTTTGGATGAAGATTCTGATTCAGAGCATAACAAGCAGGATGAACAAATTCCTAACACAGAACAAGAACCAGGTTTGCATTTCTCATACAAGTTATCATTTAGTTTGTTTGTTCATCTCATAACATTAAAAACTAAGCTGTAACTGTCTTTGGTATATGTAGTTTAAAATTAACCTTACAAAATAACATTTCAGATTGCTGAGCCAGGACAATCATAGAATCGAAGGTCTGGGAGGTTTCAGAGGAAATAGGTCTACAGAAATAGCTATACATAAATAAAATTAGAGCAAATTCAGCAAGCAGTTGACAGAACCATATTTACAGTAGGATTATTATTGGACCAGACAAAATGATGTTTTAGATCACAATACCTTACTATCCGAGCTGTATAAGTACGGAATCAGAGGGAACATTCACAAATAAATTGATTGAATTATACTTAAGTGATAGCAAAAAGTTGTTGTGCTACAATATAAACTATCAAAATTAAATAAATACCAGTCTAGGATAAAAGCAATTACTAGAGATGTTCTGTAAGGATAGTTCTTGAGCCCCTGTTGTTCCTAATGTATATAAATGACCTACCAATTAATATTCGCAAGCAGATATAGTTCTTTTTGCGGATGGCACAAATTTAGTTACAGGGGAAAATGACTCTGAATTACAAAACAAAATAAATAGAGTGATAAAAGACTAATATTAATATAAAAATAATATTAATATAAAAATAATAGTTGCAACCAATCTTCACTTATCTTTTGGAATCCTTGCCTGGACTAGTTTCGCAACGATTTCATTGCATTATCAACATATCCTTTTGGTCTCTTTTTTGATGTTGTTTATTCACACTGTTATGGTTACTGCTACTAGGTGGATTGTGTACTAATGCATTGCTAACTACTGGAATCAAAACAAATTTGGTAAGAGTGTCAATTGGAGGTATATCAAAATTAATTTTTTAAGTTGCAACCAATCTTCACTTATCTTTTGGAATCCTTGCCTGGACTAGTTTCGCAACGATTTCATTGCATTATCAACATATCCTTTTGGTCTCTTTTTTGATGTTGTTTATTTACACTGTTATGGTTACTGCTACTAGGTGGATTGTGTACTAATGCATTGCTAACTACTGGAATCAAAACAAATTTGGTAAGAGTGTCAATTGGAGGTATATCAAAATTCATTGCATGAAAATTTACTTATCACCCTTGGGCAAATAAAAAATTCACAAATATTTTCAAAGAGCATGGCATAATATTGGTTCCTCAAAATAAATATAGTATAAAAAATTTGTTAGGCTTTTCTAAAAAGGATGAAATTTCAAAAAATAAAAAATCTGGCATTTATCAATTAAACTGTTGAAATTGTGACCTTGTTTATATTGGTAAGACTAAATGTCATATGGAAACCAGAGTAAAAGAACACTTTAGGAATATTAAATACAAACAAATTGATAAATCAGCTGTAGCAGAACATTTTTGGAAATTTAATCATGAAATAAATCCAGATGTTAAATTATTAAAACACTTAAATGGGCCCATAGATTTAATGGTTTGGGAGAAAATATTTATATTAAAGTATAGAAATCATGCAATGAATTTTGATATACCTCCAATTGACACTCTTACCAAATTTGTTTTGATTCCAGTAGTTAGCAATGCATTAGTACACAATCCACCTAGTAGCAGTAACCATAATAGTGTAAATAAACAACATAAAAAAAAGAGACCAAAAGGATATGTTGATAATGCAATGAAATTGTTGCGAAACTAGTCCAGGCAAGGATTCCAAAAGATAAGTGAAGATTGGTTGCAACTATTATTTTTATATTAATATTTGTGTTATTCTTCACTGTTACTAGCTTCTTTTTACATTGATAAAAGACTGTTTAAATGGTTCCAAGCAAACCAATTAATTATAAACAAGGAGAAAACTATAGCAATGACCTTTCACCCATGGCACTGTAAAAATGTTATAAAACCTCAAATAAGAATTTATGGTAAAACTATCATTGAATATAAGGGAGAAAACAAAAATTTTGGACGCAAAATTGAATGAAAATCTAAATTGGAACACCCATATAAATTACTTAGAAACCAAACTTAACTCTATATGTTATATGATTAAATGTCTGAAAAGTACACTACCCTATTGGGACTTAAAAATGTATATTTTGCCTATTTTCAAAGTTACTTAAAATATGCATTAAAATTTTGGAAGAAAAAGATGATGGGGTATTCAAAATCCAAATAAGGGTAATAAAGATTATAAGTGGAATGGATAATGCAACATCTTGTAGGCCATACCTTAGAAAACTTAACAGACTACCATTAGCTTGTCTCTTTATAGCAGAAGTATTAGACCAAATTAAAAGACAATAAGGGAAATTAGATACAAATATTGATATCCATAACTATAACACACAGAAAAAACAATCTCCATATAGATGTGCAGGACAAACATTTTAAAAAGTAATCTCGCAATAGATATTAAATTCTAAATAAATTACCAGCTAAAGTAAAAGAAATACGAAATATAAAACAATGTAGCAGAGGAATAAAACCTTTCTATTACAACATGTATGTTAATCAGTAAACAAGTTTAGTGTGTGTGTGGGGGTGGGTGGGTGCACACTTTTTTTTTTTTTTCTTTCTTTCTTTTCATCATTCAGAATGCCTCATTTGTATGCCAGTAGTGTGAAGGAATGCAGTATTAGTGCACAATCGATACAATATTAAAACTATTAGACTTTCAATTTTGTAAAATTGCCTGTTCTTTGATAATGCACACACCACTGATAACTGTTTAGTTGATTTCTGATCATTCACAGTTAGCTACAGTGGTTGCTACACTCACACCATGTGACATCCAGCTTTCTGTGTACGAGTGAGATATCTCCTTAGTTTTTGCGTGCCAGTATTGGTCAATATGTAACATATTTATAAATTAACTTGTAAATAAAATGTTGACAAAGCCATATCATGTACCGTATCTTATGATGAATAAAGGATGTTGATGTGGAGGGTATGTGCATCTATGCATGCATACTTACATGTATGATTTTAACAATTTAGTAGGAATGGGAAGTATGAAGTTACACTCGCATGAACCCTAGATCCACTGAATGGTGAAACACCTAGGAAGATAGGGAAAAACACCAGAAAAACCTTATACAGACAATTTACCCTAACCAAGATTCAAAGTTTGATCATTAAGGTTGAGAAACAAATACTACTGCACCACTACATACAAGCTTGCTTAAGGCATTTAGCCCTAGCATTTCATACTATGGGAAACAGCAGGTTTGAGATCTGTCTTGTGCATGAATTTGTGTATGCATAATTGATCCAGCATACTAAACATATTAACCAGAGAGAGCAGTAAATCAAAATTGGGCAAAAATTGGGAAAGACAGAACACAAAGCGAGAGGGGACATCTTTTTTCAAGGGAAGCAGGTAAAAATGGCAATCCTGAGAAATTAGGTCATACTGTTTACTCACTTTGATTCTTTTTATAATCACTCACGATTCTTCCAGTGCATTACTGATTTTATACCAATCATGCCTAGAGATCTTTTTCTTACCTAAGGTTGGTTCTTTGGCATGTGTTATGTTCTCTTATGATAGGTTTAAGCAGTAATTTTAAATGCTGGGGAGGACTGACATTGTCTAATAGGTGCTAGAATATCTTCTTAATACATCATTTATGAATCATTTGTAGCCTTGTGATTAATCCTAGACAAAATTGTGTAAGCAAACTGTCATTTACTCACTAGAATCATTTCTGCATAAGCAAATTAATAGCTTTTAGTGATGTGCCTGTATATAGAGGATTGGTTTAGGTCCCATACCTCCTGGATTTCTTTAAAGCATCAATTCCATTCACTTCATTTGTTTATTTGATATATATAATTTATACAACCTACTCTTTAAAGAGTTTGTCAACAGTCTGACATGATACAAATGTCTGTAGAAGCATTTAAAATGAAGAGAGTTGTAGTCACAAAGGCAGTATAAAATGTGGTACTGTTTTTTCTTTATTCCAAATATTTAGGACCTTTAACAATTAAAATTTAGTTGAGTCGATTTTGTAACACTACATCACTAAAAAAAAAAAAAAAAAAAAAAAAAAAAAAAAAAAAAAAAAAAAAAAAAAGTAAGTGATGTAGTGTTACAAAATCGACTCAACTAAATTTTAATTGTTAAAACACATCACTGTCTCAAAGTCCACCATATATCAGGATAATTTAGGACCTTCTTCCCACGTATGAGTTTTCAATTAAATGTGTTTTATAATGCTCTAAAAACCTTTCTGCTCATTTTCAGAAGTTTTTGTCTTTGAGACGGAGGAAAATGGAAGATCGTCTCCCCCCATTGAGGGTGAGGTACCGCTGTATAATTTAATGGATCATCTTGATCTCAATCTGCTCCCAGCAGAGGACAACAGTTCCATAGAGATGCATTGTAAGTTGCACCCTGAATTTTATGTTTGCTTTTGGTGTGTAGAATTGAGCTTAAAATTCAGTAGGCAAAAGCAAAGCTTCAAATTAAATTTTCTTCAGGTATAGAGTTCTGTGGTATCCCCAACAAACTCTTGTTTTATCTAGTAAATAAAATCCTCACAGAAATAGAAATGTGATATAGAATGCCTCTTAAATTTTAACAATTACCATGTGTTTTCAAGCTGTTTCATCATACTAGATTATCCATTTGAAGAATAAGTAGAAGTTATGAATTGTTTATTTCTTCAATTTTTGCAATTACAGTTAACAATATGATATATTATTTGTTTCAGTTTTTAAGTACAAAGAAAAAGCATACATGACCACGTTATCTTCTACAATTTGAGGCATTCTTTTATTGAGGTTCCAACATGTTATGACTACATATTAGGACCCCAGGGGTCTGTTTCACAATGGAAGTTAGTAAAGCTGAACTTTACAAACTTAAATATTTACAAACAAAATTTAATGAATTTACAAGTTTTTATTTCACAATTAAATAGTAATTTGAACATTTGTAAACTGTGTTGTTTGTAAATTAAGCAGATTTTCTGCAGATGTTTCAAGGTTTGTAAAGGAAGCAATATTTAGTAATTTTTAGCCAAATGAAAATTAATTTTTACCAGGTAAAAATGTATACAATGTTTGATTAAGCAGACAGTAAACTATTACTGAAAACTATATAAAATGCTGTATAACAGTATTTTGAGTGATTCACATAATGATAGTATTCATATAGGGGAAGCTAGAAGACAGTAATTTCATGCTAAGAATTAATAAAATTGCTATTGCATTACATTGGACATCAACAGTCACAAGTGGAGCCTTAACCTCAAAATAGCCCATGTTGCTTTGCATTTAATGGGAACTGGCAATAGCAGACTAGTGACAATGTAATTATTAGTTCATTTGTCCTCAATTTTCTCTAAAATAGGAATTTTGTTTCCTTTTGTGACCTTGAATGACATTGTGTTGAAAGTGGAAATCCTCTGTTTGCCCTTAAGAAAAATCCTGCATTTACATTTAGACTAATCAATATAATGCAAATGACCTATCAAATCACAGGTCATCTTCATAGCCTGTGTACTATAATGCAAGAATTTGTAGTTGCATTTTCTCAATATTTGATATATTTTAATCCTCATTTGTAATGGAATAGGTTTGTATATTTAAGATTCAAGAATTACAAAATATTTATTGAATGTGCCAGAAGTATGGAGACTTAAACATCGATCTTGAGTGGTTGGTGATATTTCAAAAAAGGAATGCACTTGATGTTTATATTTGTAAGGTTTTTATCTGTGATAAAAGTTTCTCAAACTTAACAAGTTTACGAACTTTTATTGTGAAAGAGCATTTATAAACATTTGTAATTTTTTCCTTGTTATTTGAAAATTGTAAATATTATGAAACAGAGCCCTGATTATCAACAAGTGTGAGAGCTGTATTTTGATTATATTTTCTTTCTTCACTTTCCTATACCATTTATCCTTTTCTCTTCCTAAATAGTCCCTCATATTCTGACTTCTTTTCCTTTCTCCTAACCATCAACATATATTTTTTCATTTTTTGCTGTTTTACGTTTTATTCCACTTTAGATCCATATAATTAGCCTCTCTCTTTGCTTATTACATTATACTACATCAAACTGTGAAGTATACATCAATTTCCCCATATGTAACACATACTTCAGAGCTATTGCTTGTAAACTCTTTAGATAAATCTTTGCAACTATATCCCTCCTACCTTGCTTATCCCAGCTGTTAATGTACTCCTCTCTACCACAATACATTTTTTTATCTTATACAATCTCAAAGATCATTTATCCTCAAAATCTTGTGCTTCTCAATTTCTCCTGTCCTCCTTAATTTCCTCCAGAATCCCATTGAAATGTTCTCCCCTCTGCTGCACATTACCCATACCAATCTTTTCAAATTTGTATTAGTTTATGAGATAAGTATTTATTGTCATCTTTCATTGTTTATGTGTTGATAAAATGTTGCAAATAGACATTTTCTTAGGGAAAATATTTCCATAAATTTTGGAAAATTATTTTTAATTCTAAATTTTTGGTTCTGTACACTTAATAGCTAAGAATATCCCAGATTACTCAAACATATGCTGTAGCTTTTCAGTATTTATCAGCAGAACCATAAATTGTTCGTGAAAAAATAGAACTAACTCTCTTCCCTGCAAAATCTAAACTGATACTACATAAAGTAATGTTCTTCTTATAAGTATATGATGCTAACTTTAATCTTATACCATGATTTGGCCAAAGCTGAAGAGCTGGATGATTTGGAAGAATCACCACGGAATAAAAGTGCAAGCTTCACCAGAGGACAGGGCTCCATGCAAAAGGATGAAAATAAGGCAAAGAAACTCACAGCTCATTGCAAAGTAAGAATGTGTTCTTAATTATATTATTAGAAATTTACTAAATTTGAAGCAGATTTTATTTAAAATTGTTGATCTTTGCCAATACTAATGCTCCACAACCCCCCTCTTTTTCTCTCTGTCTCTCTTCCTTTTCCTCCCTCATCTTCCCTTTCCTTCTCCCCCCTTTTAATTATATTTTACCCAAGTTGAAAATTCAAGTGGATTTTGGTATATTTATGTAATTTGATACTTTATTGATAAGGTTTTCTGTCAAAAATGGTTAAAAACTGTATGTATGTGTATGTATTCCTAATCCCTGCTTAAACTTGATATTCCTGAAGTGCTTTGTAATTATAACTTATGTTTCTGTTGGTCTTCTCTACCAAACCTATTTGTAAAATAGACATTTATTTCATAAATGCTGGTCTTCTTTTAAGCAGGTTGTTCAGTAGATTCTTTATGATGGTATGTTATATGGAGTCAAAATTATGCTAAATTTCTGACAAATCCTGCTGAATTTGTTGTGGGTTCACAAGTGGGAAGTGCAATTTCTATGAATTTTCCTATCTTTCTCTAAAGTAATGTTCCAATGATGTTTCATTTTCTCTTGAATTTGTTTCTTCTGTCGAACACGCACGCATGCACATACACATGCGCACACACACACACACACACACACACACACACACAGTCAAGAATTACATTTATTCATACTTATTAATACATTTATTAACAAATAATAACTCTGGTATAATTTACAATTAAATGTCTGTATCTAAAAACCTAATCATACACATGCATTCTTAGTTTATTATATTTACAATATTACATTATTGCCAGTATTTTTTGATTGAATGGAAGCCTCCTGTGCATAGAAGGTGTGAGTAATAAGATATTTTTTTAATTCTGATCTAAACTTGTTTTTGTTCATGTGCAATTCTTTTATAGAAGAGGGAAGTGAATTAAACAAAAATATTCCTTTGTATTAAATCCCTTTTTGGAATGACTGCAAATTATTTGTTGGTCTGTGCAAGTCCTGTCTATGTCTTGTAAACATTTCTGGGTTATTTATTGCAAATGAATATGGCTAGAATATATTCACAGACTAATTGATAAAATTCCAAACATTTTGAAAAGTTGCTTGCTGTGAGTGTATCACCTGCTCCTGCAAATATTCATATTATTCATATTACCTTTTTTTTTTTTTTTTGCATGAGCACTTTTTTAGCATTTACTGAATTTTCCCAAAATATTATTCCATAGATCATCAATGAATGAAAATATGCATAATAAGCTATTTTTAGTGTGCTTTTATTTATAAGCTGAATTAAAGATCAGATTGCAAAACATGCAGGGATCAGTTTGGGTAAGATATAATCAATATGGTATTTCCAATTCATGTTACAATCATTATAAGACCTAGGAATTTTGTATTACAGGCTTCTGTAATCTGATTATTTTCATATTCTATCCTTAGGTATGCCATGTTTTTATGCTTTGTACAAAAATTAATGTAGTTAGTTTTTTCAAAGTTTATGTGAATTTTGTTATTTTCAAACCAATTATCTAGTGTGTTGAAGATTTTATTAGATGAATCTGGTAGCTGACTGACATTGCGTTCTTTAATTATAATACTTGTGTCATCCGCAAAAAGAACTGGATAGGCATTGTTGTTTATTATTGCAGGTAGATTATTTATATACACTAAAAATAATAGGGGACACCATGCTTTATTTCAGACTATTCATTGCTATTATTTGAAGTATTTATTATAACCTTTTGCTTTCTATTCGATAAGTAAGGTGTAATCCATTGATACCCTTTGCCACTAATCCCATAGTGTGATAATTGTGATAGAAGTATTTCATGATTAACACAATCAAATGCCTTTGATAGATCACTGAATAGTCCTAGTGTATTAAGTTTGCTATCCAATGACTTAAGAACTTCATTAGTTAACTTGAAAATGGCATCACTGGTTGATATGCTCTTCCTGAATTCAAACTGTTCTTTTGCTAAAATATTATATTTATCTGGATGGTGATAAATCCTTTTAAACATAATTTTTTTCAAAGATTTTCGAAAAAGCTATAAGTAAAGATACTTTATAGTTTGACATTTCTTGCTCTTTCTTGTTTAATAATTTAACAATTGAATATTTTAATCTGTCCAAGAATGTCCCTGTTAAGAAAGATATGTTACACATATGACTAAAAGGTTTGCAAATAATGTTAGCACATACCTTTAATGTTTTTGTGCTAATTTCATTGTATCCTGATGAATTCTTGCTTTTGAGGGATTGTATTACTTCTTTTATTTTGGTTGCACTTGTGGGTACTGTCTCTAAGGATGTCAAATTTTCCATACAGAATTCCTGATGGTATGGAATGGGATCTCGCTTAGGCTGTTTCTTTGTCAGTAAATTTTCTGCCACCTGAATGAAATATTTATTAATTGCATTTGCTCTATGCTGGGGATCATTTGTGGTCACTTGGTTCACTTTAATTTCTTTTATATCATTTTTCGAATGACATATACCAGTCTCTTTTGTAATAATGCTCCATATAGTGCTAGGCTTATGGTGAGAGGACTGTATTTTTTTTTCATAATAAAGTTTTTTAGCTGCATCTATAACCCTTTTTTGGCATTCTGTAGTGCATTTTATAGTGTTGTTTATGACTACCGTGCTTATTTTCTCTAGTTGCTAAATAAAGTTTTCTGTTATGTCTACATGGTATTCCTATACATTTTGTTTGCTAGTAATTTTTAGAATTATTAATTTTTTTTTTTTACATGGAGTGGAAAACTGGAGCTATGGATTCTTAAGAAAGTGTTTAAGGAGGAGTTAAACTTGTCATTTATATTATTTAATTTATACATTTCTTCCCATGATTCTTTGAACAGTTTGACTTTAAAACACACTATGCTTGCTTTCTTTATTTATACTTCTAAAGCTGGTTATGTGCTGGTTTGCTTTCTTGGAATAGGGAGTATCATAAATTATTTTGATTAGTTGTCCATCATGGTCTGAAAGTCCATTAACAAAGGATTGTATATCATGGTACTCCTTTTTAGACATATCTATAAAAATGTTGTCGATAGCTGTTTTGCAATTATTTTGAATTCTAGTTGATAATTGACTATGTATAAGATTGTATGATCTGAATAGAGAACAAATTTGCAGCTTTTGATAGCTGTCTATCAAGAAATCTATGTTTAAGTCGCCACCAAAATAAATTGAATCTTTGGTATGAAGAGCAGTTTTAGAATAATATCTAGGTTGTGTAGAAGGCTGTCAAGATTTTCTGTGGGAGCTTTATATATCACTAATATAATTAGTAGGTTTACTGTGTTAATATGAACAGTGCAACAGTCAAGGTTTGTTCCAGAGAGTACTTCTCAAGATCAATACTGTTGAAGTTTATATTATTCTTAAAAGACACTCACACCTCCTTTAGAGAGTTTTTGTCTACAGTACCAAACTGCTGTTTTATAACCATCCATTGAATAATGTAATATTTTTTTATGTTCTGTGATACATAACATATCTGGACTTAACTTTTTAGATTTGAAACTAATTAATGATTCATTTACTTTATACCTTAAACTTTGAATATTTTGGTGAAATACTGTGAATGAGTTCTCTTTTTTTTTTAATGACTTGGAATAATGATTATCTGGTTGCTGTTTTATTTCTGAAACATTTACTGCTATTTATCTGATTCACTCCAAAAAAGGAGCAACATTACTACAACAAGAGCGGGAATATTACAGTAACTAACCATGGTTGTGCATGAGAGACTCTCAGCATAGAATATATCAGCATAGCCTTGCCTCAGGAGTTCAGATGTAAGCTATGTTTAGTGTAACCACGTGTTTCAATGGATGGCATGTCAATGATTCTAATCTAGCCTGTTCCCTTTTGACTAAGAAACTGATCAAGCCTGTGATTAATTGCCCTCACCCTCCCATTAATCCAAGGCTTGTCGTATCTCCAGAAGATATTCACAAAGCTCACATTAGCTTGGCTACTGGCCTTGGCAATGTGGTCCATGTCAAGCTCAATTGAGTAATTGAGATTCCTATCCAAACTATTTCCAGGTCCCCCCCACTATTACTACATGATTTCTTTTGATTGAATTCATTGTTGATTGCAGTGTTGATGATGTGTTGATATTCCTTTTTTTGTTAAGTGATGTGGTAATTAATCTTTGACCAAAACTTATGTGACAGTCTAATTATATAAAATGGGATTGTAATTCTGATTTTTTATGTAATTAATAGAGTGGGTAGGTTTTCTATAGATGCCAATTAGATTGTCTCACCATGGTATTATCCATAACAAGGATAATAATTATTCCAAATCTACATAAATATGCCAAAAATCTCCTTGAATTGTCAACTTGTGAAGAACTGTTCAGTAAATTCCTAACCTGGTATTTAATCTCAGGGTCTTTTAAAGCTATGACTTGAAGATCATCAAAATTATCCCCCTACCCCTAACTAACGTTTACATGGAAAAGTTTTGATATTTTTTTATCTTGTCAAAAAATATAGACTTCCTTAAAGGATACAATTATTTCAAATAACTTTTTCCTTGGTATCAGCCATTTTTGACATTATTAATTTTACATTTTAAACTTGTAATTTTTTTAAAATGGGTTTTGGTATTTAGTTGTTTCTTGTAGTGTGTGCAGGTACGTATGTGTATATGTTTTAAGCCAGCACATACAACTAGCTTTTAAACATTGCACTATTTGGATAGGCAGAGTCAGACCAACTTACAGCATTTTAAATTAAATAAGTAATCCTGTATAACGGTATCCCCTGTATTTTTTTGTAAAGTGTATATACTTATGTTATTATTTATAATATATGTTTAGTTTTGTAATCAATCTAACGACCCTTGTAAATTATGTATTACAAATGGAGATAATAAAGACCCCATTGTGGTAGGCCAATTCAATTCAAGTTTGTTCACCATAGGATTTTATTACAGAAATATTGGCTTCATCAGTTACGAACAATTCAATATTACAGATACAAATAAGGTATAGACTAGTTTGTACAGATTAATGAAAGTAAATATATGAAGAACTAAAAGTATAAGATGTTTCTGTTTACAATGAATTACATCAAAACATGTTTTAATGATTTCAAAATATAATACATATTCATAACAAAAGTTAATTTACTAGACAGTTTTCAGGCATTCATATACAGAATAAAAGCAACCGTGTATTAAAAACCTCTTTAATTCCTTCCTAAATACAGCCATGCTTGGTAATTTCTTAAAGAATAGGGGGAGTTTATTATACAATTTAATGCCACTATTTGAAGGATATTTTTGGCATAGTTAAGCAGCATTTAACTAGGATTAGATACCCTATTATTTTTATTGTAAATTTTTATACTAGAGTATTAATAGATATGATCTTTAAACTTAAAGAATTTGACGGTTTTATAGTCTATTTAGAGGAATCTGTTATGTAATCGATAATCCACGTTATCCTCGTTATCAATATTATTACCATGGTGAGACAATCTAATTTGACATCTATAGAAAACCCACCCACTCTATTAATTACATAAACAACCATGATCCTATTTTATATCAATAGGCTGTCACATAAGTTTTGGTCATAGATTAATTACTACACCACCTCGAAATAATTTGAGATCACCTCGTGGTTTACTGGGAAATATACAAGTGAGTTGTGGAATTTAATGTTGTGTTGGCATAAATAAATGCATGCAGTTATAAAATCATAATTTGACTTCTTAGTGCTATGTATTTTACTCATAGCTTTAGCTGCATATCCATTTATTATAACCATTAAATGTTGTTAAAATGGCAGTCGTAGTGAATAAGAAGACATTATCATCAGTTTTTATGTGTTATCCTTGATAGAAAATACATTTTTAAAATTTAGTGTTGCCCTTATTTTTTAAAGAACCTGATGTTTATTGAATATTTCATGGTGTTGTTTGAATATATCAGCTTAATTATTCAGGAAATAGGTATATGCTATAAATTTATGAAAGTATTAAATTATATTGCTTATAACATTTTGTAGGTATCAGATATGAGTGTGGATTCTGTGATCTGGTTGGCCCACCGCCTGGGTCCTGTATTAACTGCACGTCATCTGTCTCGCAATTTGCTACGCATGCTATCACTGTGTTACCTTGGACAAGAAAATTTGACTCCTCTTTCTTCTGGTATAGCTTTGAGCATATCTGATGCACCATTGATTAGCATTACCAAGGGCTTTGTGCTTGGAGACCACAATGCACTAAATGTGCTGGAGTGCCTTGCTTCCATTGCAGGTAATTAGGTAGTTCCCTAAACTAATAAACATTAATAATAACCAGGTCTTGGTTGTGATATTTTATGTGATATTAATTTGTTGAGTCTGTATTTTAACACTATGTCACTTACATTTTTATCTTTTAGTTCATTTAATTCCTCCCTTGGTTATATCATACTTTTTTATTTGAGACTTACTTTTGAATAGTCGAGTTCATAGCTCATTTTGCATAATTGCTTAACTGCAATATTTTGCCCACCACCCGCCACTCTTTCTCTCTCCCTCCCTCCCCCCTTATAATGTGTACATTTAAAACCAATATTGTAAGTGGTTTTTCAGATGTGTTAATCAAAATTAAAATATAAGAGAAATTTATGATTTCACTGTAATCAGCAAAGTGTTCTCAATGTTTAACATCAAGCACTCTTGATATTATAAGTAATAATGAATCCTAAGAAAGAATCAAATCCTTAATGTAGGTAAAATATTTGCTAGTATGCAAACTTTTATCTATTGTTTTTACTTCTTAAGGAATGTAACTATATTGTTTCTCATGGTAGCTGGTTTATATACATAAATAATATTAAATGTAATCACTAACATTGATTTTAATGTACACTCTTTTGCTTCACAAACCTTATTTTCCATTAGGACATATGTTTTTCCCTTCTTGAAGGCATCTTTGGCTGTGGTCAAATGAAATTTCCAGAATCCTCTTGATCTTTGTAATAGCTTCTGGTGTTGATTCAGAGTCCTAAAAGAATGTTGACTTCTACTGACATATCAAAATCATGAGGTTTTCTCCAAATTTTTTCAAGTAGATTTTTTCTCATGCATTCAATTCTGCTGCCTTCTGTACAGATTTTAAAAGATGAAATTCATTATTAACATTGTGATTTTTCTCCCAAAAATGCGTACATACAGCTGATTTGTCAATTTCTTTATTCTTCATGTTTCTAAAATGTTCTTTTAGACATGTGCCTATGTTTCATTCCACCTGTCCAATATATACTTCTTTACAGTCTGGGCAACTAATTTTACATATTCCTGGTTACTTTTCTGGAGGTGTCTTTCACTTCATTTTTTTGGGGGGGGGTGTTTAATGAGCTTTTTGATGTAGTTGTTTTTGGGTGCTAAAGTGCTCTCTTAAAGAGTGTTTAGCAACAAAAAATTTGAAGGAAACCTCATGAATTTTGATGTGCCAGTAGACGATAACTTGTTTTGGGACTCTTAGAATCAAAACTAGGCACCACCTTTAACCAAGCCCAAAATGATTCCCGAAATTTCGTCATTTGCTGCAGCCGAAGATGCCTTCAAGGAGAGCAAAACATATGTCCTATAGGTAAATAAGCTTTGCTTGTGAAGCATAAGATCATTTAATTTGAATCAATGGTAATGATTAATTATATTGCTTCACAATATGAAAAATTCCAATAAAATATTATTTTGTCTAAATGATACATTTAATAACCTCATATGAGCTCATTCTATTAAACTTTTCAGAAAATTATGTTTATAAATCTCTGATTTGTATTATTATTTAAAAGCCTGAATATTAATCAAAATAGTTTGATTTGTGCCCTTTTTAAACCCCTTTCATTTTAGAGAGAATAATTAGATATCATCAAGTGTATTCTCTAATTGGAACTTAAAGTTTGTTAAACATCATGTTTAATAACAATTATGTTGATCATTCTTGAGTGAAAAGGCAACATACATACATATAGAAATGGTACATAAACAGAACATTATTTAAAACCACAAATGTGACTTCAGATAGCGCATTTACAGTGTGTTTCAGAATTTGATCTTACAACTCAAAGGGATATGGAAAGATTAAACAATGCAATGGAGTAGCATTTAATATGATCCAGCTACCAGATTAGTCAGAGAAATTAGTTGAAACATTGTTACTCCATAGCTCAGTGACAGGACCGCAAGCTGGAAATAAACATACAGCTAATGACAGGGGTTCATGTGCTTTACTTTTTTTCTTTCTACATGTACTATGCACATAGTAGGTAGAGAAGATATCATATTCTATAAAAATTTTGTTGTCGAGATTTCTCCAGAAATATAGGCTTTGAGGTCCCGCTGATTCCAAAAGCAATTATCAAAGTTCATTTAGTATTATGCCATCATAAATAGTTGTCACACAGAATCCATACTTTTTTTTTGATTTCTTATACAGAGGATTAAAGCATTTTTCTGATACAAAGTTTGCATAATTTTGTTTTTTCTCCACCCTCCCCTTTATTCTTGCCTAGTGTATGCTTTCACTGATGGGTTTTACATGCTTATACAATTTTTTTTTCTCCCAATGACCTTGAAAAATGTGTACATTAAGTTTTACTGTATCTCACACAGACCAATACCTCCAGACTCCTACAGAGGACAGGAGTTCTAACAAGAAGTAAGCAATTGTGTTGCTTATAATACGGTTATTTATAGCAAAATGTGTAATAAATAACCACAAAGTTCATATCTAATTTCTGTTGTATGTTTTTGTTCCATTGATAATAGTGGTAGAAGTTTTGTTTTCAAAACAACCACATTCTATTATTTTTGTTTCTTGTAGATTAAATTCACATCATTAGCATAGTGCTTAGGATATTACTGCATTATGAAACATGTATTTTGACTAAATCATCATTCAATAAAAACTTTTCCTTTGTGCACATTGCAACAATCTGGAACTTTTGGCACATGATGGTTATAGTAAAATGAGAAGTGAGTCAAATACATGATTATTAAATGCAATAACATGGGCAGCCTTGAGTTACAGCTTCGCTTCAGAGACTATTCCCAGAAAATTAAAGATATACATTTTATTTATCATGTAAATGTCTTTAATAAAGAGATTTTAATAAAAATCGTTAGAGCCATTTTTGAAATTTTTCCCATGTAAAGAGTATTTTGGTGTGGAGGGATTTTCCTCAAAACCATTGTATCTCATCCTTAGAAGATACAAAATTTGAATACCAGTTTGGTGGAGAAAAAAAAATGCAAGTTTTATTTATGGAAACTCTTTAACTGCTGTGGTTCTCAGCATCCCATTGTATATTGGGCACAAAAGGCCACTTAGTTTTGTTCAGGGGCCTCTTTTATCAGGCTTGAAGTTCTTTTACATGCCGTAAATCTCTTGAAATGGGACCAGCAGCTTTACTTCCCTTCCAAAGGAAGCTATGTTAAGGATTTTTACACTCGAAAAAATCCATTGTCCTCCTCTGCCAGTTAGAACCTGCGACCAAGGGTATGTGAAGTTAGTATGGTAACCACTACACCATGGAGGGTGACCACCTTTTCATTTTTGAGTTATCGTGTTCATAGATACATGGACACGCACACACGCACACTCACACTCTCACACTCACACACACCTGCATGTGCATGCAGACCTTTTTCTAAAAATTATTTTTTGGAACCCTAAAACTTGTATTTCCGGTGACATCTAGGTATAAAATTTTTGGGTGCAGTACAATACCTTCTCTACATATGTACTAAGAAGAGAAAATAAAAATAGGGGTTCGATCTAGCATAAGCTACTTAATTCTAAGAAACTGAATGGAATTCCAAAAAGTGGGAAAGAACTAAATGCACATTCCATGAAAAATAGGATAAGGGGTTAACATAATATGTACTTAATTCCAAGAAATTGGATTGAGAAGGAAAAAAATGAATTATATTAAAAATCTCAAATTAAATACAAATCATCTCGAAGCCTTCTGGAACATTATTGAAAATACTCAAAGTGACATATCCCTAAAATATGACGAAAATAAGGGGGAGGGGGGAAACTCTCTGAAAAGGAGATTACATCAATGAGCAAAATAAGGAAAATGATTTGAGAAATATGCCAAAAATATTTTGTTTTGGAAGTAATCACATCACACTAAGAATTATGGGGAATATAGTGACCTATCAGGGCTATACTTATTTGAAGTTCTCCTAGTTAGGATTCCCTACTGTATGTCAAATGGCAGATACCGTAAACAAATACTTATGCTTTTCACAAATGCGCAGCTTTGAATGTCAGAACATTAAAACCCATAAATTTCATAATTCATATGCATATTAGTTAAGGGGCTGCACCATGGTTGAGTGGTTAGACCACTTGTTTCTCACCTAGGCAGCACGGGTTTAACACATTGAAGCCCAAGCCTGAGTTTAGCTTGGGCCGTGCAAAATGTTCATGAGACCCATGCCCGAGTATAGTTCAGACAGGTATTTCTAACACTTTTAATGCAATTCCACGACCTTAACTCGGTCTTGAGCTATGCGGCAAAGAACCTACATCAGTTATCGTTAAGTTGTCTGATTTGTGCTACCAAATTTGTCCTTGCTGTAGTCAACTATTAGGAAATTCAGGAGAGTTAGTACTATTGGTTGCTCGCGGGTAATCCTGCCATTTTCCTTGAAGGTGGTGGTCTATTTGTTATGTTTTGTGTTTTTAAATGTTAAAATACTGCATTTTCCTCGACTTCTGTGAACTGAAGCTGAAATTCAGTATACAAATGAAGCTCTGGAAAATTCTGATTCCAAGGTAGAGCTTTTCAAACTTTCAATAAACGGAGTGTACTGCTTTACACAGATTTTTTCAAACTCATATTTGATACTTGTTGTAAATTTAAAATAAAATATTAATACGGAAGTTTTGACTATTTCCTTACTTGTTAAGAAATCCTTGATTACCATATTTTTAGATTGTCCCAATACTTTTTGGCAGATTTGATTGACATATTGTAAATAGTAACTCAAAGTCGGCATAAAAACCCTGCGTTTCTTGGCCCTTCAACTAAAGAAATGCCTGGGCTTCAATGTGTTAACCCCAAGCAACTGCATGTGGGATTTGTGGTGTGTAAAGCAACATAAGGGTTGGTTTCTCTGGTTTCCTCCGCCATCGCATTCCACTGGTGTTCCATCTACATTCTATGTATCATCGTCATTGCCTGTGGTGTCAATTGTACTAAAAGCAAGCGTTAAACACAACAACAAAAAACAATTGCTAAATAGAAAGGTTTGTATTACAAACAGTTATAAAGATAGAGAAACAAATCATGTAATTAATCTAACTTAATACTTTAATGTTTGCTCTTTGCTAATTTCTAATGTTTCTTTCCATTTTAAAACATTGTAGCTTTATATGGAGAACAGTTTATTCTTCTGCAGTATCTGCCACATATGGGAGAATTAATTGCATTATGCAAACGAAAGCTTACTTTAAATCTTGAGGGCGGCCTCGTCGGATGTCTTGCTCTGTTGAAACACATTATTCCATATCTGTGTGATGCCACTTTAATGGACCAACTTCAGGTATGTTTTCATTTTGCTTAAAAACATAGTTTATTATGATACAATTTATGCTCTATATTTTAAATATTTATTTTATTTTAGCACTTTTAACTTCAGCTGTAAATTAGTTCTTGCATCAAAAGTGTACATTTAAGCATGGATCTGTTTTGTGTTTATGCCTTTGTAATTTTTTTTGCAATCAATCCACCATCCCATCAAACCTGAAGTATGTATCTCTCATATCCATTACCATTTATACCATTACATTATTGAAGAAGGAGCATATCACCACTAGACAGTCAACTCAGAAATATTAGTGAGCCAACATGCACCCATAAGTAGAGACAGGAATATTTTGTTTTATTTTTGGAACATTTCAGCATTATTTTTTGTGGTTTTCATTGTTATTTTTCAGTGTAATAAAGTTGATTTTAAAGACACTTTTGCAGTGGATTATTTTAAAAGTTTAGTTATAAGTGAAAATTATTTAATATATAAGTTATTTTAAATACTAACACTTTATGTATCAAGTCATGAAAAGGCATGTTGTTTTTACATGTGTACAAACTATCTAGAATTATGATGCGGTTTTACTTGCATATTAATTGCACTTTTATCTGTGACTATGAAATCCATTCTTCCAACATATTTACCCAGTGGATCACACTTCAAATGATAGCATGGTTATGATTTCCAAATTTCCTTGCTTAGATTGTATCTTCACAGTCAGTCAAAAGCTCAATATACTATGAAAATAGTTGTTCACTGTTCACAGTGGAACGCAGAATCCATACTGCTTGTAGAGCTGCAGCTACAAATTCAGGGTTATTTAAGTAGATTGGTTGTAGGCATTTCACAATTTCAAGCTTCTCAATTGAAAGTTGTAACAATTGTGACTGTGTGATTGAATTCTAGAAGCAGCAGTTGACACAATCTTCACAAGATTTAGAGCATTTACCACAATTTTCATAGTATTGAAAGAATTGTTCATCATTGTGAATACACAGTTTGAGGGATCAGAACTGAAAAGTTCTGAGGGTTTACTTTGAAGATGTAAGTCTTCTAACATAACAGAATGCTTAACTTCTGCTTGAAGCAGCTGGTTGCCAACAGTTTCTAAAAGTTGAGTTATTTCACCTTCAAAAATACCCTAGCTGATCAATTTGAAACTGTGCTCCAAGTTGGTTAACCTTGAGTATACATCATGGGTGGTATGGAACTTAGATTTCTCAAGATGCTTTAAAAGTGCTATGAGGTCACAAGCACAAACCTTAACAAGCATTGCTTCAACTTTAACAATGTTAAAGTCGAATCTTTAACTTAAGTTGAAGCCTTAAATTGAATCACTAAACTTAAAAGAAAAACAACTAAAAGTTAAAACTTGGAAGAAAAATTGTGAATCATATTTTACCGGAACTAGTTCAAAATACTTAGCAACACATCACTAAATATGGAGCAATACTGAAAAGTGCAATGAGGAAATTGGTAACATTATTACCTTCATTTTGTTTCGAATTGGCTTATTATTCCCACATTTATAGACTCCCTCCTAGGAGCCAATGCCTAGGGGTCAGAAGCCTGTCAGTCAGCCAACAGTATGAAACCACAGAATGGAGAATATGTTACGAAGGGTTGGCCAGTAGCCAGGCATGAACAAGAAGTGGATGATATGAAATGTAAGCGAAATTGATAATTGGAAAGGTGATAATGGAGGAATTGGTTGAATGAGTGGCTGGGAAAACTAAAGGACCCAGAGAAAACCACTTTGTCCACCACAACTCCCACATGTGGGCACTTGGGATCGCCTAGATGGCGCTGCCTAACATATTACCTATGTTGCCAGCCAATGAATGCATATCATATTTATCCAAATGCAAATCAACCCCCATTTTTTAGAACTAAGTTTAGGAATTAAGCATATCATCTATATAAAAAGAAAATATGTTAATTTTTAAATGAAATTTAAAGTTTTGTGATATATTTTTAACGCACCAAGGGACACTTAAGCCGATGAAGTATTTTTTGCCTTTTTTACTTAATTTGAATTCGTGCGGAAATTCATGTGGTGGGTAGAAGAGAGGAAGAGGAGAGAACGAAAATTATTTAATGGTACTTATGTTTGCAATCAGAAGCGGTGGCAACGATAGCAGCAGCGCAACTGTTAACAATGGAATGGATAAGATTTTCTATTTAGAAACATATCTAATATAACACACCATTTTAAAAAAGTTTTATCTAAATTAATAATTCAAATCTTCATAGAAATTCACATATTGAGTACAGGAGAGATGAAGAGGGGAGTACAGATATATATGTTATGTGTGCAGTGGGAGAATGTGATATCGGTGGCAGTAGTGGCAGCATATCTGTTGCAATGATGGATATGGTTTTCTATTTAGTCAACATATCAAATATAATACATTGTTGTAAAAGATACCTAATTTGAATTTGCGCAGAAACTCACACTGTGATTGGGAGAAGAACGGAAATGTATGTCTGTACATGGCAGTGATGGCAGCAGCTTAGTTGTAATGATGATGAGTACAATTTTCTATTTTGACAACATAACCGAATATAACACATTATTGTAATAAGTTTTACTATGGTTTTACCCAATTTGAATGCATGTAAATTCACATTATGGGTGGCAGAGAGAAACAGGGGGGAGTTTGGAAATGTACCAATGTATGTATGGTGGGAGCAGGGAAATGCACAGCTAAACCTCTCTGTTTATCCTGATATATGGTGGACTTTGTGACAGTGATGTGTTTTAACAATTGAAATTTAGTTGAGTCGATTTTGTAACACTACATCACTTACTTTTTATTTCGGAAAACAAAAAGTGTTACAAAATCGACTCAACTAAATTTCAACTCTCTGTTTATGCTTGACCATTGGCTCCCAATCAATATTATGTGAAAGAAACACCTCTATTTTTGAAATCTTGCAAATATGCAAAGAAGCTTGTGACAGTGATGTGATTAAATTAATAATAAAAGAATTTGAGTCAGTTTTTCTAACATAAACATCACTTAGTAACTACTTACTGGAACCAGTTTCGGGAACACTTGTTCCCATTGGAATGAAGGGTTGGAAATGGGAACAAGTGTTCCCAAAACCGGTCCCAGTAAGTAATTACTAAGTGATGTTTGTGTTACAAAACCAACTCAAATTCTTTTGTTGTTAACTTGTATTTTTATTTTAGTCTCAAAGAGAAATCATTTTCCTTGAGAATGCTTATTGACAGTGAAACTTTTAGTGCAAAATGAAAGCCAAAATCTGTCGCTCAATTACAACTTATGACCTTGGAGGTAAACATTACCATTGCCCCTAGGATTCGCCACTGCCGTACCTGCAAAATTTGAAAGTTACTTTTTGCTGCATGTTATTAGGAAAACATATATTGTGAATGCAAGACAATCCCAGTTCTGGGCATTAATATTTTGGAAAAAAAACATGATCTTGTATTCAGAAAAATGCAGTACTTATTCTGCCCAAAAGTATTTGTAATACTATATCAGCACCAAACTTAAAGCTTTCACATTGGTAAACTAACTATAAGTCAAAATTTGGCCATTGTTTTAGAAAATCATGCAAAGTACAGTAAATTGCATAAAAATTGAATTTACATGTTATTTTGCAATTTAAAATTGGTAAATTCTGCTGTTTTTGGATGTTTCAAAATATATTCCTACCATGTGTTTAAGATTTTAATGTCTTGGTCTTATCGTTTAAATCAATTTTTCCCATCACATTATTAAGGAATATAATACAAAGAAAATAAGTTGTGAAATAAAATGTATAACTATTAAAAAAGACATTCAGGATCAATAATTTGAATTTGAAACCACAAACTCATGTACAGAATAAAAGACCTTATGCTTCACTGGTGCCAATTTAGGTGGAGCAAAGTATTTTCTACATGCCCATAACTTTCAAGCATTGCCACTGCAATAATTTTTATTGAAAGTACCTACCCCTCCAAAATTTCAAGATAGATCTCTCGCTAAAGAAATAAATAAAAAACAGTTTAAATAGACCAAATGGAATTGCAAAGGGTTATCTTTAATAATTTAATCTCTACATTTGAAATAAACAAAAGCAATGATTATATAACCTAGCTTTCATTTAACATCATATCAGGATTGGAGCACACTAATACTGAATTGTTCTTGTGTTGGCACATTCATAGGTTCATCTCGTACTTTATAGAACATTTTTTTCAGCTTTAATATCTGTAACAAGGTTTTGAGGTAAGGTATGGTATAAATTACAATTAATTTGTATTATGAAAAATCCTTATATTGATATTGCATTGACTCCATTATTTAAGTTCACAACTATCTTCACACCTAAGTGGTAGTAAGGATATAAAATTACTTTTTTTATTCTCATATACTGTTAAAAATCTGTATCGAAGTGGTCTTCATTTCAATATAGATTTTCACTCTAGCGCATTGTCCTACTAATGACTGTTCACTGCCTGCTAATCTGTATAAAGTTACAGAAACATCTTACACATACTATAACTTCCAAGAATATTTAATTATATGTAAGAATTATAAGAATATATAATTATTTCCCGAACCTAAAGTCATAATATTACATAAACAAAGCAAAAGTAGGTCATGACATTGGCATCACAGTGATGGGGAAAATCAGTAACCCAGTGCATGCACGCTAGCTCTACTTTCAACAACATCTGACAATATATTTCTGTGGAAGTAAATTGTTAATAACATTGCTCGCCTCCTCTATTATATCAGGAGGCGTGAAACTAAATTCTATATCATTATCACTAAGCCAAAATACCTCAGTGTCCATCCTGCAAATCAAATTTCATTTGTTATCAACCCATGCATACAATATTCATAGCAGTTGGTAGAGTTTCATCTTTCATATGTAGGATATCTAAATATTAAATATTTATTGTATATCTACATGTCATAGAAAAAATTATGTATCCAACTCTCATATTAGAATACTTGTGAGGTAGAGCACATTAAAACACACAATTTATGTTATACGCATTTTTTTCATGGAGTTGATCGTTTTTAAGATATTCCTTGTTTTTAGTTTCAGCTTTGAAAAACATACTTTTCTCATACAGGAGTTTTGTCAACTCCTGTCCATACAAAGGAACTTCAGCCACTAGCAAACAGCTTTATGACTTTAATCTATGCTACTCCCTTATTTCGCTTCTACTTACAAGGAAGCAAGTAATAGGACTACTTCTGTTAATGTTTTCTCAATTAGCATGAAGTTAAAAGAAGTTTTTAACAATAATTTGTAGCAGAGATGTAGAGAAAGTCATGTGAATGGAGCACATCAGATTTTTTAAAGTGCTGTCAATATCCAATTATTTCTTGTGATGTCATAGAAGTATATATCTTGGGATTTCAAGGCCAGCATATATGTAGCGCCTGACTTTTTAAAAATCTGGCTATAGTTTCAGTTTCCATCATCCCCCTCGCACCTATTGCACCTAGAGCACAATATGTAATTAAATTGTTTCTGCAAAAGTTTATCTCCATCAACATGAAGTAGATATAAAGGCAAGCTTACGTAAGAATAATACATAGAACCTATATAAAAATTAATGTTAGGTGTAAAGAAAGTCATTTGAAAGTGAATTTAGTATGTCAGATTTTTGTTGTATTTGTGTAATATCAACATGTTAATATTGCTCATACATTTTCTTTCAGGATGTGATTCTAAAAAGTATTCTACATCCTGCAATAAGACTTATATCAACTACAAAATTTACATTCCCATCAGGCACTATAGCACGTGCTGCAGTCACTGCAAAATTTTTAGATGCAGTGTATGTAATGGCCTTGAGGATAGGCTGTGAAATGACAAGACGTCATCTTGCTGTTCCCTCCCTTCAAAGGTTTTTCCTTACTTTTGACAAAGCATTTGGCCGGCCCAATGTTCAGAATATTGAAAGTATTGGAAAATCTGAAAAAGGAAGTCCATACAGGTGAGAAAAATGCACAGGTACTTTAACAAGATTAAATGTATTGTCTCTGGAATCAGTTGGTCTGTGTGCTACCTAGGCATTGAAGCCTCAGATTTTACTCCTGGTGTGTGCAGCTTTTACTTTCTCTATTGCCTAGGTAATCTTAAGCTATAGAAAGTATTTACATTCCAAAAATTGTATATAAGATTACACTACTATAATATGTTTTAAGACCACCTGAATGCTCATTAACTAATGTTGAAGCATATTATTTTAAGTTAGGAGATGAAGTAATGAACTGAATTTAGTTAGGAATTAAAGCGTTTTGGTGATGTCACTCCTTGTCTATAATTTGTGGCTTAAGTATTAATTCTTCATGCAAACCATTGTTTGCAAATTTTGTTTATATTATTTCAAATCAAATCAAATTGATTCCTTGTAAGACAGACATTTATTTTCAATTAATTGTTTCTTCCACATTAGCCATGTGTAGGACAGGAATTAGAAAGATAGAGCCAGACTGGAAAATTCAGTGCCATAGCAGGGAATTGAACCATTAGGGAATGGTTTCTATTCAGTTGCTCTAACTATTGAGCTTCCATGGCAACAAATTGACATCATATTAAATTCTTATGAAAGTCTTAAAGTACTTATGGGATTGTAAGTCACCATTGAGGTATGTGATCTCCTTGTGGTTTACAGGGAAAAACACAAGTCAGGGGAATTTAATGGTAGCTCAACTGGACAGAAACTGTGAGATCCATGGTTCAAATTGTGGCTACAGCATTGAGTTTTTCAGTCAGGTTCTACCTTTCCAGACATTTATTCCTTCTAATAATTTATAACCGTGGTTATTGTTTATTGATATGTATGACTTCAAAAGAAAGTTAAATCATATTTATTAAAATATATGTCTAGGTCTATGGAGGAGGGAAGCTTTTTGGAAGCACAGCCAGAAAGTCTTTTGTTCGATAGGACAGCAAAAGGGATGCCTCTGCAGATTTCCCATGTCAGAGTGCTTGATGGTGATTCAGCAGACTCATTTTCCCCTCCACCACTCATTGGATCTGAGGGAGAACAGCCCCAAGAGCAACAACAGAACAAGGTTTGTGCATTTTTATTGTACATATTAAGTAAATTCAATAACACACAAGAAGCAAGCTTTAGTCGGAATTAAGGGCTGAAAATGGGAACAAGTGTTCCCGAAACTGGTCCCAGTAAGTAAAAATAAGTGATGTTTGTGTTAGAAAAACCAACTCAAATTCTTTGTTTTTAATTTTTGAGACATTTGTCTTCTCAGCATTGTGGTGACTTAAAATAACTTCAACTTTGAAATAATTTAACAGTTGGTAAATCTTCTGTTATTAATAAATGATAAATTCAGTCATAAATGTCTACAAAAATGATCCAAGTTTTTACAACTTGATGTAAACAGTCACACATGCAAAAGCATTGCAGTGGCACAAACTCACTCAGGCTTAATAATGTACAGTTTCGACATCAAAGAACCTTCCGAAAAACATGTCCCCACTCGCACAAGGGTAACAGTCATTGCTGCAATGTCAAAGAACTTACCTGACACACTTGTTCACTAATATATGTGTGTAACATTGGATGCCAACAATCCACTATGACTTACAAAGCAAGCCGCACACAAATCTTTGGCGATTACAGCCACAGGGCATAGTCACATTTTGGTTGATGTTTTCATTATTATCATCATGT